>JAYMDH010000011.1:1200000-1800000 GCA_036872985.1 Pleurotus tuoliensis | reverse complement strand
CCGGGCATCATTCCAGGCATCATGGTATGCGTCGTTGGGTAGGCCGCATGCTGGACGGGATATCCGTACGAGCGGTTGGTGGAAGGGAGCACCATGGAACCGTTGGATGGTAGGAACACGCTAGACATCTTGCTGTCTGAGTTACTCGTGGTGTGTAGTGGTATAGGAGCGGATGATTACTGCAAAGAAGTAGCGGAGCGACGCTAAATACCGGTGGGTGGACAAGAGGAGGAGGAAGTAGACTTGGAGTTGGCAATTATATACGTGGATAGCGCACGGTAGCCTCGAGTTGCAAGCCGTGTCTTGAGTGGGTAAAGGGCTCCACAGATATTGAGATGGGATGAAAAAGCTTGACTGCGGCGCGTCAAAGTCGGAGGTGAGCGTGAAGAAGTCGTGAGGTCGTAAAAAATCCAGAAGCTGCCTAAGACAGGTAGATAATCGTAAGTGTGATCGTCGTGTTGTGTGTTTGACCGGGACCAGCCTGGTTAGAGAAGCAGTCAGAAAACGATGTCCTTTTATACTGCAGGCAAGAGGGCCAAGAGCTATGCATGCGTAGTTCCGGTTGCTGATTAAAGGGCGTTACAGGTGGCCTACGGCGTTTGGGAGTAAAGGCGGTGTCCGTTGGGGTATCAACTGTCTCGATGGTTTCGAGCAGCGATATCTATTCCTGGGGCGATAGTATGTTAGAGGGCGCCGAGGCACTAGTAGAGAGCGGGAGGATCGGATCATCAAACCCCAGTATCCATAGGATAATTGGAGTAGAAAGCCTTCAACACCTCTGGTGCTTGTACATAAATTTATCGTTCAGCCGTTAAACATAAATGGCAGTTGGTGCAATTGGCTGAATAGTCGACGAAGTTTCAGACAAGGTCCGGGTTTCATACACAAGCGCCTGTACCATTTCCACGTGCTCTGCTACTCGAAGAGAGGCTGGTTTTGCTCTGTATTTTCTTTCGACTCCATGCCCAAGAACAACTTTCACGACCTCCACAGTCCTAATCAAGTTCTAACGAAACGCCAAATTCAGAAATTTACCGGGCCTGGCTTTCCCCAGAATCTTTAAGACCCCGAGCAGCGTTGACTAGAGTGCCAACTCACCGCCCAACCGCAGCCAACCGCTGGGCCGGAATCGCAGGTCGGAAGCGAAGGAAGAAAATACAAGGCCTGCGCCATTAGCTCTATTGGCTTGCGTGGCCGCAGGATCCTCAGGTTAGTCCTCATCACTCCGCTCCGCCTTTCATTTCCTCTTCTATGACGAAACCAAGCAACTCTGTCTCGACAGTCTCATGGCCGGGCACGCGTCCTATTTCGTCTGCTCCAGACAGCTGTATCTTACAAGTCGCAGTAACCGAGTTCTGCTCTGGTTTATGCTACTCAAGATCGCCGCCTGAGTGACGAAATGAGGTCTTTTGTGTGTTTGGCTTCCTCTACGAGGGGACTGGATGACGGGAGTAAATGTAATTTGCAACCGGATTTCTCCTTGTCTTTCTGTCGGCCTCAACCACGTTCATAGTTGCTGATCCACTGCTCGTGTCTCAGGCATGGTCTACGTCTCAGTGATCCATTAAAACGCCACCACCCATTTGCAACGTTGCGACCGCGCTTGTGTTCCGGAATACCTCGTCACTGAGGTTGCTTATAATGCCCCAGTTGCACACGCTCGACGCTGCAGATTTCGACCACGCCTAGCCAACCGCATGCAGTGATGTCACTTTTGGATCACTGATCGCCAATCTGAGACAGCTTATGAGGCCTGCACCGACAGTGAGGGGGAATAATTGGTGATGTGTTACACTATCAGCTGTACAGTGTCAGACTGACCATATAGACGAAGCAGACACATTGTTGCAGCCAGCAGCAACATATGATCGCCTCGATGCGATTGGGGCGTAAAGGTGGAGTATCTTACATACCACTAGTTCCTCGGCGGTTCGTTGACCAAGGCCAGCGGATTTGACCCCAACATTTGTTCTAGGGGATCCATAACATAGTGAGGAAACGCTTGGACTACAAAAGAAGGTTGCTCACCGAAGCCGGCGATACGTCCAATTCGCTACTAGATATGATGTCAGCGCCACCATGACAAGGAAGAGCAATACGACGGTTTACCTATCGTCGCACTGCTTCAATACGAGTTTCTTCAAGGAGCCCACCTGCGTGCATGGTGTCCCGCTGACGAGGTTCACCTTGAATCCACGTTTCTTCACAATAGGGCCCACGGATATCGTTGCCGACTGCTCGTCGTCCTGCTGCAGTGCCGCAAATATCAACGCGGCACCTTGTAGTTTTGGGTGTTTCACTGTTAGACGGGATACATCACATAGTCCGTTCTCTACATGTTGAGGACGCAACGGTCTCGTTTGCCCCAGACAGTAGACGACGCAGCCTATCCGCCCATTGCCGCTAGTTAAGATATACTGGTTCAACAATGGTCATACCTTCGAGAAATCTGATGGTACATACTTCAATTGTTGTCCCAACTCGTCTGAAATGGCCTTAAATAGTCCCGCTTCTAACCGGTCGTTCGCCGGTGCTGGGGTATCGATGAATACCAAGGATGGTCTAGTCTTCACTTTACTTGATTTCACGTTCTGGGTGACTGGCTCCATCGCGCCTTCTTCGCCGACTACGACCGTCCCATCGTTTGTCGCCTCCCGAACGAACTTCGGGCACGCATTCAGACAAGCTTGATTATCACGATCACGACCCTGCTCACCAGGCTTTTGCCAGACCCAGTCGCGCCCAAAACTCTGTTGAAAAGGTTACCAGCGCAGCTCGAGCGTCAGGGCGGAAGAGGCTAGCCGTACAGAACGATCGTATTTCCTGAGTTTTCCATCAGACTTGTAGCAATTCTGCAGTGCAGAGATACAGACGAGTTAAACGTAAGCTGCAAAGGTAGTGATGAAAGGATGCAGATGTTAGAATGGGCACGCTTGCTGATTGGCATAGACTGCTGCGATTAGGGCTTTTTATCATTGCCCAGAAGATGGGCAACAGGATACAATGTGAGAGGGAAACATGAAGCACGTGGATTTGAAACGATGTGATGTAAAAATAAACTGTTCTCCTACCCGTCGCCTCCCCGCATCAGCTAGACATGAGCGTTGTAAGGCACGTTTACCATTCATTCATTCCGCATCAAACAAATTGTCGCAGTCAAGGATCATTGGAACGATTGTAAGACTTGAAGCAAATCATCCGTTCTAAACGGAGAAAAACAAACATATTATGGCATTCAGTGGGCAGAGCGTGACTAAAGTTTTACGAAGGCAGAGCAGCCATGACCCAGATAAAATCGGGACACAAGGTGGCTCAGCGCTTGCGAAGGCTTGGCACCTTTAGAGATTGAGGTTGATGGGTGAGCATCCCACGTTGGCTAAGCCATTCTACGGCTTTGCGTTAGCCTTGAGAGGGGGAGGTGCATTTATCGATAAACGTACGAAGCTAGTGCCTGTGCAGCAGACCGCTTGAGAAGAGCAGCTGGTCCCCGAGACGCCAACGACTTCGAGGGGGCTGCAGTTTGAAGCAACTAAGCCCTGTATACTGGCGATTAGGTCGAGTGGTCCCAAAACGCCGGAGTGGACTGCATCCGACTGTATGAATGGTGTTTGGTTAGTAAAATGAACATTGCACACAAGTTAGAAATACCGACAGCGGACTGAACGGTTTTGCAGCACTCAATGGAGCCGGTGTTGCACTGATTCTATAGAGAGGGACGTCAGAGGCTGCGTATACGTCGGCACAGACTGAACAAGGCTCACTACAGGGCTCTCTGTGTTAGTGATCGGGCTGGCGACCGCAAGGAGGGCAGAGGCCGCGAGGACAACAGTGGAGGTGCGGATGGAGAACATTGTGTACGTGAAGGTTCGCTAGGAGTGAAAGCCCAAAGGTGCTGTGGTAGTTGACTAGAAGGGGATTGTAGTGAACTGAGGAATTGGTAGAGATGGACGTACGGTATTTATACTGCAGCAGGGTGGTCGAGGCTCGGCAAGACAAGGCGAGTTTTCGTAAGGTATCAATTTAGACATCGAGCCAATTGATTCCAGAGCCACGGAGAGGGCGGCTGGGCATGTATCGAATCGCAATCTACATGCGAGAAGCGAGAATTAGTCTACATATTGAAGGTTATATTAGAAGATATTTAGTGACAAGGTAATTTGGCTTACCGAATTCTTGGCCGTGGTTTGTGGTCCGCGCAATATCCGTCCCTCCATTTGCTGTGGTGCGTGATAAGGAGACTGGAGAGCTATGGCATCCGGTCACAAAATTTCCGCAGTCAGGCTCGGGCATGGGACTGATTGGCAAGAAGAACGATTTAGAGAAACAAGGAAATCGAAGCGGAATATTAGGTGGGAGCTAAGTGATCATGGATATACATTAATCAATTCAAGCGCACACCAGCCGCCTACGCGCCGATTGAACGGGAGAATCATGCCTCCCGCACCACATGCAAATGTGCTATGTACCAGAAGGTACGATATTTACAACCTTCACTGTTGAGGACGACAGATATCAAAGAAGGGTCAACATCCATGAATGCGTTGAGTTTGTAGCACCTGATGTTCCGGGGACGGATTCAGCCCGGCGGTTGGAAGTGTGCTATTCCATTGGCACCGAAGCGTAGGAGGCAGGGCGGGCGTATTGAGGGTCAAGAAATATGACCGTGCCTGCATCGCTAGACTTGAATCAGCCTGCTTACTACGAGCCGATGGAATCCCTACGTTCCCGATGCCACACGCATTGGCAATTCATCATGGTGGAGTAGCAACGAAGATGGAAGTCTGACACTGCTGACATAATCCGATGTGCGCCGTGAATGCATTGTAATCGCATTGAATGCCTATAAAATATTCAGCACTGCGGTAACGGATGCGATCATGATGTATTCCGGGGGATATAGGACTATGTTAGCAGTGCATGAGGAGCGCGCATGTACATACGTTGTAACGTACATGTCCACTTTATCCACACTTGAGAGGGCTGAGTGCAAGGTCCGTTCCCTACAGACGTAAATATTTTGACAATGAACGGTCAAATAAAGCTGCGAGAATATTACAAACTTGGTCATGCCGGATAAACTACCCTCCGCGACTGCAGGCCCCGTATCGGACAGAAGTTGAGGAGACGAAAGCCGAAGGTAATTGGCTGTCTGAGGCCCGGGTGGGCCCGCAAGGAAAAATACGAAGCATTTCGTTACGCAACAAAGCGAAGGGTACCTGCCGTATCTGATCTAATCCGGTGGATGGATAATCCAGCTGGCCATCTGAGTTACGACCCTCAAAAGCAACAACCCTCAAAAGCAAGGGAGTATACTGCTATGAGTTGGTATTGTTGCGATAGTCTAACGGCAAGGCAATAAGTGACTCATACCTCCAAGATACATACATGTCAGTTAGTCTCGTTGCTCGTATTTGCATGGAAAATGGTCTCCATTGGGCGCCGCAGTCAGAGCCTCAATGAATTTGGCAACTTCTCTGGATAGATCAGAGACCGTGGCCGTACGCCCGGGATTACATATGATGCTCGTGAAGGTATTGCCGAGGAGACAAGAACGAAAGTGGACTGAGGAGCCTCGACGAGGGCAAGCAAGATTATTACTACAACTTAAATTAACCCTGTGTCACGTGGTTGTTCATTTTCATTTTCATTTTGTTTTTTAAATCTGCATTTATGTACCGCAAGAAGTATGCTAACGCTACTAAGTGTTACGGGTAACTTTCCGAGGTCCGCGAGACGGAGAAGAGAGCTGAGAGACGGCGAGTCAACCGAGACCTGTGTTGACGAGACGAAGATACAGGAGGCGAGCGGCGGAGTACAAGTACGCTACGCGGGAAACGCCGAGAGGAGTCCATAGTGGTAAATGACTACAAGCATAGTGGATAAGAAATAGGTGAGTCCATAGATAACTAGAACGGCCGTGACCCAAGGGCCTGACCCTCACATCATCCCCCCTTTAAGGGAGACAACGTGGTGCGACGAGTTTCAAAGCTCGGGGTCATATTGCACTGCGGGATGCGAGACTCTACCGGAGCGAGTAGTGGTCTGCGCAGGAGGTGCATACCGAGATCTCAATCTCTCGCGTATGACCGGAGGGGAGGCAGGACGGGCAGGGAGCGGAGGCACGATGGGACGAGGAGCGGCGGCGTGGACGAGCTGTTCAACGGGCAGTTCGAGATCTGTGAGGGCAGGACCAGAGGTTAGTTGCATAGAGTCATAAGTAGGAGAGTTCAGTATTGTAAGTGGAGAGTATGTATGATTTATAGTAATAGGATGAGGGCGTGGGGCTTTGGGATGTCTATGATGAAAGCAGTCCACAAGCTCATTAACGGAAGTGGGAATATCAGAGAGCGGAATCCAAGAATCTTCGGAATCGGGCTGGTCTTTCCAGCGCACGAGATATTCGTAACGATGTCCAAGTTTTCTGCAATCAAGAAGGAAATGAATGGGAAGAGCGGAATCTTCTGCAAGTGTAAAAGGTTGGGAGTCAGAATGGGGATGAAAGATGGAAGGATCGGTGTAAGGTTCAAGCAAAGAGACATTGAAAACAGGGTGAAGGCGAGATAGGTAAGAGGGAAGATCAAGGAGGTAGGACGACGATTTGACCTTTGCAAGGATGCGATAAGGACCTAAGTGACGGTGGTCAAGTTTGTCGGAAGGACGAGTTGTTTTGATATGGCGTCGTAGAAGCCAGACGAGTTGGTCAGGCTGAAAGTCGGGAGCAGGGAGGTGATGTCTATCGTAATAAAGGGATTGTTGCCGTTGTGCGAACTCGAGTTCCGCGCGAAGCTCTGCATGAATATGCACGAGTCGTTCTGTGAGTGAGTCAGCGGCGGGTGTGGTAGAGAGTTCGGAGAGGTGAGGTTCGAAAGTGGGATGGAAACCAAGATTGGAAAAGAAGGGAGTGTGTTTGGTAGAAGCATTTTCTAGGTTATTGAAGGCGAATTCCGCAAGCGGGAGGTAATCAACCCAGTCGTCCTGCTGGTACAAGCAGTAGGCATGCAGATAAGTCTCTAGAGTTTGGTTGGTGCGCTCTGTGAGACCATCTGTTTGAGGGTGATATGCTGTGGACGTGTGAGGGTCGATACTGAGACACGAACAGAAAGAAGTCCAGAAGTTTGAAACAAAAAGAGAACCACAGTCAGAAACGATAGAAGAAGGAATACCATGGAGGTGAAATATGTGGTCCAAAAATAACCAAGCAAGATCGGGAGCAGTAAGGGTTTCAGAACAAGGAATGAAATGAGCAACACGAGTAAAGTGGTCACAGACAACCCAAATGGAATCATAATTATGGGAAAGGGGAAGTTTAACAATAAAGTCCATAGAAATGGATTGCCAAGGGCGAGAAGGTATATCTAAAGGTTGAAGAAGTCCAAAGGGTTTATGACGAGGCATTTTGATACGAGCACAAATGTCACACGCATTAACGTACTTGCGAACATAAGTGGTCATGCCAGGCCAAGAATAGTCTCAAGAAACGAGGCCGAAGGTGCGTGTGCGACCAGGATGACCCACGATAACGGAATTATGACGAGAGGAAAGAATTTCGGAGCGTAAGGAGGGTGGAACATAAAGACGACCTTGGTGAAAGACAAGTCCAGCTTCAGTGCGAAAGTTGGTGTCTCCGTTTGCTACAGCTTCGCGCCATGTAGTGTCCTCTCGAAACGCTGATTTAAAGCGCTCCAGGAGTTCAGAGCTGTCGATAGCGAGAGTAGTAAGGGCGGAAGTAGAGGCAACAGGATTTGGAGATGCGACATAAAGCGGAGGGTCGTGCAGAAACTGGGAGTGTTTTGGGGTAAGCAGCACTTGATGTTGAGCTTCAAGGTGCTCATCCCCCCTTTTAAGCTCGAAATCTGGTCTGCGCGAGAGAGCATCAGCGACGTTCGACGAGCCTGGAGCCCATTTGAGGCGAAAATCGAAATCAGAAAGGAACATTGCCCAATGCACCTGATGGCGATTAAGCAAGTGAGAGGACATGAAGTATTCGAGGTTTTTATGGTCGCAAATGACGGAGATGGGGTGAGGAGAACCAAGCATCCAAGCACGCATGTCACGAAAAAATTCCACGACAGCAAGGAGTTCTTTATCATGGACTTCGTAGTTGATTTCAGCAGGCGACATTTTTCTGGAGTAGAAAGCAACAGGGTGGAGATGGCCAGTCTCGTCTGGTTGCTGGAGTACGCCAGAAATTGCGAAATCGGATGTGTCAGTGGTGAGAGTGAGAGGAGCTGAGGGGTCAAAGTGGTGTAGAATGGGTGCGGAAAGGAAGAGTGATTTGAGTTTTGCAAAGGCGGTGCGTTCAGCATCACCCCAGCACCACTCAGAGGAGTTCCTGGTGAGGTTAGTGAGAGAAATAGTGATTCGAGAGTAGGAGCCAATGAAACGGCAGTAGAAATTTGAGAAACCAAGGAATGATTGTAATTGCTTATAGGCTCTGGCCATTGCGAAATAGCTTCAAGCTTTTTTGGGTTCATCTTGATGCCTTCAGCGCTGATGATGTAGCCCAAGTATTCGACTTCGGACTTGTCGAATTCGCATTTTTTTGCGTTAGCGCAGAGTTTAGCATCTCGAAGGTGGTCGAGTACCATTCCAACATGTTTGTCGTGTTCTTCTTGAGATCTAGAAAAGATCAGTATATCGTCAAGGTAAACAATGCAAATGATGTCCAAGATGTCACGGAGAACATCTTGAATGAATGCTTGAAAGGCTGCCAGAGCATTGCACACCGTGCGCTGATCTATAATCTTACGCTGGAACTGATGAAAGTATGGTAAATGTATTCTGATTACTTTCTCCGGTACTTTTCGGCTCAATATTGGAAAAGTATTGATCAGAAATTTCCTTATTTGGCAATTTCCACTCAATACTTTCCTAATACCAAGCCCAAAAGTACTAGAGAAAATAAATGGTTTACTTTCACCTTATTTTTAGGAATCCCAGCTTAAATGTATGGATCAGTGCACGGTGTGTTGGTGAGACCGTAAGGGACAATAAGATGCTCGAAGAGTCCCAAGTGGGTGCGGAACACAGTTTTCCACTCATCACCTTCACGGATGCGCAAGTGAGAGTATGCCGATTTGAGGTCGATTACAGTGAAGACTTTGCAGCCTTGGACTCGATCTAAAAGGTCAGAGACGAGAGGAAGAGGATAACGATTTTTACATGTGATTGCGTTCAAACCACGGAAATCTACACAAAGACGGATTTCTCCAGTCTTCTTTCGAGTGAAGAGAACTGGGGCACCAGCAGATGATGTCGAATGACGAATATGGCCACGCTTGAGATTTGAGTTCACATACTCAGCTACGGCTTCGCGTTCGGTGGGAGTTAGACGGTACAGTGGACCAAAGGGAGGTGTCTTCCCCTCTTCTAGCTCGATTTCGATGTCGTAGGGACGATGCTCTGGGAGTTTATCGAATTCGGCGGGGTTGAAAACTGTGTTGGCCCATGAGAAGTACTTGTTGGGAACATATGCCTTGAAATCGTCTAAATCTGGTGGATGGGGAGGCGGAGTATCAGTAGAAAAACTGTTAATGAAAACAGAGCAGGTAGAATCATGAAAACGAAGATAGGAAATTTCTTCGCCACGCTTCAGTAAACGTTGAAACCGTTTTGCACTCAAGACAGCGATATTTGGTTTCGGCGGAGGCTTGGGGTCTAGCGGCGATGGAGTGAAGCATGCATGACCAGCAGCAAGCATAAGCGACGACAGAAACGAAGTCGAGAGTCTGGTTTGTGGTGGCGGAGTGGTGGTGGAGGGAGAATCAGAAGATATGAGCCATGGAGCGAGAAGGGGATTGGTTAGACCAAGGCCTATGCCAACGCCGTGAAGTGACGAGTGAGGTTGCATACTAGGACCGAGGCCCTTGGCATGAACCGTTGAAGGGGACTCCAATCTGCAGCAGTCGAGAGAGAGAGTTCCCTCGATCCAATTGATATGGGGATTGTGACGGCGAAGCCAGTCGAGTCCGAGAATGATGGGATATGAGACAGAGACTACAGCGAATCTGCGAATCTCCGAATGAGAACCTATAGAGAGTTGTGCGAAAACGTCCTGGGTGATCAGTCCAGAAGCGATGGGACGGTCATCAACCGCCATTATTGGTACAGGGATTTCTTTTGAGCGACGAGGGAGAGAGTGGCGAGAGGCAAACAAGTCTGAAATGCAGGAATCAGTAGCACCACAATCAACCATGGCAATGGTATGAATGGGCGAACGGTTAGGAAATGATAGCTTAATAGAAATAAAGAAGTGACCAGAATGTAGAAGATGAGATGAAGAGGCGGAGGTAATATACTTTGGAGATGGGAGAGAAAGGGTATACGAACCATCATTCAAGCGAACGTGGTGGGCCCTCGATTCTCGAGTTCGAGCGGTTGGATTTGTCCCAAGATCCACCGAAGGCCCAGGGACCGTAGTACCTTCGGTTAGGCTTTTCCCGACTGGGAAGAGCCTTGAGCCTGCGATTTCTTCGCAAACTCCTGCATGCGCTTCTTGGCAGTAGCAGACATGTTCGGGCAGTTGAATTTGTTGTGTTTGGCGCCACCGCAATACTCGCAAAGACCAAGGTCCTTACGACGTTGGCGTTCTTCGGGCGTAAGTGGTCCACGAGGGCGTGATGTGCGGGTAGCGTCGATCTCCATTGGCTCACCAGGTGGGAGCGTGGAGGAGGAAGGAGCTGGGGGAGGAATGGGATGAGAAGTAGAGGAGGAGGGAGTGGTGGACGACTGGGATTTCGATGATGACGATTTCCCGCTCGGTTTATCTTGACGCTTGCGCTCAAATTCGCGCTGGCGTATGCGGTTGTCGATCTTCATCGCAAGGTCGATGTAATCCTTGAATCCGGTAGGCGGGTTCAAGTTGTTGACAAGGATGTCCTTGATGTCGTCCTTGAGCCCTGAATAGAACGCGGCGATCTTGCTATCGTCGGTCCAGTTTAAGTGGATGAGGAGTTCGTGGAAGCGCGAGGAGTACGCTCCAACCGAGTCCGTTTGGCGCAAGGCTTGAATCTTGCGATAAGCTGTTCCAGCGAGATCTTGGTCGCCGAAATGGCTCTTGAAAGCCTCGCAGAATGAGGTGAAGTTCTGTAGAAGATATGGTTGGTTAGCTTTAACAGATGCGTACCACAATTTTGGGGGTCCGTTCCCCAGATAAGTGCCCATATAGAAGCACTTGTCCTTGTCAGTTGGTAGCTGGGCTCGCTGTAGCTCTACCCCATCGCTGACTTCTGCGATGAAACCAGGCACGTCGGATGCTTTTCCTGTAAAAACGCGAGGTTCCTTGACCTTTGCAGCGCCACGAGGGATATCTGCTAGTTGGGGAGCGAGGGGGGCTGCGGGAAATTGTGGGGGAGGTGGAGCCGGAGGTGGAATCGCATTGGCAACGTTTCCCAGCTGCGCTGCGACTTGATTGAGAAGGTGGGCGTGGTTGTCCATCGTCTCATTGTAGCGACTGAGGAAGGTCGCGAAGTCTTGCCACGTTACTGGGTTTGCTCCTGCGAGAGTTTGGCCGGATCCGGAAGGCTGGCCTTGCTGAATGGGGTTGGTAGAACCTTGACTCCATTGAGCGGAGGTGCCTTCTTCATCCGATGGGTCCATGTTCGAGAATAGATGGAAATCTGATAAGGTTAGCTGAGAGTAGGATAACAATTAAATACCGGTTTTCTAGTTTATTGGTCTCGTCAAACTGTTACGGGTAACTTTCCGAGGTCCGCGAGACGGAGAACAGAGCTGAGAGACGGCGAGTCAACCGAGACCTGTGTTGACGAGACGAAGATACAGGAGGCGAGCGGCGGAGTACAAGTACGCTACGCGGGAAACGCCGAGAGGAGTCCATAGTGGTAAACGACTACAAGCATAGTGGATAAGAAATAGGTGAGTCCATAGATAACTAGAACGGCCGTGACCCAAGGGCCTGACCCTCACACTAAGACGCGGTGTGGGTTGAGTACAGACAAGTAACTATGTTCGGCTGAGCCAACCCAAACTTTGGAAAGAGCTACGTGTTATACCTGGATGATACAGGTTGGATTGCGCAAATTGGGGTTGGGCCGTTTTTGGAGTAGTTCCCGAGGCAGGCAAGGACGGTGGGCATGATAATGGTAGGTCAAGTAGTGTTGGACATAGAAGCATAGCAAAGGAAGTTTGAAGTCGTTCCAGGACTCAGGCGTGGATACACCCACTTTAAGTTCAAGGGAGCACCGACACCGGGAAGTTTATAGTCTTTCCAGAACTCAAAGGGCGTGAATATTCCCTTTAAGCTCCTTAACGAAGGAGCACCCTCTGGCAGGAGACCGTGCTGTCTTCCCTCGTCGTCGTAGTGCAAGGATGGCTGTAGAAGCCTGTGCGTGGCTGACGACGAGCCTCGAGAACTGGGAGTCAACCGTGAGATGGTGATGGTTTAAGTTCAAGAGTGGCGTCACGTAGTTGTTCACGCCTTCGCTATGCAGGACACTCGAATATATGACAATTGAACACCGTTACCTTGTCATTGAACTTTCCACCTCAGCGACGCTATATTATGCGCAGCAAGCATGAGTCGATACAAGCAAAGGCTATGGTAGAGTGTGCACATTACAAGATGCAACAATAGAACGTAGTTTACTATTTCTTGAAAAGTTTGAAAAATCCCAAGGTCGAAGTGAAGAGGCGACGCAGACGCTTCCCTACGGGTATCTTCAATACTTCCATTTCTTTGACCGTTGCCTCCGTCTGCTGTCGAAGTTCTTCATACTCGTCCTTTAACGCATTGAGAATCGCTTCGTCGTCGTGCCTTTTCATCGATTCCCGAAGACGATGTAGAGTATTCTGCTGTCGCTTCACTAGAGCCTGAAGTTTACTGAAAAGTTCCTTTCCAGCGCCAGTCTCCGGAAGTTCTTTCTCTAAATCGACCAGCTCTTTCTGCAACTCAACGGCATACCGCTCATTGTGACCAACGACGATACTGTCGATGACGTCCCAAGCAGACTTGTCGGTGTTCTGGTAGCGCATCGTTTTAGACCCTTGGCCAATCATCGTCTTCCAGTAATGCCGTTCGAGCTCTTTCTCCCTCTGCTCTCCCGTTGCTTCGTCTACCTCGTCCCACATCGTCGTCGTCAGGATGATGTTCTGTAGCGCGTCCTTGCCGCAAAGCTTCTCGAACATATGAAGATTCTTTAGCGGAGTACCGGCCATTCTGTTGTCCGTTATTCGATGGAAATAGAGGATGCCGGCCAATTTGACGTTTTGCTCGTACCTGATATCGTGAGCAAAAGGCACCGGATATCAGGGCGAACTCACGTTTGCTTCAACCAACCAGCAATCATCTCGAGTATTTCCACGTCGGACTTATGAGTATCATCGAACCCGGGCGTGTCCACGAAGATGATGTCCTGCATGCTCCGCTCAATGCATTGGAATTTGAGGATATCAATGGAGTTGGTACACGATTCTAGATCGTGTCCTACTCCTGTAGCATTGCCGGTTGCCATGTTGATGAACTACCGTACCCATTTCATTGAGGGGCTTAACTGACAGAATGATTAACGACTCACGGAACTCTTCCCAGCACCGGTAGGCCCCATAATGCTACGATCTAAGTATCAGACATATTTATGCAGAAGGAATGGGACGATTCTCACGCAATAATGACGTCGTCCTCCTTGAGGTCTTCAGTTTTTACCTTGAAAATCTTGCCCGCCTTTTTCATGTACGCGGCTACTTCTTTCGGCTAGCGCTAGTACTCAGTAATGTTCGTTCGAAATGCGGGCGGAGAAGTACTTTGTTTCGGAGGATATTAAACCGGCTAAATCCTTTCTTATTACTGATTATAATGAATGGTGAGCGGGATGGATGGATGGGAGAAACATGATATGCCTACCCATCGTTTCCCGTAGTGACTGGTCTCTCGGCGGGCGATAAACTGTCAGCATCGGAATCCCTCAAAGGGAAGACTTCGCGGGGATTCCTCGACCCGGGCGTGTTCCCAACATCGCCATGTTCATGGAGAGATAGAGATATGTTCGACTAATTGCAAGAACTCAGTAAGTTCCGACGTATGAAAATGAACATATCATTACTTTATTCTGAGGGTTGGCGTTTAAGCCAGAGCCTTTCTCGTGACTATGAATAATAGCTTGTAAGTGAGATACTTAGCTGCGGTATGAAAGACATACACCCCGCTATTTTCGACGCTGTCTCGCACCTCATGGGCATGGAGTTTCGGTCCGTTGGCCACAACATCTGAAGGGAAGTAAGCGACTGCTGCGACCTTGCGACCTTTATCCGTAGAACCCCTATTTCCACGTCCAAGCACGTTATCCCCAACATCACCAATGTCCCTATTTGTGACATGGTCGGTCTCAGGCAGATAGACGTCGGGATCTACTTCTGGATGGCCCATCGCGTGCTCAGAATTGTGCAGATTATGAAGTTTCTCGTCGGCTTGGAGGCTGATGGGTGATATTGTATCGCTTGCATTGTGAAAGGCACCTTCTGGGGCTTGGGAGTCGTCCTCATCGGGAATTTCTTGCAGGCTACTAAAGTCGGTCCCACCGGACTGCGCGGCCTCTCTAGTATTGTTAATTATCTTCGTTGAGGGTTCGTCTTGGATGGATGTGGGTCCGGAAGCGTATGTCGGGGTGGACCGTCGAATATCAGCCGAGTCGCGTGTTTTCAAGTCGTCGCGGGATCGCTTACGGTCTCTTGATCGTTGATCGTGGCGGTCAGGCTTCGCCCCACCAGAAGGCGGAACGATTCCAGGTGTTGAACGCGAAACAACCTGCCCATCCCGGGGCACAGGACGCGATGGCGGAGCACTTAAATATACTTACAAAATGTCGAGGGGATAAAAGGTCAGAGCGAACGTACTGCCAGTGTTCGGTGGCTTCTTGTATCGGAGTCGACGAGCGCCTCTCTTTCCTGAATGGCGGTCAGAATGATGGCAAGGCGGGGAGCAAGGTCCACCAACGGTTTCTCAGCAGTTTGTTTGTATGAAGAAAAGCGTGATAACAAAGACATCTGAGAAACGAATCAGCGTCGTAGTATGGGAGAATGAAGCTGTGGCCCAGAAACGAAGGTTTCGAACTTGATTCAACAAGCACAAGTTGATGCAGGTTGAGAAATGGGGGAGAGGGTCGTTGAGGTCGTGCCGCTACGACATTTGAAGTACTGGGCACCTTGAAAACGTGTTGAGCAGAATGTCGAACTTCCATGCCAGTCACACGAGGATAAGGGCATTCATCCTCGTGTCAGACGAGCGTTCAGAGCGATCAGATACCGAAGATAACGACAATTGAATCTTCATCAATGCTTCATCAAGGAAACGTGCCGGGTCATTGCGCTGAGAGGCAAACAACGGAACTCAATACGTCCAATCCGACACGAAATCAGATGTGACAGTGAACAAAATACACGAGGCCGAATTCTAAGCGCTAAGCTAGGAAGTAAGGCGGTTGATAAGGCGCCACGCGTCGTCTCGCTCCCCTAAGAACCGATCCACCTTAGCCCCCCTCTGTTTAGCCTGCTGCCAGTAGGTCTCCTCCAATTTCTGCTGCCTATCCTCGCCTTTCGCGTTGTCCACTTCTTTCCACATTGTCGTCGCAAACAAGGTCTTCTTCTCCCATTCGTTCCCCACTAACCCCTGAAAGACTTTTTCATACGTCTGAGGAGATGTCGTGACCCGTGGAGTGTTGACACGATGCAGATATATTATCCCGTCTACTAATCTGCCATTCGGCCTGTATGTCGACAAAGATTTATCAGCGAATAAACGGGAGCCTAAGTGTGCGACAAGACTCACAGCCTGAGGGCGGACTTCGCTGGGGTAAATTCCTCCAAGTCTAAACCAGGCGTATCAATGAACACGAATTTACGATTCGAGGTCTTGTAATGAACTCTCTGAACGACTTTCGTTATAGGGTCCAACGAAGACGGAGAGTCATTGCTCAGTCTTGCAGTGCGTGTCATGCTTCCAGAGGCCTCGCAGTGCTCGTCGCCAATAGCGGCATTTATGAACTGATTTAACGAACCATTGGAAAGTCAGTAGATACGATATATTGACACTAATGTGGCAGGACATATGAGACGTACGGTTGACCTTCCCGAACCCGTCGGCCCCAGCAATCTGTTCGACGTAATCGAAGTTTGCTTCAGTAGTAAAGCTGGATGGGTAGAACAGCGTACACGATGACAATAGCTTCGTCTGGGATAGTCCTCCAGTTGTCTACAATATCCTTGATGAGGTTGAGCCAGTTCATGTTGTGTAGGATGGAACGAGAGCAATGCTCATGTCACCTAGTGATTATAGCCATACATACCCCTCGAGTCCGTGCGTACATGAGGAGGAGACGAGGTTTTACTATCAAGATCCAAGTTTAGAAGATCAAGTTATGGCTCGTAACAATCGATAAACCCCTATCCCATGTCGGCGCTGATTTGATCGGTGCCCGGCTCATGGAATATCCCACAATGTCTCCTCCTCGATCCAAAAGTCTGAGCAGTATTTCACCACACAATTGCTTGCACCGCCCAAATCGAAGATGCTGAATATCTTACTTTCTATAAACTTGGATGCAAACACCGCAACACACCACCAGGCAAGGAAACGCGCCTCGAGGAGAAGGCTCGGCGCCTGGGGACCTCGTGCCAGGTATTTAGCATTCATCAGAGAGATGGCGTGCCATCCCTTTCGCGATCTCACTCGTGCTAAGTACTTCTCTGCTAGCCCACGATTCATACGTCCGAATGGACCACGACAATAAGTAAGCTCGACTTGACACGATGAGATGTACGTGCTCACTAACGTGGATAAGTCATGAGTATGGGATTCTCAGCCCTTGGCTTGACCAACACATTGTTGATGTAACTCGTAGTGTTCGGGCAGACCACCGTCCCAAAGGCTTGCTTAGTCGGATGAAGGTGCGTGGTCATTTTACGAAATAGCCTCCTCTGAACAGTCAACTACAAGGCACGAAAAATGGCTCAAGCGCCAATTGGACACGGTAGTATCCTCCCAGTGACCACCGACGAGCTTGACCAGAAAGATATCATTATCGCGTAAGTCAAACGTAGCCGTCCGCCTGATGGCACTCAAATATAGACTTAGGGTGATGGGCCCAACGGGGGCGGGGAAGAGTTCGGTACGCTGCTGATCCACGGAAGAAGCACCCATCGGTTACTTACTGAGTATTGACACTAGTTCATCAACACTGCGACTGGAAATAAGACGGGTGTGGGTCACGAACTTGAGTCATATACCTCCAGTATCCAGATCATAAAATTCCGATCCCTCGAAATCAGTATGCACGACATTATCTTCGTTGACACGCCGGGATTCGACGATACCCACAAATCAGACATCGAGATACTCACAATGGTTGCCGATTGGTTGAAAATCACGTATGCGATCAGATCCATATCTCATTGACGGAATGCCGACACTAACTCAACAGATACGAACGCAACGTCAAGCTAGCAGGTATCCTTTACTTCCATCGCATTTCCGACAACCGGATGGCAGGAACCCCTCTCAAAAACCTTCATATGTTTGAGAAGCTCTGTGGGAAGAACGCACTCAAAAGCATCATCCTAACAACGACGATGTGGGACGAGGTCGAAGGGAAGACGGGCGAGCAACGGGAGGAGGAACTAAAGAAGCACTACTGGAAATCCATGATTAGCCAGGGGTCCACGGCGATGCGGTTCGAAAATACAGAGCAGTCGGCTTGGAACATCATCGATGCTATTGTAAACAGCCACAACGAACGATACGCCGTCGAGCTGCAGGAAGAGCTGGTCGACATGAAGCAGGGCCTTCCGGAGACAAAAGCCGGACAAGAGCTCTATGGCAAGCTTCAGGCGCTCGTCACCCGCCAGCACGATACGCTACAGAAGATACGAGCCTCGATGAAACGTCACGACGATGAAACGATTCTCAACGCGTTGAGGGAGGAGTACGAGGATCTTCGCAAGCAGGGTGAGGCGACTGTCCGCGACATGGAAGTGTTGAAGATCCCAATCGGGAAACGTCTCCGTCGATTTTTTACTTCTCGACTGGGTTTCCTGACATTCAAGAGGCGATGAGTAGCGTTTTACAAGGAGACACCATATTTCATGTAGTTCAGTATCTTATTTACTCGGCGATCTCATGCAAACGATCCTATTCTCCATTTACATCTCAGGTCAGACATAATGCGTAATCCAGCTATAACCGCGGCACTATATAGTCTACTTCACAGTAATAACTTGGTTAAGGACATTCCACGCGTCTCCACCACCTTGAACGCTAATAGTAAATGGTGCAACCTTCATACCCGAGAAGTAAATGGCCTGAAGAGCGCCTTGCAGCCGAGCAGTGTCGGCAGTGCCCCCCATCACGGCGAGGATTGTACGTGATCGCCAGTCGGGACCACACAGAGTCTGAAATTTAGTCACTACGCTGCTTGGCTCAGGTGGCCGCGTGATGACCTTCCGAGTTGATTGATGGAGGTATATTATCGCATCCACATAGGAGCATTTGTATCTTGGTGGTGGAAGGTATAAGTTGGTGCCCAGTGCATATGTCGAGGAAATACCTTGCAAGAATGTGCTCGACGCTAGCATCAACATCTTTCCCTTCGTCCAGGTCCAACCCTGGCGTATCGATGAAAACGAATTTGGAGCTAGAGCGTTTGTAGACGAAGTCCTTCACCGAGGTCGTGCAAGGCTTAAGGCTCTTGGACGTTGCGGCCTGTTGCTTCCCGGTGGCAGCGTTGATGAACTGAGTGGATAATCAGTTATCTACTCCAATCATATCATAAACGTAGACGACTCACAGTGGATTTCCCGTCGCCTGCTAGACCCAGGATCCTTTTATTGCGTATCACGAAGAAAAGTAAGCCAAAAGAAGAAACATGTCCAGAAAGGGGGAATGTTACATACAAAATAATATAGGTTTGTTCGGAATTTGAGCTACGGCTGAACTTCAACCAAGACATATTGTCAAAGGATGCGGGTGCCCGCTTATATGCATCGTCTCCTGTATATGAGGTTGTGCAATGCTGAGACACATGGTATCCTCGAGGCCAGGGGCACGCGCGTCAATCCGAGTCCAGATGATACACCATAGATAGCTGGGAATCATTCACCACCACAATTCTGGCAATTTGTGCGGCGCTCGTAGTTCTTTGATAAGAAGGGCTGGCAACTCGCGGAGGCCAAGCGAGGCGAGGGTATTGAAACGATATTCCGGGGTATGTTGGTGTGCCACGTCTGAGCAACAAGCCGCGCAGCAGGCCTCCTCGAGGCTCAAGCGATGCTATATATACGAGCAGGCTGCATCAAGGAGGAGTTAATCTCTTCTGTATATAACGATCCAATAGAGGCTATGGGGAATATTTTCGGGAAGCGAGTGACAAAAGATGACGACGTTATTGTGTATGTGTCCTTCATTGTTGTCAAATTGTCGGTGACTGAAAGATGAACAAGGTTGCTTGGGCCTACCGGAGCGGGAAAGAGTACAGTTAGTCAGTCAATTGCGCAAGCTGAACGTCACTGACTATATACTTAGTTCCTTAACTCTGCATTGGGAGAAGACGTGGCTCGCGTGGGGACAACTTTGAGCAGTTGCACAAGCGAGGTTCAAATCGTGAAATGCCCTATTCTTGGTGCTCGTCGGCAGGTCGCCCTCGTCGATACACCCGCGTTCAATCATGGCGACGTCAAGATTACCGACATTGAGAAGATGATCAAGAAGGGCCTGAAGGAGATGTATGTAAATATGTCGACGATTCTCACCGCAGCACGTTGACAAATAGCAGGTATAAACGCCAGATCAAAGTTGCGGGAATATTGTACGTCCATCGCATTACCGACGTACGGATGACAGAGAATCCGGTTCGGCACCTCGACACCTTCCACGAACTTTGCGGCGGCAACCAGCCTGCACATAAGGTTATCCTCACAACGACTATGTGGGCGAATATAGATGAAGAGACAGGTGGAAAGAGGGAGCGAGAATTGAAAGATGGCTGTTGGAAGCCAATGGTCTCGCAAGGTTCTCGAGTCATGCGCTATCATGATACGTCTGAATCCGCCAGGGATATAATTCGAACCCTCGTTGGATAGAATAAGAGCAGGAACTCCGTCCGCGCCGGTACCATCAAGTGCTGTGACAGACTTCGAGAAGGCACGAGGGGACATCTATGTTGACCATCGAACACTGTAGCGTGGTGGTAGAACCCGAGATGAGGGTGGATTCGTTCATGCTCATGTAAAACACGCTGGATCAGATAATCTGCAGGATACCCATTCAGCCTTGATCGTTATTTGGCGCCGTTGCCTCGCATTGCCCGCGTGTGCAAGATGATAACTACGATGCGCAAGAGCTTTGAGCTACAAACCGTCTTGTCCTAGACATTCGCCATGACCTGGAAATGGGTTAAGAATGTGCAAAAGGTTCTACGTGGTAAACAGAACGATGCCACCGTCATCATGTACGTGGAGAGATTCCAGCGCTGACAGTATTTAATGGTCGGAAAGATTGCTTGGTCCAACAGGATCGGGAAGGTCATCGGTAAGGTCATCGAGCTCCGATAGGGGTGAACGCAGAATTGATGAGGTGCATCTAGTTTATAAACGCGGCGATAGGCGAAGACAGGCTGAAATGCGGAGGGATGCCCGACAATTCACTGGCTCCGGTTACGACCGACGTCGAGTCTGTCAATTTTATGAGGGATCAGAAGGAGTACATCTTCATCGACACACCTGGCCTAGACCTTCAAGAAAACACGGCGGAGCTGATAGACAAAGCGTACAAGATGTAACTGCATACCATGCAACTTTGGCTGGTCGGTGAATTGACGACTCCTTCGCCGCAGATGCTCAAAGCAAGCGGATGTCCTGATATACTTGCACCGTTTGAGTGACCCCCGCGTCACGGTACGTCCGGAGGAATACGAACGGATCCTCAAGCTGCTAGGAGGGAGCGGGTGGCCAAAAAAGACCATCGTCGCCACTACTATGTCGGCGATGGTGGATGAGGAAACGGCGACCGAGAGAGAAGCACAGCTACGGGACAATTTGTTGAAGAACATGATAGCGGGCGGAACGCGCTTGGATAGATTCTTCGGAACGAAAGAGGATGCATGGCGGATCGTCGATATGGTGGTTGATTCGGAGTGACAACTTGAAGTTGTGAGCGCTGGCAGCGCTTAAAATACCATTTCCCCCTTCGATGTGTTTAACTGAGCATGACGATCCGAGCAAGGTATTAGGATTGAAAATTCGAAACTGTCCATAAGTATGCATAGCTGTGACAGTTCTATATCAGTACATCATATTCACTGTTTTGTCTTCACTGGAGCCTGAGGAGAGGTCTCAGTGGAATAGACGTCGACACGAGGAACTGCGAGGCTTACCGCACGGGCTCTCCGGAAATTGAACAGCTGCGCGATACGCCTGGTCAACGGAATTTTCAACTCCCGTACTTGGCTAAATATATCATCAATCTGCTTCTTCGTCGCATCGTGTTGGCGCTGTAAATCCATTGCTAGTTGTGGGTTGGCCGAATGGTCGCGTTGCGCTTCAATCAGGAGGTCCCGCAGTATCTTCCGCTGCTCATCGAGTCGCTTCAGCAGATCGTTGTATAGAGTTCTTCCCGCTTGCGTTTCGCTGAGCTTTCTCTCTAGCTCTACCATTTCTTCTTGAAGCAATAACGCTGCTTTACTTGCCGACTTCCGCACCTCGTCAATGGTATCCCAGGCCGATTCCTGGGTAAGTTCGAAACGTGATACCTTCGCACCGCAATCAAGCATCCCCTTCCAGAATTTTGCCTTCAGCTCCTCCTCTCGAGATTCACCAGTGCCATCCTTCATTGAACCCCACATTGATGTGGAAAGCACTACGCCTTCGGCGGCAGCGGTACCACACAGTTGACTAAACATCGTGAGGTTCTTCAGAGGTGCGCCAGCCATGCGATTATCCGATATCCTATGCATGTAGATGATCCCCGCTAATCTGACCTTATCCTGGTAGCTGATTTCAAAAGTTACCTTCAGGCCCCTCGGTAACTCGCGATTGCAAGCACTCACGTTTGCTGAAGCCATACGGCAATCCTTCTCAATATTTCGGTGTCAGGCAATTTTGTGTCGTCGAAACCCGGAGTATCGACCAATATGACGGGATTTTCACCTTCTCGGCGTTTTACTTTGATAGGTTGAACCTCGGAGGTGCATGACTCGAGATTGTGGCCGACGACAACGGCGTTCTTCCCCCCAGCGGCGTATTTGATGAACTGCGACTCCTTGAGCCGAACAAATCATTTCAGACTTCAAGTCGCGTCGACGTACGGTGCTCTTCCCAACGCCCGTCGGACCCATTACGCTAAAAGATAGATAACGATTGAGAGGACGTGTCCAGTTTTACAAAGACTTCGCTCACGCAATGATAGTATCCCCCTCACCAAGTCTCTGACCTACTTTCCAGTTGAGCGGTGACATGATACCAGCGGCGAGAAGTTGCAGAAGAGGAGAGGACTCTGTACGTACTCTAGCCGCAATGTAGCCTTGGGCAAGACACCTCGATATTGTTTCATAGCCTCGCGAGAGCCTCGAGGTCCAATCGGGAAGTCTGCGTGAAGCCGTGAACCAAACGCCTTCATCACACACGGGGGCATCAAATGCCGCGCTGCGCGAAATATCACATAAATGTATAGATTAATGTATAAAGGAACATAAACAGAGGAAAGCACATGCATAATGATAACAATAGAAGGGATCCAGTTGGAGTCGTCTTTCTCTATACACGGACGGGATGCTGATACTGTGTGTCACTAAAAGGTACACGGTATTTGTAGACGGTGACTTACTATTGCCGCCTTCTTCCAAGAAAAGAATGACTTGAGTCGGCTGGCGAAAGGGATCTTCATCTCCTGTATCTGCATCACTGTCGCATTCAGAAGCCCTTCGATCTGCTTGAATTGGTTGTCAAGCTCCGCTTTCAGTGCAGGGTTCGTTTGATTCTGCTTCGAGACCTCCTCCCGCAGTTGCTGGGCGATACGCTTTTGCTCCTCGAGGAGGCGTAGTAGTTCACCATAGAGCGTCTTTCCTGCTTCTGTCTCCCTAACATACCCACGTCTTTAAGCGGTGGCAGGAGATATTGGTTGAGAAGCATACCTGAGGACTTTGTGGAGATCGACAAGTTCATGTTGTAGGAGAACAGGCCGTGCCTTGGCCCTTGCGATGACAGCATGGATGATGTCCCAAGCGGATTTGTACGAACCCATGAATCGCATATGGGCAGACCCTAGATCAAGCATCGGTTTCCAGAACTTTTCGACGAGCTCTGTTTCCCTTCGTTCACCGACGTCTGCGGGTACCTTGTCCGACCACATTGTCGTTATGAGGATGACGTTTGGGCTTGCGGCCTCGCCACACAGACTGCCGAACAGATGAAGATTTTTTAGAGGAGCTCCAGACATTCTGTTGTCCGTTATTCGATGGACGTAGATGATGCCTGTGAGGAGAATGCGCCTTTTGTACCTGGAGCAAAATTAGTGGTCGTTATTCGCAAGATGCCGTATGTATCTCACGTCTTTTCCAGCCAGTTGGCAACCAGTTTCAGGATATCGGTATCGGACCTGGTCGTGTCGTCGAAACCTGGCGTATCGACGAAAACGATGTCCTCCTTGCCGTCATTACACCTTACTGTCTCGATGTCTGCGGTATATGATTTCAAAGCGTGCCCAACACGGCGTCCGTTCTGTTGCACGGCGGTGTCGATGAACTAATGGGAGGGTGGTCTTATTCGTTGCAGCCGAATGGAGGCTAGCGGATGTACCAACCGTGCTTTTGCCCGCGCCAGTGGGGCCCATTATACTAGATTATGTAGTCAGCCGCGAAGAACTTGAAGAAAACGGTGACATTGCAGCGTACGCTATAATCTTGTCGCCACTCTTGATGTCGTTGATGCTTACCCCAAACTTGAACATGGTTGAGCGAAATGAGAAAACGACGAGTTTGCGGCGAATTAAATGATAAATTAAACATGAGTGGAAGCATTTTAATACTACGTTCAAATCCGATTTTGACAACGTTGTAAACGCAAGGCAGAACAGGACGGCAACAGCCACAACTAGCCACGAGGTATCAACTAGTCACGGTTTTCCCACGACGCCATTCTTGCCGAAGGTCTCAAAACGTCTCGCCCTTTCTTGCTCTCCGTTCCCTCTTCCAAGACGGAAGAAGGCAAGTACAACGTCTAGGCCAATACAGCTCGTATTAAATGCCATGCGGAATCCTTCGTGCCTTCGAAACGCAGAATCCTCGAACCGCCTTCCAGCATCTCTTTCCAGTAGTCCTGGCGCAGTTGAAGCTCTCGTTGGCTTCCAACATTCTGTGGGTCCCTCAGATCTTTCCATCCCGACGTTGCGAGAAGTACTCTTTGAGCAGGGCATTTGCCCACCAGGCGCTCGAAGACACCCATGTGGTCTTTAGGGACTTCCGTCAACCTATTAGCGGTAATCGGATGAAAATATATTATGCCGGATACATCGATCTTTCTTTTTGTCCTGGAATGACCGTCAATTACTTAATAGAACTTATGATTAGGAACATGAGCAGAGGCGTACATATCTTTTAGCTGCTTGCATATCATGTCCTCAATTTGGGGGAGATCGAGTTTATCATGATCAAAGGCCGGCGTATCCACCAGCAAGACATCTTTGTTCGAGTCTCCGGGCATGGTACACGAGACTCTTTGCACGTTTTTAGTGCAACAAGCCAGGCCCGAGCCAACTCTTGCGACGGGCCTCCCAATAGCTAGGTTAATGAACTGGTGATTGATTAATGTTGCGCCCTTTGGCGATTACATGTTGACGTACCGTGCTTTTACCAGAGCCACTGGGCCCTAGCAGCCTAACTCGGAACATGAGGACTCCTTCACTTAATAGAGGCAAAGGGTACGTACACTATTATCTTGATATCTGCTTTGACTTTGGAATGTTTGTTTCCCATTGGGGACGGTATCAGCAGTAGAAAAGGCCTGGGTGAGTGATGCGACCTTGATTGACAACATCATTCTTATTAGACAGCCTCCGGTCGTGTATGTTATAGTGTTCATACACGCGCATCATCACAAACACACGCATCCTTCATGTTTTCTGTGTTATTCGGAGCGCGACAGACGCATTGTCAGATGCTCTATAACATGCTGCGCTGGTCCGCGAATGAATCTCAAGCCACGTGTTGGCATCATTGCACACCGCATTTTCGTCTTCTTCATTCATATGGCCTAGCTGGTCACAATATAATCCATCTCACTCCTCATCCCCCATTCGATGAAAATACCAACTCTCAGAAGCAATAACAAATCGCTCGGTGATGAACCCGCCACAGCCCACGCCGTAGAAGCCGTCGTCATGTAAGCCTTTCCTGAATGATTAGGAAGCTCTGGCTCATCCTCACTTCTCAGAGTTATGGGTCTGACTGGTTCGGGCAAAAGCACGGTACGAGGAACGTATAGAGTATTGTCAGTTCTATGATTCACCTGAGAGCCAGTTCATC
This sequence comes from Pleurotus tuoliensis, assembly GCA_036872985.1. Taxonomy (NCBI): domain Eukaryota; kingdom Fungi; phylum Basidiomycota; class Agaricomycetes; order Agaricales; family Pleurotaceae; genus Pleurotus; species Pleurotus tuoliensis. The sequence continues at coordinate 1,774,483 of JAYMDH010000011.1, read as the reverse complement.
AACGCGGCCGCCCAAGATGTCAACGCGATACCCGTTGGGCATGGTCTAGAGTCTACTACTCGCGAGGTCCTCGCTGCCACCATCATCGATCCTCGGAACGGTTCGGGGAAGATTCTTCTCGTTGAAGCTCCCGCGTTCAACTACGAAATGCAAACCATTCGTAATTCCGAACGCCAACTTGTGCGCTGGCTTGATGATACGTCGTGCGTGGAAATCTTCTTTTGACTCCTTTATCATCTTCATTTCTTCTACAGTTATTCTTTCCAGCGTGACGCGTTGCGGGTTCTTTACCTCGGGAAGATCTCCGACCCCAGGATTACCATCTCCCCCTTCGTACATCTAGGCATGCTCGAGCGTGTTTTGGGTAAGAATTTCAACCAAAAGGTTCATCTCGCCACTACAATGTGGGCTCGAGCTCCGCTCTCAACCCTGACGAAAGCCGAGCAAAGAGAGAAAGAGTTGCAAACCACGCAATGGCAATCTTGGCTTAACTCTGGATCCCGCTATCATCGCTTCGACGGAACTTACCAATCAGCTTGGTCCATAATCGAGGACGTAATTAAACCCGCCTCTCCCGATGTCCCAAATTCCTATCTTCAACGGAACCGGTTCTCGCGAGTGTTTAACCTGTTTACGAGGAGCCGGTCAACAGTAAGCTCGTTTCTACTGCTGGTTTAGCCCACCAATCCTATGCCTGTAGATATACGTGGCTCGAGAGGGAGGAGACGACCTTTACATAGCGTGCGTAGCTCATATGACGCCTCTCAGCCATGAATAATCGATATTAGTATCGTGGGGTTTTCGGGGAGTGGCAAGAGCTCTGTATGTGATTACTTGCTGCCTAATTCATGTGGATCGTGTATCCTCACGCATCATGGTTGTTCAAGTTCATAAACGCTCTTTCTGGAGGTGAAGGATGCCAGGTTGGTCACGGGCTTGATCCTTGCACCCACACCGTGACAACGGTGAACATATTCGATCCAAAGAGATGTGACCGACTGCTAGTCTTCATCGATACACCAGGTTTGGACGATCACGTTTCTCCAGATCCAGGAGGGTTCCGCGGTATGGAGCAGCAGCTGAGGTACGTACTGTATGTCTCGATCCACTTCACCAAACGAGGCTTTACTTTGTATTTAGCATCAAGAAGGATATACTATCGTGCATCATCTATCTGCATCGTATTGAAGTCAACCGAATGGTACCCGCGCAGCTTGGCACCCTTTTGCGAAAGATCCGCGACTCCTCGCTATGTCGCAAAAACGTTCTACCTACGTCTCTTTTTGTGACGACGATGTGGGACGAAGTGGGTGAAGAGAAAGGAAACTACCAATTTAACCTTCTAAGGAGTCACATCCCTGAAGCGTTGCAGATTGTCCGCCACGATACCTGCCGGGAACCGGCTTGGGCTCTCCTCGATGATGTTATACGCAAAGCGAATGCAGAGTTCGCTGCGGAAGTCGCTGCAGGTGTTGCGCGGCTCATTCACCATCTCCGTTCGGACGACCCGAGTAGTAGCGACGCTCGACAATTGGAGGTCCTAGCCGAACAACTTGCCAAGTCTCTGCGCGAGCTCCGCAGATCGAGTTTGAATCCTGAAGAGTGGTCGACCCGAGCAGATCGATACAACCTCCTACGCGCTCAGTTTCATACCAAGCTTACTGAACTCCGAGCAAAGGGTTACGGCCGAATGATAAGTGAGCATGTTTGGCGGCGGGCTAAAATACAATTATGATGCGTAGTTAAATATGTACATGGTGGTATGATTCATCGAGGGGTGGGCTAGATCGCCAATGGAACCCAGGAAAGAGTGAATACCAGCAACACCGGTCAGAGATGAGCGTCACTACATGTAGTTACTCGTTCGCGGACGAGATTGGTTCTGGCGAGCAGCAGCGGTGAATGTGAGACGCCGGAGAGATGGCCTTGAAAGCAGGCTCGAAGGCAACCACTGCGAGTTGTGCCTCAATCCGCGCAACAGCTTGTTGGAGATTCACCATAGATCGTACCTAGAACTACAAGTTAAGGGATTTCGAAAAAAACTAAAGGTAACGTCAGGCGTACTTGGAACAATCTATACGCCTGTAGTATACGCTGTTCACACTCCTTGAGTAACTGTTCCTCGGCGACATCTAAGAAATAGCGCTGCACCGAACTACGCGCGAGGGCCTTATGGACTATCGGCTGGATCCTCTCTAGCTCCCTAGTGGGTATTAGCGGTACGTTCAACGAAAACAAAGGTGACCATGCCTGGTAAGCTTCTCGATGGTATCTTTCACATCCCCTGGGAGCTCCCCTGCCGCAGCTTGCTTGACGATCGTGGACAAAAGCTCTGATGAATTCTGTAAGATGGCTTGGAAAGCATTTCCGTGGTTCTTCAGAGACTACAATAAAAGTCTGAGGGGTTTCAAACAATACAAGGAGAGGGAAGGCGTACATTAACAGCTTCAGCGATAGTGCATGCGATGCGACAGGCACCCTTCAAGAACGGCACTGGGGGGATTTCTGCGATATCCCTTGCATGCCTTAACGCAGCTAAAACTACGGGAAGCCACACGTTACTTTCGTCTTCTGGGGCCATCACGTTCGGAAATCTTGCTTCGAGTACTGTAGATCGTGGAGTAGGGCCGGCAGGAGACGGACTTCGTATCGTATGCATGGCCATAGAGAAGCGACGCCTTAACCCGCGACGTCTGTTGCTCTCGAGATTGGCCTGCTTCGTCGATGCCTCGTTAAGCTGGCACACCAAAGCATTCTTCTCTTCTTTCTTAGTATTTACGGATTGTATATCTTCTTTCGGAATACCACGTAGTTGCGCATCGATGCGACGAATAAGATCTCGTATTTCTCGGATGAACTCGCTGAGCCATCGAAGGAGGACGGCCCCGGCAGATGTCTCCGGCAGCGTCTTCCCTTCGTCGACCATTTCTGTCTGGATGAGCAGAGGCTTGGGTCCAGTGCCAAGGGCGTCAATGATCTCCCAAGCCCGTAGATGGGTGCCATCGAACCTAGTGGTGCTCGAACCCCCAACTATCATCGGCTTCCAGTAGTTCCTTCGAAGCTCTGACTCTCGACTCTCCCCAACATCCTCCGCAACCTCGGTCCACATAGTCGTCATGAGAATGACATTGTCCAGGGCATCCTGGCCGCAAAGCTGCTTAAACATGTTTAAATTCTTGATCGGCGTACCCGCCATCCTGTTATCAGATATGCGATGCAGGTAGAGGATCCCGGACAACGTTATTTTGTCCCTATAGCTGTCGCAAAGTTTAGCGTGCGACTACTAGATGAACGCTAGACTAACATACGTAGTTGAAAGCCAGTCAGCAATTGCTGACAGGATATCAGTGTCGGTTCGAAGCGTATCGTCAAAGCCGGGTGTATCAACAAGAACCACGTTGCGACCGGACATGGGATGAGGACAGCTGATAGCACGCACTTCCTGCGTGCATGACTCTAGATTGTGGCCTACCGTGGCCTCTGAGGACTTGGTGGCTGTATTGATGAACTTGCCCCCATCGCGTGAGTCTCGACAGACCACCGACACCATATGAAGGACTTACTGAACTTTTTCCTGCTCCAGTCGGGCCCATAACGCTAAAAGAAGGATATATTGATAAGCTTCATGACTAGATATCGATGAACTGACGCAATGATTATGTCTTCCTTAGAAATGGGGCGCATTGGAGGCTGTTCGGTTACAACAGAGGTAGTTTCAGTTCTACGATGGATATCGATTGTCCAGCCAGGGGGCAAAGAGCGGACCCGCCGTGGGGTCTGCATTGACCGTAGTTGATGGTAGGCCCAGATAAAAGAATATGATGTGCAGATGTGTGGTGAATCGGGGTGAATTAAGCAGAAAGGGGGGAACTGCCTGGAGGAGGGACGCGGGCGAGAAGGAGGGTGGGCTAAAACATGCCTCGGACACTATTCGTCATTGGTAGCGCTAGTTTGTGCAGGGTATGTTTTGAGATGAGACAGATTCAGTAAACATGCATTATCCTCGTGCTGGGGCTTATGCGGCGCTTTTAATGATGGATGGCGATATCGATCAGCGAGGTGCATGGATGATGCAGCACGCAGCATGCCTTACCCTCAAGCCCATAGTTCACGGGAAGAGGCATCGAGGCTTTCTTGACATCCGCGCGAGGCTGGGTTATTTGTGGAGTGTATAAGAGTATCGAAAGTTGACCTGATATCTCAAGTTCCATACACGCCCAGAATCGCTACCCGTGATGTCGCAAACCGTAGCTACCGAAAAGGTCAAAACAAAGTCGGTGAGCTCGCAAGATATTGTCATCGCGTGAGTAAAATTCCATAAATCTTCCGTGAATGGACATTTTGACTATTGTCAATGATTTACAGCGTTATGGGCCCGACTGGCGCAGGGAAGAGTACAGTAAGCGGCGACTCGTTCCCATAGGATGAATTATTGCTCACCGCTGAAATAACAGTTCATCAGCTACGCCTGCAGGAAAGCTAGCAAGGACCTCATCGGCCACAACCTAGAGTCGTGCACTTCGAAGGTGCAGCCTATCAGAATCACAACTGGCACGCACAACGTCATCTTGGTCGATACGCCCGGATTCGACGATACAAATATGTCCGATACTAGGGTTCTGGGAATGATAGCTGATTGGCTTCTGGAAACGTACGCAAGAATCCTTACACTGTAGGAAGTCACTTATACAACCATTCAGGTACAACAATCAGGTCAAGCTGGCGGGAATCATTTACATGCATCGTATTTCGGACAACCGTATGGCTGGGACACCGCTGAAGAACCTGAAGATGTTTGCTCAGTTGTGCGGGACTGGCGCTGCGGACAGGGTCATTCTCGTTACGACGATGTGGGGCCGAGTAAAACGAGACGTTGGGGCCAAAAGAGAAGACGAACTCAAGAGCAAGTTCTGGAAAGACATGATCGACAAAAAGGCCAAGGTTGCTCGCTTCGAGGCTAGCTTTGAGTCGGCATGGGCTATTATCGGGAGGGTGTACGAGCCACTAGAAAGGGAAGCAGTGCTCCTCCAGGAAGAGCTTGCTGACCTTCAAAAGAAGTTGAGCGAGACTGGGGCAGGCAAGACGCTGTATAACACGCTCCAGAAACAGCTCGACGAGGAGAAGAGGTTGTTGAAGGAACTGTACGACGAGGCGGAGAGGCAAGACAATCCGGCGTTGGCGGCGGATTTGAAGAACCAATATGAGCAAGTGCGACAACAACTCGATGTGACCTTTAAAGAGGTAGAGTCCTTGAAGATTCCGTTTGGTCGACGAATCCTGCAGTTCTTCAGCTTCAAGAAGGCCAGATCCGTAAGTTTTGAGTGCGTCTCCCCGATGAATGTGGCTTATTGAAGCGTATTTAGAATCCTCTCAAGATATTTAATTTTTAGCATCGAGCGTGTATTCGCCTTGTATCATCAGTGGTTTTCGGTAGTAGTACGATCCTTGTCGGACCGGACACTAGAAATACATCTTTCGTAGTCGCCAAGTTGTCGATTAGACCGGGAGCGGTGTACGTGGTCGATGTGATAGACAACAAACAAAGCCGGCCATGTTTCGGGCGGCGTCGGGCAGCGTCGGACTCAACATTTTGTGGAACACGTGTAGGCAAGGGGCTGCCAGTGGCGGGCGCCTCTCATCGAATCTTGAACATGGTCGTACTGAGTTCAAGGATCGCGATAATGGAGCCTCACTGCAACCTCATGTCTTTCCCAGGGCTTCTCTTTATATGTTCATGATAGAGGGCATACGAGTTGCAACGCAAGATGGAAGTTGTTTCTCCTCCCATTTTGCCTGACAAGAATTGGTTCGACCTCCTTTGGACGGATATCGTAGACAACTGGCGGACGATTCCGGATGAAGCTATCATCATCGTGTCGGTGCAAACGTGGATTCCACCCTGATGTATAGGTGCGAACTCAAGTGTAAATCTCTAGATTACTGGGACCATCAGGCTCAGGAAGGTCAACCGTACGTCTAGCGACCCTTGTTATGACTTGGTACTGACGATGGCCATGGCTTGGATAGTTCATCAATACAGCAATTGGTCGTCAACGATGCGCCACCTCTGGAAACATGACAAGAAGAGCGAGATTGGGCATCGGCTCCGCGTGTACGCTAGACTCTGTTACTAAAAGACCCCAGCGAGTTCACTACGAGGAGAACGGTCAAAGTTTTGTATTTATCGATACGCCTGGCATAGACGTCGAAGATCTATCACCAGATCATCTGAAGTTGTACGCTTCCGCCTTCTTTCACTATTTTTTGAGCTCACGAAACATAGATCCAGGGAAAGATTGGTCGACGGGATAATATATCTGTACCCAATTAACCGCACTCGCGTAACAGTACTCCTGAGGGAATACGAAAAGCTCTTCAAGATATTAGCGGGAGAGGACTGGGAGAAAAAGATGTTGTTTGCGACTACAATGTGGGATGAGGTAGACAATGAAGGCGGTGAGAAGACGCAACTTCAATTGGAAAACAATTACTGGAAGCAGCCCAGGGACAAAGGAGCGAAGGTGGATCGCTTTCGAGGGGGAACGCGCGACGCATGGCGCATCATCGAACAAGTATTAACTTCGCAGGTATCGGCGGCCCTAAAGAAGACGGTCGACGCAAAGTCAAAAAACATCGTGATTGCGTGAGTAGCACTGTCCTCTGTGTCGCCACATATAAGAAACCGAGTCTTGACGACCCCAAAGAATTATGGGCCCAACTGGCGCAGGGAAAAGCACCGTAAGAGACACTTTGGGTTTATTCGCCCATACCATTGCAGCTCACCACGAGGTTCTTAGTTTATCGGCCACGCGTACGGGAAGACCAACAAGAACCTTGTCAGCCATCATATCAAGCCACACACGGCGAAGGTGCAGCCTATTGAAGTCACGATAGACGGTTGTCAGATTACATTACTCGACACGCCTGGATTCGACGACTTCGTGACTGACACCAGGGTCCTAGTCATGATCACTGATTGGCTTCAGGAGACGTAAGTTGGCACGACTACGTATAGAAAGGCACTCATTGTTTCTCCCATAGATACAGCAATCAGGTCAAGCTAACTGGAATAATATACATGCATCGCATCTCCGACAACCGCATGACGGATTCCACCCCATTCAAAAAGTCAAAAACATTTGCTCAGATATGCGGGACCAGCGCAGCCGACCGCCTTGTCCTCGTCACAACGATGTGGGGCTGCGTACCATCAGACGTAGGGCGACGAAGAGAAGAGAGCCTCAAGAACGACTACTGGAAAGGCCTGATTGATAGGAATGCCAAGGTTGCTCGATTCGACGCTACCTTCGAATCTGCCCAGAACATAATCCGTAGTATCTATGAGCCGCTAACCAGAGGACTGGTCAACCTGCAGCAGGCCAACCATGATCAACCAATACTGGCTCGTAGAGACCTGCACGTACGCGGCTCTGACGATATCCGATCAATCCCGTCATACGCTCCTACGTCGATATTCACTCGAAATGAACTTCCGCCGAGTTCGGCATGGAGCAGAAGTTTCCATGGAGGGGTGCCACACCCTGACGCAGCCGACGCTGGTAGTATACCAGAAATCCCCGATGAGGACGACTTCCAAACCTCAGATAGCGATGAAAAGGGCGATAGAAGTCATACCATATTGCCTATCTCCCGCCAAGGGGGCGAGCAGCGGCATCTGCACGGCTACAACTGCACGATGGGATATACTAAAGTAGAGCCTCTAGTCGGCCATGCCGTCGCTGGGAGCGTTGACGAAGAACTCTCTTCTTTGGAGGTTTTCGACGGATCGAAACGTCAAAAAATTCAAAAGTTTCGCGAGAGGTATTTATCCCTTTTTGTGTTTGATATCGCGTTTATCCATTCACAAGCGGCCCAAATGTTGACTGTGTCAATCTGGGGTTCTGCTCGAACCCTACCCTACAAACCGAAGTAAATGTCTATTTGTCCATTAAATCGGAAAGTTACTGAGCTTCTGCAACAGTTGAACGTAGCTACCCGTGTCGGCGATGAGGACGGAGAACAAGGGGCGAATATCGTGCCTAAATCGGAATACATTCGTTATACGAACAAAGGCCTCGATGTCGTAGAAGAAGTTTCCGACACCAAAGAACTGCTGTCTCCTATCCCTGAGGTGACACCAGCCAGCGACGTGTATGTCTATCATGTTCTTCGTTTCTATCCCACTCACCAACCAATTTGCCAGCCCTAAGAAAGCATTCTACCCCCTCCGAGACAAAGTACCTCTTGGCTTACTTATCAAGTGAATAGTTACTGAGTATCCAAAAGCGGCCCAAAGACGTGGGCACTTCCGCCAGCAAGATCGGGACGATCTTCGAGGTGACAACAAAAGATCTTAAAGAGGAGGACATTGTTATTGCGTGAGGATTGTCGCTTCTCTGCAAGAAAATTTCTGATACACGCATTACAGTGTCATGGGCCCTACTGGTACTGGGAAGAGTTCCGTACGTGGTTTATCATGTCGTCGTACTCCGTCTCCTAGACAGGGTTTACACGATAGTTTATCAACATGGCAGCCGGAGATGTACCAGGTCTGAAGTCCCGCGTCGACACCGTTGACCTTATCAAGTTCCAGTGCATCCGCAGAAGCTCGCAGGACATCATTTTCGTCGATATTCCCGGCTTCGATGATGTACGCAAATCCGAGATGGAAATACTCGAGATGATCGCTGTTTGGGTGAAACAAATGTGAGCTTGGCTTCGTTTATTTGTAGTCGCACTGATGATATCAGGCACGAACAGAACGTTAAGCTGGCCGGCATCCTCTACTTCCATCGGATAACAGACAGCAAGAAGGCCGGCGTTATGAAGAACCTTCACATATTCCAGAAGCTCTGCGGCTCAGAAGCCTTGCGGAATACGATCTTGACGACGACGATGTGGGATGAGGCAGACAGGACATTTGGCGAAATGGAAGAGAGGAACCTCGTACAAGATTGCTGGAAGTCGCTGATGAGTCAAGGCGCAAAGACGATGCGCTACTGGAACACCGAAGAGTCGGCTTGGGACATCATAGACAACGTCCTATCTCGCCGCCAGGGACAGTTTACCCTCGACTTACAGAAGGAGTTGGTTGCCGAAGGAAAAGGGCTTCTGAAGACTGGCGTTGGAGAACACGTATTTGGTGAGCTTCAGGCTCTAGTGAAGTGGCAGCAAGATACTTTGCATCAGCTTCGAGCGTCGATGAAGCGGCATGACGACGAAGTAATCCTGAATGCGTTGAGGGAGGAGTATGAAGGACTTCGATTACAGATGGAGGCAGCAGTGGAAGATATTGAAGCACCGAAGCTACATAGAGGAAAGCGTCGGCGCCATTTCTTCAGCAGCTCTCGGTTAGGCTTCTCTTTTGCGGGGGTTTGAAGACGTAGGAACAAGTGTATCAATGAGCACCCTGTCTTTCTGTGCGACATTATTGAATTTCAACTTGCGCGACTTTCTAACCCAAAGCTGAGCACGCTAGCATTGTATCACCATCCAGCTCGACGGTGGAACCTGAGGAGGTTTCTTCGCCGGAATCGCCGTTTGTCACTGCGGTCGACCCCTTCACAGATTGTCCCGCACGTGTGCACCGAGAAGCACATAGCTCTAGCAACGCGTCAGCATGCTTGTTGGCCACGCCTATCTGGCGTGTTCATCGACTAGTAGGCGTCTTAGGCAGCCTTTCATCCACCCCCACCCATAGGACCACTCAATGCAAGAACACTGCCTCTTAAAGCCTGGCGTATACCTTCTCAATAACCAGAAAGGAGGCACCGCCGCAGACCTCTCTGGAGGGGACAGAAGGTCGTTGATTGGTACGCCGTTTCCGCGGATGACGTCCACATATCCTCACCACAATAACACCAACGAACAGGGTTCCCTGTGCATAGCGGCATTAACCAACAAGTACTGCTTATTTCATTGCTGTCTTTTTATCCATTACTCACTCGTCGTATAGTGGAGGTTCAACCCGTCTGGAGCCGGATTCTCCATCCAGAGCGTCTCGGACCCGGACCTCTATGTGTCAGTTGAGGGCGGTCTGTGCCAGAATGTGCCAGTCGTCGCCATTCCATTCCCAGTCAGCTGGGTTGTAGAACCAGACGAATCAGACGCGCATGTCTGGAGGTGGGTTTCCATGCGCCTACGCGAGGAGATTTCGATTTGCTGACTCGTCTTGCAGAATTCTCTGGCCAGAGTCGAAATTATGTCTTGATCTCGAAGGTCATGGAAGCAGCACGCCAGGCGCGAAGGTACTCTTAATATCTTAATATTATACTAGAGCTTGTGTAATTAACAGTGGCACCGTGCAGGTCGTTTTGACGGAGCGGAAGTTCTTCGAAATCTCACAGCTCTGGACTCTTTCACCGGTCGACATCTACGATACGCCTCGGACTCCACACCAGAGATCAGAGGAAGAAACCGATACAGACTCGCCCCCGTTAGGTGAACCTACAAAGAAGAGGGGCGATGATATCGTCACCGCGAAGGCATCAGTGCGTGTCTTTCCTCTCTGATTAGAGTTATTTCGCTAATATACACGCTAGACCTCGGACGGAGCTCGAGGCCCACATACTCTGAAGGAATACCTCGCTGAATACTCATGGACAGCTCTTCCCGTTGCCTTAGTGGCACTTGCTGTATCCCTTACCTCCTGAGTACACTCCTTATTTATCAGGGGCATTCCTGTGACTTGTAATGTGCACGACAAATATTAATGGCGGGATCCGATTACCTGCGGCAGCCACAATCATTAAAAGAGAACAGATGCGCCATCGGGCAGATGGGGTGATCTGCTCCAGCCACAACATTGCTTCAGATCGATAACCGACTATACTCTGGTAGCGCTCCTATTTTTGCTATATCTAGCTGCACTTTCGGATGCCGTCTAACTCCTACCGCCATGCTATCACAATTTCTCCTGGAGGTGTCCGCTTAGAGCAGCACGCACGCCTCAAATTATGGCACAAGAGCCCATCGATATGATATCGATACCCCTCCATTTGACAGGCTCTGCCCCATGAATGATGGCGGATGATGTTTTGAGGGTCTCGTCCTCTTTTTGCCAATTGCGACCAGGCGGAATTCGTTATATAAGAGGCCGGTCTGAAGCGCAAATAACCCAACTCATAGTCTCAGTCTCATACCATATTACCAACATGCCTCAATCTGGTTCTACGTACATCTTCGTCAACGAAAAGGCTGGCACAGTCGCCGACCTCAGCGGCGGAGACAACAAAAATCCAGTGAGCGCTGCCGAAGTCCCCTTAGTACCGTTCTGACGATTTATCATTTCAAAGTCATTGGGTACGAGAACCACAATGGGGACAATCAGAAGGTTAGTCCTTAGACGTTGCGACGTTGCTGATGCTCACGTCGGGGAATAGTGGCGCGCAGAGAAGCGCGGACAAGGATGGACGTTCAAGAACGTAGCTACGGGGGCAGTACCTCGGAATCGAAGGCGAACCAGACGAGAATACCCCTGTCGTAGTCGTTGATCACCCCTTCGAATGGGACGTCAAGGAGGATCGCCAGGATAACTCAAGCTGGAGGTTTGCCCCCCCTCTCTTGTTATGGCTTACTAGGTGAACTCGATCAAACCTGTGTGCATTGCAGGTTCTGGGTCCCCGGTACCAAGTATAACATGGATCTTTCTGATCATGGGAACGCGACACCTGGGACTAAAGTGCTGCTATGGGGCAAGTGGGACGCTGGGCGCAACCAATGCTGGCGCCTTCAGAAAGGTGATCACCCCCGCCCGATTGATAACATATACCGATAAACTGATCGTGGGGTCTAGTTTGAACATCCTTCAATACCGTACATCCGGAGGGGCGAAGAATTAAATATGTAGATGTATGGTGGGTGAGAGCACTACACAATGATCACGCAAACGCTACCCACACTACCGTGATGGATCAACGATATCCTGTCGGGCGTCGGTGGATTCAATGCTAAGGACCTAGGTGGTCAACGGAAATCTGGCCTCTGTCCAACCTCTGTCTCTGATGCCTACATTTATATCTATACCCAGCTAGGCGAACGCAAATGTACAACCCCTTCGCAGGAGTCTTTTTCGCAAGACACTAGGTGAATATCCTTGAACACCATGGTAAGTGGGTGCTACGGGACGGGCTCGGGGAAACCGTCGTTGGCGGGGGTGACGTTGATGATCGGGGTGACATTAGAGCTTTCTCGGCCGTTGCGACTTGGACGGTTGAGCCGTCCTTAATTGAGTACCTGGCCGGGGTTTGCTGATTTCGCTTGAGCGACCAACTCAAATGACAGAGAAAGAGATTGTAATGATTGCTATTCCCTTGACAAGAAGAACCTGCGAGGTTAAATATCGAATATTTATTTCCAATGCAGCCATGCAGTTCGGAACGCGCATGAGAATCAAAACAGGGGCCTGGCCGGCGACCGGCCGAGCGCGAGGACACGATCCTGAGGCCTGAGAATTCCAAGTGTGCATCGAAAACAACAGTCGCTGCGTGCGTTTTTGTCCGACGTCTCTCCTTCTCTTCTCCTCCTCTTCTTTCGGCTGTCATTATTCATTCACGAAAATCAAACATACGACCCGAGTCCACGACGCCCGCATCGTTCGCGCAGCGCTGCACCATTCACCGGGCTTTCCAACGTGCCACTACATTTTCCCACTGTCCCCCTGCTGTCTGGCTTGAGTCATACCATCGCGCACATCACACAAGACACTCGCAGTCATAGAAAATGCCAGCACCAAAAACAGGAGGGGCGCTCTTCCTCGGGCTCGAGCTGGCCACAGACCAGCTGCGGGCGTCGATCGTTGACGAGAGTCTCGATCTCGTCGGCGTCGAATGCGTCGACTTTGATTCTGAACTCCCAGAGTACCAGTGAGTGCCGATTCCCGATTCCCCTGCTGCCTCCGCGCCCGCAGCGTCCAGGTGATCGTGCTGACGGTTTGTTTCTCGTGACCTGTGGCTTCGCAGGACGCAGGGGGGCATGTTCACGACGCCTGGAGATGCGTACACGACACCTGTGGACATGTGGATAAAGTCTCTAGGTACGTAGGTCCCAAATCTACCCTTTGAGACGGAAGCAAATTTTATTGTTATGCCACGTGCGCGCCCGATCACTCAGATACCCTCCTCGAGAAATTGCATAGAAATTACGACCTAACCCGGATAAAATCAATCGGTGGCTCTGCTCAGGTGAGTTGTCTCCGTTGCCTCGAGAATGTTAACTTACCTTACCGTTGGGACTTAGCACGCTCTTGTTTGGTGGAAGTCGACCACCGTACCCTCGCTGTCGTCATTGGACCCTCATTTACCTCTGCATACCCATTTCCCTGCTCTGTCATTTTCATTACCCAATACCCCTATCGCGCAAGATACCTCTTCACACACACATGCATTAGCTATCGAGGCTCTCCTAGGAGGGCCGGATTTGATGGCCTCGCGGGTTGGCACATGCGCGAACGGCTCGTTAATGGCCGCGCAGCTGCTTCGCGTACGGGAGAGCTGGCCCCAGGAGGTGTGGGCACGTACAGGACGTGTGCAGCTCGCCACGTCGTTTATCTCGAGTTTAATTGCGGGGAAATGGATGCCCATGGGCGAGGCTGAGGCGAGTGCCACAGGGATGTGGGTCCATGGCGGTAACAGCAGAGACGCGAGTCATTGGGACGAGGGGGTGTTGGAGATAGTGGGGGGCAGCCGAGAAGATGGAAGACGGGTGCGGGGATGGCTAGGGGATGTCGACGTTTCGGGTGGTGGACGGAGAGCAGGCAATGTGTCAAGGTATCTCGTAGACCGCTACGGATTTGATTCAGGTCAGTTTATCGAGTCAAATCTTCTTTGATCTTGCTGCTGATATGGCGCCCAGAAACCATCGTGACACCATTTACTACCGATTACCTCTCTTCTTACCTGTCGCTGTGTCCGTCCCCCTCAGATGCCGTTCTTTCTTTTGGCCCTATGGACATGTTGCTCACACCTGCCCAACACTATTTCCCCACGCGACTTTACAATCTCTATCCTCATCCAGCGCAAGATCCAAGCGAGAAGCGACGGTACATAGCCGTCCTGGCCAACCGGTGCGCTAACTTTTACTTGCTTCCTATTCATATACTGATCCCCCTTTAGCAACGCTGATGTTCCTCGCGCTCTAGTGCGGGATATGTACACCAAGAGTTGGAGTGCGTTCGATCGACTGGTAGCTATAGTACCCCCTGGCGGCTCCATTGGGTATGTGGCCTCCCCATCAGAAATCGTACATTAAGCTTACTTCGTTTCTCAGCCTCGATGACAAGCTGTTTAGTTTCTGGCATCTACAGGGCGATGCCTACCCCTATTCCCATGTCAAAGGCATTTATCGCTTCGAGAATGGTATCAAAGTTAACGAATTCCGCGATCTCCGCGCCAATCCGCGCTGCCTCGTCGAATCCCAAATCATATCCCTTCGCGTGAGATGGTCCCGCATGATAACCACCGGCCTCTTGGGCACTTCTCGTTCCAAAGTCTCACAATCTCCTGCTCCCCCTGCGGTCCGCCCCCCAACCACCATCCCACCCAGCCTGGGACTCACCTTCGATCCATATGACCACACGCCACTTCCCACGCGAATCATCACCACCGGTGCAGCAGCCAACTTCCCGTCTATTGCGAACGTCGTGGCTGAAGTATTCAATGCCGCTATCTACGTGCCGTCCACCCAGGTTGACTCCGCGCAGATTGTTCCTCATAGGAATGCCCCGGCGCCTGGATTCCCCGGGCGGGCCGCATTGGGCAGCGCGTATGTAGCGAGGTGGGTGTGGGGGAGAGAGTGGGGGACAGGCGGTTTGCCTGGGTTTGAGGAAGAGATGCGACGCTTACTCGGGAAGCGTTGGATCGCTTCAAATGGCGCGCCGATACGCACGAATGTAGGAGGTCAATTAGCAACCTCCACTGCGAATGGAGGTACGAGCGGTGCGAATAGCGGTACCAGTACTCCTTATAGCCACCTCCGCTCCGGTCTTGGAGCGACGGTGTTTGTAGAAGAGGAGGAGGAGGACGTGGCAGCGATGGAGAGAGGGATCGATTTGAGCGGCCATCTCGCTACCATGAGCTCTGGCTTGTATGGATTGGAGGGCACCTTAGGCCAGGCACGGATGCGAACACACACCGGGTCGACTGTTGATACCACAACTTCGACAGGTAGTCTCAGCTCGGGTGCCGCGCCGTCTGCTTCGACCGCTTTCACTACACCGGACCTCAACATGGGCCTGACCTCTCCCAGCCTGAATATTCCTCCCAACAATGGGGCTAGCCCGGCCGGTGCAGCTGGTACTGCCACAGCTTCAACTCCCACCACACCCACGCCACTCACTCCTGTGACTGCACTCCAAACATCAGATTCGGAAGCACAGGTAGGGCTTGCAAAGGTCGCCGAACCCGATCTTGATGCCTTCCTGGCTTATGCATCTATTGTCCCGGAGTTCTGTCGATTGGAAGGAATGCTGATCAAGGGCCTGGTTTGATCTCACACACAAAAGTCGCGAGCTGGGGGGCATGAGAACGGGGAAACTGGGAAGGGATTGGATTGGATAAGAGACGTAATAAGTATAACGATGTGTGAACCTACTGTTATCTGCATGCTATAGGCTTCTAGTTTATCATTCCAGCATTGGTTTATGCTATATCAACCGTTCTGTCAGCGTATGTAGAGCCTAGAGCCTTTCGTCGTAGACAATGTCTACGCAAACAACCTGACATCACCAGTACCTCTTCACGTTCATGCCGACATTGTTTACTTCTCCCAGCGGCGGAAAATGAAGAGGAGGGTCTTATCAATGATGACGAATTTTCGAACTAGGACTGCCGGGTTCTAATGATGTGTAGTTGACTTCGCCGAACACTTATTTTTGTACTGGTCTCGTTTATCCGCTCTTCCATCGAATGAATCAGATTGGCCCTCGTTGGACCTTCGCGAAATGAGTGTAATTGATAGTGTTCGCAAAACCTTATTGAACCTCATGTATACCATCAAGGAAGCAGTTTAGAGGAACTGCCACCAGTTGCGGGTTCAAGCCTTCCTCGGCCCACCAATAACCAATTTCCGTGCTGGGAACGAGAAGAGACCAATCCCAATGGAATCTTCGAAACGCCATGAGATATCGGAAGAAGATAAGTCACATACTTATACACAAATTTCTGGTAGTTATCTTCTATAGAAGTGCACGGTCATTAAGACATCCGGACAGGTAGACTGGGCTAACAGTTCGCCATAGAACGTTTTACGTTATTGTCTAGAAATGGGCGGCGACTGCTCTCGACGTTACTGGTTATAGGTCCATTCGAGCGAAAGTTCCCAACTCCTAAGACCCATTTGTTATCTGTGGATTGACTTTACGTTCCCATGTTGAGTGATCTTGGGGCCTTCTCCTCGTTGGGATAAGCCCTTCAGTCCCCCTCAAGCCTCGTGTAGCTACGATCATGAGACATTTCGACTCTCCATCCCGGGCTTCAGCTGACCAGAATTTCGGACCTCGAGAATGGCTGCCATAGGGCTGGATAAATCTTTCTGCCGTCATTTCCCTCTCAGCAATGTCTTACCTTGGGGTCGTCCAGCGACAGTTCCAGGTAGAGAATGACCAATCAAGTCCAAAGTCTCTTCAGTCATCTACCCCACATTAATTCGATAAGCTCGGCTGTTTGTAACCCGCATTTCCCCACATCGGCTTGGCGTCTGATTTGGCGGGGATGGACAGCTGCGCTTAAGTCATCTACATCCAGGAAAGGCCGATAATGATCATTCTTCCCTCTGATGTATCCCTCGTGATGCAAACACGACCTCCCTTTAGAGCGCTCTTTCTTGGGGCTTGAATATTTCTTGCTTATCCTTGGGCCGTGTCCATCAGCTGAGGGTGATTAGATCACCTTGCCTGAAGGCTTTGTCAATTACCATTATCCTTCGCTCTCTAAACCCTGCGTTCACTGGAGTGTTCTTTCCCAAAGACGGCGGCGTGTAGAATATCCAACTAAATGGAGAATCATATGGATAGCTCTACTGGCGACCCCACGGCCATCATCATCTGACGAGTATCTTGTATATAGTCCAAAAGTTGGACCGACCATATTCTCATAGAACTCACGGTCTATTTGCATATAAGGCCCCGTGTTTTCTTCCTGCTCAGCAGGTCCCAGCCTCTATTTCTCGAAACGCAAACCTTCTATCATGCATCCGCAAGAAGTCGACATCATTGTTGCTGGGTGGGTTCTACAACGTGCTCCGCATTCGTCACGCACCGCTGACCAATTTGATTAGCGGAGGACCGGCAGGTATGTTGTTGAGAGGCTCTCTGAGCTACGACCTAACGACATCGTCGTACAGGATGTGTCGTTGCCGGACGGTTGGCGTACGCAGACCCGACGTTGAAAGTTATGCTCATCGAAGGTATGTCAGCTTATTCACGACGCAAATGATGACCGCTCACACTATGCCAGGTGGTGCCAACAATCGTGATGACCCATGGGTATACAGGTGATGCACTGACATAACCTTTCGTCGCACAACGCTATGCTAAACGGAGGGCCCACAGACCCGGTATCTATGTGAAGAACATGCAAAGGGACGGAATGTGGGTATTCAGTTCGACATTACTCACCGTACCAGCAAGCTGACCCTATCATTAGCAACGACAAGGCAACGTTCTACACTGACACAGAACAATCACCTCATCTTCGAGGCAGGCAGAGCATTGTACCGTGAGTTGATTCTACACCCAAAGTGCCAAGGCGACTGATGGGTCGTCAGATGCGCCAACATTCTGGGTGGAGGCAGTAGGTAAGCATACGATAACTTTCATGGAAGAATTAACACTTATGGATTCTCAGTATCAACTTCCAGGTAGGACTAATGGATGCTCGTACCCGTGGTGTCGCTAATCATTGGGCGCGGGGCAGATGTACACGAGGGTATGTATGTATCTTCCGTTGCGCTGCCACAATATTGACCGTCGAGTGTTATAGGCTTCTGCTTCCGATTGGGGTGAGCAAACGTGACCCTGCAAGGAAGATAGATTGGCGTACTAACCATTCTGAAGATGATTTCAAAACCCCAGGATGGACTGCCAACGGTGCGCCATTAATCATGAAGTCAATTTAAGATAACACTGACCTCAAGAGACGTTCGACAGACTTGCTTCCCCTCATGAAACGCGTAAGTCTACAACGTAGCGATGACGGCCGGGTTTTGATGCGTATATGGCCATATAGCTGGAGAACTATCAGAAGCCAAGCAACAGCGACACACACGGCTACGATGGACCAATCGCCATCAGCAACGGCGGACAAATAACACAAGTGGCACAGGACTTTCTACGCGCGGCGGACGCGGTCGGTGTGCCTTTCAACGGTGCGTAGAGTTTACGCAACCGGAATACATGATGCTGACCGTGGCCCTCGTTGCAGACGATATCCAAGACCTGCAGACAAGCCACGGAGGTTAGCAACCCTTCAATGAGCTTTAACACAGCTAACGGATTTTGCAGCTGAGATTTGGGCTAAATACATCAACAGACACACCGGCAGACGCAGCGACGCCGCCACTGGTATGCGTGTATTCTATTTGCTACTCATCCATTCCTCAAACCGCCGGTAGCCTATGTCCACAGCGTGATGGACGTCCAAAATAATTTGTATCTGCGCACAAACGCGCGCGTATCCCGAGTTATCTTCGAGGGGAACAAGGCTGTTGGCGTGGCATACGTGCCTTCCAGGAATCGTGTCCACGGCGGCAAAGTCCAGGAAACTATTGTAAGTGCATGTGCAGGTCGTGTTCACTGTGTAATCGCTACGGAACCTGACCACCGACCTACCAGGTGCGAGCGCGCAAATACGTCGTGTTGAGCAGTGGTACTTTGGGAACGCCACAAGTGAGTTAATTCGGTTTGGCGTGATAGAGATCGAAGCTCACGCGAGAAGATTCTCGAACGCTCAGGCGTGGGCAACTCGCGACTCCTGCAGAAGATGGACATTAAGGTCGTCAGTGACCTTCCGGGAGTTGGGTACGCCGTGTCTTCCTCGTACAGGCGATTTGCCATTTGACCCGGGTACGGTGACACAGTGAGGAATATCAAGACCACTACACAACCCTTTCTTGTGCGTGGTCTTTTGCACCGTTTCCTTGAATCGGGGTTGAAGTGTCTGCCAGTGTACCGTGTATCGAACGAAACAAACACGCTGGATGACTTCCTACGAGGGGACAAGGAAGTTCAGAAAGAGGTAAAATATGGTTTACGACATGATTACCCTTCTGTCTCTGAGTCAGACACCCATCACATCAGCTGTTCGCTGAATGGGAAACCAGCCCCGAGAAAGCGCGCCTTTCCTCGAACGCCATTGACGCAGGCTTCAAGGTAAGCTCTCCACTCCACGATGCTCGTAATACGTAAAGGGTGGCTAAATCCAACCCACAGATCCGCCCGACTGAAGAGGAGCTGAAGGAGATGGGCCCCGAATTTAACGACTTGTGGAATAAGTACTTCAAGGACAAGCCCGACAAGCCGGTCATGTGAGTCCCCTCCGCGTCTGTATTCACCAGCACTCACCAGCTTTACTCATGCCGGCGACTGCAATCTTAGGTTCGGCTCGATCGTGTCTGCAGGTGAATTAGGCATGCACACCGCAAGTGATATTAACTCACCTTATCCCAACCAGCGTACGCCGACCACACACTCCTCCCTCCCGGAAAATACGTTACGATGTACGTTATTGCTTGATCATCCATTCCCCCCCATATCCAACGAACGTCTACTCCTCACTAGGTTCCAATATCTCGTACGTCTTACTTCTCGCCGATTTCATCGCACGTCTCGCGAGTTTGGACTAACCCCCGTACCAGGAATACCCTGCTAGTCGGGGAAAGGTACGTCATCTCCCCAACAACAGTACAACAACAGTACGCAAAATGATGCCTCGGGACTCACGCATACATCGACAGATCCACATCCAGTCGAGCAACCCGTACGAGCCGCCCTTCTTCGACAGCGGCTTCATGAACAACAAGGCTGACTTCGCACCCATCCGCTGGAGCTACAAGAAGACCCGAGAAGTCGCTCGGCGCATGGACGGTGAGTGTCGTAAACTTATCTCTCCCAATCTCTATCTATTACGCAATAAACCCATCCTCATGAACGACTCCCAGCGTTCCGCGGCGAACTGACGTCGCACCACCCGCGGTTCCACCCCGCGTCGCCAGCGGCGTGCAGGGACATCGACATCAAGACCGCCAGGGAGATCATGCCCAACGGGTTCACTGTTGGCATCCACATGGGTATGTCCCCTACCCTCTCACCAAGAAAATGGTCACTGAATGAGTTCGTGTTCATTAGGCACCTGGCATGCGTAAGTGAAATTCGATCACCTCAGATTCAACCTCCGCATTGTTGATTGTTGATTTGCGTGGACGGCGATTTTTAGTCCCGGCGAACAATTCGACGCGAGCAAGGTGCACGAGGACATCAAGTACACGGAAGAGGATGACAAGGCCATCGATGACTGGATCTCAGGTAAGACGTCATTCCCCACCTTCTTCGCGCTTAATCACCAACACTTCGAATGCGTAGACCACGTCGAGACCACCTGGCACAGTCTCGGTGAGTAAAATTGCCCTTGATGCGGATGAAAAACTCACGGTCATATCCCCGTTGCTCAGGTACCTGCGGTAAGATGCACATTTGTGCTTTTGATTCATGACGAAAAGATTGCTGAAACCCGTTGGTCCCTAGCGATGAAGCCGAGGGAACAAGGCGGTGTCGTGGATGGCCGCCTCAATGTCTACGGTAAGCACGCAACCTACTCTCCTAATCACTTCGAATTCAACTTGCCCCAGGAACGGAAAACCTCAAATGCGTTGACTTGAGTATCTGCCCTGTGAGTGAAACAGACATCACGAAGCAATGGTAATAGTTTCGATACTGACATGTTCATGTTCCTGGCAGGATAACCTCGGTACGAACACGTACTCGTCTGCGTTGCTTGTAGGCGAGAAAGGTGCAGATTTGCTGTGCGAGGATCTAGGTAAGCGCTGCAGGGGGATCGCGTCCGCGTGTGGCTCGAGTTAATATCCTGTGTAGGCATCAAAGTCAGGACTCCTCATGCGCCAGTCCCACACGCGCCGGTGCCGGCAGGTGTTCCCGCGACGCAGCAAGTTCGCTGAACGGGGTTGGTTCATCAATCCATGTTCACTACACTTCAAGGGCGCTCTCCCCCCAACATATTCCTCCACTTATCACATATCTTTACCTTGTAACAGTCTCGCGATGGTTTTGTATGAGTATTGTGTATGTATTAGCACCGTATGGCCAACATTGAACTACATTTCACCACATTCTAAGGCAAATGTCAGCACACACGCACAACACGCAACTAAATTCGTATACCGGTAATCTTAACGACTAATTTAGGCCGGTTATTCGGGCCAGTCGGCACGTTCTCGATCTTGCGTAGCGTGAGCATACCGTCGATGACGCGTCCGAAGACGATGTGTTTCCCGTCGAGGAAGTCGCATTTTGCAGTGGTGATAAAGAACTTGCGAGCGAAGCGCGAAGGTTACTGATCAGTAGGTTTTGATGGTGAAAGGTGACAGGCGTACTTGGCATCCGTTCGTGTTGGGCCCGGAGTTTGCCTGCAGGAAAAGCTCAAATCTATATTACCCTCAGGGTGACCGAGCACGCACCATGGAGAGTAACCCCGGTCCTGTGTGCTTCTCGATGAAGTTTTCGTCCTGCAGAAACCGTGAGTCACAAGACTGTAACAATGAAGAGACTGCTCACTGGAAATTTATCGCCGTATATCGAGAACGAGCCCGTCCCGTCCCCTTTCATAAAATCGCCGCCTAGAACATCGGATCACAGAATCAGACAGGTACTCTGATGTTAAACACGCGTCAAGAGTGTGAACACGAACCTTGGCACATGAAGTTCGGCACTCTGGGTGTGAATGATCGGTTATATGAACGAGTGCATGAGACAGGCGTGCGCGCCCTGCTTACACTCTTTCAAGAAATGCTCATCAGTCCGTCTGCGCTTGGATGGGAACCGAATACGGTATGTACCTGTGGAAGGTTGCATTCTTGTATCCTTGTGGCCGTGAGTTCACGCTAGATCCAACCACCTAATCAGGGGTGTTCAATGGCATTCACAATTAATGCGCATACCGAAATTCGCCAGTGCAAAGCTGGCGGAAATTCTCAGCGGTCCTTGACTGTCGATTAATGGCCCATTTACGAGATGGAGGGGAGGCTCACTTGGGCACGATGTCGCTAAATAGCTCCATTTTCATCCTTCCTGCTGGAGTTTCACCTATGTTGATGTCCATGAATACTACCGGACGATTAGAGGACATGATGGTATGAGTTGAAGAGTTATTGAGTCAAGGGGTTAGCACAGATAAGATACAATCGGATATTCACACAGTCACAAACTCCTTCCCACAGTCTCATTTTGTACAAGCGCCCACTCTGATTCTTGTCTTCTTCCGTCATCACCTTCCTGTGAACAATGTCGTATTTCCTGCCCCACCTGCCCTCTGGTTGGCACGTCGACGAAGCCATCAAATCAGAGGAAGACAGAGTAGTTGTGATTCGCTTTGGCCACGACTGGGACACGCAATGCATGGTCATGGACGAAACCCTCTACGCTGTCGCCGAAAAGGTCCAGAATTTCGCCGTCATCTACCTCACTGATATCACCGAGGTACCGGACTTCAACAAGGCGAGTTTGTGCATGGTGCTTTACTTGGCGGATCCCTCTGACATCCCGAACTATAGATGTATGAGCTGTACGACCCTTGTACTGTCATGTTCTTCTATCGGTCAGTATTTGAATGCAATAGAAACCGATTTGCATGTAGGCCTGACATGATGTTATACCGCTAGTAATAAGCATATTATGATTGATTTGGGAACGGGAAATAACAATAAGATGTGAGTACATTGATGTCATATCCCACCTCGCCCGCGACTTATCGTATACCTATACCATTCCCAGTAATTGGGCTATGGATAATAAACAGGAGGTCGGTATGCTCATCAATCTATAGGACCCCTTGTTCAACCACCACATTACAGCTTATCGATATCATTGAGACGGTTTATCGCGGGGCATCGAAAGGGCGCGGTCTGGTCGTTTCTCCGAAAGGTTTGGACACCTTTTCAACTCGCCATCACCCCGAGCTAACCTTTTAGATAGATTATTCGACGCGCTATCGATACTAGCAGTTTTGCAAGGATACTGTGCGTCCATCTATTCCGCCCTTCACAGCAATGTATCTGCTCTAGCCATAGGCGACTATAATATAGTTTTTTATGCCATGGCCCTGCAATGTTAATGAAACCCTACCAAACTTTGCTTAACAATCTGGATAGACATGAATGACAGAAAACGATCCCTGAGCCGAAGAACCAACTGAGAAAAGATGGACACATTGGGAATTGAACCCAACACCTCCCGCAATCACTTAGTCGTGCTAAGCGGGCGTGATAAACCAACTACACCATGTGCCCTTGAAGTTACCTTCTCGTACACCTAGTATATTGAACTTTTTGCAGGAACAGGTCGCGTCGATCCCCCGAACACTGCTGAAGACTGCCAGGCATTGCATTGTATGGGCTGTCCCAGGAGTAACTCTCAGATGCGACACTCACACTCATCTAGCGCGCACTCACTCAGATTAATGTGCACACACTCAATTTTCACTGATATATATATGAGTGTTAAGGGTAGGATTTGCGAATGTAGCCTGCACTCAGTATTGAATTTGCGGTGTATTGGTTAGGTGTGGTTAGGGGGTTAGGGGGTTAGGAGGTTAGGGTTCCAGGGTATCCCCTCGCGCGAGCGAGGCTTTAGCATGCTGACCTGAGCAATGTTATTGAGGGAGGGGTTGCATTGCGAATGGTCAGTCCTCTGTTGCGCACTCCATGTATTACTTAATTTAAAGCTAGACTCCAAAACAGAAATCAAGCGCTAATTGGCGAGTGTCTGTGCGTCAGGCACGAGTGTGAGTGTGTCGCTTACCCTGTCCCAGGCTGTCCCTGAAACGATGTGTCCGTGGACCCTGCACGTAAAAATTGCTATAAAGATAGTTCGATGCGGCAGCTACTGCGTCGAAGTTGAAACTTTACCCTTTTCACCGGATCACCATGACTCGCCTTTCTGTCGTTGCTTCGTTGCTCCTCGTCGCCTCAGGTGAGCAGCGTATCTCTGTACAATTTCGACGACTGACCGAGCTTCAATCTTGCGTAGTTGGTGCAGTAGAGTTGATTGCGCGAAGCGCGGATGAGTTGGGGCTGCTCTTCGCCCGTCAGAGCCCCATCTTGGACCCCGCCGACATTCCTTCCGCTGTGAGCAGGCTATGAGCTTACATGCCGTATCATCACAAACTCACCATCAACAACTCACAACAGTGTCAATCACAATGCACGGGAATAGTTAGCGCCTTGAACGTGAGTGTTGAGTCAGTGCCTGCCAGCATTCTAACAACTGATCGCATCAATTTGCAACAGTCGTGCACAAGTACTACCTGCATTTGCACGAATACCAACGCCAGAGGGCTTGAAGCATGCGTCAACTGCCTGGTGGCCCTCGCAAACACGCCTTCCATGCAAACCCAGGGTCAAACCATCCTTGACAGTGAGCGCCGTTCCGGCTGGATCTACAAAATGCTGATCATGCCTCGTTCCCAAAGATTTCGTCGCCGGCTGCGGCGGAACGGTAGCTCCCTTGACCATCGCTGGAGGATCGACTGCCTCTACCTCTGCATCTGCCGGCTCTAGTGTGCGCCCCATCTCTTCCGGTAGTGCCATCGGAGCCCCCAGTACTTTCGCCCCGATCGCGTCTCCATCAATAACGTCTCCGCTGACTTCAACTACCCGTACATCCATCGCTCCGCAACAGACGATCGCAGACGAAGGCAACGGAGGTAGCAGCGGAGCTGATGACCCCTTCAGCAATGGTGCCACAGGTCAAGGCGCAGCCTTCATATCGGCGGCCTTGGCTGGTGTCGCCGCTGGCGCAGTCTTCCTTGTTGTGTAGCCATCTCAGGAATGGAAGGCTGCCTGTAAGCGACTGTACTTATCTTCGATTTCAACGCCGACATTGCTTATATACCACCTGTTGTACTTTACCTTTACAAGCCGTGCAACAGGCCTTCTTGATCAGAACAATCTGATTTATTGTTAGAGGACGTAAGGCGTTTACACATCCCGGACAATCGTCGCCATGTGCTCAGGTGCATTCATCTTAGGACAGGAATACTCGGCATTAGCCTAATGTCGTCGAGGGGAACTCGATGCCACACACAAGATGCTAACTCACCTAGGTCGAGTTCCTAGGCAAACTGGAGATGGAGCAGACTCAGTATCTAAGGACTGATGGGATGAGATGTTGATGTATCATTGATACCCGCTGTCTAGTGTCAAGATGGACTTTGTTCGCCTCACAAACCTCTTAAAAGAAGGAGCAATGGAGCCATTTGAATTCATCGTCATCCATTTCCTGCTTTAGTCCTCAATGATGCTCGGTGTGTTCACAACGGCAACGATCATCACGATTGCCCAAGGTATGTCTCTCTTGCGCAGGAAGAGCTAAAACTGATGCATCATATTGCGAAATAGTGACGGCTAGTAGTCTTTCCGATGCTCTCCAAAGCGGCCGCCTCCGTTTGCAGTCGCGCCAGGTCGATGATCCCTTAAACTTGAACGACTTCCCCATAGGCGTGAGCAATCTTGTAACGATTTCCTGGAATGATGTACTAAGCACCGAGGTCTCAGTGTCAACCCATGTGCGCCCCTGCTGTTGATGTCGCCAATGTGTGTAACCGCGTTGCCCCCCTAACATGGATCCTAATTCCTCCTATTAGAACCCCAACTGCCAAACATTTCGGTGTGAATGCACGGCGACGAACACACTAAATCTCCAATCTTGCCTCTATTGTGTAGCATTTGATATAGGTGGATCTCTGGCGATAGCGGACGCCTCCGTGCAATGTAAGCCATTGTTACTAAGGCTTTCCATGTACTAATTGGTTCAAATATCAGCATTCGTGAATGAATGTGCCACAAACGGTTTCCCCATTGCGGGATTCTTCCCGACCACTGGGACCCCAGCTACTGTCCCCCCACCCCCCACGCCCATTCGTAGCACTGCCAGCGGTGTCCTTCCTACGAGTTCTGCGGCATCAGCCCGTTTTTCTTTTCCGGCCCCAGGCACTTCGGATGCGAGAGAGACACCCACTTCGGCTGGCTCATCGCCCCCGCAGAATACTATTTCACCTAGTAATGTACCTTCTGGTCTTCCAGTTATTGGAAATGGCGCTTTCGTCCCAAGGGTTCGTGGTGGTGGAGCTGTTCTCGTTACAGTTATGCCTGTACTAGCTCTACTCCAGTACATCTGATAGCTACATTAATGGTCAATGGTTTCCTTAACATGTATTTATTTGTCTAACATTGATATTTATATATCTCAGCCTATAAGGGTATCTTGACCGTGCTTGTCGTCGCCTTCACTTAGTCTGATTGAAGCATTCGGCTTATCGGGGTCCCAGTGATCCATTATCAACTCTTCTATCTTCTCCATGATCCGTCGGCTGCTGATGCGATCCCCGATGTTTAGGTCGCCAACGAAGGAACGAACGATAGTGTGGTTCCTTCTCAGTACCCCAGAGTTGGCATATGTATCAATCGCGTCTTTGATCACGTCGCGGTCGATTTTAGCGCTTTGTTCATGGCTTTTGAAGACGAGTTGCATGATGATAGTCAAGTCGACGACGTAGCACATGAGGCACCGTATGGACTCGTGGCTAAGTCAGATGTTTAGTTGGAGTTCGGGACGGAGGAGGAGATGGGCGTACCTGCGTTGATAAACCTGCCATACCCATGCGGCCAATCCAAGGATAACGGCGATAGGTATTACAATTGGCGTCGCAAGTGGGACTGCGGCAGTTGCTGAGGCCAAAGCCGTCACGGCAGGGCCGATAGCAGTGCTGTCGAAATGATCTGAGCGCCCGGAAAGGTTTCAGCTTGCAAATACGACGTACAGGCTCTTTACGGGGCTCATAGGCTGCGCCTCATCTCTCATGTCGCATAAGAGCTGAATGATGTCTCCTTTCACCGTATCGCTTAATAGATACTGCGTAGACGATTTAGATGAGGCCACAATTCTCGATGCTAGCTCGAATGCCTGCTTACCATTTCAGTATCCTGAAAATTCCATACAGCCACGATATCTTTATGGATGACGTCTAGGCAGACCTTCAGCGTTCTTCCGGGAAAGTCGGCACTAGCGGAAATCGCGTTCCAGTAACCTATTCAATGATACCGATTATTCACCAAGTCTCTTAGGGGTGGAGGAACGTACGTTTCTTTCCGATTCTGGATGGAATGGTTAGCTATATCTTGAAAAGGGCGGGGGGCACCATATTTGAGGCTGAGGAGCTCACGCAATGCATGTACGGATCTTCACATCGGCGCTCACCCTTTGCGCCATGCCCGATGCTAACGACGCAAGCCTATGAACATTCTCCTCGACTTTGTCAAACGTCAGCGTGGTCAGGTTCTCCAGGGTAGACCGGTATTTGTGCTTCGCTGTCAGAAGGGGCCACGGATCAGGCTGCAATACGCGAACAGATAGTGATACGTACTGGAGACCTTTACATAAAGCGCGTTGGGAGAGATCTCGAGGAGGGGCTGCACACACATTTCGTGGAATGC
The DNA here is from genome assembly GCA_036872985.1 of Pleurotus tuoliensis. NCBI lineage: Eukaryota > Fungi > Basidiomycota > Agaricomycetes > Agaricales > Pleurotaceae > Pleurotus > Pleurotus tuoliensis. The sequence continues at coordinate 1,746,769 of JAYMDH010000011.1, read as the reverse complement.
ACTCTCTGCTTGCTGCATAATAATACTCTGCCGTTCCTCAGGGTCCACCCTGTCGTCGAGGTCGTAGTCCTTGGACCTGACGAGTAGGTCATACTTTGTGAAGACCACTATGACAGGGACTTGAAGGAGGATGAATGAAGTTTGTCAAGAGTCAAAGGTTTGCTGCTCACCATGTTCAATCTGTTGCCTGAGGAATACCTCGTCGCCATATTCGAACGATCGCCCGCCCGCACTCGGGATCTCTGTACACAACCTGACATATATCAGCACATATAAAGCAAGTCCATGCGCAGAGGTGGAATCACCAGATAGCGTGCAGTTTATCCTTGAGTTCAGGCATTCGCCTCCGCTCTTCGATGAACTTCTTCACGGCATTGAGGTTTCTGTCTTCCCCGTGCTCGAATCCTTTGGAATCATGTACCACGAAGCGGTCGTTGTCTGTCGACGTGATCTCGAAGTTTATGTCGGACACGCCTGGCCGGTCTTCTGACACGCTCTGCAGGGTGGTTCAGCAACCTAAACGGTAGAGGTTTGCTAGAGTCGCCACGCACCGCTTTCTCAACGCCGAAAGTCTTATTTATCAACGATGACTTTCCGACGCCACTCTGGTAATTGCACATGTAGGCGGTTTAGAGAGGATGTTGGGCATGGCATAACTTACCTTTCCGATTACCAAGATCCTGAACCTAGAGGCAGCGGCGTTTAACTTGGTGCTGGGCAGACACGTCCAGCCACGAGAAAGTCCGTACCTTGGGCAAGCCTTTAGCACTTCATCGGAAGTCGCAGTCAGTTCCGCGTTCGGATCTACGGGGGCTTCGTTCGGTGACCCGTCATCATTAGTCAAGCTTTCATAACTCCTCGAGTACCGTTCGACTTCGCTGGGCTTGAATAACCCCCATGATGACGGCTCCGGATTAAACTCGACACGGCTATCGACACTCGAACGCTAGGCCTCGTCGTCAAGAGGTCAATAGAAACGAAGGCAAAGCCGTTCTTACCGGATTACTGAGTCCAATCGTCAATTCTACCTTGTTGTATTGTGAATACGTCCACTCTACTTGCAGGTTATACTACATCCCCGCTAAGACTCGATGGTCGTTGCTTAGACTCACCTGACTTCCCTGAATCATGCGACTTGAATAAATCCATACTGGGGGCGTACACTATCAGCGCTTGGACCGGGATGAGCAGGGGTTTGCGGAAAAGTTGGATCTTGAGGATGCGATTGTCACCGGGTGATATAGACCTGAAATGCAGGTTATAATCCAAACGTACGCGAAAGCGACCAACCAGACGAACAGGGAGGGTTGTGGCTTCCATACATGAGTCTTCTCACGTCGGCCCTCATACGACATCTTCACGCCTTGGTCGGCGTAGCTGACGATAATCCTCTCCGTTAACTTATAAGAGCTTTCGGATCTGGCTCTAATCTCTATCACGAACCGGACGTTTAGAATGTCGCTGGAAGTCTTGTGATTCATGAAGAACTGACCAGTAACAAGTATCCGCCGATGGCCAGCATCGTCTGACGAGAAGCCAGTGCCGTTGGAGAACCTGAGTCGGGGTATGAGCTCAGAAATATGTACACATTAATCCTGCGTACCTGTGTTCGATGGGGGAGAGTGACTTCTGCATTGTGGGGGGAAATGTATGATGTTGACGGAGCAAACGATGGTAAGGCTGCCTTTATTGTCTCGGGGGATAGCACAGCGTCAATTACTACCTTTTACAGAAGCCTTGTAAACACTGCAATCCGATTCAGCGAAATCCATTCCCATGGCCCGAAGACATTGCGCTCCAGACTGCCACTCTAAGTCGCTCGTGCGAGAGAAATTGACACGGCATGTTGCTAGCATGCCGCAAAATGAATCATAGCAAGTATTGGGCGGTATTTCCGCGCACGCAGAAGTCCTGTAAGGTCCTGCAAGAAGCCCGATGGTACCGTCTGTCGCGGTTTGGGTACTGCGGTCCTCCGTTCGTCGGCCGTTCCTGCAACAATTGTACCCGACAATCAGCCGGGACGTCTACAGGTGGGTCACAGGCCAGCTTTATGCTTGACTAAGTGCAGCCCATGGCAAGAGTCAGATAGCAAGCTTCAAACGTTCGTGATGGCGACGAGTGATTGGCCGAGTTGCTGCGCACAGGGGCTGAACAGGGGTAGCCGCCGCAATGATGTCCGAAAGAGTCATTAGGAAACATTAGCTGAGCACTACTGATACACGACTTAATTGATCTAACAGCCCAGTTCCGTCGCAATCTGAATACCCCTCATGCCATAGCCATGATAGCGCCCATGACAGCCATCGGTACGAACTCGGCGAGCCCAGTTGGAGCTGCAAACGCAGCAGCGTTGCTGTGGCTTGCAGTTGATGTAGGTGAACCGCTAGTTTGATGCGATGACGATGACGAATGTGGGCTGGTACTGGTGGCGGAAGGTGGCGGAATGGTGACCGTAGTAGTCTCGAACGAGTCCGTAATAGCCGCCGTAACTGTCGTCCCAATTGTGAACTCCCCGTGAGCGCCAGTCGACATTCCGGGAGGCAGAGAGAAGTGTGGTGGAAGGGAAACGGTGGGGGTAGGGAGGTTGCTGATCCCGTTTCCTTTGCATACTTCCTCGAAAATCGAGATCGCGAATGCCGCCTCGATGGGACTTCCAACGTTTGCTGCAATTACACAGTTGACACATTTACCCAGAGCTTCGGTATGCTCTGCGGTGCATAGGCACTTCGCATCTTTGCAAACCTAGACAACATAGCGAAGTCAGCTGACGAACAATACTAGTCCAAGATGACACGTACATCACCAGCATTGAAGGCGGTGTTGCAATCATTCCTGCACTGTGGAGGAGAATTGGGTGACTTGGGGTCAAACGGCGATGATGGCGCTTGCTGCCCCGAGGCACCAGCTCCAGGACTTTGTCGAATAAAAAGCCCTTTAACAGCGTCAACCGCTTCCGTCTCAGTGTACGCAGCTGAACACAATTATATACCTCAGCCCCGCCATTCGGAATGATTTATGCAACGCACCATTGGCTCCGGCAGAAGCAACCAGAGCAATCAAAATTGCCGACTTAAATATGAATCTCATCGTCGCAGTGTCAGGGTGGAGGACACGACGGTACCAAATGAGAGGGGGAAGGGAATGCTCATCACTAGTCCGTTTGCTCTGTGTATTTACGTGGTCCTCAACTGCGTTGACACACTGAATTTTGTGCTACTGTCGACTGCTATGGACACTAGAAGGTTGGCTTGCGGTCATCACCAGGCGCTAAGCCGAATCCTGCAAGTGCCCATCACGTGGGCGCAACCAATACCAGCCTGCGACTGCAATGCTATATGGGCGGAGGTTGGTGGCGATCAGCGGCGCGCAAGGCTGCGACAACAGAAACATAGGAGCAGACCCATGAAGAAGACGACACGCGATCATCGGATTGTAGAAGTCGGCGGAGGCGTCAAAGGCACAGATACTGGCTGCCGACTGCGCACCGGCTTCAAGTCTGACAGTTGCTCGCAAAGCAGACTTTGCCCTAACGCGCTAGCGTCCGCCGAAGGGTCTGCTAATCGGGCGAAAGACAGTTGTCGAGCTTGGTATTTGGGATGGAAAGAGCATAACCACTCCGTAAATGAGCATGATGTAGCATCAAATTCTCTATGTCATTATTGTCGTGATAGTCATCGTGGACGTGCAGATAGCTATAGCCAGGATGTCACTTATCGCTCGTGATGTGGTGTTACAAGGAGGCCGTGATACCACCGCCGCCGTCGCTGAGGGGATTCCAAGGCTGTTATCTGCGTCGGTTGCACTGTGGGACAAAACAATAATAGAAAGACGTGAGTAAATTGACTGACTGAGAAGACAGAAGGGAGAAAGCGCACAGTTTCTTATCATTCTACGAGGCAAAGTTCTCCCAGCCCCCCGACAACTCTCTTCTAATCCTGTCAAGGATGTCAAGACGTCATTGTATGAAGCGATGGACTAGGTTCGTTGCGCACCATCAAGGGAAGCTTGAGCCTGGGTGTAGATTTCTGAGACCCCTGGTGCTAGAGAAACGACGCAATTTAGGCATTCCACGAGATGATTCTGGGTGCTTGTTGTGCAGGGACAAGTCGTGCTTGCGCAAGACGTCTAGGCCAAATATCAGTAGACTGCGGTAAGCAAGAGCAAGAAGTGGTATAACATTGATTATTTCAACGATAGATGAGCAATGAGCCTCGCATTGCGCCGGGAGAATGCTCGGATCGAGTGACTCCAATTGACGAGCTGCAAGCCCACACCGAGAGCGGGGAACAAGCGCCATGACTGCTCGAAACCCAGTAAGAATATCGTTGACCTGGCTTCAAAGGTGACCAAGTATCACCTTGCAAGGAGAACCAGAAGAACAAACTAGAAAAGAAGAGGAACATTGTTGTTGAAGGACTGTTTCGTCGGCATGGCAGCCACTTGGCTTCACTGGGCGCGCGTGGGAAGATGTGCGCCTTTATTTCCCCGTTTGGGTTGTGTCGGGCCGCCAGGCACAACCGAACATCCAACTGGCAGACGCAAGCGCCCATCTTCTTGGGCTTTCTTAAGATCCAGCAGCGGTAAGGATTTGTTCCACCACGCATGGAAGTCGATCTTTCGCCTCTACGGTCCGATGGGGCGTGGGGAGCACGTTTGCGCCACTCCAAGCCGCTCCTCCAGATGATCCTGCCAGACTTGGTCTTGGCCTCCAGGGTTCCGCACCAAAAGAATGCGCTCACCGCAATCCCACTTCGTCTTTCATCGGCATGAATAAACACTCAATGAGACCGCGTTCAACTTGGAGACGGGGAACTTGGAAGTTCTCGACGTTCGTCTGCATACTTTGTCTATGGTCGGGACGCCTTGATGGTGAGTTTTCTTTGCATGCGCCTGCAAGTTTCTCTGAATGGATTGTAATGCTCAAATTATCAGTAGTCGGAGCGACTGGCGTATGTCGTCTCAAGGCAAGGGCGGCACAACCAACGAACACTCCTCCGGTACCTACGACTGACGGAGGGTTCGGGAGAGCGACTACCTCTACGTCTGGCTCAATCACTAGTTCTAGGACGAGTAGCGCCTCAGCGGCACCCATCCCTCTGCCGTCAGTCGTAGACGACACCCCGAACGAGTCCATCGACGTCAACAACCTTCCTACCCAATGCCGAAGTCGATGCAACGCTGTGGCGGATGCAGTCAATGTACGTCGTCATCTATAATTCAATTCAACTTACCTTACTCAACTCGACACCATTCTCTACACTCCCCAAAGTCATGTACTAGCTCGTCACCTACATGTTCGTGCACACGCGCGAATCAAGACAACGTCGTGGAATGCCTCGAATGCATGGTTCTACTTGCGCCGGGGGTAGTTGAAGTTCTGCGGCAGGCGCAGGAGTCCGTTGATGGTGCGTGTTTCTGCTTTACCGCATGGTTCCTTCCCTCAAGCAAGGCTGGTTATGTTTAGAACTTGAACGAAGTTGCAGCGATGCCGGGATTTCTCTACCACACCGAACGATCATTGACTCGTCGACCGACCGACTGCTATTACTCCAGCGAAATGATCTCCCCTTCCCTCGATACTCCAATGTCTCTTCGCCTTGGTTGGTTTAACTGAATATACGCTACCTAATGACTTTAGCGTCGTTTCCTGCTCTGTATGATTTCAGTTTGTATCATCATGAACTACCTTCTCCAGGACTCCTTCAATGTATCCACGTACGTCGCGAGTAGAATAAAAAATACAGAAGTTTTGCCATATTCGTTGGGCATAATTTACGATACAAAAATCAGAATGATGCATGTATTTACAGAGCTGTTCCGGTGAAACCAATTCCAACAACACGGTATCGACATTAGCGGTCTCCATCCTGAGTAACGATAGCAAATGGGACGAGCAAAGAAAAAGGATATACAAGAACGAATTCAGAATAAATGATGAACAAGCCTCCTGGCTTTTAAAGTCGTGTGCTCCTGGGGCCAGCGGGATGTCCGATGCCCAGCACGTCAAGTTAGATCATGCCCAAGCTTTGGCTTTGTCTAAGATTATCCGCCGCGACGCCGCGTCCGTGAAACGGCCGCCAAAGATCTTCGTCGTTTGCCTGCGGTCTCGAGGAGGGTGAAGCCGCCCTCAATTTCGCTATCTCCCTTTCTCTCGCCCTAGCCGCCAACTCGGCAGCCTGCGGATGCCAGGCTTCGGCGTAGTTCGGCTCTTGACCTAGACCGCTCATGCTCTTCCGATGCCGCAGCTCCGCCGATTCTCTAGACACGTCGAGGAAGCCCCTTGCCTGGGGCGGCGACGGGTTCTCCAGAAGTGTATCGAAGGGAATGACGGGCGCTGGCTCAGGTTCTTGCTGGTGCAGATATTCCCCTCCCCGCAAAGAGGCGGACGCGGCCGCCTTGCGTCGCCGCTCGACGATGATCATCTCTTTCTCCGCATCGGTCAACCCATACCAGTCCCATTGCGACTTGCGCTCTTCGTCGGCTACGAAGCCGAGGGGTAAACCAGAAAAGGAGGGCCCATCTCCCTCAGCAACATGAGTCAACAATCTGCCCCCAACATCGTCTCCCGACTTCGTCCTGGGTTTCATCTGCCGCGAGTCTTGGCTGTAAGCATCGTTTGAGGCGTTCGCGCCGTATTCAAACGAAGTTGGGATAACGGGGACACTCTGGCTGCTCTGCAGCATCGAGGCGTCGGCGGTATCACGGCTGTACGAGTATCGCCAATTCTCAGAGGCTTCGCTCCGCATTGAGTGAGCGTCATTGTCCCATTGTGGCCTTCGAACCGCATCGTAGGCAGAGACGACAGCTACGTTGCTTGCTGAATCGACGGCCCGACGTTGATCCCACGACGGTTCGCGGCCGAGTGTAAGACCCAAGGTCGAGCCGTTACTGCTGGCGGCTGGTAAGCCTGCACTGGTAGCACCGGCCTCCTGGCCCGATCGCGGTGCTCCCGGGAAGGTCATCGAGGCGGACAGGTTCAAACTGCTGTGTGAGCTACTGCCCGTATTCTGGACTGGTAATGCCCAGCCACCCACCCACGAATCACGCAACGAACTGCGCCCAAGCGTCGACGGAGGCGTGTTCCATTGGAGAGAAGGTTGGTGGGATAGGACGGGCGGTGGTGGGCTGCCCGCTGCACCCCACGATGGAGGCATTTGACCAGAGGAACCCGAAGACGAAGGGGACCTCGACCATGCGCCATTAACAGGTGGAGATGCGGGATCTGCGCCCTGGCCACCCATGCTCCATGCTTCTGGTGCGAGTCGGCTTGACGAGGTTGAGGATGGTCCATACGACGACGAAGGTGCTGGCGTTGGATATGGCGATGACGAGGGCGGTGGGTCTGAGGTATTCCAAGCATTCACCATCTGCACGGCATGTTGTATTCGTTTCCTCATTTCCATGACCTTAGCGGTGTCATATGATGCGTATCCCATGGGCCAACATTCCTTATACAGCCATGCTTCAAGGATTTCGGCGGTCCAGGTTACTTTGGACATAATAGTCCCATTGCTGGCGACCACAAGTCAATAAGGTCGCTCGAAGAGGTCGTGATAGCTCACCGAAGGAGTGCACATATGTCTCCAGGATCCCATTTACAGTACCTCACCAACTTCAAGGCAACGGCCCAAAACGGGGTCACACTTATCAGAACAAGTTTTTGATTCCGAGACGTGAATATAGTGTGTAGATGCAGGTTGTTCGGCCGAAGGGAATCCGTGTATATAGGATCGTAGACGGTACCAGTCTGAGGGCTGAATGTAACGTAAGTCACTCTACGTCCGTCAGAGGTTGGTGGAGCCAAGAATGAACAGACACGATATCGCCCTCCTTCGGCCGGTCAATGCAGGACAATCTCACGAGTGTGAGGGGCAGTGCTCTTGTGCTCATGTCGTCCACCGTGAAGGATATTCATGACTCACTTAGCTGCCATCGGGAGTGCGATATCTGCATCGCTGTTCATCCAATCAGCGCCCAATCCAAACTGCCTTGCCGTAGCTCTGATGCACTTCTTCAGCCGCTCGGTCGCATCAACCACACCAGCGCTCTTCCACTCTGCGGCGAACGACCGATTTATGTAGTCGACATCCCGCGTGGCAGTACGTTTCGCCGGGATGGGTATTGGCATGCCGTCATTTCCCACAAAGAGGCTTTGCGACATCGGGGGCGACTGTGTGAGGGGGAACAAACGAGGATGCAGCAGCATGCATGCACCTCCGTGAATAACGAGACGGACGGGCCTGTTATCGAAATACGTAGGAAGGATGGCAGAGAAGTGCTCCAGCACTTGAATGAGCATGTCGCGGGTCATCTCGACATTGTTTTTCTCTGGTAATTGGTGCTCCTGCGGAGATGGGGCGGGAGGAGCATAGTGGAAACCAGAAGTGTGAGGCTGCTGTGGATTTGCCATCATGGCCATATAGTAGACCGGATTGAGGATGTCCGCCGACTAGTACAAGGACATGAGTCTGCTGTGTCAAACGAAATATCGTGCACGATATAGATCAGCCCCCGCTCGATCGATGCTCAAGAGTGAATCGTTCAAACGATTGGCGTCTGTCGAGCTCCTCGAGGCCACCTTGAGGCGAGGCGACGGGAAGGGTGAACCGTGGTAAAGCTCTCGAAGTGAGGCCCCTGAAAGGACTTAAGGACCCTGTTATACAGCTTCAAGTTGAGGAAAATCAGAGGCAGGGTCTTGAGACCATCGACGTTGGCATGAATATCGAAAGAGGGTGTACAGCTCATAGCTTAGGTACTTAATCCGGCCTGATATCTGGAAGGACATACTATGCAATTTGAACGGCCGACTCGACTTATGAAGCGGTTCATGAAGTCGTGGGGACGATATGTGCACAGAACACAGCAACTGCTATGTAGCGAGTCCCCTGGGTAGTAGGCACGGTGAGTCAATGAAGTGTTTTCGAGACATCGGAATGGAAGCGGTCGAGACGCGCCTCCTTGGGTTGGAGTAGGAAGAGGCTAGGTGTGCTGCAGTCTGTTGCAGACTACCTGTAGTATTGTTGAATAATCTCACAAGTTCAGAACTCTTCGCCAATGACCCGGAGGAAATGATAACGAAGTGACAAAGGAAATGAGATCGTGATGGAGCTCATCCAGAGGTCCGTCAACAGGACAACACATCTGGTAACAGGTGTACAGACCAACTACAGCCGAAGTAAGGGAATATAGATCAACGCCAACTCGACCATTTGGTGGTGTCGCAAAAGCATATGAGGCGGAATCCCCACTTAGCGGAGCCTGTACCCCGGCAATGGTGGAATTCGGATCGAGATGTGGATCAACGAACGCACGATGGTGGACATGGGTACCCCGAAATAGTACAACTTGAATAACCGAAGCAAGCTGTATATTGCTTTCTATAAGTGTGCTACAACGGAATAGATAAATAGGTTGGAAAATCGAGGTGACGAGACGGAACATATCAGAATGGGAACTTTGTTGGTAAATCAATCACAGAATCTCGACACATGCTGCAAGGAGACGCATTATGGGCACTGCATAATGATAAGCACGCGGACGGAAACATGGGGCAAGTACGCACGAGCAAAGTTCGCCATCCCATTCGTTCAGAAGGTCGCTCTTCTCCAAGCCTCTATGGTGCAAAGGGGGCGGGCTCAACGAACGGGCTCTGGTGATGTCCTCCGCTTCCTCGTTCTCGAACTTGGTAAAGTCCTGCAGGATCCGGCGATTACGCGGGGGAACATAGGTCTGAAAACTAATTGAGTTAGGCTTCATAACGAGGAGTAGAGACTTACAGATACGGGTGTGGGGGCGGCCATTAATCCGCCTCGTTCAGGACAGGATACATCGTCTCCAACGTCGCTATTGTTTGAATTGGGGGTAGAAATGTCGCTTTCACGGTGTTCGTCGGAAAAGTCGTAGTAGTGGGTCTCAGAACTTTCCGAAGAAGCTGAAGGCTGGGTACGAAACAATTGGTCAGTCACATACACTTTCTAATAGCATGAACGAACCATTGGGTCAGAGTCAGAGTCGGACAAGATGACGCCAGAATCACTGGGTGCCGGGGAAACATTGATACGGCCAGAGAGCTGCTGCTGCGAAGAATCAACGTCCAAGCCATCCAAAGCATCTGGGTCCAATCCAGAGACGCTGTCCTGGTAATCCAGCGAGGTGAGTGAATCGATGGGCGTAAATTCCAGACTACTCTCTTCGCTAGGCATTTGCGCCTCCAGGTCGTCGCCAGAGGTCGGAGCAGGGGTGTGCCTCGAGGTAAGTAGTCGGCGGAAGAGGCATCCCACAGGAACGATAGGCTGCGGGCTAAAGAGACGGCCTTCCAGCATTGGAGGGTCACTTGGCTGGGAGGCAGAGTCGCAATCCGAGTGATTCGAGAAAACATTCGAGGTGCAGGGGACAAAGAACATCTTCAACGCGCTCCAGAGGGCCGAGAGTAGATGTCCGAGAAAGCAAGCTATCATGGAGGGAGCCGAGAAGACCTGATCTTCATCCTTTTATACAATGGAGGCCATAACTGTGGCCAAAGCCCTCAGTGGCAAGAGCAGTGGCCAAAAAGTAGGTGTGCGTTAGGTATGCGGCCACTGGGCCACAATTCTGAATCGGGTGTGAGACAATTACATTGTCCCGGACAATAAGGTCTCAACACCGAGCCAGACTGAGCGCTACAAACATAAAAGTCAAGGTCGTCGAATTGGCCGGCAGTTCAAAGTATAGCTTGTAGCCTCGTAGACAACTGTTTACAGCCAGCATATCAGAGATCAACACGCGAACCCGAGTGCGGCTTCTCGACTGTTATTTTGTTCAGATCTTGAGCACGAGTACTTGGACGCTGTTAGTTATGAAAAGCGTAGGGGTGGGGCAGCGAGTGCTCCGTGAGATAGTATAGGCAAGCAACGGAGACGTAGAGGTCCCACTATTAATCGTTCCGGGCCATGCACACAACGGAGTACCTATGACCGTGAGGAGGTCGCAGATCCGTGGTCTACGCGCGGGCACGGTGTGATATTGCTGAGAAACAACATGACGAACAGCACGAGTTGTAGATAGCGAGCTGCGTTCTGCTGCGTTGGTCCTCTGTCGCTTGCTACCTTCATAGGAGTAAATATGGGCGCGAAAGGGGTTACATATAGGCACGTATATTTCACCATTTCTCGTGCGCCGGGCGTACTGCAGAGAGTTATCGCACCGCAACGTAGACGAAGTAGCAAAACGACACTTACAATCAAGCTCCCATGTCCATGCAGACCTATCTTGATTGACGAGGTACAGATATGCCTTCATGAAGTAGTAAAATATGACTCTAGGCAACGCAAAGCAATAATGCGACTTACTGATGCGATACTCTCGGGGCTTAGTCTGACATCAGCGTTAGTCTCCCAGTTTGAAGCGGCGTCATTGTAGCTCCTGGTTCTGTCCGTGAGGATCTCTGGTACAAAACTATCAGTTTAGACGTCATATGTACTACGAAACTGCACTCACGACCATCAATGATTGTCTAAGACCACATTGCGGATATCAGCAAAACGCTAAGTCGGGTATTACAGAAATTACCAACGTGAGCGACCTAATGAAGTGATTGCGTGAAAATCCTGGCGTGAACGATAAGGACGGGGGAGATTACATGGATATTGTCTTTGCCAAATTCTTTGGCGAGACTCTGGGACAAGGCTCTCTGACCATGCTTACCGGCTGCAAACACGCTGGTCATAACATTTCCCCGCAGAGCAGCAGTAGCCCCCGTGAATATGATCGTCCCCCTCTTGCCATCAGCTAAATTCGCTTGAGCACGGAACCCAGCGCGTCAGCTTGGCCTCACAGACCTATGTCATTTCTCTTGAAATCCAAAATGGATTCACGGGCAAATGTGAACGCGGTAGTGACGTTCACCTCGAGGGTCTCCCTGACATCTTGGGGCGTAACGTCCAAGAAAGGCTTGAACACTCCTTGGGCAGCGTTGAAAATCGCTACACGAAGCGGTCGTCCATTCACGTCCGCGCTTGAGGATGGAAATTTGTTTCGAATGGCCGAAAACGCGTCAGAGATGGCCTCCGGCGAATATTCTGGTATCGGAAATGGCTCAGCCTGTACGGGACTTCCGTTCAAACATGAACGAAGGGGAAGAAAATAATTGGCGCCCATACTTCTCCTCCTGCGTCCTTGATCTCATCTGCCAGGTGCCTCAACGAGCTCGCTCCGCGCGCAATAAGCGCAACACTGTAACCGTGCTTTGAGAGAAGACGGCTACGATAATGAAGCCATAGCCTGTAAGCGTGCAAAGGAAGCTTGGAAAAGGTCGCGTACGCTGTGGCTGCTCCAGTTCCCGTTGCATTCCCTACACCTGCAATAACCGCCAGCGGACGAAGGATGCTTGAAGTCGCCATTTTGTAAAGCTATGAATGAACGAACTGTTGAAGGACGCGACCACGAACGCGGGGAATGCCCGACGACGTGACAAAGCCCGAAAGTGACTCATCCGGCCTGACAAAGCCTTGTTGGGATGGCTCTCAAGACACTTGATGGTAAGTCGAGCTTTTTGGTATTCTACGTATCAATATTGTATAACCTTCGACGATATACAGCCATCCTAATGCATTATTGCGCAAGTTGGTGGCATAGGCCATCACAAAGCAATGTCTGTAAGCAAGTTGCGACATTCATCATAACTTCCTTATTTCGCTTGTCTTGTGACTTGTACCGGACTTATAACCAGTACGTGCCGTGTAATCCTGAATCGAGTTCAACGCCATTCCCACTCTCTTATCGAATTGACTACGATGTCCACAGTGTCCAACCGCCAACCGCTTGCTGTGATCGCTGGATTAGGAAATGGCACCGGTACTGGAGCTTCTTCTGCGTGAGTAGGATAGTGTGGTCGCAATGGTAGAGACGATGTTAAAGCGTAGACATTTGGATGCACTAGTCGCCTCTTCGCCAAGCATGGTTATACCATTGCCCTGGTAGCCCGACACAGAGACGACTCCCTGGCAAATCTTGTAAAGGAGATTAAAGATGCTGGTGGTAATGTAAGCTCTCTCCCTCGGTCATCGAGAATCGTCGTTGACTGGCTACTTATGTGATAGGCGGCCTATTTCGCGGTGCCCGAATATTCTCGTGAAGCCATCTCGTCCGCGTTCGCCGAGATACGCAAACAGTTTCCCTCTTCCACTTACGCCATCCGAGTTGCCATATTCAACGCAGCGCATGGCGTGTGGAAGCCTTTCTTGGATGTAACTCCCGACGACATCCAAGAGGCTGTCGATGTCAATATCGTCGCTGCATTTGCTTTCTCACGAGAAGCCATAGTCGAGTTCAAGTCCAATGATCTCAACGAGGTCGGGAAGCGCGGCATATTGATCTTTACGGGTGCTACGGCGAGTATCAGGGGGAATGTCATCACCAGTGCTTTCGCGGCTGGGAAAGCTGGGCAGAGATCTCTTTCTCAGAGCTTAGCCAAAGAATTTGGAAAGGACAATATTCAAGTAAGTGTTGAGAAAGCTATACTTAAGACGTTCGCTGACTGGCTTGATCATAGGTCTCGCACGTACGTCCAATCACCGTCTGAAATGTAACACTAACACTAATCTGTTTGATCAGGCTATCATTGATGGCGGTAAGTTCAAACAGCCTCCCACTACAAGCCGTAAACTAATTCTATAAGTAAAGGCATATTGACAGATCTAAGTCGCGCGCGCCAGAACAGCAACCCGGAATGGATCAACAATGCTGATGTCCGACTAGATCCCGACAGTATTGCCGCCGTGAGTCTTCTAATTGAACCCATTGATGATTCATCCGGCAATAACGAAATGCCATCTACGTAGTCGTATCTATATCTTGCCAATCAGGAGAGATCGGCTTGGACCTGGGAGCTAGATCGTAAGTATTTTAAATTTACAACCCTGTTTCACGCTAACACTGGCCATCTTCACAACAGTTCGCCCTGCCCATGAGAAGTGGTAAATGATGATGGTCGATGTAGATAGTTCCAACTTCCAGAGTCCCGGCGAGAGCAACTGTTTTAGTTTAGCTTGAGTGCTTTGAAAGACTTCAGCGATGAAGAATAACTGTAAATAAATTCCTTTGTACTGCAGATGTTATTGGCCCTCCAGGTGACGAAAAGATTAGAAATCTCTACACCCCTCAATTCCCCTATTGAAGTTTCCCACGGCGACCACGGCAGTGATCAGTAAGCGCTCGGCTCCTGCCCTATTCCCAAGACATGGCTTTCAATCGCGTTAACTCCTCGAGCCCTGTTTCTAAACGCATCAAACTAGAAGAGCCCCAGGATACCGCCTCTTTTCAGTCAATTAAACAGAATGAGTCTATCGAGGACAACTGTAGCATATGCCTGCACTCGATTTCTGATCGAACAATCGTGCCACTTTGTTCTCATGAATTCTGCTTCGAATGCCTGCTGGTCTGGACAGGTGAGTGATTGCATGTATACTACCACAAGTGACGACGTATAATCTATGAGTAGATCAATCCCGGCGTTGTCCATTATGCTCTCAGCAAATTGGTGAATATCTGATTCACCGTATTCGTTCCAAGTACGATTATGAGAAGTATATCCTGCCACCTTTGAGATCTTCTCCTGCTCCTCCACAGCATTCGACGCGGAATGGCGCAGTTAGCAATGGCAATGTTCGTCGAGGAAGGCCACGAGTGCAGAGGGTATGGGGAAGACGGGAACGGCAACAACTAGAAGAAGCAGACAGGCTTGACCGTGCCATTGCGAGGAGACGCTGGATTTACCATCACGACTTATACGCAAAGGTTGGTGAAACCCAATCTTGTAGGTACATGGCGACTAAGACTACGGATGAACAGCATGTTGCATCCAATACACACACTCGTTACCGTCCGTATCCCTCCCCAGCACAATTTTCGGCTTCACCGGAATATATCAGCCGGGCGACCGCTTTCCTACGGCGTGAGCTACGCGTTTGGCCCAATCTCGATGTTGAGGTAGGCGCGTTGTTCGACGGTTTGTAGCTTTGCTCATGCCGTACAGTAGTTCTTGACGACATTTGTGATCTCACTTATGAAGGCAATTGATATTCGATCTGAGTCCGCAGTCAAGCTACTGGCCGAATTCCTGGATATGGACTCGGAGTATGTGGCAGGCGGTAGACACCGCAACGCTGAGCATTTTGCCCATGGCAAGTTTTTCAACTTCATGATTTCATAATTGCATTCCTGATCGGCGGAGATGACCATTTGATCTACTCGGACGGCTCGTTTAGAAATTTACGCATTCGTTCGCTCGCCTTACAAGGATTTATTTGTATATGATACCGTTGTCGAGGTACGTTAGTGTTCAGTCACACTTCGGTCGTCCTTTGTTGTTCTAAACTTGTGCAACGCGTTATACAGTACGATATCCCGTCAGAAGTGGCCCCACCTCCAGAAGTCACGGCTAGCCGACGGTGGTACGCCTCCCGTTCCCGTTCCCGATCCACCTCTAGGCCTCGCCATCCTGGCTCTCCCTCGGCATCTCGGCGTTTATCTCAAGTACGAAGCTCGCGCTCGACGTCTCCATCTACATCACCATCACGTTCTATATCTTGGTCCCCTTCTGGCAGAAGCCGCCCTAGCTTGAGGTATAGGGAGCAGGAACTTACTACAGAGGCTGGAACATCCCGGGGTGCTTTCATTTATGCAGACCGCGCCCTTTCCCCCGATCGGCATCACGTTGCAAAGGACGTGACCCTTACTTCTCCAGCATCGTCTGCTGGCCAACGGTGCCACGGTGCTTCCCATGATGGTGGCGTTCGAAAACATTCTGCCAGTGACGTAGAAGGCAAGGGGAAAGGCAAGGCACCTGCGCGCAATAATGCCCTGGTTTCACATGGAATCCAAATACATTCTGTGGTCCACGAGGGCGACAGGGAGCAATCTCGCGATGATGCGAATGTGCATAGCCTACACGCAGGCGCTACGGGCTTCAAGGCAGGCGGGGAAACGAACCGGACTGACTCCCACATTGTCGAGGATGAGGATAGCAAAGTAATGTCTGTCGGTGGCAAACGCAAGGGTTCAACGGCCGAGTCTTTGATGCAACTTTCAGAGCCTAATTTGGCGGCCTCGACCGTTCCCCCGGATAGGCCACAGGCCCGCCATAACGAACGCGCTAGGAGGGCCCCTCGTAATCTCAACCTTTTGGAATCAGTTCAGGCCTACCTTGCCCCCCAGGTGAAATCAACGTCGCGCGACCAACAGCCAACAACGTGTACCTCTCGGAAATCCCTCTTGGCGCGCCTCTCTGATGCCCAGTCCGAGCCTTCCAACACAAAGTTTCCTGACACCGCCGCCGATGATGACGAACATTCAATTTATCTAGACCAACACGGCATACCACCTCGGGCGGCTGGATCCGAGTTTAACGACACGAATCTCCCTCTCAGTTCGCCGAACCAGTCTCGGACTAATCGTAGTGGAATGTCCGCCGTACAGATCATGGCTCGCGCGCGAGCCAGACTAGCCAAATCGGACACGCGCGCTGCGTCGCAAACGTGTTCAGCACAGAATCACACAATTCTCCCATCATCAATAGAGGCCAGGCCACCATCAACTTCTCATCGCGCGTTGGGTCGTGCTCAAGTTGAGGGACGATCTGATGACTATGACAATCCTCTGCTCCCTTGTGAACCCCTTGCCCGTTTTGGGAGCGGTGCTCGGACCTTGGGAGAATCATCTCAAATCTCAGGTTTAACGATGAATCATGTTGAAATTTCTTCTTCGGACTCGGATCGTCCGGCGGAGGACAATGGGGAAAAGTTGGGTACCTTGCGAGCAAAGTTATTGTCTAAACTTGCGGATGAGAAACATCTCGTTCAGCAAGAGTACAATGCACCGTTCGCATCGCCATCTGGCAGTTCCTCTCTGATGGAGCCCTCGACCCCCGGGGAGCAAATTCTACGAGACGATGTATCAGCTAGGGAAGCGGCGTTGCGGAATCGGGCTCGGCTTGGGGTTCGGTTGGCTAATGCGAAGAAAGACTTTCAAAAGGACGATGTGCCACCCACCGAGTAATGTATAACAATGTTATATACAACAGTGGCACAGGTTATTATAGACAAATACACTTTTAGGTAAAGTAAGAGTTAGGATATGGTATGGCGAAGGTAATAGCTCGGTATATGTCGACTAACAAGATACAATTTGTAAGGTAAGGGACTGTAAAGGACAACTTCCATACCAGGAATAGTAATGTAGGAGGCGAATCTGGTCGAAAACATCTGAACAATAGGATAGGGCAAAAGAGGGGGTGTCAAGAGCGTTAAAATAACGCGTCTGCGTTGGAATTCGTAAGGAGCGTCTTGTTTTCGTTAGCGGAGCTGGAGAGATGGAAGCTAGAGAGAGCTATAGAGAGAAAAAGAGAGTTTCAGGACTGGTTGTCTGCGCGGAACGTCAGTGCGGCGAGAAGGAACAAATGCAGATAGGCGTACCGCGAACGGGATCATAACGGCCAGAACGACGACGAGGAGAGGGGTCAAGACGGGGGTCATCATCATCTGGTCGGGGCTGCGGGGGCCTTTGTGGCGACACGTACGGTGGAAGTGTCTCAATAGTACGATTGGCCGGGCGTGACCATGACGAGGTGCTGGGACGGGGAGCTAGAGCCGACGGATCCCACTGAGGCGGCGGTTGTAACGCAAACGGAGGGGGAATGTTCATCCCGCCTCGAACCTGGTAGTCCTGGGAGCGGTCGACCACCGGTAGATCGGGAGACACTGAACTCCGATATTCAGAGGCGACCGCCGTTGACGGTGCTGAGTGGGTCATCGGAGGTAAAACACTGGTCCTGGAAGAAGGTACATAGCATGAAGACATCGGGGGAGCCCTGCCAGTTAACGGCGGTAGCGTTCGGGAGAAACCTTGCGACCTCGGGTCGGCGACGCCCGTGCTTGGTCTCAGCCGTGAAGTGGAACTCCCTGGTGTCGGAGGACGTGTCCCATGGAGGTGAGGGTAGGGATTATCCATTGACGGGCGCTGCGTCATTGGCCAACCGTATTCGTGGGGGACGCGAAGTTCTGACTCTCCAAGCGGAACTGAGGAAATCTCAGCCCCGGGCATACCAGGACCAAGGAGGGGCATACCAGACTGACTGGCATGTGTGTCTGAACGGTGTGGGCTCCCACCACTGACCCGTCCCTGTGACGCAGTGACAAAAGTAGCTTCTGGATTGTAAAGGAATCTCTCCGGGACGTTGGCACACGGTTCATACTGCGCAGGCTGTGCCGGCGGAGCGTCGGTCTGGCTTCTAGGGCGCCGTGCCTTTTGGCGTTGGTTCTATTTACAGGGAATACATTAGATATGCCAATTCGACACGAAACAATTCTTCAATCGCACCTGAAACCAAATCTGTGAGGCGAATCCGCATGGACGTAAGCAAACGAGTAGCTTCAGAACTGATGGCTCACGTACCTGGACTTTGCGGGCACTCAATCCAATTGCTCGACCGACCTCCTCACGCATTGCCGTCGTCGGGAAGCGGGACTGAACGATCGAGAAGTCATTCGCCACGTGCGACGGACAGATAGGAGCGACATAACATACCTGCGCTAGTAAAGCATGAAGGACGCTTGATTGATGAGGTGTGGTGAGCGTGCGAGTCCTCTTCTTCCGCACTGGAGCTGCCGGTTGGGCTTCAGTGCTTTGTTCATGGGCGGTGACATCTTGCTCCGCATCGGCGAGTTCATCTTGAGAGTCAGTCGACGGGCTCGATCGCGTCGAAGAGGATTTGGCGTCTCTGCCTGTCATTTTCTTTCTTCGTTTGGGACTTGGTTCGTCTGGTGAACTGTCCGCTCGGCGTCTCGCGGAGGTGCTGCTCGGAGCCTCGCGATGCTGTTGAAGGGATGGTGATGGGTTTGACGGAGGTGTATATCGTCCTCTGTGGTGTTCTGTAGTTGGTGTAATATAGGGAACGGTTTCGTTTGATTCAAGTCGTGAGGTCGAAGGCTTCGGTGTAGGAGGAGTATTAATTGGAAGGTTAGGAACTGGTGTGGCTGACCGTGACTTAGACATGCAACTCCAGCGAATTAGAAGCAGTAATGAAGAGGTGAAAGTAAATGAGCGGGAGTAAGTTATAGGCTATACAATCAGTCTCGACGCATTTGGGGGACCTCAATGCGAAGGAGACGTTGTCGCTGCTCACAAGATGAGCGGGCAGGGAAATTGCATGTGGAAGCCGGAGGACAGCTGGTTCCAGGTTCTGGCCTGTAATATTTATCATATCCCAGATGGCTTCATTTAGTATTGACCAGTCCGTACCAAAATTCGCTATAAGGGTGATCGGTAGATCTAGGTATCTTTCGGTGGGTATTTCCATTCGTGGTCGAACATCCAACCCAATTGTGAATATCCCCGGATTTCCCGAGTGCGCTGACGTTATATTCAGGAAGGTTGCAAGGGATTGGACCAGAGATATGACAACCGTTGCACTGTATGTGCCATATGCTTGCAAAGGGATGGATGGTAGTAGTTATGACGGGACCACCAGATAGGTGTTCAGGGTCCGTCGCCGCCGCCGAGACCGTCGGGAACCGCCGATGGATCAACACTCCGGGAGGAGGTCAATATTATACAATGGCAAGTTGTACCATGAATGTAGTAATATCCGCATTGACTACATCTCTGATCGACATTCCGTCATGACTGGTATTACATTTCTACCGAATCACTAAAGATAATCGTCTTCGATGTCGAATCCATGGCTTGCTCCATCAAGCCACCGAAATTCATGATGAATGGTGTGCAGCGGAAGCAAAAGTTGCCAGACAACATGTCAGACAATGACCCTGCGCTTCATTAACGATTCAAAATAGTCAGCGAAAATCAAAGCAGCAACGACGGCCAGTTGCTACGCACAAAATGAAAAGTACGGCATGAAGCCACCACTTTGCAAAGCACTTGTCAGAATTTTTGCCCGAGGGAGTGTATTCATGTCAATTCGCCTATGCGGTGGCCATGTCGATATACGTAACGCGAATCAGATAGGATCATGACTTTGATGAATGTCTAGGTCTTGCCGTAGTGCAATGAAGCCTTATTGAGGCCAGCGTCTCAAACAAGGATGAAAGATGTGACGAAGATGGCAACGAGGGAAGCTTTGAAACCACTCCAGTACCTCAACAACTGTGCGATGGTCGTCATTTCTGGAAAACATATCGTTACTAGGTAGGCTTGAGTCCGGGATGTCTGGTTCCCACCGAATTGTCAATATCTGGACAACGGGGATGGTTGCGAAGGGAGCGACGTCTCTTGCAGGAGAGAGAGGTCGTTGTGTCTCTTACTCTTGACGCCGACTACAAGGGACGGCGGCTCTTCAACGCTTTAACCACTGAGCTGCATAGTAGGGACACGCGCGGTGAGTCCTCAGGCGGTAGATCATTGCGGGGTTGAAACACGTTGTTCTGATGGCGATCATCAGGGTGCGTCTGTCATTGCCCACGTTAGCGCCGCGTGGGATGCTGTGTCCAGGCGTCTATTTCTATAAACGGTATTGGTGAGTGAAGGTCACAGGGAAGTTCGAAGTTGACATATTCACCGTCTTCGGTTTGGTCTACTTCCCGCTACAGAAAGAAATGATACTCGTTTTAATATCTAATTGTAGATCCTAAAGTTGCTGTGATTAAAGCCAAACTGAACGTAGCTCTTCCACGTGCCGCTTCCGAAGAGAAGCGTCGAATCCCTCCTGGATGGTCTCCGAGGTATTTTGGTTAGCATCCTCCAGCATGTGCGCACAAACCTTAATTATTGAAATTCGGCAACAGAATTATGTACAGCCATGGCTTCCTTGTCGCGGTCCGTGAGTTCATCACAGAGACGCATATTAGTCTTCAGCGCAGCGTTATCGTGAAGCCGTCCCTTGAGAGATAACACATGCGCCCTCGTGCGAGAGCCAGGTGGTTTGTCAGATGATCCCTACAATCAGATAGCAGCCTATTAGAGGTCATCGGAGGCTTCATCCTTCTATAAACACCTTCGAGAGAATGGACAAGTCGCTGGCGATTGCATGGATCACTAGCCACTCTATCTTTTGGTTCCCACTGCCTGACGAAATCGACCGGAGGAACATATGAGCGCAACCGGGAGTTAATAAGTTAAATTGCCGCACAGAACGCGTTCTCGTGAGCAGAATACTGACTATTGTATACTCTTGTGCCTAGATTGTGAGTGGGGTATTATACCAGCTCCGAGCGGAGACGTGCCAGTGACGGCAGAAGGACCAATGCCACCGCTAGAAGACTTCCGTAAATTTGTGAGTATGTAGATCTGGCGTGACTTTCTTGAGCGGATAAGTTGGTATCCGAGAAGCGAGAGGCACATAAACGAAGTTGTGTCTTCTTCGCTATGCTAATGGTTTAACCCGTGGCAAGGTGCGGCTCGGCGTGTACGCCAGGCCGTAGATATGGAGAAATCGGAGGAAGGTCCACGGCGTATGAAGCTAGACTTCAGGCTTGATTCAGAAGGCCATATGAAGGCCCAGTACCCGAGAGGCCTCTTGGTGTTAATGACAATGCCGTGGCGTAACAGTAATACCTGAGATTAAAATGTCGACCCTAGTGGGAGAAGGGTTCTACCGTCGTACCGAGTGGTTTCGTTCACCTACTTACGTATGTGCCCCGCTCCACTATTGTTCGGTAAAATTGACCTCGACATTGGTTGGATATCCATCCATCGCAAGACACCCACCATCACCGCGGTATCAGCGAGATGTGATGTCCGTTCATATCGAAGGGCCGATGAAAAGACATTCGCAGAGAGTTTACTGTTGGGCCCTGAAAGCACGTCGGAGATCAGAGTCAAACGAATGTGTAAATACAAAACAAAAGCAATTCAGTGAACACGCCTTCGAATAGTCCTGAACATTAAGTCCTGAGAAGGAAGGATGGGATGACCGCCGTTGATCGGACCGACGAGAAGATGTAGCCAGTCCGCTCCTCTGGTGTATCAAATGAAGACCATGAATATACTTCCACGCCCCGCGGTTAACACGAGACAAGGGGGTGGAATGTCTTAGCCGACGGTGATTGACTGCGGCAGACCGAGCAGGGTCCTCGAATTAAGAACAACGTGGACACGGGTAATATGACATTTCGGCTTCCCCTCAGCTCGGTAAAGTAGGGACCACGTCCTGAACATCCTTCGGTACAAGGTCCTTTGGCAACGGTGCTATAGTGGCTACTGGCGCTCGCTTCGTAAGAGCCAGCAAGTTTAACCGCAAGTTGCGAAGGACGGGATCCTCTAGTGGACTTGGTGGGGAGGACGATGGTTGTGCTTCCGTGCCCGTGGTGAGCTCTGCTTTGACACCATCCTGTGCGGCTTCGCCCTCAGTCTTCATGATAACGTCATTTTCAGCCTTCATGCCGTCGAGTCGAGCAAGAGGCGCCCTCCTGCCCGTCCGTATTTCCTGATCAATCTGAGCAATAAGTTCTGCGGAGTAGTTGAACGCCTGATTCAATAGATCCGGACCCTCGAGTTCAAGGTGCTCTTCGGCCCCTTCTTGCCGTCGTGACTGTGCCTTTATTGATTTTCCTATCCACTCTTCCTCGCTCAATGTGAACTCCGAAGGCTCACGGATCAGGCAACCCATGTCAATCTCGCCCGAATAGATTCGCCGCAAGGTAGACAGTGCCTGGTCTGCGAGGGGATAGGTATAAACGGATAGTGCGACTTGATCTGCCACCGATCGCGCATTGCTGGACTGAACGTCAGAGTCAGTCTCCATATTGACGACCGGCGCATCTCCTCCCGCCATTAATTTATGGAGTTGCAGAGCAGTCTGGCGGAGAAGCGTATGGTGGCCGCCGGTCAACGGATCTACGATATTCTGAGTTACCCAATCAGCGAGTGGCATACCCAAGCTCGATGCTTGTTCTTCAATATCTGTTGTTCCACTGTCGATTCGACTTCGCGGGCTAGAGTCCTAGAAGGTCGAGGTAGGAGAAGCGGTCAGGATCCGAGCATTGAATGAACATATATATGGAAGAAAACCCACGGCTAGAACTTTCGTTGGCGTAGCGAACTCTGCTAAGCTATTGACGTATGCAAGGCCATCAACACCGCCATAGACCAAATGCCAGATATATTCTTCGGCCTCTCTCATGCGTCGGTCCGTCCAATAATTATGCGCCCGAGCATCTGGTACGGGTGAAAGGGGCGAGGGTTCGGTTAACATAGTAGAATGTGAGATCAGGGCGTTTCGAATTTCATCTGGTACAATTACTTCTTCGGGCCTAGGATCGGAAGTGCCGGGGGACCCGCGCTTAGCGAGTTCGTTGGAGAGTTCGCTGGAGAGGATGGCAAGGGAACCAAAATCAAGTGTATGAGGCTCTCGTGGAAGTTGCCACGCCGGACCATCATTAGCACCGTCATCGGCGTCGTCCTTCTCTTTGAGCCGATTACGTGCTTGGGCGCTACGAGTAATATGCCAGTGTTTGAATTTGAGAGTCGACTGATCTATGGAGGGCAAACTATCGGTGTAGTCGAAGGAAAGTGCAGTCGGAGTAGGGTATACAGGTTGAGTGTTAATTTGGTTCGATATGGGCGGGTAGAGAGGGGTAAGCTGGGGGCGAGAGGGTAGATCTGGCACCAAGGCGGAAAGTACCGTGAAAGGGTCTTCCACTAAGTAATAATAGGATGAGTGTGTGTGTAAACCATGTCCTGGTGTTTCATTACATACTCTGGGAGTAATCAAGGCTGCCATCCGTGGCGTAAGGAGGACCTTCCTTCTCCACTCGGAGTCGTTCTTTCTTTGTCTTGTATTTTTTGCCTATATACGGATATGTGTAAAAGATTTTTGATCACTAGTGTGAGAAGCAAAGAACCTTTCAGCTTTAGCATCAGCATCGTTTCAGCCCAGTCAGATCCTGAAGGAAAAGCACCCAATCCATCTTTAGAGCCGGGAAGGCGACCGTCGGCGTCTAAGCTCTCTGATATGACAGGGGTGGAGGACGTTGACTTCCTGACTATCGTAGGAGCTCGTAGACTGCGCCTTGTAAGGCTGGCGGGCAATTGAGAGGCAACGGAGGGCGAGCGTCCCGTACGAGAAATTTCGTCGACATCCATTGGAGTCATGGGATTCGTATGGGTGACAGCATCGTCATCTTCGTCGACATTCACTTGCTGCGAGTCATTATCGTTGTCGCCATCGAGGTTCCAGTCTGTTTCGTGTTGCAATACTAAATGCGTGGCCTTTTCGATATGTTCCAAAGCCCAAGCCTCTATCCTTTGGGCCTCGGTGTGATATATTGTGCCAGGAGGGTTGAAGCGCATGGCATTGGAAGTAACAAGCTTTATATCGGCCTAGGAATTATTCTAGCCGAGGTATGACCAGACACGAAACGAGTACACACGGAGAAGTCATCCAAGCTACGGTAGCGGCCTTTTTGGACTTTGATAGTCATCGTACCGAGGTCCATTGGGTGAGATATCATTTCCGAGTATCCTGGGACCTTGGATACATCTACCGGCTGTAGGAAGAATGCATAATCGTCTTTCCTGAGTGAGCAGCGTCAGTTGAAATGGCCTCTACCTAACGTAAAGGTTTACTTCTTAATCTGCGATATGAGCTTCGTTAGGACCTCTTTCAGTGGTTTCAGTTTCAAAGGTCGAGGTGGCGCCTTCTCTTCCGTAGGATTGAACGCGTCTTGCCCTTTGCGATTCTTCTTCGAGGTCTTGACAATCTTCCCGCCCTTTAGAGGCGGCAAAATGAGCTTGAGACCTGAGCCTGTAGGTTTGGAGGGCCCCGATTGTGATGAAGAAAAGCTGTATGCCGAATTGGGAGTCCTATTGTCATAATCCATCGGCGTCTCGAGGCTCGAGTTCACGGTGAGGAAGAAGGTGGAAAGATTACTGACATAATACTTCCTATTTCGGTCGGCGTGACATCTTATCTTATCTGTCTCACCCTTCGATATATCATTCGTAATGCCTAGACTACAGTAAATGACCGTCTTGTCTTATAATTATTTTATCACGGTGCGTGCATCAAACGCAGGCATCTTCCGGTGAGCGCTGCGCCACTGCATCAATATTTGAGATTCAGGTTTTCCGCTATCCCCGTGTCTATTAGTACGCCCTTTCAGCACGTCGAACTTGACTACGGTTGTGTTAGTTATATTAATAGTGTTGTTGGATGTATGTCAGAACCAAGAATACCATCCCCATACATCATCAGCGTTGCTGACATGTCGATCAACCGACGCTAACGATATTTATGGCTTCACTTACAAGAACGACGACGTTGTCCGCGCGTTCTGTGTAGGGACGCTCACAGCCGGTGGCAACACATTCGAAATGTGTCATTCTATGAAGTTCGGTGTGCTGCGGCTTTGATATAGGTATCTCCATGGAAGGTCCAACTTGATACAGGAAGTTCGTTCAAACTTGTGGCTGGATACCGCCGATATCGACACGAGATTCTTTGCTGATACAGGATCAGTGGCAGCAATCTCATACGCATAAGAAATGGTGAATAGGAACTTGCCTATTTTGTAACGACCGTCGGTGTTGCCGCAGGTCCAATATTACAAGGCGGAATGAAACTCGGTGACTATATTATGGTAGATCAAACCTTTTAGACCTTTGTGGCCGAAACCGAAAGAGTCTTCAATAGCACGAACCGAAACGGAAAGACATTCCTTGACAACGTCGGTCACATTGAGAACCTCGCCGAAAAATACCCTCATTGAATGGAGGGAAATCAGTATCCTCTGCTCCCGAACGACCTAACTTTCTTTCCCTCAATTTGGTTCGTTCTACGAATGGCGTACTGGGGGAGAGGTATCCTCGAACGGTGAGCCGATCGCAGGCAATCGGCGCCCCTTTTCTCGCTCAGGATTTGATTGATCTCATATGCACACGACATAGGACTTGATGTGCTCTCCGAGATGTCCAACATATAGCTGGAAGCTCTCCCCGTAGGCCGCGAGACCCAATGCCAGAGCGTCATCCTAGAGCGAGACATGGTACACGGGGAACGCATACCCGGACACAGGTTCAGTGCAATAAACATCGTTCTTTACCATTGAAACCCGTGGGCGCAACGATTACTATCCTCGATACACGAGGGCTTTCCTCCGCTCTTCGGACTCAGCATGATGGCTCCATCAGTTGCTGACAGAATCCGCGCCTTGAGCCTGCGTCGATGCAATCTACCCATCTATCCCCGGCGCCAGGTTCGCAGAAAAAGCCGGATTTTAACATGTCCCATGTGACACCAGAATCGCCTTGTCCTGTCCTCTGGCGAGTGAAAGGCTGTGACTGGCAGATCCATTGGAAAGATACTGATTCACTGAGGCTGCTTTCCCCATCCATTCCGTTGATGTCACTTTCTTTCCCGACAAATGAAGAGACTGATCTGTAACGGCGTCCATAAATACATCGAGCCCAACGGACTCTTCGGCAAGCCTCTTCTGTTCTTTCTCAGCGACAAACGACGAGGCTCATTTCGGGTGCGTGATCAGCTAAGTCCTTGGCGACGTCTTCGTAATGATTTCTCCATCTATGATTTCCGCAGCTGAACAAGAAAGGGGGGCTCAGCGTCATATGGCAAGCTCCTCAGCTGCCGCCCGCTCCTCCGTTGACTAAGTCTTCTATATTTTCGACCATTTTCTAACAGACGGCCGACGATGTAGGAGTTATCAGCTCATGCTGAGTTTGAGTCCCTAAACAACACGAGACTATAGTCAATTGTCAGCGCCCAATCCGTTTCATCGCATTTGCAACGAAGTTGTACTTACGAACTCAAAAGTACCAACCTTCTCATTTTGCAATTCAAAGATAGACGTCTTGCGCTAATCGGTATCAGTCTGTAAGATGATTTGAGTTATGTCCGCTACATGGACATTTGGACGCCTCACCTCATCAAGTGACTTGCAATTATGTATCGTATACACATATATAGCACTAACGTAGCACAACGGATAATTCCTCTCACCGAGTCAGCAACCTCAAGGGATCAGATCCTCCGCCTTCTAATCCACTGATGATCGCCTGTCTCACGGCGCCCAAGTATTCACTCAGTGGTATCCCCCCGTCACCAACAAAGTCATCATAGAGTTTGTATCTCGAATCCGCGACGATATTGGCCAATTTCAATGCCAGCTTAGCATTGCTGTGCAAACAAGTCAGCCGTTGGCTTCGCGACCTTGCCCATCTGCAATCTGGCATAAAAAGACGTACCCAGGTACTTTGTGTCGGGAAGTGACCAAGATGTGGTGGAGACGGATGATGAGTTCTGGAATATACAGTTGCCTTATCCGGACGAGCCCACGGCGACGGCGGTCATCTATCAAAGAACAGCGCCGCAATCAGAGGACGGTTGTTATGTTATCATTGGAGGTGAACCGCTCACTGGTTATAACATCAACATCCGAGACTAGCCATTCCGAGGTTAGCAGCTTGACGATTTTTTCGTGGGCCGTATCGATGAGACCCTGGTAGAAACTCTCCCTGAATACCTGATGATGCAACGGAAGCCAAAAACGGCAACGTACAGCGTAGTCTTTCAACCAGGCACTCTTTGTTTCCCGATTCATCTGCGGGCTCTCCAAGGATTCGCACTCGACCACCCGTTCCAGCGCCTCCCAGATAGCAAAGAACTGTTGATAGTGCAGGTACTCCGTAGCCATTTCTTCAGGTTCGCCTATTGCAGCGAGCTCAGGGGGCAACATTCCAAGAAGCTGCTGAGCAACGTTCACCCTGCCAGATCCTACAAGACGGAAGCAACCTCGGTCGTCAGCATGCAAAGATGGCGACAGATATCCCAGATCTCATACCCAGAAAATATCGGAGAATTACGTTGGCTTGCTCCAGGGCTGTGCGGAAGGTGGCGCTAGAGAACGTCGTCCATTCGATAGAACGAAGGAGCAATTGCTCTGTCTCGGAAGCAGGTGGTTGCATTGCGATGATTGATGGCAAAGGTCCCGCGAGCGGGGGAAGAAGCTGCGAAATGGGGATTAACGACCACAGCAGGATCGCGAACGCTGAAACACGGAATAAACGCACCTCGAAAGCTTTCTCGATTGTCCGTTCGGCTGTCGCAATAGCTACACGGTCGAGGTCCAAACCATGGTCCATTCCCCTAGTGAGCGCCAGCCGCCTCTCCGAAAGATCGGTGCTCAGTTCCAGCGACGTCAGGAACAACGCGTAACGTTCGATGGCGTTGTCTCCCAGAGCACTCGCGTACATAGCGATGAGGTCCCTCTGCCCCGCACCTTCCAGCACCCGGATATACGCCTCCAGGATTACTTGTGTGGCTAGCGGCGGTACGGGTGTATCGATCATCTGTAGGAAAAGACAGAGATGGGCGAAGAACCGGCACATCGTTGAATATCTGAAGGCGCGTCAGGACGTTCACTTCCGCAATACGTATCTATCTCACTCACTCTGACGAGGTGTCTGCGTATATCCCATCTGTTAGCCCATTAGCAAAGATCTCCAACAGAGTACTTGTTCGATCCAAGATGATGTGCAATTGCGATACGTGGAAGGCATGGTCTGCTGGTGGCCTGTAGAAGACACCTGTAAAACGGCACGCATCCGCTCAAGGGAGTACGAACGTACCCTTCAAAGACAGCCACGCTCTTCAATCCTTCCAAAGTACCAACTACTTCTTTCTCCCATTCTCCCTCTTCTTGTTCCCTGTCGATATCTATCGTCCCACCAGAGTCGTCGGTGACCTCCCCTCCTTCCCAGAAGCTCTTGCTCGTCAAGAGCGCCATTTCCATGCTTTCTTTCTCCTCGCAGACTATGCTCAGCTGCGCCCACAGATGATCCTCCCACGTTCTGCATGCTGACTTAAGGATTGTTGATGTCTGGGGGGAAGGTGCTAATGCGGAAAATAAGACGCGCTCTGATCGAGGGAGGGCGGGCTGGCCCACACAATTATTAGATATGATTGTGTTCGTAAACTAGAAGCACTTACGTTGAGCGCTGCTCGTACGCACGTGGATTTCCATAACCTACGCCTACGATTGCCCTGCCCTGCATCGCTTTCTTCTACTTCATCATCATCCTCACTGACTTCGTTCGCTGCGACCAAGTTAATACTGGAAAGAAACTGAGACATGAGACGCGCACCAATAGCCTTCCATTGGAATAACCGCGATCCACGAATGCTTGCTGCTCGCCATGGTTGGTGAGCTTTCCTACACAGTTCGATCGCCTCGTCGAGCCGTCCCGCTCGCACGTAAGTATACAACGCGTTCGCCAGACTTTTTTCATAGTTCTGCGCGAGTTATAAACGTCGACAGAGTAATTAGGCATGTGGAACTCACAGCATCGTCCGAAGCCAACGCCCGTCCATCCCCTTTGTTAACCACGTCTGGATCCATCCCCTTCACGAGTCCATCCCTCTGACCTCCTGCCGTCCGCAGCGTTTGCATTATACTGTGTTTCGTAAACTTCCAATATCCGGTTGTAGCTTCAGGATGTTGAGGAGACGGAGCTATCTCTTGCAGCCATTCGCGAACAACAATGAGTTCGGTCAGCAAAGGTGAAGAATTCATGATCGCTTGTGCGAGCGTAGACGTCGGCGTGAAAGGATTTTGGGCAAGTAGATCTCTCGGACTGGGCATCGGAAGGGCCTCCACCTTTCGCGGTCTACATACGGTGAGTTTCATTCGTTGCGTTGCAGTTCTGGACGCACGGCATGATAGCTTGGAGAAGACCCCATGTATTTGCTTCGAGTTTGAGCACATCTAGCTCCTCCTGCGACATTCCGCCGCTGGCGGGAGTTTGTTCAAGTTCTTCTATCCTAACATCAGTTCAGTCTAATGAGAATATAGCGAGATCGATGGTTTCACTCACTGCTCGTGGCAAACATGTCGGAGGCGAGGGGCAAAGCCTGTCTCCGGGTCGAGGATAGCAGGAAGGTCGTCTTTCAGTGTCTGACATAGAGACAGAACTTCGGCACAGGAGGCATACAGCGCATTCGCCATCTTGAATCCACAGATTCAATTCCCTGTTTTCCGCAACTTGCAGGGGCGGCAGGTGCAGCGGGCACGACACGCGCGAATCCGAGGCTGAGCGGACTGGCACGTGACCTTCCCTTTAACCCCTTTCCCCTTTTTCCCTTCCCTTTTTAGTCCCCTTTCCTTCTTACACCGATATCTGTGCTACTTAAATGAGTCGGGATAATGGCGCAGTACACGGCATAGCAATTCAACTAAGATGAATATTTTTGAGGTCTTATGTTGTCTTATGTCAAAGTTACCGTCTAGTCCTTAGGGACCGGATCCTAACCCATCCTAAGCCAATATCGCGAATAGGAATGAGCTTGTCAAGTGGTAAACATTTCGAGCAACTCCCTTACAGCTTATAGACCATCATACTTGGTCTGCTACTGAATATTGTGCTTTGCTTCTCCAAGAGCTCAGTAGCTGCTTCAGCACTATCCAGAATGATATATGGCTAGCTGAAGCAACGCACGTATACAACATCACCTATAAAAATTAGAGCTGTCAAGACTAGCTGTATCACATTGAAATGCCATCTCCTGCCATATTTCTTAGCCCACTTGCGGAAGACCGTTCCTGGGCTACCCCAGGGCATTTGTTCGTAGTGACCTACCAACATTGAACCGGCGGGGGGGACCAGGTGGAAGTGGATGGCTGCGCTTCTTAGAAACGAAATGGGCACCAGCGATAGCACAGAATAGTGCACCTATGAATGCACAGCAGCCGATGATTGAATCTCCCATCTCGATTCTACAGGTAACGGAGACTTGAACGTTCAAGGTATTGCCGACTAGTTCTTCACGAGAGCGGCTGCTCCAGTTTACACCCAGAGCTCATGGTGTTGGCGTTCAAAGAAACTCGGAGTTGGACCAAGGTTGGCCGGACTTACTACTACCCTGTGATGACAGGACTCACTCAGGCCGGAAGCGGAAGCACTCAGTTGTATATACTTCTCGGGTACCGATGGTCCTGTGTCCTGCGGTACGGTAAATACGCGCTATAGCCGTAGACAGAGTGGAGGCTCCGAAACACATTTGAGCATAGTATGCTGCAAGACAAAGATGTCAGAGCCTTCGCAGTCACCATCGTTGGAATCATGGTCGGAATTCTGACAGTGAATAGCAATTAGTTCCCCTACTTCTGAACGCTTGGTTATGTGATGATAACACACTTCATCCCCACTATCCTCTCGTCATCAATAAAACAGGTCCAATAAGATGGATCCAGCGAGCGGCTAGTGTACCAAACCGGCCAGCGAGTGAGAACCTCTTCTTCAAATATATCCCTATGTATCACGTAGGCGTTGGAGTACGAGTGTTGCGTTGCTCCAAATCAGCTAATGGGGCATATATTCTTTTCGGCGGGACGGGTTGAAATCGTATATTTGCATTGAAGCTGCTGGCCAGAGGTGGTCATCAGCGGGCAAGGAAACAATCCGGAACCCGTTCGCGAATCTGTGTGCATGCCCAGTGAGAGGTTACTCACAATGGCAAGTTGCAAGCCTACCTCAGCCCGGAAGGCATGTATGTCGTTTCAATTAATCGTGTATTCTGTGGACCCCCATGAGCGAACCTCCTAAGGTCCCCTGGAGCCCCTTATAGCATTGGTCGTCCAACCTTGTATGACCGTATATTGTGCAGTCGTTCCACTGGAAGAGATAAACGTTAGCTTTTCGGCATCGAGCACACAGCCATAAGTGTAGTTTACAGCATATTACACGAAGAAAGTATGAACTCTCGTCACAGTGTGCTCATATAGTTGTACTTTCTGAGCCTTCAAAGTCTTACAATACGCGTCTCAAAGCTGCTTCTCAGCTTCTCCCGGCTCCATCACATTGATCCCCATCTCCTCAGCTAATAAATGGTGATAAATAACCAAAAGCGCGCATGAGAAGCTGGAGAAGAGGTCTCACCGGCGATCTGCTTCACAGGGCCCGTGAACCATTTGCGGGCACTCAGAAACCAGAAGCCCATGCAGTACGCGATGACGATGCCAACAGCGACGATGGCATAGTTGAGAGTTTGTGAGTTGACGGGCTAGTGTAAGGGTTCGGAGGTAAGTATGTATGTGGGTGATGGAGGGTATAGCGAGTGATAAAAGAAACATACGTTGACTTGGGGCAGGATGAAGGCGATAGAGATGAATATAATCCACAACACGGCTGCAATCGAGACGGGCAAAGAGAATGCCCCGAGATGGAAAGGGCCTTTCTTGAAATCACGGCGGTATATGACTCGTAGGGCAATTGGAATGCCTATACACCAAGTCCCCGCTAAAGGTCAGAGTCTTGAGAAAAGGAGGCACCAGAAGCCTTACCATAAGAAATATATAGCCCAATTGTCGCAATACTAGTGGCTGCCGAAAATGCGACAGAACTGCCGAGACTGGGTAGACCTAGGATAAAGCTGAGTGTGCAGGCCATCCAGACTAAGAACGAGCGTCAGTAGAAGAAATTGCGAGACCTTTGTATGACAATCGTACCGGCGCGAATGGGAGACTTCCATCGCGTGTTGACCTTGCTAAAGAAGCCGTGTCCGGGGATACCTCCGTCACGAGCGAATGCGTACATCATCCGTGAGTTTGATGTGATTGAGAAGGTCCTTTACAGATCCGACCGTCAAAATCACTGGGATTGACGGAGGAAACGACGTAACATACCCACAGAAAAACATAGCACCGATCACGATGACCTGGCGATGATTGCACTAATTAAGTTGTCATGATAGAAAATTTTGACTGAACTTACCATGAGAACGATGGCTCCGTTTTCACCGACTGTATCCAAGAAAATTTGGGCTACCGGCTGGCCGGTCGCTGAGTTGAGTGTTCCGTCGAGATCTTGGATAGAGAACAGAAGACCCAGAAGGAGGAACCACCCCAGCAGAGCGGACACACCAATTGCCATTACGATGCCGATAGACCCCGACATCGCAGCGTTCTGAGTTTCTTCTGTCATCTAGAGTATCGTAGAGTATGTGAGGGCATGAAGGGGGTGTATCGAACGAGGAGACTTGCATGGGCGCTTGCGTCGAAACCGGTGAGTGTATACTGCGCCATAAGAATTCCGATGACAACCAAGTAGGCCTTGCTTGCCCGTTCGCCCCACCCAACGCCATCCGCGCCAGTTCCATCTATTATCGTCCTAAAAACGAACTCGGCTGACCGGTGAGAAGGCGCCTTCGCCAAAATAGCTACCACAAGAGAGAATGTCCCAATTGCGTGCCACCACACCGAGATATTATTCAGATACTTCAGAAGTCGCACACCGAATGTGTTGATGATGCCTTGCTTCAAGGTGGGTCAATAGAACCACAAGTGACGCACCAAGCGCCCTGAATCGTCCTACGCACCTTGAGTGATTAATACAGCAGCGTAAATACCGATCGTTGTCTTCTCGTTAGGTTGGAAGCTCGTTTTCAATTCAGAAGCAGTTGATATGAATGTAGCACATGCGAAGCTGTCAGAGATTGATTTAAGCGAAGCGTCGAAGCTTGAATATTAGGGAGTACACACCTGATACCTGTGGTCACAGCGACTTGACCAAGAAGGTTGAACCATCCAGTGACCCACGAGGCGAAAGCGGATTGCTCTGGCTTTGACAACATCGCCGCCCAGAAATTAGGACCGCCAGAAGTCGGGTGCGCACTGGAGGGAGTTACGTTTCGATATAAAGGTTTTGAAAGACTAGTTCATACCTGCAAACCTCTATCAAACGTAAGGATTCCAGAGGTTTACTGAGAGACAGACTTGCGTGACGTACCAGCCATGGCTAATCCGACCAACATAGTTGCACAAGCTGCTGATTGTGAGCAAATGCGGTAAGCGAGCTATCCTCTGGGCGACTTACACACGACCACCCAGCCCCAGACCATGACAGCAGGCCCTCCCGTATTCTTTATTGTCGTTAGTCGAGAATCACACTGTACGGAGCGTGGACACTCGCCAGTCCATATAAAAATAATGACGGTATGCCTGTTATGACGCTAATGATCGAGAAGGATACGCCGAAGTTCTACGTTGATACAGTAAGCGTTTGGGGGCGGATACTTTTATCGTCACTCACCTGCAATAAGCTCAATTCACGGCTGCAGTAGACGAGGTCAGTTTCTGGCGGGAACGGCATCGCAAGACGTACTTCAATTCTTGCTTATACCCCATTCTCGCAAGCTCGATCTCATCTGCTTCCATCTCAGATCCCCTTGGGATGGTATCATCATCACCTTTGAGGGTATTCGAAGGCGACATGGTTGGCCACTAGCGATCGTCCG
The DNA here is from genome assembly GCA_036872985.1 of Pleurotus tuoliensis. NCBI lineage: Eukaryota > Fungi > Basidiomycota > Agaricomycetes > Agaricales > Pleurotaceae > Pleurotus > Pleurotus tuoliensis. Next base: position 1,712,535 of record JAYMDH010000011.1, on the reverse strand, counting down.
ACTCAAATGATACTTGTATGGTGTTTGATCTCGCTTGTGATTGGCGGCGCCAATGATAAGGACAGCGACCGTATGCTCCAGTGCAGCACGATGCAAAGATAGCCCCAGCGTAGCCCCTTCGGTCAGCTTCCAAGCATCATTAACCGTGCTCGTGAGAGGATAGATCAATATGCTGATCCGAGTGGACTGGTGGGCGCTCGCTCTTCTGTCATAGTCGCCGGTGAATAAACGCAGGATATGCTTTGAGCTACGACCCCGAGCACAAAGGTGACGGCCAACATGCATTTAAATTTTATGATGGTCGCAATTGGAAGCTCGAAATCACGTGCCGGCCAGGACTCGGGAGCGGAAAATAGAATCTCAGCTGACAGAAACCAGCCTCTCTTCGAGAGTATGACAGTCGTTCCTCCAGGCGATGGTCACTATCAATAATCCCCGGTCCTGGCCACCCTAATGGCTTATGCGTGATGGACTTTGATGCATTGATTTCTGATGGGCTAGGCCGGGTTACCGTGGGACTGAGACTGTTTTGGAACATAATTACCAGTCCTTGACGCAGATCTAACCGCAACGAATATTCGACGCTACTCAATCTCAACCTTTACATCAAGCTACGTGCCGTGTCGCAGTACTAAATCACTTACGCCCATGGGACGAAAAGGAAAGAGTCTGGACGACCTTCCAAACGAGTTGATCCACCGAATTTTACAGTGTTTGGACTCTGGATCCGTAATAGCTTGTACCTTGGTGGGATATTGTATTCCATCCCTCGTAACTGCTCATCTTAAATAACATTTAGGTATGCCGCAGCCTACACGATGCAATTCGGCAATCGACAGAGCTGCAGTACTTATTTGAACTGGGTTTGGAAGGGATGGTAGACTGCGCTGCCAACCATGCCGTATCAAGATCGTCTCAAGGAACTCATCGGCCACCGCAAGGATTGGGCGACCTTGTCCTGGCGCCAATCTTCTCTCCGTATACCAGGAGATATAGAGGAACCCAACCTGTATGGGTTCGTAGCAGGCGTTTTCGCGAAACTGCTTGAACACTATATGTTCGTCACGCTGCATCTGCCCACCATGCATGAGTCCAATAACCACTGGATGAAGCGCCAATTGAGTTTCCCTGCGAAGGAGTTTGTAATGGACCCCACGCAAGACTTGGTCATTTTTCTCGAAGAGGATATTAGGTTAGCTCTAGCTTTGAACGCCGTCTTGATACGGTGAACATGATGCTCTTCTCTAGGTCATGGACTTATAATGGACAACGCTCCGTCTGCTTGCACATCCAAACTTTGTCCACAGGCGACCCTCACCCTCTTGCCCGGAACCCCGTTTTGACCTTCGACATTCCACCCCATCCCGACGAAGATGGAAGGAATGACATTTGGTTCTCGTCTATCAAACTCGCAGTGGATATCATCCTCATGCAATACAGCGTAGGCAATGACTGTGAAGAAGGAATGCATTTCCAGTTCTGGAACTGGAAGACCGGCCATGGTTGGTTGGTATGTCTCAACCTATGTAAACGCCTCTCGCCTTTTTGTTGACCATGCAAGAAACACAGATAAATGGGCATATTGAATTCATCCAGTGCTCGTTCATCTCTCCCCGCGCAGTGGTTTTCGCATCCGCCGGAGAGACAAGTCCGTCATTGAACGTATGCACCTTCGACTACGACCCCGAAACAAAGGAAACAACCACGGCCCACAAAGCTAACTTACATCTCCCAGAAGCCATGTCAGATTCTTATTTCGACGTAACTGCCATTCAGACACCAGCTATTCTCGACCTCGCCCACGTCCCACCATCCAAGATCGCAGCCCCGTCTCTGGAGTCCCACATCAACATCATATCGTTGGCTTTGACTGTGGATGACGATGAGCATGAGCTTTGCCTCTTCGTACCCAACTCCATCCTCTTGAATTACGCCTCGAGCCCGCCAGTTGGAGAGGTGCCCTGGAAAGACTGGGGTCAGGGGAGCACACGACTAATCGAGATGAACCGTACAGATATGAAGTGAGACTCCCATATATTACCAAGGCGATGAGCTGATCTACACATGTGTGCTGCGTAGCTCTTCGTACGCGTCTCGTGTCATCTGTTCTTCCCTAGACTCCAATGACCCGACTTCAATACACATACTTGATTTTAATCCACGTCGACGCCAAGAACACAGTTTATCAACAACTGATCATGGATTGACGCAACGTACATATTCCACTGAATCGCCGACCGCGCTTGGGTTATTCAAGGATGATGTTTACAACGGCTTGCCTGCATGGTGTACGACTCGCCCATTAAATTCGTCCTATTCAGCATTGTTCATTGACGATGAGAGAATAGTAGGGGTGAAGGTACGCTCTATCACCCATCACAAAACGTCTAGCGTATCCGCTGATACTTGCTGTGAAATGTCAGGAGGACGAGTTGTCGGATGATAGTGATTGCGAAGATGCTGATATTTTGGCATTTTAGCACGGGCAACGGCTATTTAGTAGAATCAAATTTGGATCGGTTTGACTTGTCCATCATGTAACGGCGTTGAGGCTGATTTGCGTACGAGGCCGACTGTGGTAAAGAGATTTTGTCGAAGAGGTTACCACTCATTCACATTTAGCCAAATACATTGCCTGATCTCACATCGTCCATGGTCGATGATAGACGTTATTAACCTTGAAAGTGATTGTGCTAGTATCCTACACGGCATCTCATGCTTCTTGACACGGTTCCCCTGGTGGGTTTGAACTTCTAGCCGTAACTATCGGGCAGTAAATTCAGCACAGAAAGTGTTCATCCTCCAAAAATTATTGCCAAAAAACGCACAGATCGAGGCTAGAATCTATTCGCTCCCTTGGCGTCAAGTAAAGGGACATCGTCATCGGAATCTGCATTCGAATATCCTTTGTTGTGAGTCCCTTCAAGATCAACCGACATTTCCTTCGCGGAGATAACATTGACTACTTGAGGTCCTTGATGAGAACAAGGAAAGCTGTCTCTGACACGTCTCGTTGTCGTCTCTCAGCGAGCTTCGCGTTAATCGCTCGGTACGCCGGAATGACACCCAGAATCGTCGCCAGCACAGCTAGGTTGAGAAGGAGCGGGAGGATACCGAATATCGAGACCACAGCCCACTTCCACGGTGTAAAGGATACATCGAAGGATACCTGCCCACCGTTTATAACAAGATCGAACGAGAGGGCGAAGTAACTCACCTGGCTGGGATTCTTGGGGTTATAGAAACACCTGGAAGAGGAGCTGACAGGATGGCTATTAAAGAACCGCCTCGAGCTGGTTTCGTCCTTCCCGAAGTCTTGGTGATAGATAGCAGACCGTGCTTTACTGCCAATACGACCAGAGCCAAACCTCAAAGTCAGGTCGACAGAGTAGCATGACGGGCACGAAAGGGTGCAAGACTGCTGAGGGGTACTCGAGCAGCACCGACACTGGCACCTGTAACATACAGCGAAAAAGGCAGAAGCCCAGACTCACGGACGGGACGAGCATGACTGGGTACAAACTTGCGGATGACCAGTGCATTTTTTCTTGCAAGATTGGCACGTATCTCAGCAATTGGAGCAACACTGAAATCTGGTCATCCAACAGCCAATGATCAGTCATTTGGCCCTCTGCAAAGGACAAACGGACGTACCCTCTGTCGCACACCTGCCCTATTTGCAGTGGGCATGTCGATCTATCGCTGGCTCATCGAGAGGGATTGAACGCGTTATTAACAAGGGATATCTGAGGCGAGCAAAGGGGGACTCCGATGGTTACCATGCTGCATCCCGCTGTGCAAACTTTTTCACAGCAGTAGCGTGAGTCCAGTTGTGATGATAGGACGTGACAAGTGGTCAATATTTCAATGGCCAGCCTTTGCGAACGATTTCTATCCATCACACCCGCTTGTCAGCTTCCATACTATAGATAATCTACACTGGGGCTCACCTGGGTACGAGAGGCCAAGTAAAGAGGCCAAAGAAGAGGCCGACAGGCAAGGCAAAAGACTCCATTTGAGGGGGGACCTGCATGGAGGCCACAAAGTCGTATTCAACACCGTTCGTGGCTGGGGTCTTTGAGCGTCACCCTTTAAAGGTCCTGAACCTTGAGCTAGAGGTCGTATACGCTTGCACAGCGGTGTGAGCACTGAGTACTGAGCGCCGAATGATCAACTTCGTCACTAGTGCATAGCGGACGGTGATTGATGTGAACTAAAGTGGACGCCTTGTTTGTTTACTTTATCGTCCACGGCCCCAAAATCTGCAAAATCTGCACACCACACAGCGACGTTCTCGCTATCATGCCACCTGATTAATACATCCCAGAGTACTAGCGATGCGGACTGCGAGCTCGGCTTAGGTTCGGTGGACGCGGTGTGCGCCGAACGACTTGTCGTTGTTTAAAGAAGTTTTTGAATTCTTGTGAGTGTTAGATACTCGGGAATCTTACAATGAAATCAAACGGCGGTCAAGATGATTATAGCGATGGTAAAAACTGAAACAAACGAAAGGTGTGCATAGGTACGTACAACCATAACATCGTGAACAAAGGTGGAAAGGTGAAATCATATATACACAACGGAGGCGGTAGATAGTCAAAAGGATATTGGGGAATAGGCGAGGATGAGGAAAGCGATGGGCACGGGTGCTCGGTACAATTCGTGGGATCACGTTCGTCTCGGGGCCTTGAAGTGATATCCAAGGCGGTACGATACGTGACACAAACGAAAAGGCCTGAAGGGATATCCACGACGGGAAGCACGCCTTGTGGGAAGGCGATGCTGTGCCAAGGTGTAATTCTTGAAGAAGTCAGCAATGAATCCCATCTACAGGACAAAGGATCTCACTAATATAAGAATCCTTGAGGACGAGATCACTTTGCGTCATCGTGGCATTCGCATGAGGACTCCTTGCCGAAGTGGGCGAGCCCGCAGGAGTCGCACCAACTCCTGGCGCGTCTCCCCACTCCGATCTCTGCCTTCTTCGCTGAAGCGCCACCAACAAATGGGGTTTCATGATGAACGCTGATGAGGTGACGAGTCAAGTCATGCTTCCTGCTGAACGACCGCCCGCATTCACGGTGAGAGCATACATGCGGCTTGGGGCGATTGGGCTCGTGAGTGAGCATGTGCTGGCTCAGATTCCAGCGTCGATCAAAGGCTACACAAGGCAGAGCAGGTTAGTGGGGGGTAGGGGCAGGCGGCGCGGTGAGGAGACGAACCATGGCAGCAGATGGAGCACTTGAACTTTCGGCGAGGGTCAACGGGACGGCCCGCATCGCTGGCGCTGGAGACCCGTCTCGAGGGCTTGGTTGCTGATGCAGCAGGCAGAGCTGCCTTAGGGGTATGTGGTTGGTGGGAGAAAATATCCGCTTCGCGGTTGCTGGGCGAGTAGTCGGAGGAACTGCGAGGAATATATTTCTCGTACTCCTCAACTACCTCATACGCAGACAGAGCATGCGTGGATGTCGACGAAGGGGAGGGACTGTCATTAAACGTAGTGGGATCGACGGTGTCAACGGCAATGCTCGGGCCGAAGGAGTCGGCGAAAGTGTTGAGATCGATACGCCTCAAGTCCACCTCATTGAACTCGAGTGAGTAGGCAGAGGTAGCGTAAGCTGAGGGGGTGTAGTTATTGTAATACGACGCAGAGTAGGCTGATGGCGTCGATTCATAGGTCGATTCGCTGGAGATGGTGAACGTAGAAGGGGGACCGCAGGTGGGGTTGCCTGACCTCAGCTGGCTGAAGGCATCATTGGAATCAACGGTGAAAAAAGGAATCTGCGAGTCGTCAAGTCCCTCGAGGCTTAAATCGAGTTCAGTTTCAAACAGATCGGGGGAGGGTGCGACAATGTCCAAAGGCGCGGTGAATGAAAGGAAATCATAGTTCTGCTGTTTTGAGGGCTCCGGGCTGTTGAAAGCCTGGTAGTTGATGCTGTTCATGGTAGTCATTGAGCTTTTCGAGATGAGGGGGTGGTGGTGGTTGAAAAACAAGCGACTGCGAACACCGACTGCGGATTCTCATCTTGTCACACGGGTACTTGTAGGTCAACGTCTGGGCGCCTGCATGGCACAGCCCATCACCAGCCATCAATGCATCACCGCCCAGGCTTCAAAGCTTCACCGCCCAAAGAACAAACTATGTTTTACAGGGATATTATATGTGTCCACATAAAAGCAATAGAAGGTACGACTGTACTGACTCCGGACTCTAGCCTGAGATAATTCTTTAGCTGCGAACGCCGATAGGAGTCAGGGGCTTATAGAGGGGCTACCAAGCGGATATGCCCTCAGTAGGGCCGCTATTCTGTTATTGTTACAGAAATCAGTTACCTCAACCCGAGTTCGAGTTACGAATCCATGCTTACGGTTCTATTCTGCCGCTTGACCTCGCAGTATATAAAAACAAGGATCATAAAGACTTCATCCGCTTCGAGCGTGTCCGTCGTTAGATGGAATTTGGGAGGTTTCGATTTGCCAAACAGGTGCGGGCGTGGAGATACCTCAAACCTAGCACTTATGCTCATTCCATGATCAGTGGTCGCCTGGGATTGATACAGGCTCGGTCAAAGAAAAGGACACAAGGACACCCAAGCCGTACCTTCCACTCATCATCGTCAAAGCGAATCTCGTACTCTTTCCGCTCTTTACCCCATCGCCAATAGCGCGTGCTAATTACCGTGAGTTTAGTACCATATCACGAAAGGCGGGCAACCAGGAGATCCGACGTGCTCACGTACGTATGCATGATACGCCCTTCCCGCCTTTTGATTTCAGCTAGCGGCTTCCGGTGACCATTGACCTCGAACACTTTCTCCTTCCAATGAATCGCTCCGACGATTCGATTGCTCCCTTGCCCGAGACCAGGATTGGCGTCTTCGAGGATAGTAATTCGTGGCCCGCGGAAGCCCGATGTAGACTTGACCGTATACAAGACCGAGTCGTCGTAGGATGTGCGTATGTGTGCGTTGAGGACGTTGTTCTTGTTGTCGAAATACGCCTCCATGGCGGTGTCGGTAGTAGAAGTGTGTAATCAAGTCTGGCTAATAGACCCGGGTTTGCTTTATGTGGTTACATCTCGCCCAACTCCGAGGAATTCGAGACCGCCCAACGATGGTTGAAGGCAGCAACACGCATGATAACCTTCGCCGCCGCACATGGCATGCTCGAAGTTAATGGCGGGTTTAATTACTAGATACATAATTATTACGGTCAATTATGGCACGAGTGGGGGTTGAAAGCTGGCTACCGTCAATCAAACACATTCGAGGCATCGTGCTTCCGATGGCTTAATTATCTGACGTTGTGGCGAGGGGAAGGGGGTGCTGATGTTCTATCCTGAGTGTACGATGTTCTGCAAGCTTCTAAGAGATCAAAAGAACAATCTAGAGGCCCAACAGACAACACAGGGGACAGAGGGGATAGGGGACGATGGTGCCATCAATGCATATTTGTCACAGGAGATGAATCGAGACGAAAAATTACAGAGGATGAACCGGCTGGTGGTGGTAACAATACAATGCGCGTGGTATAGAGTGTATGACTACAGAAGTGTGCAGAGAACGAATTCGCGGGGAGACTAAAGGAGTGGCGAAACGAAACGAAGTGATAAAAATACGGAGGAATAAATCAAGGAATGTGATGGTCGAATATGATAAACGACTATGATAAGGTTTGTCGAAGAGAGGTATCACCAGTCCGGAAAGATGGCGGAAACGATGAGGGTATGACTGTTGTATGATGGTCATATATGTGCTGATCCGGCAGGGATGTAGATGCCAAGTGTGATGCTATACAGACTCTTGATCAGAAAATGAGTGTAGAAGAATGATAAGTAGACAAACCAAGCCATAAATTAGGAAGAGGATGGAGACGTAGAAGTCGAGTTTATGATATGATGCAGTAGCAGCCACCTCCATTGCCGTTGCGTTCAAAGTCGACTAGTTCGATGTCTGCGACATCGGGTGATGTAGATTGTATCGTGGTGTTTGATGCAGAAGAAGTGATTTCTGGTGCTGGCGCACTAGTGAGGATGGTAGCGAAGAAGTCCATAGTGGTGGGGTGGAAAAGTGGTGAAGGACGTCGAGTGTGTGGTGGTAGTGTAGTATCCACGGAAGCCTGAGTGGGCTTTATGTTCTACAAGTGGGGTTGCAGACCGTTGAAAAGCAAACGAGGTTTCACCCCAGTATATATACGAACGCACGGGGCGGTGGCCGACGTACACCGTACCACAATTAGCCACTACAGCACAATCCTGCCTCACACCATAGACAATACGGGCTTCAGCGCTTGGTCGCCATCGTTGTGTCGTCGGCTTGCAGTGTACCAAATCCGGAATGGCCGGATCCCTCGTTATTGTGATGATCATTATTGTCTCTTGACTTGTCAATCATGCTGCATAGGCGGCATGGGAAGCCGAGATATTTCCAGACTCTCCGTCGGGAGGCTCTTGACAACATACATACAATAGATCGTACGCGAACACACACAACCTCACCAACGAAGATAGCGCGGAGACTGATGGCAATGATGGGCGCAAACGGTGCAGGCGAAAAACGTGAGACCGTGTAAGATAACAATAACATTCAGGGGTAAAGTAGGGGAATGCGCTAGAACACAACGCGCCTTCGTCGGGGCTGCACGTTATGAAGGATGGGGGAGGACCAAGTCCGACCACGACGCCAGGCAACATTCCAATATCGATATTTCGGTCAATACGTAAGATATTGCAAGGCGGGTCCTCGGCTTGTCTTCAGACAGCCCCTGGGAAGTCAGTTTAGTTATTGTCATCACGAACACGCACACGGACGACCAGAAGCAGGTACGTACGTCTAAGATCTCGCCGATGTCGGCATCCGGGGCAAGGTCTGAGAGCTTCTTAATCTTAGCTTTCCGGGCACAGCAGAGCGTTGAGACAGCCGAAGCGATAGCGGAGACTGCAGGGGTTAAAGAAGCGTCCGGGTCTACGCCAGCTTCACAAGCTAGTTGCACATCCAGCACGCTCATGGGAGGCGGTGGTGATGGGACGTGGCGGTGATACGTATGAAAGCAAAGCAGCCAGAGAGGATGGGACACCTTCCCATCTCCATCCACGGTGAACGAGTTGCTATAATAGACGAGATTTGAAGATTCGCAGCGGGTGCGGAAGGATTTATCCGATTCCACTTCCTGGATCGCGAGCCGGAATGAGGCAGCTAGATCCGCTTCATCTATCAATTCCTCCGTACTCCATGTTATGCAATCATTCTCGTTCACGTCCAGGACGAAACCATATCGAGCGAGAAGCGCGGCATTGCTCAGCGTTTCGCCATACGTATTGAAGACTTCGGAGTGAGGCGGTATTGGTGCGTTCGCCACCATCTCATAGCAAGAATCATAATGATGCTGCCCAACGTGTGTTTCACGTTTGGGCTCATCATCGTGTGGGCACTCGTAGAGGGCACCACATGACGGGCAGACATCAAAATCGGTCTAGCTGGAGTTTCAGCATGCTGCGGTCATTGATATTACTTGAACGCTACCTCGATGTGGACGTGATTATCCTGCGAGTGATTGAATCTGGCGAATCGTTAGAAGGAGCACCAATGTGTGCAAGATAAACACTTACGCGTCCGCTATAGGGACCATAGACAGCCCATGGTACGCATCGACGATGAATGCCCGCGAAGAGACAAGTGTGAAGGCCTTGGTATAGCTAGCTAGTGAGGCACCTTGGGGGAGAAATCGCCTCGAAATATCTTCGTAGAACGCTCTAATACGGGCCTTGTATAACACGTCATGAGATGAACCGAGGGGAAATGAATACATGAATACAACTTACTGAAAGCGCACCGACGGCCATTTCCTTCTCAACCTCTGTTCCAACAAGCCAACCAGCAGCTTCCTTCGCGTCCTCGTATCCATCTTGCCACAGCATTGGTAAATCGACGAAGTCGGGGAGAGACTGTAGATATCCGTGCCACCGCGAATTCGATCCACGGAGTCTATCTGTCCCAGAGTATGTTCAAGAAATGTCACGATCTCATGGTAATTCTACGTACTGCTCGTTGTACAATGCCAACGCTAGCATCAGCTGCGCCCCAAGGCCGTGGGTGTACTCGGTATCCTGAGGAAGCGTCTCCACAAGAGAACAGGACTTGGTGGACAGAACGGCGCGCTTCGGTATGTACGACACTGTAACGTGGCTAAATTATCGACACGGCAGCTTTAGTGTAGAGGTGGCGCGTACCAGTTGTTGAAGCCGGAATAGATTGGCTTTCGGTGCGGATATGAATTCCGGAATCAGGATCGTAGGTAATTTCAAGGCGATTGTCTAACGATACGTCGTTCTGGGAGCTCCATCGTTGGAAATCAGCGATGACATTGACTTTGTCCTTGTCGGAATTCATGATTTAGTGGAAGATTCGGGCCAGGAGTCAAAGATTTGAATCTAGAGATAAACGTCAGTATTCAGTTCACGGTCGTAGTTTTGAAACGCTCTACAACTATAGATATGATCCTTGGGGGGAGAGGCTCCTGGACAGGAATCTTACCTACATGAACCGACCCAACACCGTCCTAGTAGTGGCGATTTCTTGCGATATATAATGGCAAGTCCTGCATGTGGTTGGAACGAGGGATAATCCGAGAGCCCGGGTTGCCTTATTTGTCTGCTTCACTGGTGACCATGCTCAGCGCCATCGCAGCCCGAAAAGCAAAATCTGCAACCATAACAGAGAAAGCATCGCCCAGCGAAAATGAGCCTGCAGATGTACCCGCCTTTCGGCCCTCAAAATCTTCACGATCATCAAAACGCAAAGTCAGCACACGGGATGCAGAGGAGCCTCGCGTTGGTGCCCCCAAAAGACAGAAACCACTATCGGCTTCGAAAATCGATGAGGGGAAGAGAGGGAAGAAAGCAGTTGCAGTTGTCGTCGCGGGTGGGCTGCGCGAGTCCGAAGGGGACGATGACTCCTTTGATTCCGGACTGAGTACGGACGACGACGAAGTCCCCGTTGATCCCCTACCACCAGCTCGCGGTCGAAGGTGGTCACCTAGCGCACCTGTCGTGGACTCGGGATCTGATGGCGAGGAGCCCGGAGCGACACCCTCCGCCCTTCCAACGCGTTCGCTGACCACTTTTCAATCTTCTGCCAGTACCAATACCATAAGGCTGACATCCGACGAAATTAGTGGGCTCGGGTTGAAGGCTGCACACGGGAACGCTGTTGCACTGGCATTGTCGGTGGGCCAAAGGTTCTGCCTTCTAGGAGCCTATACCGTTGTCGTAGTCCATGGTTCTTTGGAAGCCTGCGGTGCCATCTTTACTCCCAGCAAGGTTCCTCGTCCACACCGTGTTTTTGCGCCAAAATGTTCACATCTACCGACCTTTGAGTGCATCTCGGCATCCTCAACATCGAGCTCTTCCCCGTGCCCAATCCCTCCTCGCCTGCATTCTGTCTGCGCAAAGTTTGATGCGGTTGTTATCGTCCAGGAACTCTTGCTCGGAGTAGAGGGTTTGGAGCGCGTTTTTGGGACATTTAATGGTATGTTTAGGGAGTCACACCAAGAAAAGACAAATGGCGAAGTGGAAGATATTGGATTGCGTGGGGTTCAAATGGTATGGCATTGTTCTCTTCATTTATTCGATGTTTTCTCTGATGTTTCCCTAGGTCACTCAGCAGACTCGCTCGTTACAACCCTTGACACTGCTCCCATCCTGGAACGCTGCTTTATCAAGCCTCGATCCTCCCTCGCCAAGCTCAAGCTCAGCAGCTGGGGTATTCCTGGTCAAGGGCCCCAAGAAAACTGGCAAAAGTACTTTTGCGGTCACGTTGCTGAATAAACTACTCTCCCAGTTCGTATCTTTCGCGTCTTATATCATCTATGCCTTACAGACCAACTGCAGGTATACGAGAGTAGCCTTTCTGGAATGCGATATCGGGCAATCAGAGTTTGGTCCTGCTGGGATGGTCTCCCTGCACGTCCTAGACAAGCCTGTTCTCGGTTAGTCCCCGCATTTATGCCTATCATGCCCACCACTGATCGGAGGCGACAGGTCCTGCTTTTACACATCCTTCCCTGCCCTTCCGTGCACATTTCATCGGATCAACATCCCCTAGATCGTCACCCTCTCACTACCTTGCCTCCGTTGATTCACTATTCCAAACCTACCGCACAGAGGTCCAAACGCCTGGTCTCGAACCCCTCGCGGATAACAGAATATTCGAGTACATCCCGCTCGTCGTAAACACGATGGGCTGGGTCAAAGGGCTGGGGGTAAATCTCCTGGGGAGCATCGAGGAGATAGTACAGCCCACGCACGTATTCGAACTGCAATCATCAACACCCTTTCCGTCTAGTACCTCGAGAGTGTCTCCTCCTCCTACCTCCCAGCACCACTTCCTACAGCCATTCGTATCGTCGCTGGCGTATACAGCCGCTGACCAGCGGTCCCTCTCCATCCTTTCGTACTTCCACTCCGTTTTCGCGGACCGCAATGGCACCGGCGACGCAAGTGCCGATTTTTCCCAGACTACGCCGGATCTGTGGGACACAAGCGTACCTCTATGTGCCCGCTTTCCTTTCGAAGTCGACTGTTCTACGGCATTCGAGCACGTCGTACTCGTAGGATGTGGCTCAGAGGATGTTGTGCCCGAACAGATACACACGGTCCTCAACGGCGCTCTCGTCGCTCTTATCGCCTGCGAGGAAGGTGCTCTCGACTCCCACCTCGACCTCGCGTCCCAGACGCCATCTAAGAGCCCCTTCTCTGTGCCTTACATCCAAGGTGGCCCCCCGCCCTCGCCTTCCGCGTCGACATGCTTAGGCCTGGCCCTCATCCGGGCGATCTCGCCGGACACGCAAAAAATGCACGTTCTCACACCGCTTCCGCCGTCTTCGCTTGCGAAATGCAGGGTGCTGGTGAAGGGCGAGCTGGAGCTCCCGATCTGGGGGATGCTGGACTTCCGGGAACCGGAGGAGGGTGTACTCGCTGGGTTTGAGAAGCAGCAGATGCCTTATTTGCAGTGGGGCAAAAGTGGGGGTGTTGGCGTGGAGAAGAGGCGGGTGAGGAGGAATCTGATGCGGAGGGGCCAGATGTAAGACTTGTCGATTCCGTTCGAGAGACAAAAACGCGACTGGTCGAATGCCCAACTAAATATGCGCATATTGACTTAAAAGTTTGCACTTCCACCTAGATCGCTGCCTGGGTCTTTAGTTTCTAAATCAACCCCTGACAATTGAGTACGATAAGTTGCTAGAAAACTTGCATCGAGCTCGTGACCAGCCGCCTCAGGGATTGTCACTCGGAGAGGAAATGGCCGATAGGCGGGCTGGTGGGTCTTGTCGAATTTTGGTGATGCGTCTGGTTGTTGTGTCATTAGTGTACGATTCGACAAAGGCAAGTGGCAAATTTCCTTTAGACAACTTCCATTGGGGTGAGCTTCTGGTATGCTGCCATGTTTAATCATCAGTCTAACATTGCGACATCATGCATCAGACCACCTGTTGTTGGGAAACCTGTTACCAACGGTTTGTCCTATCTGCATCAGAGATGTCGGCTGTCGAAGATCACCCCGCGTAGAATTTCTCTCACCACGTCAACCCTTTACCCGACCGTCCACCAAACGGACGCGGAGATCAGCAATGGGCATGCAGCGCAGGCTTGACATATAGCTATGCTATAGACATCCATCACGTTTTTACAGCAGGCTCCTCGCCCACCACATTCTTTTCTTCCTCTTCCTCCCTCTCCGCCCTCTCTATTCGCCGTTCCCATTTTCCTTGATCCCCCGCCGTACCCACCATCTCTCCATATCGTTTGATAAGAAGTTGTTTGGGCGCAAAAATTGTGGACCATGCATTATTCGGATCGCCGAGATCAGGATGCTGTTTGGCGTGTAGAAAGAGTTCCCCAGAGCAGTCGGCTACCCAGTCACCCCTTCTCAAGAGCCTCCAGGAACTCCTTACTCCCCCAACCGTCTTTGGAGGAGTCTCCATCCACTTCGACCTCGCCTCTATCAACAAACAATCGGCCGCTCCTTAATCCGCTTAACGACCCACTAAACAACCCAGTCTCTCGATTTTCCGTGGACACGCAGACCGTGCTCGCTTCGCAATTGCTACCACGAATATACACCGCCAGCCCCCTCAACCCTAACACCCATTCTTCCCTTACCCACGCTCAATCTGCACGTTCTAAGTCTCATTTGTTGCTTTCCAGGTATTGGAGATATGTGTTCATAATACTGCTGGATGTTTTGATAGCAGTCACTGTTGTCTGTGTGGCGAGCCTCTTGTCAATGGCCATTGGCCATCTTATCTTGCGTGCAGCTTCGAGGCGTGATACTTCTGGGCCGTTTGATGCAGCAATCACAACGACGATCCAGGCCGGCGTCCTCGGCGGCGCTATCATCGCTCTTCCTCTTGCAATCACAACCAAAATACTATTCCCACCTCGCGACACCTCTTTAAACTCTCCCTCCCGTTCCCAACCGCGATTAGACCAAGAGAATTTTCTCTCGTTCGATAGCCACGAGGACGGGCAAGGACGAAACAGTCGTACTAGCTCTGAGCAGGGTGGCATCCAGGAGACGACTCTTACTCGCTACCACGCTCACAGAATATTCGTGTTCATGTTCTGTGAGTGCGTAGGCATAACGAGCGGGCCCCTCGGCGTTGTGCTTTTGAGAGTGTGCTACGCAGGGAGGGGTGGGTGGACCCCAGATGCGGATATTCGCCTGTTGGATCCAACTCACGCTGTTGAAGCAGGCGCAGTAGGCGGCGCTATAGTTGGACCAAGCATTTTGATTCTGATATGGGTTATATGGAAGTTATGGACAAAGTTTTTCACACCCCAAGACAATCACGAAAGCAGTCCGAGAGTGTCATGGTATTGACAGTGGACCACATATTGAGTATTGCAGTTGTGACTAGCATATTTATTACATTAATGTGTACACTATTGGAGCAGCACTGTGGGACTAACATGACCGAACGTTCGATCCCTTTATATACAAGCAAAGTGAAGAGACACTCAAGTAGGTTTGATTTCTTCAGAATCTTCTTGTGGCTTCTCTTCCTTTACGTCCCGTTCTTGGTATGGTGGGGGCGCTTGACTCTCTGCACGGCCCCGACGCCTTGCAGAAAACCAGCGCCATGCAGGGAGAGCACCTAGCATGACAACGAAAAACCCTAAGTTAAGAAGCAGGGGCAGAAAGCCGAACAGCGAAGTGACCGCCCATCTCCAGGGCGTGAAGGATACGTCGAAATCGACCTGATAGAGGTGTATATATGAGGTCCAGCAAGGATTCGCGGAATGATAACCTACCTCGTTCATGGTCTTGGGGTTGTAATAACATGTTGAAGTCGAGTTCACGGGGTGGTTATCGTAAAACGACTGAGCGCGACCTTGATCTTTGCCAAAGTCCTCGTGGTAAGTGGCGGAATGAGGGGTAGACCGTGTACGACCCGAGTAAAAGGTTACGGTGAGATCGACGGAATAGCAACTCGGGCATGTTATTGTACAGTATCGCCGGCTCGTACTTGAACAGCAGCGGCAATTGCATCTGGTTCAGTGCTTCAGTGAGCACCGTATTATCGTAAGACTCGATCAGAACTTACGAATGACTAGAGCAAGATTGGGAGCAAGTAGGGGGGCTACTCGTACAGCTGTTCGTACAAGTTTGGCAAGTATCGCAACAATTTGAGCAGCAGTGATACCTAGGAGGAGGTGATGATTTGTTATCCATGCAGTCAAACAGGGAACGTACCCTCCGTCACAAGCTTGCTCCGAAGGGCACGCGGAGGCATCATTCGCGCAAGCGCTTGGGTTGAAAACACTGTTCATATAGGATATTTGTGATGAGCAACTGGGGGCTCCGACGGGGGCGCTGCTACACCCGGAATTACAACGTCGTTCACAACAATAACGCGGATCCAAGCGTGCGGAGAGGATATCGCATTTACTCAAAGGCCAGCCGTGGCGTACGACCTCTGAGACAAGCGGTTAGATAGGGAAAAATAGTGCAGCCAGGATAAAGCCTGTGGATGAGCAGTGACATACCAGGATAAGCGATTCCAAAGAAAAGACCAAAGAAAAGGCCAAGCGACACAGGGAGAAGAACCAAACCTATCTTGAGAGAGGAACGCATCTCATGGATATCTATCGCGACTCGTAAAGTTTATATACTGCGTCGGATGCTCAAATATCCTCAGCGGATGACATTCGGAGGCTGTGTGTCGACCTTCGGACCCTGAGTACTAGGGGTAAGGAACAAGATTTAGACTAAACGCGGAGGACGGCAAGGTGAACATTGTTAGAATTTTTGGTTGAAGCGTAAAGTCCATCCAGCTCGCTTTGGCCCTTGGGATATCGAAGAGTATTTCGTTGTCGCCAATAGCTCTCTCGTTCGGCGACTGGTCCACGAAGCTCAAAGGATGGACGAAGACCACAATCTGCCCGCCCCCCGTGGGAAGCGAAGATCACTGGGGCGGGGCGCTGTCAGATTCAGTATCACAACGTAAAAGAGAAGCGATGCGAGCTCGATTCTATACTTGAAGACGCCATGAACAGAGGTGCAGGTTACCAGCTTCCAGACCTAACCTCCCTTGTCCGCGACTTCGAGCTGCACACCAATCCTCACTGCCACGCCATTTCACTCACCTCTGGACCAGGGAAGTTTATTAGTGACGGGCGCGATGAAGCGTGTCGGCGTGGAATGAAGGCGGGATTGCTAGCATCATTGTGCTTTCCGACGTGCGACGCCCCGCAATTGAAACTCATGGCCGACATCATGTCTGCGTTCATCTGCATCCAAGTGCGTTTGGTGGGTGCATGCGACATGGGAGAATGTGGATGGACATCTTCGGAGGGAGAGGATCAAGCGGGGTCGGCAGGCTGGAAGCTCCTTGGGCAGAATGCCTTACTTGCTCGGTGAGTGGTGAGTGTCCTCGATACGTGCTTCTCGAGGCGACCGTCTTTCAGGTTGATCCCCCAGGTGAAGCGACTTGCATCGCGCGCGCCAGCAGACTGGGCCTCACGGCTGGATAAAGCATCACACGCTTTCCATGCTGCCCATCTGCAGCTAGTCACGAAATCCCCGCTGCCGGATAGTATCGAAGCATGCTTGGCTCTCCATGCAGACGCCAGCGGTTTCCCTATAATATTCCTCCTAGCAGAGGTCATAAAGGAGCTTCACCTCCCCCCAAACGTCCAATTGCTAGAACAACTCGCAGACAGCGCACTCAAAATCATCGTTGGATCTCTTGTACGCCCCCCCTGAGTACATCTACCAAGCCTTCTGACACCTCATAGGAACTGGTTTCGTACAATCTGCATGCGTCGATGAAGAGTAGGGCGAACGCCGTTGCCGTCGCTATGTCTGTTAGAGAAATATCCCTCCAGGGCGCACTCAAGGTCTGCATGAGCGAATGCAGGAAGAACGTCGAGACATACCGGACGGTCGAACGTGCTATTCTCATCGGTCTCTCCGGAGAGCCGCCGCCGCCGCCGCCGCCACCGCCACCGCCAATGCCCCACCGGAGACCCAAGGCACTCTCAGGACATACACGGGCCTCGAGTTCGATTTGGTCGTGGATTCCTTTCATGTCGGCACAGGAGGCCGCAGAGCCGACAGTCGCAGAGGCTGCTGTTCTGTTCCCTGTGCTGGAGGTTGAGGAATGGGACGACGACGTTAAGGACGACGTAAGGTCGTATGTGAATGGGCTGAGAGATTGTGTGGTGGGGTATATCCACTGGTTATATGAGACGGAGATATATTTTGGACAGCTTGGGGACGAAGTTAGGGCTACTGGATGGACATTCCTACCTGTGGCTGCATCGTAGGTACTCTCAATTAGTAGTACCCGAAGAACAATTGCAGGTAAACTGCTTCTCCGTTGCTGCGTAAAGAAATTCATGTGATTTCCACGTACGCCACTACTTCGCAGAAGCTTCCTAACCAAAGAGTAAACGAGCTCGATGCAACCGACAGAGCGCTGATCTCTCTGCTGTTCCCATATCAAGACTTCCGTGCTTACTCACGTGCAAGATTTATCTCCTATTCTCCTCCCTTCTTCATCCCCTATAATACAGCACTCCTGTCCTATGGTGCTGGTGAAAGTAGCTCTCATTTAGCATATCCGTGGAGCTGGACAAATGTGATCTGAGTCAATGAATCATGCAGAGGTGTCTTGACACAGGACCTTTCCAAAGTGGCAGGAAGTCCAGGCGACCAAGTGGATGATCTTTCAGCCTCTGTGGACTATGGTAAGTTGGAAGACACCTGGAGGTGTGAATGGATCAAACACGTGTGTGTATTCATGTAAAGGTGACAGGAAGATACAAGAAGGAAGTGAGTAATAGAGGTACGTGACTTCGGTATATAAGGGAATATGATGTCATCACATGATCACATCTGAGGGGTCAGGGAACAGGGGAAGAACAAGTAAGAGATCAGATTCCTTACATAAGTATCATACATATAATTTTCATCAGGGTAAGTTACTAGGAAGGTAGATGTAAGCCCCTGCTGTAACACCCCTTTCCCCTGTGTCATGTGAATCATCACCTGACTGTTCATATTTCTTTCGCCGTATGACTCCGTACAAGAGAACTCCTTTTTATCTCTCTTATATCACTCTAAAAGCACATACATACCATACAAATAAATGTTGGTCTAGTGTATCGTGCACGGCATGATTAGATATATAAAGTGAGTATTACAGTAGACGACATACACTTTCGGTAAGCGTCACATGGGTGAGCAATTTGGGTGTGACACCTTAAAAAACTATGTAGAATAATGAGGAGGACATAAATACACAATTTACTATTACAATATGGAGATATACACAATGGAAACACTTTGTGCTATCTAATAACATTATTCAATCCACATGCAAAGAGGAGACACAGAAATACACCAATAACATCTCAACATTTGATACTTTGACATCTTCTCCTGCAAATCTTGTCTAGAAAATGCATAGAAGTTTGTACTACATTGTCATGTATATTTCTATAGATTATAATACCCATTTTTTGAGATATTCACTGCTCAATGTTCCAGATACAAATCTCTGCCGCTTTTTCCAAATTGCCTACCCATGTGACATTTACTGAAAGTGTATGTCATCTACCTTATGCTGTGGTGTCTTCAGCTGTAAAACTCGTCAACGTTCTGCAAATCAAAACATCCCCTGCATATCTGTGTGATTTTTGATAAATGAGATATTTAAATTTAAATAAGTCTTCCAAGATCACATCACATCCAGATGCAAGGGGACACACCTATTTTCTCCTTTCCCCCTGTCTCTCTCCCTTCCTCTTTGTTCCTTTCTCCTTTCCTTCATTCCACGGACTCTTATCTACTTTCCCTTTTTTCCCTTTCCATCCTACCATGCATCTGAGCCCCATCCGATGGATCCAATGTATTTCCCGCAGTCCGGACTTGCTCGGCTGAGCTCAGATGTGCGTGGACATGCTCAGGCGCACATATACATTTCGGGGCACATCTAGGTGACCCATACCTTCTTCCCCCACTTCATTACTTCCCCTTCACACTTCCACAGGTTGCTGGCACGACTCTTGCATATTCCCTTCACTTCACTGTCACATGCACCTTCTTGTACCTTGTGATATTGTCTGGACTTGTGGCTGGTGTACTATACAGTTCTCTCACCTTTCTCCCACACTTCTGCAGTACATACTTTGCTTCCTAGCATGGAGAATCCTTATCTTGTTCTCTTTGGATTCTCCCTCTGCTAGGCTCGTGCTGTCGGCCATCTTGAAGTTGCCCTTACAGGAAGCGCTCGATGCTCTGCTAGAGCAAAGCGGTATGAAGGCAATCACCTGTGCCTAGGTCATTGTAGAATAGAAGGACATGGTCACCAATATGCTTCACCTTGTACTTTGCTTCACCAGCCTTGTTGTCATCAATATCAGAGCAGAACTGTTGAAAATAGGTAGGCCCATGGTTGCAAATAGTTTTGATGAACTTCCAAGAGTTGAACCATTCTCAATGAGAGAGCCTCTGATTATCCCCTGGATCAGGGTGTATTTCAAGGAGGTCCTTCCAGGTTCATCCAGGTGGTAGATTGGAAGCACTTGGATTCAACAACAACTTGCTCCACAATTCCTCCAAGCATTGTAGATCCTCAGTGGTTACACCATGTTGAAGCAGGAATAGAAGACCAGAAGTAAGATGTTTCAGAGAGTCAGTTGCTTTGTCAATAGTGGGAACAGATGAATTTATATTGACATCAAAAGTTGTTGTATGCATAGGCTACCAGTAGGCTACGGCCCATTGCTTGTGAAGTGTTTGCAGATTCACGTGAAAGTGATGTGATTGCGTTGTGAATTGATTGGATTGAAATTGAGAGACCCATCCGAGCAAGTGCTGCAACTACCCTTTCCAGAGTGCGGCATGTGCATAAGAAAATACCAATGACACTTTCAAGGGCATTGGCATGTTGATTAGAGCTTTGCATCATTATACTGATTATAACAACCTTCTTCTGTATGTGATATAAAGAAGTCAGTAATGTTCATTGAAGGGATACAACCTACACACCACATGTAAGGGCAACCTCAAGATGGCTGACAGTGCGAGCCTAGCAGAGGGAGAATCCAAAGATATGAATAGAGCTAACTACAATACATGAGAGACTGCTCACCTAGCAGAGGGAGAATCCAAAGATATGAATAGAGCTAACTACAATACATGAGAGACTGCTCACCTAGCAGAGGGAGAATCCAAAGAGAACAAGATAAGGATTTCCCAAGCTAGGAGGCAAAGTATATACTGTAGCAGCATGGAAGAAGGGTGGGAGAACTGTACAGTACACCAGCCACAAGTCCAGAGAATATCACAAGGTACAAGGAGGTGCATGTGACAATGAAGTGGAGGGAATGAGCAAGAGTCATGCCAGCAACCAGGGGAAGTGGGAATGGAAAGTAAGGAGGTGGGGGAAGAAGGTATAGGTCACCCCGACAAGCCCTGAAGTGTATACATGCATCTGAGCATGCCCGAGCGAGTCCGGACTGTGGGAAATTGTAAGTACTCACCGAGTACTTCTTATCTCACGTGATGCAAGGTGTAAGGGAACACTCCTATTTTCTCCTATTCCCCTGTCCCTACACCTTTCCCCTTGTTCCATTCTCTTTCCATTCTTTCCACGGACTCTTAGCTACATCCCCTTGTTTCCCTTCCTTTCCCCTTCCTTTCCTTTTCCCTTCCACCCATTCCCTTCACGTCCGAGTCACGTCCAGTGACTCCGGACTCTTCCCGTGCCTCGGACTCGCTCGGACTCGTACATACACTTCGGGGCTTGTCCGGGCTACCTCTACCCTCCTTTCCCACTTCATTACTCCATGTCTCCACTTCCCCAGGTCGCTGGCACAACTCCTGTACATTCCCCTGCCACTTTGCTATCACATGCCCCCTCGTACCTTGTGATATCCGTTTGGACTTGTGGCTGGTGTACTGTACAGTTATCCTTCATCCCTCCCACGCTACTACAGTATATACTTTGCTTCCTAGCACGGAGAATCCTTATCCTGTTCTCTTTGGATTCTCCCTCTGCTAGGTGAGCAGCTCTCTCATGTATTGTAGTTAGCCTTATTCATATCTTTGGATTCTCCCTCTGCTAGGCCTGCACTGTCAGCCATCTTGAGGTTGCCCTTACACAAGGTACGTTTGACCGACATATATTTGCGGTATGTACTTGCGTAATGAGTGTGATAAGTGTAAGTGGTAATGATGATGAAAACTTCACGTTCGGAGACGTGAGATAATAAATAAAGCACATGTGACCCAAGTCACATGTGAGTATTAGATAGGGGAAAGGGGTAGGGGGATTATACCCGCCTCCCTTAGATCGCAGTACACGATCTACAACAAGAGAAGTAGAAGGAGAGATTGAGGTAAAGAGAGTGGTGGTATTGTGATACGAGATAAGTTGGGGAGAGGTATGGTGAGGGGTCCGCTGCTGTGGGGCAGCAGGGAAGATAGAGGGTAGCCCGCTGCTGTGGGGCAGTGGTGGTAGAATAGTATGAAGTCCACTACTGTGGGGTAGTGAGGTTATGTGGATGAGGACGTCAGTCCATGTCATCATCGATGTCTTCCGTGATCACAGAAGGGGTGCTGAAGAGGGATACCTCCGATGGTGCTGCACTGGATCCCGCAGCATTACTGCCTCGGGATGACGGGGCGGGCCCATGAGGGAAGTATGCCGGGGTGATGTTAAGGACCGTATCATGGGGCCTCCTAACTCGTCTGTAAAGGGGCGCGGGAATGCGCGGGGAGTGCGGGAGCACGGAACACACGGACGAGAGGAGCATACGGGACTTGGCTTCAGCTTTGATGCTGCACCCTCCTAGCCCTGCAGTGTTCCGATTTCAGAGAGAGCAAGGTGAGAGGCAGGCTCCGCAGAGAAGCTCGCAGCGAAGACAAGAGTTAACCAAGTGGCGAAAGGGAACTGAGATTCAGAGTAGGCAATACATGTGTACTAGTGCTACTATAAATACTAGCTAACATGCATATAAAGTGAGGCTAGTAAGTAAGAACACATGTACATGAAACATGTAACAAGTGAATCATAGTGCTACACACCATGCATATACCTCGGGAGCGGAGCCTGAGGGTTTCCAAGAGTCCGAGAGTCCGAAAGGGGGTGTAAAGAGGTACCCCTAAGGGGGTGAGAATCGGATCATGACAGGCAATGACGAGTCCGTCTAAGGACATGGGAGGTCCACCTGGCATAAGGGGGAGCCCGGACAGTGCCTCAATGGCAGAACTCCCAGCGGCTACTGCTGGGAGGTTCACGGTAAAGGGGGGAACAGGATTAACCATTCCTGTGGGAGCGGAGGCCACAACAGGGGGTTGTGGGGTTATACGATGGTCGCCCGAGGGGGGCGCAAGTGCAGATAGGCTGCTGCCAGAAGCAGCGGAGAACATGTCTTCCGAACGAGCAGGGCAGGTGCGAGTGGCCCTGAGGCCTGATTCACGCTGCGAGGGTCGTCCCACCGCAGGAGATGGGAGACTGCTAGTGGCTAGAGAGACATGAAGTCCATGAGTCTATCAGGCTCATGAGGGAAAGGCGGGGGTCGGGCATTATCCGCTAGCGACTCCAATAACTGATGGGTAGCCATTAGATCCCAACCATTGTTGTGGCCGTTGGTGATCTGGGCCTGGGCGGAGTCCCAACAATCATTGGCCCAGGCATACAAGAACCCGCACTCGGCTAAGTGCCGAGTGACCACATCGACAGTCAGGTTGTCGATAGATCCACCCAAGGGGTGGAAGTGGCTTATGTTGTCAATGACAAGGTGATCGCGAGCAACGATACTACTATACTGGCCAGGAATGGCCAGTAACTCACAAAATCACTAATTGAACAGTGTCTGTTGTCGCCCGAATGAGGTGCCTGCCAATTGTTCAGTGGGACTGAGTATGCACATGGCATGCCACCCCCGCACCTGGTGGAGGTTGAGAGGGTCCTGGATACCAGGCAGGGGCCTATGAACACGGTGTTCATAGTGATAATATGCCACCCATCATTGGGGCGGATCATCTGAATGTGGGGGCCCCATGCCCAGACGGCAGATGTTGAACGAGGTTTCCACTGCAGCTGGCAGTGGTAGGGGATTGATCGAAATGGGAACATGTGGATTGGCACATGCAGCCACCAGAGCCGGATGGGTTGAGGGCCCCATCAAGGGCTGGGAACGGTCCCCACCTGCTCTCATCGGGCGAGAGCGCATCTCATCCTTCGCCCACAGAGGGACATGCCACTCGCTGAGGGCTATTTGCTGGGCGGTGGTTAAGGGCCGCCGTTCTTTGTGAGCACAATTGGCGGCATTGGCCAACGCCTTGCACACGTTCACTGCGTCATGGTTTCCCGGGATGTGGGCGAGTTGATTGGTGTGTTCCCAAGCGCTACGGGTTATGGGAATTCCAGCTTCATCGAACTGGGATTGTGATTCTCATAGGTTTACGAGACTGGGGTATGATGCTGCAGCTGCAGCCGCACTGGGCAATGGTGGACTTGAGTCTTCATCCAGGTCTTTGTCACCCCAGTCCTCTCCCGAGTCATAGTAGTTGTCTTTCATTTCCACAATCTTCGTCGTGGACGTTCCCCTGGTGGTGGGGTCTTTTATCTTCTGTCACACATTGCATCGGTCATCCAATTCGTCAATTTGGCATCATAGGTCACAAATTTCGTCGTGAGCGTCGTCGAGCTGGTCTCGAAAGTATTGAAGGTCATCTTCTAACCTCCCCCTCCCCTCCCTTGAAATTTCCTTGATAACGCGCCATGAACTGTACATTCGTTCTGCGTACCAGGGCAATTCGGAATGTAGGATGGCGGCCATCCTGCGATCAATGGACCCCATCTGAGGGTCCATGTATCCTTGCATGCGGTGCTGACCGTAGGCCAAGCACATTGTGCAGGAGGGGTTGGTGCATACGACACAGCGAAACCCTGGATGGGCTACCCAGTTGCTGGGTGCCTCAGAAGGCCCATCCACTGGGGGTGGGGAGGGGAAGGATGAAAGTTGACGAACTTCGTCATCCGTGAGCTTGTCACAGAATGTGCAATCTCGGGTGGGTTGGAACCACCCATGGGGTGATCTGGAGGTGGCTGGCCGCCCGTAGAAGCCATGAATTAAGTAGTTATTGGGTTGAAGTGGTGATGGATTGGTTCAGTGATGGAATTTTTTCCAGTTCAATCTCCGATTTCACGTTTGCGGTTAAGGAACCACATGCCTACTGCCGAACAAGCTGGCCGCAGCACTACCGGCGTCTACGAGCACCAATCTTATTGGTGGTCCGTTGCGGCAGGTCCTCACACCGCTGGACGTTCATCAGCTCGAGATACCTCTCGAGCACCTCAAGTTCTTCGCAATGGGAACAGGGTTCCCAGGTGGTATTGCCCAGGTTCCACTGTACTTGAAGTAGCAATTGCTTGCCGTTCCACTTATGGGAGGTGATTTCATCAACCACCCATTCTGCATCATCCGGAGTGCCCCAATTGTACGGGTCGACTGGGGTGCGATCAGGAAACAGCAGGTTCAGCACATGGGGCCAAAGTTTCGACACGTGAAACTTGGGATGTAGATTCCACGTCTTCAACGATGTGGGCAATTCCAACAAGTAGTTGGAGGTCTCTGGGGAAGCCTGTAGCACCTTGTATGGCCCTACATATTTGGGGAGTAGCTTGCTGGCCCTTCCTTTAGGGAGGGCTAGATTGCTTGTAGATAGGTAGACCATGTCTCCAGCATTGATACTGGGCTCGTCGCGACGTTTGGTTAGTGTTGCTGCAGCTTCAAGCCTCGTTTTTTTGTTTTGCTTATATCTCATCCAATACTTTGAGCTATGGGAAGCTTCTGGGCTCCAATTATAGATCAATATGTGTAGTTTTGTGGACCATAAAGAAATTTGCACAAATGTCCTCAGGGAGCTTAGGATTGGAGGCAAGCCATTTGTCAAGCCAATGGCTTGAAGCCTGGAGCCAAGTCAAAGTTAGGACCACACAACAAGAACTAATGGGAGTCATGAAATGGCCTTTTGGAATATCAAACTATCATATTATATCTAGGTTTGACAAGAGGTATCATGAAAAAATATACAAAACTGATTGTGCAGTGTAGGTTACAAAGTTTGGAGCCAAGTTGAAGCTGTGGCAACACTATGTTTCCATGACAGGAGGTCGTGGTTGGGGTCTATCCGCATGTCGGTGTTCACGTACTCGGAACTAGGATGGACGTCCTGAGGTGTGTCCTCCAAGTAGTAACGTGAGAGGCAGTCGGCCACCTTGTTGAGTACACCCTTCACGTACTTGATCTCAAATCGAAATCGAGAGAGATACTCCATCCACTGCGACTGTCGCAGTGATAACTTCTTCAGCTAGCTGAAGAATTCGAGGGCATGGTGATCCATGATGACCGTGAACTTGTATCCCAGCAGTTTGTCCTCCCATTTGAGGAGTGCCTCAAGGATGGCCAGTGCTTCGTGTTCATAGACACAATAATTATGTTGAGCCGGGGTGAACTTCTTGGACATGAAGCCCGCCGGGCAGCAGGTCATCCACTCGGGTCCCTGTCCATACATCGCTCTGAGCCCCGACATGGAGGCGTCACATATCACCCAAACCATATCCAATTTAATGGGGTCAATCAGTTTGAGTATGGGGTGTCGAGCGCATAGCTCTTTGATCATGGTGAAGCACTTGTCGTGAATCGGCCTCCAGACAAATGTCTGGCCATTTTTCTCCATAGACTGCAACGGGCCTGCGTAGGCAGACAGGTCAGGGACGAAATGTGTGAAATACTGCACCAGCCCCAGAAATCGTTGAATGTCATTGTACAACCGTGGTGTTCTCCACTCGCATATGCAGGTGATTTTGTCCCTGTCAGGGTGTAGTCCATCGTTGTCGATGATGTGTCCGAGGCAATCTACGCAGTCGGTGTACAGGTCGCACTTCTTGGGTTTAGGTAGAATTCAAATTCTCGAATTTTGGCGAAGGCCAGACGAAGATGCTCTTCGTGTTCCTTGATTGTATTACTGTATACGAATACATCATCTAAGTAGACGTGAATGAACCTTCTGATGTATTCTCGGAATACCAGGTTCATTATCTGCTGAAATGTTGACGGAGCATTACAGTGACCCTGTTGCATGACATTGCTTAGCAGGGTGCCATATGTAGTGGCGAACACAGTCTTCCACACATCCTGTGGTTCTACATGGACTTGTTTGTAGGCGTCAGAAAAATCGATTTTAGACTGATATTTTGCGTGCACTACATCCAGGCAGATATTATCCTGGTCTGGGAAGAGGGTAACGTCAGGATGAGTGTTCTCGTTCTGTTTTCTACAGTCTACGACGGTACGTAGTCCTCCTGATTTCTTCAGGACACATAGCATGGGGGCTGCTTGGTCCGTCTGACAAGTCTCCCACCACCCCGATTGGAGGTATTTTGAGATCTTGTCCGATAGGTGTGATTCAGAGAATCAGAGCAGCGCAGCAAATAATAATTATATTTTTTGTCCTCATCATAAAGAGGGATCATGTGATTAATAACACAAAGAGGGGGGAGCTTGTTGGGCGAGCCTCCCATGATATCTTTACATCGAAATAACCATCTCAATCGTAAATGAGGTATGTGCTCCTCTGTATATATTTCTACCCCAGACAATATGGCTTCCAAATCTGGGCCCATTTGTCTCAGGTATTCAGGACTGTCTCCTACGTCATTGTCTCGAGCCATGCGAGATTGTTGGGCCTTGCCTGACTGCGTTGGTGATTTTCATGCTTCCAGGATCAATTATTCCTGGATGGATCATTCAACTAAGTCTAGTTGATCTGGCAACATGGCCATCTCAGTCACATCGACATTGATGATGTCGCCCCGTTTCGACCTGGGTGCCTGCACCATCTTTGACTGGAAATCTAGTCATTCCTTCTTCCAGACGGAGTGTCGTTGTGCCATTTCGACAGATTCCTCCCCCTCCGTGAGAGAAGGGTATGCCTGATCTCCAACATGGATCACGTGATTGGCAAAATCCAGCAATACGCCGTGCTTGTGCATCCACAGCGTCCCCAGAATGAGGTCGTACCTGTCGATGTTAGCAACATCGAAGTATTCCTTGGAATCAATGGTTCCAAATATGGCGTGGGTGTATGTGCCGAACTGTATGCTCACACTGCTCCCGACCGTTCCCAACTGTAGTGGGATGTCATCTTTAAGGTATCCGTATTTGACCTTTGCTACTCTAGCGAAGTCAGGGCTCATGCAATTGGTCATGCACCCTGAGTTGAAGATGGTGTAGGCTCGTACACTGTTGATAGTCACATATTGCGCTATCGATTTCGTCATGATGTTTGCCCGTTTTGGGCGATCCACCGGATGGCCCAATGGTTGGTATTTAGGGTGGAAGGCAGCCAATCTTACTGCTCTGCGACCACTCTCAACGGGTGGTTCAGCCGGCGTCATGCAGCATAACCGTACAGGCCACTCCGTATCCATCGTGTCCATGTGCACAACGTCATCGCTCGCATCGTAATACCTATTGAAATCATTGTGCTCATCGTCTGGCGATGAATATTGTGACCCCTCCAGGCCGTCTTCATCATGCTGGACGACGTCACACTCGTGGTTTCGGGTGCTGAGTCATTCGGGGTTGGCATGGTGCCGCTGGATTCATCGTCGACTTGGGCCACGTTCAGGCGCGGTTGTCCATATCTAGGGCATCTCGGGTCAGTGGAGATGTGCCCGACATTCCCACATGCGTAGCATTTCGCCTTAGAGGCGTCAAAATGGCCACCACCGGAAGCGCAGTGGGGTTGCGCTCTCGTAGTCAGTCGAGAGGTGATATTCTGGGTGGGACACGATGGTCCCACTATGATCTGCCTGCTACCATTATTGGGAGCTCCCATGGTGGCACCCTGCTTGACGGTCTCTGGTCTACGCGTACCCATAGGGATGGGCTTGCTATGCCCAAATCTTTGACCAGGACGAGGTACATAGGCAGGGTGTCGTTTGGCATTGTAGCCGCGATCTACTAGCCTGTTGCGAATAGAGGCAGGAAGGCCGACGACAAATTGTCATCGGAACATGTAGGCATCGGAAGGGTGTATCATGCGCTTTGCAGTGCGTTCCAGGGCATCCAAGAACCCACCCACCCCCGTTGTAGCCGAGTATTCGGTGGAGAGGAACTCCTCTGTAGCGTCTTGAATAGCTGTGGGCTGCACGAACCAATCATATAACCCAATTACGACGCGCAGGAACGTCCAACGCCGATCATCGTCGGTGTCCTCAACCTCTTCGTTGAACCACACCGCGGCTTCACCGTTGAGGTGAATCCCAATCATTGTGATGCATTCCTCTTCGCGAGCGGGGATGCTATATTGGTTAATGCGAAGCCACCTCATGAGTGAGTGGAGCCATCAGTTGAACTTGTCCACATCGGCGTCACCAGACCATTTGTCTGGTTTCTGCATGTGGGAGGGCGGTTTGGTCCCAGGGGGTAGCTCGAACAGCTGACCCAGCCGTTTGTGTATCATGTCAGTGTATTGCTGACAAATAGTTCTGGAGTATCCAGAGACATCCGGTTGATCTAGTGCACTGGCCATTCCCATGTCTCTATGAGAAATACGCGGCCCTCATGCTCCATCGCATTCTGGGATGTGATCATGATCAAATTCCACACACCTTTCCTCATGTGGGCGATGTCCTGCGTCGTCCTGAGGACTATTGTACCGTTGCTCGCATGAGTTGCGACGACCTTGAGGTGGTCCCCGGTCAGAGCCGGGGTGTCTGTTGGTGGACAATCTGTTCAAGGGGAAGTCATCGTCTTTGGCGATGCGCCTCCCGGTAGTGGGAGGGGGGGTGTACGTATGTTCGTACCCTGGAGGCCTGCAGGAATTCAGCCTATCCTGCAGGGTTCGGTGCCGCTTGTGATGCCCATTGTCATCACCATTGTTAGAGAGCTGTTGGCACAACCCACGTTGGGAGTTATGGTGGTCGTTGTCACCGGCATTGCCACGGCGGTCATCGTGGGCTCGCTTTGGCTCACACTTGTGCTCTTCAGGAACACGCTCCCATGGATTTCCTTCCAAATTGAAGTCAATGCCCTGATTGATGATGGTGATGAGTTCACGGGCAGTCATTGCAGCATTCTGCCACTTCTGGAGTATGACTCTATCGCGAAACGCGGTAGCCCTTCCTGGGATAGGTGGAGGAGGGGGAAGTGGCTCTGTGGGCGCCACCGAGCCGGCAGGCTGTTGAGTGGCAGCCTTGTTGTATATGAGCATTTTGGCAGCCTGCTCGGCGCGCACCTGCGTTAAGATATTCCAGATGGTATCGGGATCCAGCAGCTGGCCGTGGAGGGACTGCAGGTGGGCCATTCATGAGGCAGCAATCACTGCAATATCATCAGTGATTGGGGGTAGATTGCTCTGGAGCCACTGCGATACCGAATCACCAGGGATGCTTATACGTTTGTCCAACACTCCAGCAGCCATGGCTGGCCGCTTTGCTGCACACCGTTCTTGTTGCGCATTGTCGCTCATGAGGCTCACTGTGGAGCTTCGAGAGTGAAGTGTGCCTCGTTCAGCATGGCTATCGCCTTCTCGCTTCAGGCAAAAAGGGTTCTCTTCGTCATCACGAAGGGAGCTCCTAGTGGTGGAATGACGGGTTGACCTGTCGTGTCTCGCTGGCCTTGGCGGTCCAATTCCACCCACATAGGTGGGGGTTTGACAAATCATCTCGTCAGCAAGCCTCCGATAGTTCCGTGAGGGCAGTGGTTGTGAATACAACCCTTCGAGGTTGCTTGCTGGCGGATATCCCTGCCCAGAGAGCTCGAATCCACGACGTGGTCATGGGCTGAGGGGGAGAGGCATGGTGGCGAGGAACAGAAGAGGGCCAGCATGGCCTTGATCACTTTGCTTCTGATTTCCAAGATGATGGGAAGACTGGCGAGATCGAATGGATCTCGAACTGAGCTCACTGGTTCTTTCCCCATGGGATGTGTTGGTCACCTGGGGCACTCCCACATGGGGAATGGAAGCAGGCCCATTTCCCACATCCTCAGCTATTGAGGCGTTCCCCGTGTTGAACTTCCTTCAGCTTTTGCCTCTGTGTCTCATACTCACGAAACATGTTTTTAAGGAAACATAAAAAAGTGTAAGTACTCACCGAGTACTTCTTATCTCACGCGATGCAAGGTACGTTTGACTGACATATATTTGCAGTACATACTTGCATAATGAGTGTGATAAGTGTAAGTGGTAATGATGATGAAAACTTCACGTTCGGAGACATGAGATAATAAATAAAGCACATGTGACTGTAGTCACATGTGGGCACTAGTTAGGGGAAAGGGGTAAGGGGTTTACAGAAATACATCAGATGCATCAGATGGGGCTCGGATGCATGGTAAGATGGAGAGGGAAGAAAGGGGAAGTAAATAAGAGTACGTGGAACAAAGGAAAGGAGAAAGGAATGAAGAGGGAGGCAGAGAGATAGGGGGAAAGGAGACAATAGGAGTGTCCCCTTACACCACAGTAAGTATGGCATCCAGCCAGTGTATGTGATGCTCCTCTGGCATCTTTATTGTAGCCTCATCCAGAAGGTTGATAATTCCTTCAATATTGATATTTCCATAATACTCTAAATCTTCATCAACATCCACAGGTGGACCCATTACAAGATCTCCATTGGAATCAGTGCTGATATTAGGCTGCCTTAATATAGAGAGGAGTGTGGTAAGAAGGTTTCAGACATGTGGTGCAAGAACTTGCTTCTTCTTTGCTATTTCTTCAATGCAAAAGTCACTGATTTGCTGTGCAGATGCAGTTGATGCTGAGAAATGAAGGCTACTGACATGGTCAACCCATGCACTAATCTCATCAGCATACTTGGATTTCACAAACTCATTGGCCCATTGAATCGAAGCATCTGGCCACAGAGGATGGTGGAGCAGTGCATCACAGATCACATCACTGTGTGTGAATGCCAAAATGATTCCAGAAATGTCTGAGCTGCTGTTCATGTTTAATAGCAGTCTTTGTTACCCCTTGAGCACTCCTATATGAGACATTTGCAGTCCAACAACATCTGGGTGACAGGTCTCTTCGAAAACATGCAATTAGATTTGATAAGAGGGTGTTTGTATATGTTTGTTGGAGTTAGGGTTGCACATTTCAAGTGCTTGCTGAATCTGAGCACACAGTTGTCTAATCACAATGCAGTTAGAAGTAGATACATTTGATTATTCACACGTAAATAAATTGGTAGTGGAAATGAGATGACTCCTCATGCATTTGCGTAGTGTTGCTGCAGCTTCAAGCCTCGTTTTTTTGTTTTGCTTATATCTCATCCAATACTTTGAGCTATGGGAAGCTTCTGGGCTCCAACTATAGATCAATATGTGTAGTTTTGTGGACCATAAAGAGATTTGCACAAATGTCCTCAGGGAGCTTAGGATTGGAGGCAAGCCATTTGTCAAGCCAATGGCTTGAAGCCTGGAGCCAAGTCAAAGTTAGGACCACACAACAAGAAGTAATGGGAGTCATAAAATGGCCTTTTGGGATATCAAACTATCATATTATATCTAGGTTTGACAAGAGGTATCATGAAAAAATATACAAAACTGATTGTGCAGTGTAGGTTACAAAGTTTGGAGCCAAGTTGAAGCTGTGGCAACATTACATTTGCGAGGGTCTACTGCTATCTCATGCCTGAGTAACTGTGAAGAAATGGTTATTTCTACAATGTTTTGTGCCAAACCTCCTGGAGAGGTTAAGCAAACAAAGTTCTAAATGGCATCACACCGGCTGGGCAGACTCAAACACTTGCTCTCACATTCTCCCTCCAGCAAGGTCTGGGAAGGAGACTGGCCATCTTGATGCATATGCCAGTGCACATATATTCCCTTTAACACCATCACACTGACTTGGGTGTGGACCACCATTCTGTGGCATATATGGGTTCGATTTTCAGCTTCAAGTGGAGCCGAGGATCATAGTCAGTTCTATGACCATCAAGATTGGTAAGTCATTGAACTGTGTGGAAGATCTTTACATAGGAGTGTATACTTCCAAGGCGACTTCACTTTCTCCAATGGAGCCAGAAAGTGTATTAAGTGGATATGTTAAGGACCGAATCAAGGGGCCTCCTGACTCATCTGTTTGGGGGGTGCAGGAATGCGCGGGGAGCATACGGGACTCAGCTTCAGCTTTGATGCTGTGCCCTCCTAGCCCTGCAGTGTCCAGATTTCGGAGAGAACAAGGTGAGAGGCAGGCTCCGCAGAGGAGCCCGCAGTGAAGACAAGAGTTAACCAAGTGGTGAAAGGGAACTAAGATTCAGAGTAGGGAATACATGTGTACTAGTGCTACTATAAATACTAGCTAACATGCATATAAAGTGAGGCTAGTAAGTAAGAACACATGTACATGAAACATGTAACAAGTGAATCATAGTGCTGCGCACCATGCATATACCTCGAGGGCGGAGCCCGAGGGTTTCCGAGAGTCTGAGAGTCCGAAAGGGGGCATAAAGGAATACCCCTAAGGGGGTGAGGATCAGATCATGACAGGATACATACACAAGCGTAATTGGTTGGTGGTACCAGTTTATCCATCGCTGGTGGGCTGTGACTGTCCAAGCAACACTTTGTAGGGATGCACAGTGGCAGGACTTCAGTGATAAATCTGAGCAATCTGTGGGATGAGTCTGCTACTGCTATAAACTACGGAAGGTGCAGTGGTAGTCATGCAACACTGAGGACCTTTGATGCACCCGCGATAAGGAGCAAGCCTAGAGACATCAGACCTTGGCTAATAGGCAACAGCGACTCAGATGATGCACATCCCATACGGTCAAGGTCGAAAACATGCTAGATACAAAACTCAGTGACTGTGATAATGCATAAGTAGAGGAAAGGAATCACCTACCTTTTTCATCAATGAATTCCATTGTCCGACACCTGCCAGAAAATTCTTACAACCAACCACATGCAGCCCTTTAATAACACCATGTTCTCTGTTTGCACATCATCGTTCGACCATCGCTATTGTTTGTGCCATGCTTGCAAACTGCACCGTCCTTCCTTGCACTGGCAGCAGCACCAGCAGTGGTTCCAGCACGCAATGCTCAAGGGGCTCTGCTCTGCTGTACCTCTGAAACTGTTAGCTAACAACTCTAATATTTGGCTCATTGCACACAGACTGATGACCTGATGGCCAGTGTCGGGGGAATGCTCCCATCAGTTCTTGGCACCCTCTTATCCAGGGGGGTTTATTGGTGAGTTCATTGCCTACTTTGCTGCATCAAGCAAATTCTTACTTGATCACAGATTCATGCGAGCGTATTGGAGGCAACACACCATGCACGGTGCAGCCTCTCTGTTGCCAGATCAATGTGGTGGTGAGCTAAAGAATTAAACCCTCACCGCACACAGTACTCATGTAGTCACTGTTCAGTTGGGCAGTCCCTTCTGGGTCAACCCCTGTTGCCCTGAAATTAACACCAATGCCTAAAGTTCACTAGGCTCCTAGAACCAGCATGCTCGTTTCACTCAAATGAGTCTTCTATGCTTGATACAACACCCCTAGAAAAGATACAAACAAGGACAAAGAAAAGTTAAGGACTCAAACTCATGATAGAGCGGCTGGCAAAACTGACACAGACGCTCGCCAGGCGCTCTCCTTGGCATACTTATCAGGCCCGTTATCATCTTTATTTTATTATGTTTATTATATGTCTCACATCCTATCTGGGTAATGTGATGATTGTTATGGTACACCACTAATGTAATATTATTCTGTTTTCCAGCCACTACTCTCTTTGCACAAAATGTGCTTTAATTTTCCATGCCTACAATAAACTGGACCCATCAACATATTTGTGAACTGGTCACCAAATATTTTCACAAACGCACCTGTTGGTATCAACTCGAAATCACGAAGGCACTGTATGATGGCTTCGACATAGTTGGAGTTGCGGCAACAGGAGCTGGAAAAACACTGTCATTCTTTACCCCACTTCTCATGGCACTGGAGGAAGGGCGAGACAAAGTTATCTTTGTCATTACGCCACTGAATCTTCTCGGATAGCAAAATAGCAAGCAATTAAATTCAATTGGTTTATCTGCCATTGCAGTTTCCACAGATAATGCCAATTCTGAAATGTTTAAGGTGAGCCTAGATGATGTCAGTGCCAACGAGATATCATATACTTATTTCAACATCTAAAGGCTATCAGATCCAAGGAGTATCGGGTCATTATTATAAACCCTGAAATATTAATGAGCTCAGCTTGTCAAGATCTATGGAGGAATAAGAAATTCACCTCATCCATTCTTTATTTCGCCTTCAACGAAGGCCATTGCGTTAGTCAGTGGGGCTCCTTCTGGAAGGATTACTTGCACCTAGACACCCTACACTTCATTCTTCTGGAGACAATCCCCATTCATGTTGCTTCAGCCACACTTCCCCTACCTGTCCTCGCCGATGTCTCGCAGATCCTTCAACTGCACACTGGCCACACAAAACATATTATCCACTCCAACAACCACCCTAATATCATACTCATCGTATGGGAAATCCAGTATGCCATCACTAGCTATTACAATTTAGCATTCCTCATTAAGGATAATTTCGATGTTACGGATGCACCTCCAGAAAAATGTGTTATCTTCTTTGATAGCACCTGTGAAACTGGAGATGTGGCACATTTCTTGCAATCCAGGTTACCAAAGGAACTTCATGACAAGGTTGGGTGGTTCCACGCTACAATGACATTGGAGTACCGTTCAGATGAGTATGAAGCTTTCCGACAAGGAGAAATATGGATGCTGTGTGTAATGGATGCATTCAGAATGGTAATAACACTGTAATATTGTTACTTATGAATGTTATTGATTGATAAATTATTGCAGGGACTTGACTTACCAAGTATAATCTTGGTGGTTCAATGGAAGACTAATGCAAGCCTCTGTTCCATTTGGCAGAGGATTGGGTGTGCAGCCCAAGGGGAAGGAAATACGGCAAGGGCAATAATATATACTGAAAAGAAGTTCCTTGATGCAAATAGGCAGAAGAAGGTTGAATGTGCTGAAAAGCGGCTTACAAGCATTGTGGCAAAGAGGAAAGCACCTGGTCCTGGTGCCATTCAAGGACATGTGCTGAAGCGGATCGCCCTTGTGCAGTCGACCATCATCACCATAGGCAAAAGTGCATCAGCGTTGAATAGTTCTATGCCACCTGTTGAAGTCGAGGCAAGGCCGGCCGTTGGCACAGTAGAGGGGGATGCTGATAAGGAATCAAACGGTAATAGCATGATAAAACTGCAGTGTCGAAACTATCATGCACAAGCAAGTCAGTATTGCTTGATATCAGAACATCAAGTGGCTGACCACACCAATATTGAGCCTGTGCTGGATGATATGGTGAATGCGGCCACACATGGGTTCAATTGTTGCCGACAGCCTCCAAGCATCTATTTTGGGAATGATACCTGTTGTAAGCGAGCCTCATTATCTTCACTCAGTTTCAAATTACTCACCCACAATGGTTCTAGCGAAGAACGATCACCTACCCTGCAACAACATGGTTCCCACAGGCTGCACAAGGTGTGAACTGAAGGACAGCACTCTGTGCTGCGACCTATGCCATCCTGAGCTGTTGGAACTCTTCAGCACTGTGACTACAATAACACAACAAGGACGTGCTGCACCTCATTCATCAATCAAGGATTACACACCAGAACAAGCAGATGCTGACCTCAAGACTGCACTAATCGCATGGCACAAGGAGAAGGCTATCTCTACACTTGGCCGGCTTGTTTTTTTATGATGTGGAGTCCGAGCTTTCTTATCAGATGACATCATCCAGTGCATTGTAGATTGCGCTCATTTGGGGAGGATTCAAATGGTTGATGACCTTGCAAAAGACACTCGATGGCACCAGGATAGAATCAAAGATTGTGGTGCCAAAATCATTGCTCTAATTGGCCAGTTCGCACCACACCCTTCAGCAGTAGTCACTGGAAGCTCAGGGGTAATGGCGATCAACAGTGATTCCCTTCCTTCAGATTCTACATCAGAGGTGACTGGACCTGCGAGACGAACTTGTGCACCAGTCAAACAACATCAGTGTAGTGAATGCAAAGGCTACGGACATATAAGTAGGTTATTTACTCTATTCCCCCTTGGATATCAGTTAAATCGATACTATAGAATCCAATGGGAACTGCCCTGCAAAGAAGGGAAAGCACCATGGTGAGCCATCCCACACACACTTGGGTACTGGTCAACCAACTACTGTAGCCGCTTTGTCAAGTGAGAACCAACCACCGATCGCTCTCATGCCACCAGCCCCACACCAAGATACTATGTGTGAGTCATAGTAGTCATATTTGAACAATTCCCATGTTTATACTGCGACAAACAGCAGACAACCATGACCATCTATATACAGCATATGTGAATACCCCTGCAGCACCCACTCCCAGTGTTGTATCAGCATTCCACCATCTCCCGCCAGCCTCATTTTACCAATGGTCCACTCAAGGCCCCAATATGTAATCTTACATATCCAAGTCACCATCATCTTTGACTTCTAATTCACCATCCGCATCTTCACCACCTTCCATACCACTGTCTATTTCCACCACTCCTCCCTCCCCTCTCATTGCCTTTTCTTCCTTAATCATTCCTAAAGGCATTCCTTCACTTTGCTTATCTGGCATGGAAAAACTAACCATTCTCCCCTCCACAAATTCATTTGATTTGATTTCATCCAATAGAACCCCAAGTGCCTTGAAAGCCATTGCCAACTTTGCTGGTGAATGTTTGATCATGCAGTGATCACTGCATGATCAAGGTGAAACATCCTTGCCATTTGTATCCAAATACTCTTGAATGTCTCGATTAGTGGCGACTCTTTCAGGATTCTTGCCTTTGTATGATTTGAGTACTTCCCTCCATAGATCTGTTTCAAATAGAGGTTATTGTGTTCGACCCACCAATTGACACCCTGGAAACAGCCTGGTCAGCCACTTGGATTGCACAATATGTTCATCCGTATTGCATTTCTGTAAGTGACAGTCATTGAACAAGTCTCCCAGGATGATTGAGAACAATGTACTGCAAACGAGGGAATCATGCATATTTGAAATGAACATCCCGGAGATATTTGACAAGATAGGTTGCATACTTATGCTTCCTGCAGCCCTGAAAAATGAACACCCAGGGCATGAAGCACATTTTGAGGCAGCCAATATCGCCTTCATTCATTGCATGTGTAAGTTCTTCATACACATACAGGAGAAAATATTACTGCATTAGTAACATATTCTCCTTGACTTGATTGTGCTCTGTGGGCTTCTTCTGCTGAACATCTGGAAAGCTCAGGCTTGCAACATACTCCTTCGCAAGCTCGATCGATAATGCTACGATCTGCTCCCAAGTTGGTTTTGTGTTGGCGAAATCCTCCAGTGTGGCTACCCCAAGCTTCTTCAACACCAGCAACTTCCAACAATTCAGGCGCAAAGCGATACCGACATGCTCAATGACTTCGTGCATCCGCCAAAACCCTGGCTTTGTCTCAATCTTCAGTGTCTCCTTTTTGCATAGAGTACCAACAAACTTGATGAGGCTTGACAGGTCTACCCGAGCTTCTTTCTTCTGGAAACAAATGCGCCAGATTGTGTCAGCACATGCCATCTTCAAATGAAACATGCCCATCATAAATATGATGAAGCGGTATTGCCACCACGGTGTTTTCTCCACTGAACAAGAAGCCTGGAGGCTCTGAATCCATTCACCGGTAAGTAGGTCACCATGGATTAGAATGATGTAGTCTTTTATGTCTGCAACTTCGCTAGCTCCTTTCTCCACAGGATCCCCAATATTTGTCTGTCGAAACATGTCAGCAAGTGCATTCCCATTTCCCTGTGGTGTCGATGGACTGATGTCCATCATCCACACAGGAACTTGTCTTGATTTCCCAACAGGGATTTGATCCACTACCTCAGGCTTTCCCAACTCCTTGGTGAACTTCTTCAAGTCCTCTGGGCCATGTTGAAGAAGATCCCGTCTGAATGCTCACGCCTAGAAGTGTTGGCAACATAGCATCCCTGGCGAACAGTCATCCTCCTCTTCAGGATGCAGCCCCAGAAGCTTGTCCTCGCTCACAAAGGCATCAGCACTATGGCGATTGGGATTCAGCAATGACCTTTCCCACAACTCTCTTGAGCAATCAAGGTCTTCTCGTGTGACACCATGGTTCAGCGGTATCATTGTTCCAGAAGTCAGATGAACTAGGGTTTCATGTGGCTTTTCAAGTGTCAGAACAGTATGCTTCAACTCGATATCGACATTATCGTAGGCAAGCCCCACTGTAAGTATCTTCCCAAGCTTGCGCATCCCATTGCTTGACTCCTTTGATAGGTTTGTGATGGCATTCTGAATTGTCGTGGAAGTGACCAAGACTCCAATCCATGCAAGGGTATCAATGACATCTTCTGGGGTGTTGCATGCATGGAGGAACAGGCCAATGACAGATTGCAAAGTGTTGCAGAGCTGTGTTATAGCGCCACTTTCTTTTACCTTTTCCCCTATGTATCACATGACAGACACATAGTTAGCTTACGACACTACGCTTACTCACCGGCCCGTATTTATAAGAACCTTAGTCAGAACCTCACCGTAGACGCATGGGCACAGTCCATGACATCATGCCTCGTGATGATGTGCTAATCGTTCCATGGAAAGCCGACAGGCTACGGCATGTACATAGACATGAGGACCACACATGTAATTTAGTATATAAGACTGAATATCATACCAAGAGACATTAACTCATTCTCTTGGGATCACCACTACTATAGTGCCTAAGTCATTGTCTTTGCCCGTCTCCTCCTCTTTCTCTTTAACAAACTTTACTCAACCATACATTCTTGTAGAGCCCACGTGCACTTTTTAGTGTAGTAGTGTCACCCTAACAGAAGAACGAGTTCCCCACTCTACACCCGCTCTACACCGTTTGTTGTGTTCAACACAACTTACATTCATCAAAAGACCTTTGGCTGAAGAAACCTACCTTGCCAATTCTGTCCGCTCAAGTGCCGGCACGCACTAGTTTGAAGTTCAGAATTGGTTGACAGGAACCCTTATATGCTCCCTACCCGCTCACACCTCACCCGCACCCACACCTACATGGTTTTCCCGTACCTCCTTATCCCTAACCCAACCCTTAACTGACGAAACCAACAAACCGCTGCTCAAATCTTAAGGAGTACACCACAGCTCTTCGAGACCATCATCATCCCTATCACACCTGCCGAACCCCGCCACTATCCCAGACAAACACCTGCGCGTTATTTCATCCATGGAAATAATGTTGTTCTCAACTGTGCGGCCGATCGCCACCCCACCATACGACAGGCAGAGGCGGCCGGCACTAGCAGGGAGAGATACATCAGAAGAGGTCGGAGGGCCTAGTACATGGGGTGGAACTCTTGACCCCACATCACCACAAACCTACACATGGCCACCACAAGAAAACCCGACCTCCACACCCACTCAACCGACACAGGGTAACGACAACCTGTTAGCAGCAATGAGACAAATGATGTCGGATATGGAAATGAGAATGGAGGCACGCATCCAACAAGCACTGGTCCAGCCAAGTCGGCCAGCCAGTGTAGCAAGCCACGCTAGCCGCCCGCTCCCAAGAGTACCCAGAGGAGCACCACCACCTCCACCTGGGCCACTGACTCCTCCCCCACCTCCAATGCCCTTAGTAGACAACCCCGTGGCACTCCAAGCCAGAAATGGCCCAAAAATGGCGCAACCCGGGATCTTTGACGGAGAATGGGCCAAATGCCGAGGATTTATCCGAAGCATTGAAGTCTATGTCTACGTGAACGCCTATCAATTCCAAAACGAGGCAACAAAGGTCCTGTACCTCTTATCATACGTCCAAGGGAAACAGGTGGACAACTGGAAGAACATCATGATGAATAAGGTCCTGGAATGGGTCCAAACCCGGGTTCTGGATGAACAAGTCTCGAGTTTCAGGAAGATCTGCCGAAGCCTACAGGAGGCATTCAGAGACCCAAACCCAAGAGACATGGTGATAATGTTCCTAAACCATTTACACCAGGGATTGGACACGGCAGAAGATTCCATTATGAAATTCAATGCATACAAAGACGATACCAGCTACAACAACATGGCCTTAACCGAAGCATTCAAGAGAGGGTTAAGCCCGGGTTTGCTAGGAAAAGTATATGGTAGGAGGCCCCTACCAGCGAGTTGCGAGGAATGGCAAGACGAACCCATCACCATGGACCGACAATGGAGAGAGTCCCAGGCTTACACAAGGTCGGCACCAGCCAAACCGGCGGCCAAAAACACCACAACAACAACAACACAAAGCCAGTGGTGTCTGTACCAATACCAGAGGCAAAACCCATCTCAAAATCAACAACAACAGCAGCCACAACAACAGGCGAGGCCGACACCCCCCGCCCCACAAATTGCGGCTAGAGACCCGAACACCATGGATGTGGACAGGTTGCAAAGGGCGCCCATCCGGTGTTACAAGTGCGGAGGTCTAGGGCACATGGCCCGAGATTGCAAGAGGAGGTTAGACGTCAGGCAGATGTCATACGAGGATCAGCAAGAATACTGGTGGGAGGAGTTAACCTGTCAGGGTTTTTCCGAAGGAACCCAGGAGGCATCAACCTGAGTTCCAAAAACATGTTTGCAGTACTCGTCTCGGAGCCGGACTCCACCTTTGTCACTGAATCACATGTACCAGTAGTCACAAACAAAAAAACTATTATTTCATCATCAGACGAGACACTTAAGATGCACGAAACCCCCAAAAAATCAGAAAAAGAAATCTACTTGTGAAGGACGTTCTCAGATAAAAATTATGTACCAGTGGAGGTTACCTTACGAACACTTGACACCCTAAACACAATGAGCCCCGAATCCATGCTAGACTGTGGAGCATCGGATTCGTTTATCGACCAAGAATACATAAAAAGGAATAACATAAAAACCAACAAATTATCAAACCCAGCCATCATCAGAAACACTGATGGTACACCCAACAATGCAGGAAGAGTAACGGAGAAAGTAGAAATGAGGATGTTGTTTAAAAGCCACTCGGAGATCACGACATTCTACATAACCAACCTCAGAAATGTAGACGTGATTCTCGGATTAATGTGGCTAAGGAAACACAACCCAGAAATCGACTGGAAGACAGGAAGCGTGGTCATGTCGCGGTGCCCAAGAGGCTGTTGGGCAATGGCCACAAAACAATGGGAAAACTTGAAAATGAGCCGTACCCAGGAGAAGTAGACACGGAGGAAGACATGGAAGAAGTAGAAGAAGTATCGAAATGAAAGCTGGGCTTAAGAAATATTTCGGTAGCAGGAGTCAGGCAGTGGAACAAGCTGAGAAGTGGATACTTGCGAGATCTGGACGATTTGACCAACCAGTACCATGAATCGGTCGCCCGGATGTACGTCAACCGAATGTGGAAGACCCACATGCAAGTAGAAATAGGTGAAGAGGAAGAAATGCACTTGAGGGCGATAGGAAAGTATGATTATGTCATAGAACTTAACCAGGAAGAAATAAACAACAAAAAAAAATGGAAGAAGAGATGGTACCAGATTACTATCACAACTTCATGAAAGTATTTAGAAAACGAGACTCGGAGCGAATGCCGATTGAAAGGCTATGGGACCATGCAATCAAACTAACCCCAGAATTCGAACCCAAGGCCTTGAAGGTCTATCCACTATCACCGGCAGAAC
Source organism: Pleurotus tuoliensis (assembly GCA_036872985.1). NCBI lineage: Eukaryota > Fungi > Basidiomycota > Agaricomycetes > Agaricales > Pleurotaceae > Pleurotus > Pleurotus tuoliensis. Next base: position 1,670,208 of record JAYMDH010000011.1, on the reverse strand, counting down.
AGCAGGAGCTGAATGATTTTCTTGATGGAAACCTGAAGAAGGGGTACATCCGACTGTCCAAATCGCCACAGACATCGCCAGTGTTCTTCGTTCAGAAGAAGGATGGCAAGAAGTGGCTGGTATAGGATTACCAATATCTAAATAAATATACTGTCCGAAACGCTTATCCCTTACCCCTAATATTGCAACTGGTGGACAAGGTCTCTAAGGCCAGATTATTTACGAAAACGGACCTTCGATGGGGATATAATAATGTATGAATAAAAGAAGGAGATCAGTGGAAGGCCACTTTCCAGACACCGAGAGGAGCATTCGAACCTATGGTTATGTACTTTGGACTTAGCAATTCCCCGTCCACGTTCCAAATCATGATGAACGAACTCTTTAAGGACCTGATTGACAAAGGACTCGTAGTCATATATCTGGACGATTTACATATATTCACAGACAATAATGTGGAAAAACACAGAAAAGTAGTACAAAGAGCGTTGAAGATTATGGAGGACAACGACTTATACATAAAACCAGAAAAATGTTCCTTCAAAGTTGAAGAAGTAGAGTTCCTAGGAGTGGTAGTAAAAGACGGCAAGGTGCAGATGGAGGAAGCGAAAATAGAGGCAGTAAAAAACTGGCCGGTCCCGAAGAACGTACAGCATGTACAACAGTTCCTAGGGTTTAGCAATTACTATCGACAGTTCATCAAGAACTTCGCCACCGTCGCTAAACCATTGCACGAGCTCACAAAAAAGGAAGAGGAGTTCATATAGGACAAGAGGAGGGAGGAAGCTTTTGAAAAGCTAAAAGAGGCGTTTACAGAGGAACTGATACTAGTGCTACCAGACACGGATCGGGAAATGAAAATAGAAGCGGATTCGTCTAATTATGCCTTGGGAGCAGTGCTCTCCATGCTATGCAATGACAAGAAGTGGAGACCTTGCGCTTTTCTTTCAAAAGGCTTCACCGAAACAGAAAGGAATTATGATATCCATGACAAGGAAATGCTGGCCATTATTCGAGCCCTAGAGGCATGGCGACACTACCTAGAAGGGAATAGTCGTCAATTCACTATTTGGACGGACTACAAAAACCTGGAGTATTTCATGACCACCAAAAAACTCAACAGACGCCAGGCGTGCTGGGCCTTATAATTATCAAGATTTAATTTTATCTTAAAACACAAGCCCAGGGCTTCAAACATGAAGGCAGATGTCCTGTTGAGACGACCAGATCTAGACAGGGGGGAGGATGACAACACAATGGTACTTTTGAAACCTGAGTACTTTCGAATCAAGGCAATGCAACAAGGGCATGTCCTGATCAACGGGGCAGAATCACCAATTTTGTCGAAAATTAGAAAATCAAAAATTATGACGAATCGGTTGTGAAGGCAGTGGCAGAATTGAAGAGGTCACCTACCAAGGTGTTAAGAGAAGTGGAATGGTCAGAAGAGCAGGACCTCGTATTATATCATGGGAAGGTATACGTGCCTAAAGACGTGGACGTCAGAAGGGAGATAGTTAAATTACACCACGACTCAACAATAGCAGGACACCCAGGAAGGTGGAAAACTATAGAGCTGGTCTCCCATAATTACTGGTGGCCAGGAATGAATAGATTCATTGCGGAATACGTCAAAGGATGCAACCAATGTCAAAGAAGCAAGGCATACTCTCACCAACCACAGGGAAAGCTCTAACCCAATCCCATTCCATCCGAGCCCTGGACAGACATTTCGGCGGACTTTATTGTCAAACTCCCAAAGTCGTCAGGACACGACGCAATCCTAGTAGTAGTTGACAGGTTCACTAAGATGGTCCAACTGGTACCTACGACAGAGGAACTATCCTCACTCGGACTAGCCAAACTATACCGAGACCATGTCTGGAAGGACTTCGGCCTACCCAATACCATTATATCGGATCGAGGACCTCAATTCGCATCACAGGTGATGCAAGAATTAAATAAACTATTGGGAATCCAGACTTGGCTGTCAACCACTTACCATCCGCAAACCGATGGGCAAACTGAATGAGCAAACTGAGAAATTGAGACCTACCTGAGGATGTTCATTAATCACAGGCAGGACGACTGGGCAGAATGGCTAGCCATCTGTGAATTTTCCTTAAACAATAAAAACCAAACGAGCTCCTGGCAGAGCCCGTTCTATCTAAATTACGGCAGACACCTGAGGATGGGGGTAGAACCGAGAAAGCAGTCGAAGGTGGAAGTGGTCGACGAATTCGTCGAACGAATGAAGTGAACCTGGGAGGAGGCACGATCTGCACTAGTAAAAGCAGGGGAAGAAATGAAAAAATATGTGGATAGAAAAGTAGGAGAAACGCCCAAATACCGAGTAGGCGACAAAGCATTTATTTTCACCAATAACTTAAGCACAACCAGGCCGTCGCGAAAACTTGAGCAAAAGAAAATAGTCGGAATCCCTACAAAAAACACCGTCACTCTAAAACTTCCCAAAAAACTACACATCCACCCCACAATCTCAACCCACTGCACCGAAAAGGCAAACATCCCTATGATCCCAGGGCAGCAGGCACCGCCACCACCGCCAGTGCAAGTGCAAGGGGAGAGGGAGTACGAGGTCGAGGAGGTTTTAGACAGCCAGTTGAGGAGAGGGCGGCTGGAATATCTGGTCAGATGGAAGGGTTACACGCCCGAACACGATTCCTGAGAGCCAGAGGCTAGTTTGAAGAACGCACTGGAACGACTTCAGGCCTTCCACTTGAAACACGCAGCCGCCCCCAGAAGGATCGTGGCCGTGGTGTTCGACCTCATTGGCTTCAGACCATGGCACCTTTACACTGAGCCCACATTCGTCACCAATACAAAGATCTACGAACCGGAGATACCAAATGGTGACAACGAGATAACCCACTACTGCAAGGGCGGTGAGGAAAAGAGCCAGGACAAACAGGAAACGCCTGTGGGCGGACCACGATGAGAAGAAAGCACCCTGGTTAGTATCAACCATGCTTATATTGAGGAAGTAGAGTCGTCAAACGGAGTTGACGGATCGTAAAGGGGGGGTAATGTTATGGCACCACTTTCTTTTACCTTTTCCCCTATGTATCACATGATGGACACATAGTTAGCTTACGACACTATGCTTACTCACCAGCCCGTATTTATAAGAACCTTAGTCAGAACCTCGCCATAGACGCATGGGTGCAGTCCATGACATCATGCCTCGTGATGATGTGCTAATTGTTCCATGGAAAGCCGACAGGCTACGGCGTGTACATAGACATGAGGACCACACATGTAATTTAGTATATAAGACTGAATATCATACCAAGAGACATTAACTCATTCTCTTGGGATCATCACTACTATAGTGCCTAAGTCATTGTCTTCGCCCGTCTCCTCCTGTTTCTCTTTAACAAACTTTACTCAACCGTACATTCTTGTAGCGCCCGCGTGCACTTTATAGTGTAGTAGTGTCACCCTAACAAGCTGGTTTGTGCTTTGCAACATGATGCATGTTATCATGACTTTTCGCTAACCGATCTCTATTTAGCTGTCTCTTATTTTCGAGGTTGAGATGACGCTGTAAACCCCTTACCCCTTTCCCCTAACTAGTGTCCACATGTGACTACAGTCACATGTGCTTTATTTATTATCTCACGTCTCCGAACGTGAAGTTTTCATCATCATTACCACTTACACTTATCACACTCATTATGCAAGTATGTACTGCAAATATATGTCAGTCAAACGTACCTTGCATCGCGTGAGATAAGAAGTACTCGGTGAGTACTTACACTTTTTTATGTTTCCTTAAAAACATGTTTCGTGAGTATGAGACACAGAGGCAAAAGCTGAAGGAAGTTCAACACGGGGAACGCCTCAATAGCTGAGGATGTGGGAAATGGGCCTGCTTCCATTCCCCATGTGGGAGTGCCCCAGGTGACCAACACATCCCATGGGGAAAGAACCAGTGAGCTCAGTTCGAGATCCATTCGATCTCGCCAGTCTTCCCATCATCTTGGAAATCAGAAGCAAAGTGATCAAGGCCATGCTGGCCCTCTTCTGTTCCTCGCCACCATGCCTCTCCCCCTCAGCCCATGACCACGTCGTGGATTCGAGCTCTCTGGGCAGGGATATCCGCCAGCAAGCAACCTCGAAGGGTTGTATTCACAACCACTGCCCTCACGGAACTATCGGAGGCTTGCTGACGAGATGATTTGTCAAACCCCCACCTATGTGGGTGGAATTGGACCGCCAAGGCCAGCGAGACACGACAGGTCAACCCGTCATTCCACCACTAGGAGCTCCCTTCGTGATGACGAAGAGAACCCTTTTTGCCTGAAGCGAGAAGGCGATAGCCATGCTGAACGAGGCACACTTCACTCTCGAAGCTCCACAGTGAGCCTCATGAGCGACAATGCGCAACAAGAACGGTGTGCAGCAAAGCGGCCAGCCATGGCTGCTGGAGTGTTGGACAAACGTATAAGCATCCCTGGTGATTCGGTATCGCAGTGGCTCCAGAGCAATCTACCCCCAATCACTGATGATATTGCAGTGATTGCTGCCTCATGAATGGCCCACCTGCAGTCCCTCCACGGCCAGCTGCTGGATCCCGATACCATCTGGAATATCTTAACGCAGGTGCGCGCCGAGCAGGCTGCCAAAATGCTCATATACAACAAGGCTGCCACTCAACAGCCTGCCGGCTCGGTGGCGCCCACAGAGCCACTTCCCCCTCCTCCACCTATCCCAGGAAGGGCTACCGCGTTTCGCGATAGAGTCATACTCCAGAAGTGGCAGAATGCTGCAATGACTGCCCGTGAACTCATCACCATCATCAATCAGGGCATTGACTTCAATTTGGAAGGAAATCCATGGGAGCGTGTTCCTGAAGAGCACAAGCGTGAGCCAAAGCGAGCCCACGATGACCGCCGTGGCAATGCCGGTGACAACGACCACCATAACTCCCAACGTGGGTTGTGCCAACAGCTCTCTAACAATGGTGATGACAATGGGCATCACAAGCGGCACCGAACCCTGCAGGATAGGCTGAATTCCTGCAGGCCTCCAGGGTACGAACATACGTACACCCCCCCTCCCACTACCGGGAGGCGCATCGCCAAAGACGATGACTTCCCCTTGAACAGATTGTCCACCAACAGACACCCCGGCTCTGACCGGGGACCACCTCAAGGTCGTCGCAACTCATGCGAGCAACGGTACAATAGTCCTCAGGACGACGCAGGACATCGCCCACATGAGGAAAGGTGTGTGGAATTTGATCATGATCACATCCCAGAATGCGATGGAGCATGAGGGCCGCGTATTTCTCATAGAGACATGGGAATGGCCAGTGCACTAGATCAACCGGATGTCTCTGGATACTCCAGAACTATTTGTCAGCAATACACTGACATGATACACAAACGGCTGGGTCAGCTGTTCGAGCTACCCCCTGGGACCAAACCGCCCTCCCACATGCAGAAACCAGACAAATGGTCTGGTGACGCCGATGTGGACAAGTTCAACTGATGGCTCCACTCACTCATGAGGTGGCTTCGCATTAACCAATATAGCATCCCCGCTCGCGAAGAGGAATGCATCACAATGATTGGGATTCACCTCAACGGTGAAGCCGCGGTGTGGTTCAACGAAGAGGTTGAGGACACCGACGATGATCGGCGTTGGACGTTCCTGCGCGTCGTAATTGGGTTATATGATTGGTTCGTGCAGCCCACAGCTATTCAAGACGCTACAGAGGAGTTCCTCTCCACCGAATACTCGGCTACAACGGGGGTGGGTGGGTTCTTGGATGCCCTGGAACGCACTGCAAAGCGCATGATACACCCTTCCGATGCCTACATGTTCCGATGACAATTTGTCGTCGGCCTTCCTGCCTCTATTCGCAACAGGCTAGTAGATCGCGGCTACAATGCCAAACGACACCCTGCCTATGTACCTCGTCCTGGTCAAAGATTTGGGCATAGCAAGCCCATCCCTATGGGTACGCGTAGACCAGAGACCGTCAAGCAGGGTGCCACCATGGGAGCTCCCAATAATGGTAGCAGGCAGATCATAGTGGGACCATCGTGTCCCACCCAGAATATCACCTCTCGACTGACTACGAGAGCGCAACCCCACTGCGCTTCCGGTGGTGGCCATTTTGACGCCTCTAAGGCGAAATGCTACGCATGTGGGAATGTCGGGCACATCTCCACTGACCCGAGATGCCCTAGATATGGACAACCGCGCCTGAACGTGGCCCAAGTCGACGATGAATCCAGCGGCACCATGCCAACCCCGAATGACTCAGCACCCGAAACCACGAGTGTGACGTCGTCCAGCATGATGAAGACGGCCTGGAGGGGTCACAATATTCATCGCCAGACGATGAGCACAATGATTTCAATAGGTATTACGATGCGAGCGATGACGTTGTGCACATGGACACGATGGATACGGAGTGGCCTGTACGGTTATGCTGCATGACGCCGGCTGAACCACCCGTTGAGAGTGGTCGCAGAGCAGTAAGATTGGCTGCCTTCCACCCTAAATACCAACCATTGGGCCATCCGGTGGATCGCCCAAAACGGGCAAACATCATGACGAAATCGATAGCGCAATATGTGACTATCAACAGTGTACGAGCCTACACCATCTTCAACTCAGGGTGCATGACCAATTGCATGAGCCCTGACTTCGCTAGAGTAGCAAAGGTCAAATACGGATACCTTAAAGATGACATCCCACTACAGTTGGGAACGGTCGGGAGCAGTGTGAGCATACAGTTCGGCACATACACCCACGCCATATTTGGAACCATTGATTCCAAGGAATACTTCGATGTTGCTAACATCGACAGGTACGACCTCATTCTGGGGACGCTGTGGATGCACAAGCACGGCGTATTGCTGGATTTTGCCAATCACGTGATCCATGTTGGAGATCAGGCATACCCTTCTCTCACGGAGGGGGAGGAATCTGTCGAAATGGCACAACGACACTCCGTCTGGAAGAAGGAATGACTAGATTTCCAGTCAAAGATGGTGCAGGCACCCAGGTCGAAACGGGGCGACATCATCAATGTCGATGTGACTGAGATGGCCATGTTGCCAGATCAACTAGACTTAGTTGAATGATCCATCCAGGAATAATTGATCCTGGAAGCATGAAAATCACCAACGCAGTCAGGCAAGGCCCAACAATCTCGCATGGCTCGAGACAATGACGTAGGAGACAGTCCTGAATACCTGAGACAAATGGGCCCAGATTTGGAAGCCATATTGTCTGGGGTAGAAATATATACAGAGGAGCACATACCTCATTTACGATTGAGATGGTTATTTCGATGTAAAGATATCATGGGAGGCTCGCCCAACAAGCTCCCCCCTCTTTGTGTTATTAATCACATGATCCCTCTTTATGATGAGGACAAAAAATATAATTATTATTTGCTGCGCTGCTCTGATTCTCTGAATCACACCTATCGGACAAGATCTCAAAATACCTCCAATCGGGGTGGTGGGAGACTTGTCAGACGGACCAAGCAGCCCCCATGCTATGTGTCCTGAAGAAATCAGGAGGACTACGTACCGTCGTAGACTGTAGAAAACAGAACGAGAACACTCATCCTGACGTTACCCTCTTCCCAGACCAGGATAATATCTGCCTGGATGTAGTGCACGCAAAATATCAGTCTAAAATCGATTTTTCTGACGCCTACAAACAAGTCCATGTAGAACCACAGGATGTGTGGAAGACTGTGTTCGCCACTACATATGGCACCCTGCTAAGCAATGTCATGCAACAGGGTCACTGTAATGCTCCGTCAACATTTCAGCAGATAATGAACCTGGTATTCCGAGAATACATCAGAAGGTTCATTCACGTCTACTTAGATGATGTATTCGTATACAGTAATACAATCAAGGAACACGAAGAGCATCTTCGTCTGGCCTTCGCCAAAATTCGAGAATTTGAATTCTACCTAAACCCAAGAAGTGCGACCTGTACACCGACTGCGTAGATTGCCTCGGACACATCATCGACAACGATGGACTACACCCTGACAGGGACAAAATCACCTGCATATGCGAGTGGAGAACACCACGGTTGTACAATGACATTCAACGATTTCTGGGGCTGGTGCAGTATTTCACACATTTCGTCCCTGACCTGTCTGCCTACGCAGGCCCGTTGCAGTCTATGGAGAAAAATGGCCAGACATTTGTCTGGAGGCCGATTCACGACAAGTGCTTCACCATGATCAAAGAGCTATGCGCTCGACACCCCATACTCAAACTGATTGACCCCATTAAATTGGATATGGTTTGGGTGATATGTGACGCCTCCATGTCGGGGCTCAGAGCAATGTATGGACAGGGACCCGAGTGGATGACCTGCTGCCCGGCGGGCTTCATGTCCAAGAAGTTCACCCCGGCTCAACATAATTATTGTGTCTATGAACACGAAGCACTGGCCATCCTTGAGGCACTCCTCAAATGGGAGGACAAACTGCTGGGATACAAGTTCACGGTCATCATGGATCACCATGCCCTCGAATTCTTCAGCTAGCTGAAGAAGTTATCACTGCGACAGTCGCAGTGGATGGAGTATCTCTCTCGATTTCGATTTGAGATCAAGTACGTGAAGGGTGTACTCAACAAGGTGGCCGACTGCCTCTCACGTTACTACTTGGAGGACACACCTCAGGACGTCCATCCTAGTTCCGAGTACGTGAACACCGACATGCGGATAGACCCCAACCACGACCTCCTGTCATGGGAAAGTATCCGCGAGCTCCGCCCACAGGAAGTGAGCTTATTAGCTCAACACCCGGTTGACAGGATCGAGGAGCAGGATGTCGAGGCGAACCACCTTGGCCCCACCCTGGAAGGAGAAATTCCCCCAACTGGTGAAGACGACCTCACCATTCTGGAATCACGCTCCAAAGGCATGCATCTGCGTGACTTACTTCATCAATGGGATGAATTCACTGCCTCGGTGAAAGAATCGTACCCGCGGGACCCACTGCTATCGAAGGTGTTGGCTAAACCTACGGATTATTCGTCTTTCTTTGTAAAGGACCACCTCATTTGGACCCGAAACCTCGGGCGAGAGGTGGTATTGTGCATACCACAAGGCGCATTGAAGGATAATACCCTGACGGGTATCATTATCGAGCAAGCACACTCGATCGTAGGACATTTCAGTAGCCAAAAGACGTCGGAGTATATCCGGCGATGGTACTGGTGGCCAAAAATGACGAAGATGATCGCAACCTTTTGCGACTCCTGCGTGCCCTGCAAGCGAGCCAAGGGGAACTACCAGCCTCCCCCTGGCAAGCTACACTCGCTACCAGTCCCCACAGCACCATGGGACAGCATCAGCATGGACTTTACTGGTCCATTTGCCGAGGTTGATCATTTTAACTACCTGTGGGTAGCAATATGTCGAATGACCTCCATGGTACATTTGATTCTGGTCACCACCCGCACCACTGCCACGGAACTCTCGTGGATATATTTAAAAGAGATTTGTTGCATACACGGGCTGCCGTCCAGTATTGTGTCCGACCAGGACTCGAAGTTCACCTCCAAATGGTGGACTGAACTCCATCGATTGCTGGGTGTTAAATTGAGGATGTCTACCTCGTTCCACCCTCAGACGGATGGACAGACCGAACGCATTAATCGGTCGATAGCCCAGATACTTCGATCGGTGGTTACCACCGATCAGTCCAACTAGGTGGCTAAGCTACCCATGGTGGAGTTCACTCTCAACTCCAGCGCCAGCTCCACTACTGGATTCGCCCCGTTTGAGGCGAACTATGGATTTTTACCATCCATGTTGAACGTCCATAGGCGCAATACCAAGTGCACTCCCGGCGTAGCAGCCTTCGCCGAAAAGGCACAGCAGAACCTATCGGACGTGTACAACGCGATCATAGAATGTCGCGTGTTTCAGACATATCACGCTAACACCAAACGTCGCGATGAGCCCAGTATTAATGCTGGAGACATGGTCTACTTGTCTACAAGTAATCTAGCGCTCCCTAAAGGAAGGGCCAGCAAACTACTCCCCAAGTACATAGGGCCATACAAGGTGCTATAGGCCTCCCCGGGGACCTCCAACTACTTGTTGGAATTACCCACGTCTTTGAAGACGCAGAACCTGCATCCCAGGTTTCATGTATTGAAACTTTGGCCCCACGTGCCGAACGACGCCCTGCTATTTCCTAATCGCACCCCAGTCGACCCGTACAATTGGGGCACTCCGGATGACGTGGAGTGGGTGGTCTATGAAATCACTGCCAATAAGTGGAATGGCAAGCAATTACTACTGCAGGTACAGTGGAACTTGGGTGACACCACCTCTGAACCCCGTTCCCATTGTGAAGAACTTGAGGCTCTCGAGAGGTATCTCGAGCTAATGAATGTCCAGCGATGTGAGGACCTGCTGCGACAGACCAACAATAAGATTGGCGCTTGGAGACACTGGTAGTACTGCGGCCGGCTCGTCAGGTAGTAAGCATGTGGTGTCTACACTGCAAACGTGATGTCTGGGATTGAAAAGAAAAATCAATCGTTGACCCAACCCACCACCACATCACATCAACAACTACCCAATTCATGGCTTCTACAGGCGGTCAGCCGCCTCCAGACCACCCCATGGGTGGTCCCAACCCACCCGATAACTCGGGTGGAAGGAAATCTCCAGCGTGCAGATCGTGCATTCCGTGGCAAGCTCATGGACGACGAGGTTCGTCAACTTTCATCCTTTCCCTCCCCACCCCCAGTGGATGGAACTTCCGAGGCACCCAGCAACTGGGTAGCACACCCAGGGTATCGATGTGTCGTATGCACTGACCCCTCCTGCACTACGTGCTTGGCTTACAGCCAGCACTGTAAGGGGACACTCCTATTTTCTCCTTTTCCCCTGTCTCTTTCCCTCTCTTCATTTCTTTCTCTTTCCTTTCACTCCACAGACTCTTATTTACTTTCCTTTCGCTCCCTTTCCTTCCTACCATCCATCCGAGCGACATCTGACTCATCCGATGCATTTCCCGCGCCTCGGCCGCACTCGGCCGCACTTGCGCATGCCCGGATGCGCTTCGGATGCACATATACACTTCGGGGCACGTCCGGGTGACCCATACCTTCTTCCCACACCTTCTTACTTCCCATTCCCACTTCCCTGGGTCGCCGGCACGACTCTTGCATATTCCCTCCACCTTTCTATCACATGTGCCCGCTCGTACCTGTGATATTCTCCAGACTTGTGGCGGGTGTACTATACAGTTCTCCCATCTTTCTCTCACGCTTCTACAGTATATACTTCGCCTCCTAGCATGGAGAATCCTTATCTTGTTCTCTTTGGATTCTCCCTCTGCTAGGTGAGCAGCCTCTCATGTATTGTAGTAGCTCTATTCATCTCTTTGGATTCTCCCTCTGCTAGGCTCGCGCTGTCGGCCATCTTGAGGTTGCCCTTACAGCAGAACAAGATCTCCCATCCTGGCACCAGAGCCCTACGGAAAACGTCCCACACCCCTCCGGACTCGCACCCGACGTCCTTCCGGTTTTGCGGACATTCCGGACGCTCTCCTGCTACTCCCATTCACCTCTGACGACACAAGCGAAGCACCCCCACTCTCTCCTGCTGACTCCGACATGACGGGCGCATCTACGCAGATCCCGCCATCCGAGCAGCCGGTAACGGACTCCGAGACGTTGCAGACCTTGTGGGCTCAGACATACGAACACCAAAATCAAATCAGTACTATCCATGACACACTCGCCTGCATCGAACAACTCCTCATAACACCCCGTTCCTCTACTCCCAAAATGACTCCGGATTTCGGCCTGCAGGGCACCGCAGCCTCTCAGCACGCCCCGGGTCGATCTGACACCACCCCACGTTCCTGGTTGAAGCCTGCATCTCCCCCGATCTTCGACGGAAACTGCAAAGAAGGTCGTGCGTTCTACAATGCATGCTCTATCTACTTCCAGCTCTGCCCGGATCACTTTCCCACAGAGCAAGCCAAAATCCTCTGGTGTCTCTCCTTCTTCCAGAAGGATCGAGCTAAGGAGTACGCGGACATGGTGCTTCGGAGCAAGAAGGATCCGTACTTCGAGTCCTGGGCCGCCTTCGCAACCGAATTCCGGACGCGCTTCCTTCCGGATCGGGAACGCGAAGCCGCCATGCTCAAACTGGAGACCACCCGATACCACCAAGGCCGTTGGACTTTCCAGGAGTATCTCGACGAGTTCCGGGACCTTGTAGACCAATCCGGATACACTGAAGGCTCCAACATCACGATGAAGTTCCGCTGCGGGTTGGACTCTACCATCCAGAGCCATGTCGCTGAGTCTGCAGACTGTCCCGGTGAAGACGATTTCGAAGAATGGTACAAGGCGGCGCAGCGGGTTGCCGACAACCGTGCTGCCAATCACTCCTTCCACTTCGGCGTCAACTCCAGCACATCTGGGTCACTCGGCCGACCATCCGTCACTTCCGGATCCGCTCGGCCGCCCGCGGGTGTTCTTCCCGCGCCTCGGACTTACTTCCCACCTTCGCAACCCTGCTTCCAACCCCTGCCTCCTCTGAAGGCCCTCTCACCCGGCATCCCTATGGATGTCGATCATACCCGCTTCCGGCCTGCCACTTCGCAGCTCTGTTACCGATGTGGCAAGCCCGGACACATGTCCCACGAGTGCCAACTCCGGTTCGACGTCCGGTTCATGACGGCCGAAGAGCGGACGTCCGCTATCAAAGATCTCTTGACCACGGCCGACGTTGTAGAAAGTACTGGGACTTCGGAAGGAATAGACACAGTGGGAACGGTCGCGGCCGAGGAATCGGATACGGCGGATTTTACCCGAACCAATGAGTGACCTGTGCGGCCTCGTTGGTAAACAACCGATTTGCTTGTCTTAGCGTAGACTCAATACACGATGATGAACCTGAGCCATCCGATGATTCATCCGACACTAAGACACCCGACCCGGTTACAATCCGCACAACCCGAAGGTTTCGCCCGCAGTGGGAACGGCGGCTACCCAGTAGCTATAAGATTTCCGCTTTGCCCAGCAAGCCTTCGCTAGATATATCTGTGGAGCCACTGGTGTTTTCATGCATCCGCGCTTCGCCGACGCTCATGGTTTCACCCGACATAAGCTGTCCGCTCCAATTCCAGTCTTCAATGTCGACGGATCACCAAACGAGAACAGATCCATCTCTGAAGTCGTGGACCTTGTACTCCGGTTCAAGGATCACACGGAGCGGATGCTTTTCGCGGTCACTAACATTGGCCGACAAGATGTCATCCTCGGGTACACCTGGCTTCGGAAGCACAACCCGGAAATCGACTGGCAAACCAAAGAGGTCACCATGAGTCGCTGCCCATTCGGATGCGATACCTGTCGCAAGGAGTTCCGCCATGACAAGCTGACCCGATGCAAAGAGTCTGTACGCCTCCGGGAGTGTCATATAGGCCCGATGCCAACGGTTGAGGAACTCCATTCGGATGATCACCCGCAGCTCCTGGAGTGCGATGATGACGATGAGGACAACACTTCGGGTGATGACAATCTTGAGGAAGATGACCGCATCTTTGCGGCCGTCCCTCCGCCGTCTCCGGAGTATCTTCGCAGTCTTCGGGAAGAACACATCTGAGCTTCGGAAACAGTCTCGCAGCGTCTCACATTGGCTTTTCAGCACAACAAACCCCACAATCCTCAGAACAGTGCAGTCCCGGACTTCCTTCACGAGTTCGAGGATGTCTTCACCAAGGAGTCCTTTGATGAACTGCCCATGCCGCGTCTGTGGGACCATGCCATTGAACTGTTGAGTGGAGCCGAACCAACTTCTACCAAGTGTTATTCGCTGTCCCCTGCAGAGCAGAAACAGCTTGACGACTTTCTGAAAGAGAACCTCCGGACCAGCCGAATCCGCCCGAGCAAGTCGCCCATGGCCGCCCCAGTGTTCTTTGTCAAGAAGAAGGATGGATCACTCCGCTTGGTTCAGGACTACCGGAAGCTCAACAACATGACGGTAAAAAATCGGTATCCACTTCCGCTCATCTCGGACTTGGTGGACAAGCTGCGAAACGCTCGCTACTTCTCCAAGCTCGATGTCCGATGGGGTTTCAACAATGTCCAGATTAAGGAGGGTGACGAGTGGAAGGCCGCATTTCGGACAACCCGAGGACTCTTTGAACCTTTGGTGATGTTCTTCGGACTGACCAATAGTCCTTCTACCTTCCAGACCATGATGAACGACCTATTTCGGGAGCTCATTACGGAAGGTGTGGTTATTATCTATTTGGACGACATTCTGATCTACACCAAGACACATGAGGAGCACCGCCGGGTCCTCAAACGAGTCCTAGAAATCCTCCAAAAGAACAAGCTCTTCCTTCAAGCGGACAAGTGCGATTTCGAGCAGACAAAGGTGGAATATCTTGGAGTTGTCATTTCCGAGGGTAAGATCGAGATGGACCCTGTGAAGGTATCCGGTGTTGCAGACTGGCCAACGCCTCAGACTCGGACTGAACTTCAATCCTTCCTCGGGTTCGTCAATTTCTACCGCCGCTTCATCAAGGACTACTCGCATATTGCCCGGCCACTCTTCAATCTCACTTGTGCGAAGGAATGGCAGTGGAATGACTCTGCTCAGTCCACATTTCTTCGGATCAAAGAGCTGATCACTTCCGAACCTGTTCTAGTGTTCCCGAAGGAAGATAGGCCATACCAGGTTGAAGCAGACTTGTCGGACTATGCAACGGGTGCAGTCTTGTCGCAGCTGGATCCGGATGATGGTAAATGGCATCCTGTCGCATTCTACTCTAAAAGTCTACAGGCTGCAGAGCGGAACTACGGGATACACGACAAGGAGATGCTTTCGATCACCCGGGCACTCGAAGAGTGGTGGCACTACCTCGAAGGCACCGAAACTCCATTTGAGATCTGGACGGACCACAAGAACCTCGAGTATTTCATTAAGGCTCAGAAGCTCAACCGCCGTCAAGCCCACTGGTCCCTCTACCTCTCCCGCTTCGACTTCACTCTCCAACATCGTCCGGGTCAGACTATGGGTAAGCCGGATGCTCTCTCGCGCCGCTCGGACCACTCGGATGGTAAGGACGACAACAAGGATGTGGTCTTGCTCAAACCGGCCTATTTTGCTGTCCGTGCCACGGGTGTCACTCTTTAAGGGGAGGAGAAGGATATCCTCACGGCTATCCGGACTGGAGTTCGTGACACGAAGTTTGAAGATGCAGTGGCAAAGGCGGCAGAGGAGTTGAAGAAGGCGCAGGGCAGTCGCAAGACAGTCCGGAGTGCAGAATGGTCTCAATCGGACGGACTTCTGATGTTCTGGGGTAAGATCTACGTTCCGGACTCACCGGACTTGCGTCGGACGATTGTAGCCCAGCACCATGACACCAAGGTTGCCGGCCATGCGGGTAGATGGAAAACTCTGGAACTCATCTCCCGCAGCTACTGGTGGCCAAACATGTCCCACTACATCGGATCCTACACCCGCCATTGCGACCTCTGTCTCCGGACGAAGGCTCAGAGGCACCCGCCAATGGGTGAACTCCATCCGCTTCCTATTCCGGACGAACGCTGGGACCGGTTGAGCGTGGACTTCATTGTCGAGCTCCCGGAGTCGGACGGATTTGATGTGGTCATGAACGTGGTTGACTCCATGAGTAAACGCGCCCATTTCATCCCAACTCACACCACCGTATCTGCCCTCGGGTCTGCCAACTTGTACCTACAGAACGTCTGGAAGCTACATGGCCTCCCTCGGTCTGTCATGTCTGATCGAGGTCCGCAATTCGTTGCAGAGTTCACCAGAGAAGTTTACCGGATGCTCGGGATCAAGCTGGCCGCATCCACAGCTTACCACCCTCAGTCGGATGGACAGACAGAGCGGACGAACCAGGAACTTGAGTCCTATCTCCGGATCTTTGTCGGCGAACGTCAGAACGACTGGGCTCGACTTCTCCCTATGGCAGAGTTTGCATACAACAACCGGGTCCATGCATCCACTCAGCAGTCGCCATTCCTCCTGGATATGGGCCACCACCCTCACCTCGGGTTTGAACCTCATCAGCCGCCATCTCGGATGGAGTCTGCAAACGAGTTCGTAGACTGGATGAAGTCCGTGGTTGACAAAGCTCAGTCCGCATTAGTCAAGGCTCAGGATGACATGAAGCGCTACTATGATCAACGTCGGACTCCAGCTCCAGAGTACCAACCGGGTGACAAGGTTTGGCTGGATTCATCGGACATTAACCTCACCTGACCTTTCCGGAAACTCGGACATGCACGTCTTGGTCCCTACAAGATCATCTGGAAGGTCGGCAAGGCAGCGTACCGACTTGAGCTCCCGCCAAGCTTATCCCGCCTTCACCCTGTCTTCCCTGTTGTCAAACTCTCACCCTTCGTTCCGGATCCCATCCCGGGTCGACGCCCGATCGTTCCACCACCGCCGCAGCTTGTTGATGGAGAAGAGGAACACGAAGTTGAAGAAGTCCGGAATAGTAGACACTTCGGCCGAGTGTTAAAGTATCTGGTGCGCTGGCGAGGCTATGGCATTGAGCACGACTCCTGGGAGCCTGCAAGCAACCTCCGGCATGCTGCCCAGAAGGTCAGGGACTTCCACGATCGCCACCCGGATGCAATCCGAGTGCTTCGGATGACTCTGACAGCCCTTGACCAGTCCTGGGAGTGTTGGCGCAGTCAGAGAGCTCCTGGCTCTGTCCAGTTGTATTTCGATGTCTTCTCGCAGCAATCCGGAGTTTTGGAATTGGTGAATTCGTGGCGTGGCAGGCAGGAATCGTTGTGTCGGGTCGCCGCAAGCTTGAAAGGGGGGTGATGTAAGGGGACACTTCTATTTTCTCCTTTTCCCCTGTCTCTTTCCCTCTCTCTTCATTTCTTTCTCTTTCCTTTCACTTCACGGACTCTTATTTACTTTCCTTTCGCTCCCTTTCCTTCCTACCATCCATCCGAGCGACATCCGACTCATCCGGTGCATTTCCCGCGCCTCGGCCGCACTTGGCCGCACTTGCGCATGCCCGGATGCGCTTCGGATGCACATATACACTTCAGGACACGTCCGGGTGACCCATACCTTCTTCCCACACCTTCTTACTTCCCATTCCCACTTCCCTGGGTCGCCGGCACGACTCTTGCATATTCCCTCCACCTTTCTATCACATGTGCCCGCTCGTACCTGTGATATTCTCCGGACTTGTGGCGGGTGTACTATACAGTTCTCCCATCTTTCTCTCACGCTTCTACAGTATATACTTCGCCTCCTAGCATGGAGAATCCTTATCTTGTTCTCTTTGGATTCTCCCTCTGCTAGGTGAGCAGCCTCTCATGTATTGTAGTAGCTCTATTCATCTCTTTGGATTCTCCCTCTGCTAGGCTCGCGCTGTCGGCCATCTTGAGGTTGCCCTTACAAGCACCGCATGCAAGGTTGCATGGACCCTCAGATGGGGTCCATCAATCGCAGAATGGCCGCCATTCTGCACCCCAAACTACCTCGGTACGCGGAACGAATGTACAATTCGTGGCGCATTATTGAGGAAATTTCGAGGGAGGGGAGGAGGAGGTTAGAAGATGACCTACGATACTATCGAGATCAGCTTGACGACGCTTACGACGAAATTCGTGATCTACGATGCCAAATTGACGAGTTGTACGACCGACGTGACGTGCGTTGGAAGATAAGAGACCCCACCACCGGGGGAACATCCATGACGAAGATCGTGGAAATGAAAGACGACTACTACGACTCAGGAGAGGACTGGGGTGACGAAGAACCGGACGAAGACCCATGTCCACCGTTGCCCAGTGTGGCTACAGCCGCAACATCGTACCCCCAGTCTCGTAAATCTACGAGAATCACAATCCCAGTTTGACGAAGCTGGAATCCCCATAACCCGGAGTGCTTGGGAACATGCCAATCGGCTTGCCCACATCCTGGGGAACTGTGACACGGTAAACGCGTGCAAGGTGTTGGCCAACGCCGCCAATCGCGCTCACAATGAGCAGCGGCCTTTGACCACCGCCCAGCAAATTGCCCTCAGGGAGTGGCACATTCCCCTGTGGGCAAAGAACAATATACGCTCCCACCCAATGAGAGCAGGTGGGGACCGTTCCCAGCCCCCAGCAGGGCCCTCAACCCATCCGGCTCTGGCGGCTGCACACGCCAACCCGCAAGTACCCATTCCGATCAACAGCACCCCACTGCCAGCTGCAGTGGAAACCTCGTTTAACATTCGCCGTCCAGGCATGGCCCCCCCACAATCGGACGATCCGCCCCAACGATGGGTGGCATATTATCACTATGAACGCCGTGTTCATAGGCCCCCGCCTGGTATCCAGGACCCTCTCAACCTCCGCCAGGTGCGGGGATGGCGCACCATGTGCATACTCAGTCCCACCGAACAATTGGCGGGCGCCTCCTTCGGGCGGCAGTGAACGCTGTTCAATCAGCAATTTTGTGAATTACTGGCCGTTCCTGGCCAGTACAGCAGTATCATCACTCGCGATCACCTTGTCATCGCGAATGTCAACAACTTCCACCCATTGGGTGGGTCTATCGACAATCTAACCATCAGTGCAGTCGCTCGGCACCTCGCCAAGTGCGGCTTCTCGTACGCCTGGGCTGACGATTGCTGGAACTTTGCCCAGGCCTGGGTCATGGACAACCACAACGATGGTCAGGATCTGACAGCCACCCGTCAGTTATTGGGGTCGGTATCGGATATCAATCAACCCCCGTCCTTCCCCCATGAACCTGATAGGCTCGTGGACTTCATGGCTCTCTGGCCACCCGGTTGTCCTCCGTCACCAGCAGTGGGACGACCATTGCGATGTGAATCGGGTCTCAGGGCCACCCGTGCCCGCCCCGCTTATCCCAGAGAGACGTCCTCTGCTGCTTCCGGCAATGTACTATCTGCACTCGCACCTTCCTCAGGCCGCCCTCATGCCTCTCCATGACCCCCTGTCATGGCTTCCAGTTCCACGGGATTGGTTAATCCCGTTCCTCCCTTCACTGTGAACCTCCCAGTGGCTACCACCGGAAGTTCCAACGTCGAGGCATCACTCGAACTGCCCCTTGTTCCAGGTGGCCCGCCTGTGTCCCTGCGGGCCCACCTCCTCCCTTAGCAGTAATGCCACGGATTTCAGCGCTGCCCGGTCGGAGGTCTCCTTATCTGGTACCCCTTCTGTGATCACGGAAGACGTCGACGACGACATGGACTAGCATCCTCGTGCTCCACTACCTCATAGTAGTGGATTGTCTACCATTCTATCCCCGCTGCCCCACAGCAGCGGACCACCCCTTATACCGCTGCCATACAGCAGCAGCCTCATTATTACACTTCGCTCCAACCTGTCTCGTATCCCGAGACTGCCACCCTCATTATATCCATTCCCTCTTATTCCTTTTCTTCGTAGATCACATGATACGATCTAAGGGAGGCGGGTGTAAACCCCTTGCCCCTTTCCCCTAACTAGTGCCCACATGTGACTACAGTCACATGTGCCTTATTTATCATCTCACGTTTTGAACGTGAAGTTTTAACAACTACACATCTTACACTTATCACACTCACTACGCAATTACGTACCACGAATATACGTTGGTCAAACGTACTTTGCACCGCGTGAGATAAGGAGTACTCAGTGAGTACTTACAGATGCTTACGATGTCAATCAATGGCACGTTCCCTTCAGCTTCAAGCAAGGTTTCATCATCATCATCTATCCTGATGTCCTCTGATAGATCCACACCCCTGTCGATGAATCCCTTCTGCTCTACACCTTCTCCAACCTCTGGGCTATCATTACATGTGCTGCGTCTCGATTTGAATTGCATTGAAGCTGTTTCTCATGCTTCAAGTTTCTGTTCTTGTCGGTGTTCCTGTTGCCGATTAATCCTTGGATCTGCCGCAAGTAAGTTATCAAGGCATCCCCAAAGATCTGGTGCCACCGCTCGAAACTGATCAGCAAGCTGCTCCAGGTTGAAATCTTCTAGTGTCTTGTGGAATAAAAAAGGTGCTCAGTATGATGGGAATCGACTGAGCATGTATTAATAGTAGCTACCTGTGGAATAATAAAGGTGCTACGCGCCGTAATCAGTATGCTAAAGTAGGTAAGATAAAGTAAGTATAGCTCACCTCAGTATGATGGGAATCGACTGAGGTGACACCATGATATCATACTGTATTTGTACCGTACGTACACCCTAAATAGGACATGATTTATGGTACTATATTAGTCGGTGAGCGAGAAGCAAGCATTAGAGAAATAAGTATTATACTATACACGGCCGCCGCGTGTAGTGCGGCGCCTCGATAGGAAGCACGGTTTGCTAGTGCATTCCATGCATTCCAACACTCCCCCTCAAACCATTGCCAACCCAAGCGCGGAGGCGAAATGCTTGACTTTTGCGCTCGGTAATGCCTTCGTGAGTACATTGGCGGTCATTTCATTGGTGGGACAATAGATTAACTTGATAGAACCGTTTTCGATCACGTAGCGGATAAAATGGTATCGTATATCGATGTGTTTGGTGCGTGCATGGTAGTGACTGTCTTTCGTGAGTGCGATTGCGGATTGAGAGTTGCTGAATAGGGTAGTAGGATTGGGAATAGCGCCAAAGACTTCTCCGATTAAACGCCGCAGCCAGATCACTTCTTTGGCAGCGTGGGTTGCTGCCACGTACTCTGCTTCCGCCGTCGACAAGGTCACCAATTCCTGTTTCTTCGACGACCACGATATCGCGCCCCCATCAACGAGAAACACGTATCCCGAGATCGCCCTCCGATGCTCCTGTGAAGCACCATCTGCGTCAACGTAGCCCGTTAACTTGTCCTCCTTTCGCCCATATACCAACTCCAGGTCCCGCGTTCCCAGCAAGTACTTGAAGACTCTTTTCACGGCCTCCCAATGCACCCAGCCCGGGTTGTCAGAGAATTGCGCAAGGGTAGTGACCATGAACGCAATATCTGGTCGAGTTTCCATAGCGGCGTACATTAGGGATCCAACAGCCTTACGATAAGGAACATTTTGCATACGAGCGATGTCGGAGACAGGGGAAGGGGATTGAGTTTTGGTGAGTGCCAGATTCGCATCCATTGGCGTAGAAACTGGTTTGAGATCGTTGAAGTTGAACCGAGTGATAATAGAGTCGATATAGGAATGCTGGGATAGGGAAATGGTTCGTTCGGCCAGATTGCGAGTAACCTTGATACCAAGCAGCCAATGCGCCGGACCAAGGTCAGTCATGCGGTATTTTGAGTTGATCTGACCTTTGAATTCTTCCAATAGCTTGGCAGAACTCCCAGTTGCAAGACAGTCATCAACATGCACCGCGACCACTAATAGATCCTTCCCGATCTCCTTGTAGAAGACACCATGGTCAGCCTCCGAACGTTTGAACCCAAGTTCGAGGAACACAGCAAAGAGTTTGTTATACCAAACACGAGCGCTCTGCTTGAGCCCGTACAATGCCTTGATCAACCGAAGAACGTAGCGTCGCCGATTTGTGAGTTTGTGTCCAGGCGGCTGCTCCATGTAGACCACTTCATCAACATCCAATTCCCCATTGAGATATGCACTGTCGAAATCAAAACTATCCGTTGGCCAGCCATTTCGTGCCGCAATAGCTAGAAGGAGTTGAAACGATGAAAGTTTAGCGACTGGTGCGTACGTTTGATAATAATTGACACCGTAAATCTGAGTAAAACTGCGTGCCACTAGTCGAGCCTTGTATTTCTCGATTTCGCCAGCTGCGTTTTTCTTGATTCGGAATACCCATTTGCTGTCAACAACGTTTGCATTGTCCGGCCATTCTACCAACTCCCAAGTCCCATTTGCCTTCAAGCTGTCAAGCTCCTTCTGAATTGCTTCCTGCCATTTCGGCCAATCGGGACGACGACGTGCTTCCACATAGGTCGGTTCCAATCCCTCAGATCCTCCAATAACTGAAGCCATAGCCATTTCCTCTACGCTCACCATCTCCCAGTCATCCGATTCCTCCATTATGTCCCATTCCCCATCAGCAACTCCAGCAGCTTCTTCGGAAACTGGTTGTAGTCCTTTGGGCAAGAGAGGATCAGCTGGTTTATTACTGATGGCACCTTCACCTTTACGAAGACTTTGAACGTAACGGGATTCAGCTCGAGTGCGAGTGCTGCGACGAGGGTTTGTAGTTGCTTCGACAGTTTCAGGTAAGAGTCCAGCCTCAACTTCTTCCGAGTCTGAGTTTGCTGATTCGTGGTCTTCAGGTAGGACAGAGAGCCGCTCACCTTCAACCTCATTATCACTTTCCTCCCCCTCGAGCGGCACACTGACTGTCTCGGAGACATTGAAAAGGACACTTCGCTCCACCGAAATCCTATGAGATAATGGCCAATAAATCCGATGTGCGAGACTCTCTTCGTCAAAGCCAACCCAATGACCAATAACACCTCGCAGAGACAGTTTCGAGCCAGTAGGATCATGAATGCGCACGAGGAAACCCCATATCGGCAAGTTGGAGATGTCAGGCTTTTGTCCATGGAAGACTTCAAACAGAGTTTTGTCGTCCAAGGCACGAGTTGGGGAACGGTTGTGAACATAGGCAATATGCATCAACGCTTCACCCCATAGGAAGTTGGGAAGTCCGCTGTCAATGATGACGGCACGTACTTGGTTTAGCAAAGTGCGATTCATTCGCTCCGCGACACCATTGTATTCTGGGGTGTCATGTATGGTGAGTCGGTGTTCGGTGCCTTTCGCAGCTAGGTGTTTCGAGAACTTGTTACTGATGAATTCTCCTCCGCGATCGGTATGAAGACACTTCGGTGTTACTCCTTTCTGTGTACTCATCCAAGCCTCAAATCCCCGATAAGTCTCGAACGCCTCGTTCTTGGTGAAAAGAAGATGGACTTTGATGTAACAGCTAAAATCATCGATAAAGGACATGAAGTATCGGCGATGACCAATGGTTTCCCTTGGAGGGTCCCCATAGGTTGGAGTGGACTTCATCACCAACAGCCATCGTTTTCGGGGTGGCACGCTCACGTGTAATGGGACGACGAGTCATTTTTGAGTTCTGGCAAGGTTCACAAGTTGTTGGAGCAACTGACTCATCAAGCGTAACCCCTTCGACCATTCCTTTCTTCACCAATTGATATGCTGCTTCATGAGAGATATGACCGAGTCTCTGGTGGAGTTCATCAAGAGTTATGACGGTAGACACAGCGCCAGCGTACTCTCTCCCACTTTGCAGAGGATGAACGCGGTATAGGCCCCCACCGACATTAATTTGGCCAATATCCTCCCCCTCTTCATCCAGAATACGACAGATGCTTCCGGAGAAGACAACGGTATAGCCAGCGGCAGCAACGCGACTGACTGAAATGAGGGTGATGTTCATAGCAGGAGCATACAAGACCCCGTGAAGGAGGATGCGAGTGGTTTCTCTGTTAGCATTAGGGAGCCAGACATACATGTCGCCCTTCCCAGTGGCATGGAAGGTTTGTTTGTCAGCGGCGTTGATTGATTTCGGTGTGATGCTGACAAAATTAATGAAGTGATGCCTGCTTCCCGACATGTGACTAGTAGCCTCCGAGTCGTAGAGATCTACGTCACCGTGAACACCGCTATGCGAGAGAAGGGCATAGTTGAACGACGTGTCTGCATCATTGACGTCCATTTCTTCATATGGCAAGCTGGCCTCAACGTCAGGTGTGTAATAGATGTCATCATCGTCCAATTCATCAGAGTCTGATGGATACAGTAGCTCCAGCATGGCTTCCCATTCAACATCCGGAATCGAAGATAGGTCCATGTCGAAGTTGTCGAGGAAGCCCACCTCACGATCTTCATCCATGGCATCATCAACAAACACAGCCATCCAAGCAGCCTCGCTGGTACTCTTTTCCTTCTCCTTCCCTTTTGAAGTAGAAGCGCTAGCGGCTGATGCAGTTTTGTTGCTAGAATCAGATGCGCTGGTTGTGTTCGAACTCGATGCAGCCTTCCTTTTGGCCTGAGGTTTCTGTCCCTCTTTACCTCCTCCCGGCGCCCAACATTCTGCTTTAACGTGTCCACGCTTTCGGCAGTTGTAGCATTCGACCTTCTTCAAGCCCTTTCCATTCTGCTTCCCGCCACCACCAGCATGATAAGCAGAGTTGTCCTCCTCCTTTCCTCCACTCCTCAAGCCCCGCCACTCTGATTCCTCCAGAATGCGAACCATGAGCTTGTCTGGTGAGATGGTAGCGAGGGTATCGGTGGCATTTAGTGCTGAAACATAATGCTCATAGGATTTCGGGAGAGAACTGAGGATAATAGCTGAGAAGTCATCATCGGCTGGGGGATGTCCCATAGCAACAAGATCTTCACGCATGGTATGAAGCTTCGCAAGATGAACCCGCATATCACCCTTGTCAGGGCAGCGTTCCATTTGGAGTCTATGGCGAAGATCGACGGAATACATGTGTGAGCACTGCTCGTGATCTGAAGCGAGTGCCGCCCATATGTCGAATGCGGTCGGCAGCTTGCAGATTTTCATGAAGAGTGAGTCTGGGATCGTTCCAGCGATTTGCTGTTTGACGATAGCCTCCCCCTTGTGCCAGGTTTGTAGCTTGTCCTTCCAGTTGGTTACCAACGTGTTCTGATCTGTCGTTAGCTCTGTCGCCAAAGCACGGACAGACACGGGAATCGGGTCTACTGGTTCCGTTGCGGTACCATCAACATGGTCCAACAGGCCTTGAGCATCCAGTGCCCACTGGAATCGAGCCTTGAATATGACCCAGTTAGAACCCGAGACATCCAACTTCGGAATACGCAAGAAGTTGTCGCCGAGTTTGATAGAAGACATGGTAGACATGGTTAGATGAGCAAGAGTAGCAGCAAGGGTACGCGAGCGAGTGGGTAACAAGTAGGGAGGTTTACGTCTTGTTGTTTAAGTGGTGGGTAAACCAGGGCCCATAACCTGTGGAA
The DNA here is from genome assembly GCA_036872985.1 of Pleurotus tuoliensis. NCBI lineage: Eukaryota > Fungi > Basidiomycota > Agaricomycetes > Agaricales > Pleurotaceae > Pleurotus > Pleurotus tuoliensis. The sequence goes on along the minus strand of JAYMDH010000011.1, from coordinate 1,645,213 downwards.
TAATAAAGGTGCTCAGTACGATGGGAATCGACTGAGCGTGTATTAATAGTAGCTACCTGTGGAATAATAAAGGTGCTACGCGCCGTAATCAGTATGCTAAAGTAGGTAAGATAAAGTAAGTATAGCTCACCTCAGTATGATGGGAATCGACTGAGGTGACACCATGATATCATACTGTATTTGTACCGTACGTACACCCTAAATAGGACATGATTTATGGTACTATATTAGTCGGTGAGCGAGAAGCAAGCATTAGAGAAATAAGTATTATACTATACACGGCTGCCGCGTGTAGTGCAGCACCTCGATAGGAAGCACGGTTTGCTAGTGCATTCCATGCATTCCAACATGTCTGTGCTGTAGCCTTCGACACATTGAAATGCAGCCCTGCGGCCTTCTTCGATAGCGTAAGGATTTGACTTGCATACATTCTTGATGCCGTTTGGCATCCCCATTGGTGAGCATCGTTCACAGTAGTGGAATTTGACAGCAGTGTGTCTAGCAAATCTGTAACAATGTTCTTCTTGTTGTTCATTGATTGCGTGAGATAGCCATTGATCAGGTCCACTATGGAGATGTTGTACACCTCAAGGAGAGACTGCAAAGCCATGATAGGTTGAGAAGTGAGAACCATTGCTGATTGAGTACGTGTTGAGCTCACACTCTATTTATATATTACACTTGTGACTCTATATTAGCTTCAGTACCTACTACGGTCCACCTGCGCAACTGCCTAACTCCACGTTGTATGATTCTGTCTGCATTGTTGTGACTGGTTATGACTTGCCATCAAGCACTTTGACCTCTGAGTACATAGCTAAGTCTTGGTCATTTTCCCAGCTAGGCATAAGTTGTTTGGAAAACATGTGAAACCACAGTTGATAAGAACAGCTAAGGATGTGCCAAGGAGGGTGCCTGGCGAGCGTCTGTGTCAGTTTTGCCAGCTGCTCTATCGCAAGTTTGAGTCCTTAACTTTTCTTTGTCCTTGTTTGTATCTTTTCTAGGGGTGTCTTATCAAGCATAGAAGACTCATTCGAGCGATACAAGCATGCTGGTTCTAGGAGCCTGAAAGTTCACTAGTATTATGGGGCACCGAGAGAAATAAATAAATAATATGTACCAATAGCAGAAACTTTCTTACTATGTATAAAACTACATGTACTGCAACGACGAGCGCAAGTGTCCCAGTATTTCAATTCGCCTTTCTCCTGCTCTTCACATTGGCTCAACGAGGTAAGAGAAAAGTCTTTTCGTTTCACATAGCTGCATATATTGTGTCGTTAAATCAACGAGTAGCGAACCACAGTGAAAAAGGCTCACCATGCCCTTGAACCTGACTAATTTACATGAGGATTCGAAGACTATATTTAGCCTGAGTGGATGGGATCAAAGTGCTAAACAGCTGCCAAATTATGAACGGCAACACAATGATTATTTCCTGATACACAATGCACATAAGATTAGCGACCATTTGTACTACCTTGACACATCCTACCATCCCTTATCTCCTCCAAGGAGCGTGGTTTGGATCGCCCAAAGGCTCCTGAAGAATCTGAGGCGTAAAGAACAGCTGACTCGCCAATGGAGGGGACATAATCTGGGGCGGGCTCCTAGGCAGAACCGAGGAATCGACGCGCGGTATACCAGGTCGCCCTCTGACCTGCCTCTCTCCTCGCGGATCTAGCCTATCCTGGGATTGGGATTGACCGGTGTCATTACGAGTCGGTCGACTTGCCCTCGTGCTAGACTTCGATGGGCTCGACCGAGCGGGAAGTGGGGTGTATCGATCTTCTTCGACGCGTGTAGATCCCATCCAGTTGCTAAAGATACCTTTACGATCATTGTCTTGGGTTGGTGAATTCGTTCCGCTCCCGCTGCGACTTTTATTTGCCCATTCTCCAACCGCGTCCCACGCCGACTTGAACTCTTCTTCGACGATGCGGAAGCCGCTCCCCTCGACCCATTGAGTCTCATCCACTACGTCCACGTTCGTCTCCTTCTCCGCCCTCCTCTCCCGATCCGCCGCGTCGACGATCGCATCAGAATCCAACCTCGTGTGCCCACGGCTAACGCGTCTTCTTGCACTATGATTCCCCATTCCGGGCAGCGATGACGATCCAGACGTTTGCCTGACTCGTTCCAGCAGCTCCCTGCGGATAGTCTTGCTCCCCTTCCTCAAACTCTCGTAGGGCTTCGTCTTCCTAAACGTAAGCAATTCCTCATCATCCTCGGGATCCGATAAAAGGGACATCGGATCAGGCGAAGCCTCGTAACCCGTCAACGTGCTATACACCGACTTCGTAGTGTTCCTGCGCATCGCCGAGCGGATGGACTTGCGCGTTTGCGTACGAGATGGCCGATCTTTGATTGGAAGCGCTGGAGCAAGGAAAGCCTGCCCTTCTTCTCGTTGTTCCTCCGTAAACGGCGCATGAGTGGGAATGTCCCAGCTAAACGACGGCCCACGCGAAAGGTTACGAGTTTCGTTAGCCTCGAGATTGCCCCGCTTTTCTTGGTCCATTGTCATTATATCCACGGAGGCGGCATCCCATGCGTAAGCTGGGCCTGCTTGGAGAGCATCCCTGCGTCTTATCTGGAAGAATCCACCCATGCGCCGTCTGCGCGCCATGCAGCAACCAAAGCAGAACCACGCCAATACAGAACCTGCGATCAACCCAACGGCCGCGCAGGCACATATTATCACTACTTTCGTACGAGCGGCTTTTGCGTGGAGGGCGGTTGGCTTGAGCTTGGGGAACGTTTTGGCCGTGGGGGAGGCACTGGGGGCAGGAGGCTGGGCACTGATGTGAACGAGAGTAGATGTCTCAGAGGATGGACAATCCGACGTAGAGCAGGTAGTTGTTGTTGATGTTGATGTTGAAGATGTCGATTGGGTGGTGATTGGAGAAGTGAAAGTGGATGAAGGTATCGTGATACTGTCGGTAGACAAAGTGGACGCTTGCGGTATAGACACTATGATTGATACCTCTGGTGATGGCATTGGCGGTGGTGGTGGTGGAGGTGGTGGAGGTGGTGGTAGTAGAGGAGGAATCCCTGGATTCATAGTATATACGGGTTGGATGACGGGTGTCGTGGATGTTGCCAATGGATATGGCCACCAATTGAATGAAGTTGTAGTTGCGGCTAGCGGAGAGGGCGGGGCGAAGGGTGCCTCGAGCTGGCGTCCGATTTGGCGCATGGCCGGCGACCTGGGGGAGATGCTCTGCTTATCGGCTTCATTGGGTGCCAGAGCCGACGTTGCTGATACAACTGTAGCCCAAAATACAAGGGCGACCGCGAGACTGATTGGCGGCATCATGATCTGTGTGCTTCAAATATATAGTGCGATAATTTATAGTGAGTGAAAATGGAAGTCGCTTAGAAGATGTGGTTAGGCGGGAGTAATATAAAGCCAACACGGCTTTCGACACCGAAGGCGGAGAGATCGTGACCTGGCGCGTCGAATTCGAGGCCTGCCGCGATAAAAGTTGATCGCCGAACGAGATGTGAGGCGGGCGAGTAGGATGCGCCAGTAACGCCCGAACGCCTTGTCTTGCGCCAAAATGTTGTCGGGCGTACTAGCGATCAAGTAATATCATCAGCGACGATCCGTGATGGGCACGGCAAGTAAACCTACATAAAGGCGGCGGTGGCTTCACTAGCTCCCCGGCTCGAGGCCTCGTAAATGTCGATTGGCGACGTGGGCGAGGCAGAAGCGGCGCGGTCAATGGCGGCGGCGAGAGATCGTCCAGTGCTCGCTGTCCGGTGTCAGCGAGTGGCTGTTCTGGCGATATCGAGAAGCCAGGGGGCGCACTGCGAGATCTTGTAGGCCTATGTCGTGGTCGGGGTCGAGGAGCCTTGAAAGTGTTGATGGGTGGTGATAGTAGAGTTATGTCCTGAGGTAGACCTCTTGGTACCGGTGCCGCAATTTGTGGCTGACCAGAATTTGTCTCTCCGTAACCCGGAGGCGACTCAATGTCAGACTCCAATGTCACCATCACCGGTTGAGGCATTGGCCCAGGACTCTTCCTCCCCCTCCCCGCCGAGAGCCCAAACGCAAATGCTGATTTCGACACAGGGTAAAGGTTATTGGGCGCTAGGAGGACTGTGAGGTCGGTCATGGTTTATCGATTTCAAGGATCCTGGTTCCGGTAACGAGCGAAATTATGCGCAAGTGCGCCAGTAGGAATTTTGTGGACAAGGAAGACTGAATCGATGCAGACGAAGAAGAAAAGGACTATGAAACTGAGCCTTATGTGGTCGTGTGTACGTCGAAACGTTGATGGCCCTGCATGAGGACAAGCCAACCCCTATGCACCGTCGCTTCCATCGACATTGCATAGCGAATCTAGTGCAGTTTATGGCAGCAAGGTGAACGGCGAATTAAATACGTACGTGGTCAGACGGTAAGTCTTGCAAAGTGACTGTACCCTGGATGTCTAACGCAAACTTTGGTGACTCCCAATCTTAGTTCTTTGCTGACAGAGGCTGACATTTTAGTATTACTGATATAGAGATATTGACCTACCTCGCGTAGACAACCAGAGGCAACCAGAAACCCGAAGCTTGAAAGTGTACAGGAAGCTCGAACTCACGGCTTCAATACTCAGCTTGCCCATTCACGCGAACTTATGTAGATACGTAAAAGAATGAATACATCTTCGACCTGCTTCTTGAGCTAAGCGGTAGTGAAAGAAGTGCACATGGTGATGGCTGGAAAGGCCGTCAATATTCATATCTGCGGACAGGGAGTCCGGTGCGGCATCGCTATAGTGACACGTCGACGGCCCCGATTCTCCTTCTTCGACCTTCGTAGCACTTACCAGCGGTGACCAGGATGAGAATCAGACCCGAGAGACGTAACGGACAAGCGTGCTTGTGGGCATGCTGTAGATACTGTCGCATCCCGACGACAGAGCGATTTACAAGGATGTGGTTGCGATTCTTGGAAAGATCACGAAAGAGGCAACGAAATCAAACCTAGCTGATCTATACATTTATATCTCCCCAAATAACAGCGTAGGCCAGAGGGCCAGAGGCCAGAGAATGCGTTGTGGATAATGCAAGTTGCGTTCGCGGATTCGACGCGAGCTCCTGTCTGATAGGGGTATCAGGAGGCTCATAGTGTTCAGGAGTAGCGCATTCACTTTGTGCACTGTGAGCGAGTAGGCTGAATTTTGCACTACATTTTTTGGAGAACCTTATATCTCCATTACTCACTCGGCTTACGGAACACTTAAGCTACAAACTTTGAGAGAAGACCTACCAAACTCCTGGCCCCTGCCCCTTTCTCAACATCGTATCCTGAACCAACCATCTTCATTCCCACAGGCAAACGAGTCGAACAATGCGCAGAATATATACTGCAGGAATACCTTCGGGATTGTGCAATCCTTACATATCATACCCTACTACGATTTTAGCAGGCACAGCCTTCTCCTTGGGATCTTCATAGCCCAACTGCCCCTTCAGGTTTTCGTAGAACTCGGGCTTCAACCCCGCTTTTCCTCTATCTTCTTTATTAAAAGGGCCCTTCAGGTCTCCCCTCCATCCCCTCCTCACTTCGTCCCGGAACGCCTCTACCGGATCTATGCCTCCCTCCTGCTCACAAGCCCACGTAAACCACCTATGTCCCGAAGTAACATGCGTCACTTCATCAGCATGGATCACCTCCATCACCTTCACACTCTCTAAATCACCTGCCCGTCTGAAACGTTCAATCGTGGCGGGGTTGACGTCAAGCCCACGCGCTTCGTGGACGAGGTGGATGATGGCTAGGCGGGAGCGCAGGGAATTCGACGTGATTGACGCGGATTCCCAGAGCGAGGCGTGGACCGGCATGCTCCCGTAAGGCGTGCTTGGCGACATGGCTGACAACCGCGACGTGAGGAGGCTGAAGTGCTTGGACTCGTCGAGAGCCATCTTGGTGAAATCGGAGAAGAAAGCGGGAGGGAGGTTGGGGTGCTTTGAACCGAATCGTGCCATGATGTCCCAGCTGCGAGATTGTTGTTCTACTGGTGATAAATGAGAGTAAAGCAGGCACGTACGCTAAGTCGATGCTATGCAAGCAAGATGTTTGAGTACATGGTCGTTAAATAGTATTGATCCACTCACGCCCACTGCTCAATATTCGCTAGAGCATGAAGCATGACGGCCCTATTCTTCCTACTTTTCACCTTGGCCGGGTCAACCGTCTGCTTCAAGAAATTCTCGTCTCGAAGAGGGACATCAGGAGGCTTAGGCGCGTTCTTGGATTTGTTTCCTATGGACGTCAGCTTCCCTGTACGGAACAAATGCACCGCTTCTCTCGTGCGCTCGACTTTCAATGCGGGATGGGGTGTGTTGAGGATCAATACTGCCCACTCCATGAGAGTCCTTGGGGGGTTGTCGAGCGGGACCACAGGTTCGTCGGGGTTCGAAGTCGCTTGCTGTTGGGGTAGCGTAGATTCGCTATGCGCAGGAGGGGGATCTGCGAAGTCTACGAACAGCCGTCAGCCGTATATAAAAGCATAATCGCGTGGACAGACCTTCAGAAACAGGGCGTAGCTCAACGAGCCTCCATTCACTTCCATCTGTAGGCGTCTCTACCCAAACCGCATCGCCGCGCACCTCCACGTTGTATGTGCATGTCTGTAATCCAGTCTCGCTTTTGCCTGTCTTGAGATCGAAATCATATCTCTCCAAATATACTGTCAGTCCCTTCATGGTCTACCATCGTAGCGAAGGAATGCGGGCTCACCCATGCCACGGACAAACCGCTACGACGCTTGTTTCGCATTCCTCGATTTCCGCGTGAGACATCTCTGCGCCGAGATGGGGACATGTAGATTCCATCACGTAGATCTGGTTGTTAGCCTGCACATTGTCATCACTAGTGGGCGTGAGGCGAAATAGGATCAGCGAGTGGTATTTCCCCTCGATGGAACGCAAGGTGATGAAGAATCGGAAGTGGGTTAGTAGATGGGGCAACGGACTTATTCTAGGAAGAATCGGATGAGTTCTATTCAAAGAGTAAAGATTGACTCACTCGATGAGCATCTGTTCTAAACTTGTGGTAACCCGATCGGCGGCACAAGGTGATCGCTGCGTTATCGGGGCGCAGAACAGGAGTAACCCCTTTCTGCGTCGAGCACAGGCCAGAAGGCTGGGCTCAATGATCCCCTGAACCTTGACGCTTGCCTCCATCTATCTCGCTCAAATCGTTGGATAATGGATCCCCCAGCTATGGACCCCAATGTATTGTCCTCAAGGTCGCGAATCGCGATCCTGGGTGCAGGATCTGTCGGCTCCTCTATCGCGCTATGCCTTATTCTGAATCCAGTCGCGAGCGAAGTTATCTTAGTAGATCCCAAAGTCGAACTACGGGACGCTCAGGTAAAGGATCTGGGCGATGCCACGACTTACCATGGCGCTGTTGGGTGGGCATCCCTTTGTGCAATTTCGAAGACACCCGGGATTTTAAATAGTATTGTAGCGGCGGAGGTGTCAAGATTCGCAGCGGAACTCACAAAGATGCTGGTCAATGCGATGTCATTGTAATTAGCGCGGGCGCAAAGCAGAGGCACGGTGCGTTCCCCCTTTCGATTTTTACACGGTATACATTGTCTGATCCCTAATCGAACCTCAGGGGAATCGCGTACCGACCTTCTAGGTCGCAATCTTCATATCCTTCGTTCCGCCATCAACGACATGAAGCCTTTCCGAGAAGATGCCGTCATTCTCATTGTCGCAAACCCCGTCGACGTCCTCACTTACTTCGCCAGAAAGTTCTCTGGCTTGCCTGAAGGACAGGTACTGGGCAGCGGGACCTTCCTGGATAGCGCCCGTCTCAGAGGTATCTTGGCCGAAAAACTTGATGTCGATGCCGGGAGCGTCGACGGGTACGTGCTGGGCGAGCACGGTGAAACTCAAATGGTGGGAAATATCCGTTCATCCTGTGCCCGACTTGGTATTAACGATGCATCCGCGAAGGTGGCTTGGTCTTGCGTGACAATCGGTGCCGTTCCCTTAGAGCAATGTCTCCTACCAAACACAGTGCTCGACCGGAAGGCCATTGCGAAGGAAACAAGAGAAAAGGCAGGGAAAATCATCCAAGCAAAGGGCGCAACCGCGTACGGCATCGGCGCTCTCACTGGAAGCATTTGCAAATCGATCCTGTTCGACCAGCGCAACGTTCGGCCGATCTCCCACTGGATCGAGGAGATGGGGTGTTGTTTGAGTCTTCCGGTTGTGTTAGGACGCAAAGGGGTTCTGCGTACATTGAGGATGCCGCTGAATGAAGAGGAACAGGCATCTTTGGCGGAGAGTGCAAGCGCGTTGAGAGCGTTCATCAGCGATGCGGAGAAGATAACTTGAAGTACTTCCGTGCTTCAGGCGTGTACTGAAGCAGTTCGACTTAGGCTGAGATTTGAGGCTCGCGTATTTCTTCTCTATGAGTTTGTCGTGCTTGTTCTGTAATAATATACTTCTTCTATCAAAAGCCTGCTTCGACTGTTGAACGTCTAGCTTATGTTGACGACCTTTTCTGAGTGAACCAGGCCGTCAGCAGCAGGATAGTTGAGCAGAGGGCAGCTTACGGAGGCGGGCTAACAAAAGGTGGTTCTGCCCCAGAACGGGCATCATACATGATCTTGTTCGCTTAAAGATGTAAGACCCACGCATGCTGACATGGCGACATCAAACAAGTTGAATTTCCAAGAAAATTATGTGAAGATACGAATCATGAAGTGCGTAAGTAGGGTTGATGTGACCGAGTAGATACAGATGGAATAGATGCTAGGAGGGTTGTCAAGAATGGATAGGGTGTGCGGGTAGGGGGATGGGAGGTGTCGCGGCGGAGGATAACCAAAAACTCGTGGAAGGGTCGAAGCGAATACAAACATTTGATAATCTAAATAAGTATGTGAACGAGGCTGGGGAGAAGTGATTGATTATAGGATGCGAGTGCAAAATGAAGATAGTGACAGGATGGTAGATGAAGGATGGGTGGGAACGGGATGACGGTACAAGGAAATTGTGAACGGTCGGTGGGAAGGGGGTAATGCGAATACGAAGTCGAAGGACAGAAATAACAAGGTCAAGCAGATACTTTTGATGTCCCAAGAAATGATGTGAAGGAAACGCAGCGTTGGTGCAGCTTGCCTCGAGGATTCCTCATGCTGGGCCCCATGCACCTGGCTGGCTCAAATCGCGAGGACCATGACCTGCCGCGCCTCCTCCACCCCAACTCGACACCGTCCTCGCCTCCCCAGAGTCAGTCGTGTGGCCCGTTATAGTCGCTGGTGCCGTGACAAAGCTCTGATCAGCCGTGCTAATCATATCCACCGAACCGGGGATCTGCTCATGCTCTGTAACGCGACGCACAGGAATAGGGATTGGAAGGCTCATGGACAGGTTCCTCGACCGTTGATGATCATCAGGTTCCTCCGAGTGCTGGCGTGGAGTCAAATACGACACGGTTCCTTCATCGACCGAAGGCGGGGAAGTCGCAGTCATCAGACTGGTGTGCGAAGACCTGGCTTCGACTTGATGCGGTACATTCAATGCACCTCCAGATGTTGTCGGACTTTCAGCACGAGGCGATTCGGGGATCGGAGATGGTTGGCCATGGCCGGCTGGCGATTCGGGATGTTCGGGATCGTGCCACTGGGTCCTCAGAGGATGTCCGAATGTATAATTCTCTCCCCCGCTGGTTCCAGCGCTTGTGCTTCCGCTAACACTACTCATCACGGCATCGCTGATATTGCCACTGCCACTCCTAGAATGGGTTTGAGCATCCTCTCGCTGAGCGCGTTCCGCCCATCCCCGCTCTCTTGTCATTGACGGACGACCAGATTGGATGTCATCTGATTCACCTCCCGCGTCTTCTTCGAGTCTAGCCATGGAAGAATTTGCCCTGGAGCGACCGCCGAAAGTGGTATGCACCAATTCCAATGAGGAATGTGAAGCGGCCCCAAGACCGTGCAACAAGCTCTGGGTCCGCGAACGTACATGGACAGATATCATCGATCCGGCTCTCGATCTTGAACTTGACCCAGCTCTCGAGCGGGGTGATGACCCAGATGAAGATTGTCCGGAAACTGACCAATAAAGGAACGTCAATAAATCTTCACAATCGCTGAAGCACGAAACTTACTCGAATTTGTCGCCGACCTGCTGCCAGACCGCCTCAACCGATGTTGCTGAAGTTGCGCAGTCAAAGACAGCGTACTGCTGCCTCGGTGACGCAGGGCTGTGAAAGAAGACTTTGGACTCAGACCACCAGCAGTAGGTTGTCCAAGAAGTCCAACGACATCCTCACTCTCAGCACCATGTGCGCCTTCGTCCTCGACTTCGTGAACGTCCTCCTTACTTGGGTCAGCGGCGCCCTGTGGATCTTTTTCTTCTTCGTCGTCACTTGGGGAAGGTAGAGAATGCGTAGGTGATGGCGGCGGATTCTCCATATCTGGGCTTACAGGCGATCCGAGCGCTGAACTATGATAGCTCAATACTTGAGCCTCTCCTAAGTTGGAAGGGATACTGCCAGCTCTCCCTCTGCCTCCTCTGCTTCTTGGATGTCTTGGTGGCATCGGTATTACCCCACTGCCGCTCATCGCGCTCTCCGTGCCCAGACTCTGCCTGTTCCTTCTACCTGCTGCGGGTCCAGTAGGGCTACCCAATGGGCTCGCCAAACTGACACTAGCACTAGCGCTAGCATCGCTCAAGCTGTACCTGGGCCTCGAAGAATCGGTGGATTCGCGATTGCCAGTGCTGGCCGACATATACGAACGACCCGAACGAGCATTACTGCTTGGCCCTGTGGATTGTGATTCCGAATGAGAGTGATGCGCAGTTGCATGACGCGAGGGATGTGGGCTGCGGAATTGGAAAGGATAGCGCGAGTTCACCGGTTGGCCGAGTGACGACATGCTCTCTGAAGCTCTTTCCGATGACAGTGTTTGTCTTCGGGCAGAGGAAGAAGTCCGTGCATCAGAGCTAGAGGAAACGACACGCGAGCTACTTGATGGCGAGGACGGATCATCAACTTCACTCGATTTGACTTCGTCATCGTCCTCTGTCGCGGAATGAGAGAGACCGGGGGAAGGCGGGAATGGTACCGGCTCATCTTCAGACGATATGTGGGCACCTGCTCCAGCGAAAGGATACGGCGATACCTGTAATTCCCTCCTCTTCCCTCTACCTTTCCTTTTCCTTGAACTACTTCCTTGGCTTGTACTCTCAGTCTTCTCAGTCTCCTCTCCACCACTCCCCTTGGCGCTTCGCCTGCCTTCGTCTGTGTCCTCAACCTCAAGACCTACCAACACGGCCTGTCCAGAGACACCCTGAGCTTGTTCTACTTCTGGCGTTATGAACAGATCATCCCTCAACACTCCTCGTCTTGCCGGTGCCGGAGAGCTAGGAAATCCAACGGCGGCCAAGACGCGTTCAATCCCATCAAAGCCTCCTTCACCACTCTCAACTCCGCGTTCGACGTCCGCTCTCTGTCTCTCCTTGCCGATATCCCCCCTCTTCTTCGTTAACGGAGCAACGGCAACAAAGCAAAAGTCCCATGTCTCCGCCACTCTTAGCTTAGTCAACTCACGCCATTTCCACGGGAGACCAGGGCCGCGTTCCTGTCTTTTTCGCGCTGCGGAGTCGAATACGTCGTCGTGAAATGCATAGGCATCCCGAGCTGCGGAGATCCTGGATGGTATGGCTGGTGAAGAAGGGACATTCATGTTCATGTTTACCGTCGGTGTTTGAGCCATAGGGTACGAGCGTCTGGCGTAAGGGTTAGCCTGTCCAGTTTGCGCGTACGGTGAAAGACCAGTGGGAGTTTCCAGGTGGAATGAATATGGGTAGGCAGCCTTCTCGTCCAGAAATGTCTTCTCATTTCCATAGCCATATTCCTCTTCTTCCCAACGATACCGGGGACCGCAAATGCCACCGCATAGATGTCCACTGAGGAACCATAGCCCGATCCTGCGGAAAGATGGACGGATGAATATGGTACGGATACGGCGGGATGCACCACGGCGAATCTGGCGAAGCTCACCAACTGAGAAGGACGAGAAGGATCCGCCACGCAGCCCATATGCCATTCGCCATCAATACACCCCGAGCGTAAGCTGTCAACGATCCATCTTGAACGCGGAAGTACGTGGGATCGCGGGGAGTAGCAGGATTAGACGCCGTGCCCGTGGTCTAAACCAGCATCAATATACGCCAAAAATAAGGGAGTGATAAAATGCAACAAAAAGGGTGAGAACAGCGTCGAACTCACCACAGACTGAACGCTCGAGAAAGTGAACAAAAGCGCCAGGACCAAGCCGGCACGAGGGACCAACATAGAAACCGTCGGCAGATTCTGCGAGTAAAACCAGCACGACTCAGCTATGAACTGTTTCCAGCCACCATACTCAGAACTAGAAGGAAGGGTCGACACAGCGACTAATTCCTTTTCCGGGACAATAGTTGTCGGGTCCGAAGGATCATTCGGGTGTCTCGAGCGTGTTGATTGGGCGCTGCCGGATGGCGAAGCGGGTTGCGACGAAGCAGCAGGGGCGATGGAACCCCATCGGATTTGCATCAGAAAGCAGAACGTGCTATACGAAGTCATCACGGCGTAGTTGAAAGCAGGGGAAGAGAGATAGATAGGCAGGACAAGAGGACGTTCTAAACGTAATTAATAGATGAGCATTTTACACGGTAAGAGACGGATAACAAGCGCCAAGAACTCACTGATTCTCCAGCGTCGAACGAAGCAGTATATACCCTCATACATCATGACGATGCCGAACAACCATACGGCCGAGCAAAAGAGATACGCTGCGGTCGCGAGAGACCATGACCGCGAAGAGTTTGTACTGATACCGGATATAGGTTCGGACGGATGCCGCGATACGCTGATGTGGTGGATAAGCACTAGGCCTCGACTAGCCGATAAGACATACCTTATCAGCACCCAAATAGCCGTATAATCCAACCATATCTGTATGGGCACATGAGCTAGAACGAGAAATGGCCAAAGACGATAGAAGAGCTTGAACCACAGTGAAGGTGAGCGGAGAAGTTTGAGGTCAAGAGCTGGATGGCTAAATGTTGGAGTTATGCCTGTACGGTTGGGAGGACGTGACAAAGGCTGAGGAGGTGCATGCCGCGGTGATGTTGGGAGTGACGCCGGTCTTGGTTTTGAAGGGGTTTCAGGGGCAGAGGGGGTTGCGGGAAGTGGAGGGGAGAACTCTGAAGGTAGACCAGGCCGCGAGGTTTGCCTACGATGAGAGAACACGCCCGTCGCCCGTGACCAGACACGTTTGTGGAAGGGTAGACGATGAGCGGATTCAGCGGGGATGACAGGAGCTCCTCGAGGGATAATGGGAGAGGGTTGGAGAGCAGACGGATTTCTCGGCGACGCGCCCGCGGGGGAATGCGGGAGTGAAACGATTCTTACGGAACGAGGAGTCGGCCGCCTCCCGCCAAGGTTTCGAACAAACACCGATTCAGTCTCGCTTGGAGAGGAGGGTTCGCCCTCTCCATTTGTTCGCCCAACTTCTTCAATATCACCTTCATCGTCTAAAATTGAAGTTGAGTTCCCGGAAATGTAGATGCTGCTTAGCCGGCTTGGCAACTCACCTCTGTGTGCACCGCCCTCCATTTCAGCATCAGTAAGTGCGCCGTAGGGACCCACTTCGCCGTCTTCTGAGTCCTGAAATGGAAGAGGTGTTCGCCGCAAAGCAAGGGTTGTGGTAGTCGAAGCAGGCGGGGGTGGAGCCAAAGGCCGTCTCGGTAACCAGGATGGATAGTAGTCCGAAGACGGAGTTCGTGCGTGCGCCCGGGCAGAGTCTTCCCTCGCGAGAGCGTCGTTATTTCCGCTTCCGGTAGAATGTGAAGTGTTGAGATTGGATGGTGAAGGTCCCGACTGCGGAGAAGTTGGTGATACAGGAGAAGAAGAAGGTTGAGGTTGAGACATGGGTGACGTAGGAGATACTGGGGAGGTGCTAGCCCGTGCTTGTTCTCCTCGTCGCGAAGGCGATGCCGGAGAGCCCGACTTCGACTTTGAATTCGAGCCCGTGGAATTCGAGGAGCCGGAAGACGGAACCACGGAGAGAATCTCCGGAGGAATAGGCGGAACAGGAGGTACGTCTGGAAAGTCAAGAGTAGCAGAATGACGTTGTTGAGAACGTTGTCGTCGAGCCATCGTTGGGTGGAAGAGAGCGGTCGTTAGCGTTAAGTTAAATCAAATTCGTGGTCGTAAAGTCCGTCGTAGGTCGGGTCGGATAATGTAGGAACGTCGAAGTTGAAAGAATCGCGTCCAACGACGAAGGAGGAGCGAGTCGAGTCGGGGCGAGGCGAATAGAAGAAAGTTAGCGAATAGAATAGGAGGAGGAGGAGAGGTTGATGATTAGATAGCAGCAAACAGATGGTTCAACGCGCGAAAGCCTCGTGTTCACTTCAACGCCTCGTCGTAGCCTCGTGTTCGCGACTGAAAACACAACGTCCTCAACTCGAACCAACTTTCCCATTCCTCCACTTTTTAACCTCGTGCCTGATCCAACGATCCCTTGTGGGAAGGCGGCTATAGAAGGAGTGACTTACCAAACTCGACCTAGCAACACGCGGCAAACAAGGGGAGACTAGGCTCAAATAGGAGAAAATATAAAATAACGGAAATCCCAGATCGAAAATGGAATGTTGAAAGAACGTGTGAACGGTGACGCCCTTGACGGAATCAAAACGAAGGTGAAGTGTGGCGATCACGAACTACAGGAGTGAAGGAGCGTACCCAGCGCTCGCCTCCAACGACGATGAAGAGATGACGAGGCGGTGGTGGTGATGATGATGGTGGTGGTATGGAATGAAGTTGTTGGCAAGGCTTGTCATCACCTTGTGTATTGATTGTGGTGACCTGGGCGCGTTGCTATGGACGGCTATGGGCCCGCGACCACCTCACTCCGTTTACTCTGTACTTCCACGGTCAGTCATTCATAATCACGACATTCAAGTGGTGTCATCGTGGGTTATATCGCCCGCTGTGAATTTCCTTCGCTGAGGACGCGAGAGTATTTGGGTCGGCGGTTTACACGTTCGAGGATCATCTAAACTCCATATCAGTCCCTCGACGACCAAATCGTTCCATAACTGCATGGACAAACAGATGCATCGATACTTCTTACTTCTTCAGCTTATTTGCTACTTTAGCGATTATCGTGACCTTTCGTTTGGCTTGCATTAGTCAGTGACCGTCTATGCCCCGTCTCGGTCTTTTAAGCTTCCGAGGTCAAAGCGTCCCAAATAACGAGGAATAAACGGTGAGTTCAGAAGTTCCCCCTCGTATGAAGGAAACGATTGGCTCGCCGACGCTCACGAGGTCTATTCTGTGCAGCAAAATATTTCGGTAGGCGCTGCGGTGTTGGCCACTTCCGCCACCAAAACGGAGGACATCGCCGGCCATCCAACATTCATCTCTGCAGGTTCCACTGGTTCCTGGAGATGAATGACATACCTCATGCAAAGTTATACATGCAGTATGCCGAAACATTCTCACCGTTTATAAGGCAGTTCCCCCATCCCAGGGGCAATTCTATATGTGTACGCCTCCATACTTGATGTGACGCGAGGCCGAGGAACGATCTGCAGACACAGGCATCGAGGCTAGATGACAAGACCCACGCAGCCGAATCGGCACGCACAACGACACGAGAAACGCACGCCTGAAGCCAATGCCTTGAAGCTATGCAGCAGGGCGTGCCACACTTTCTAATATTTCGTGCGGCCTAGGTAGACGATCTAGAAATTGGACTGGATCCAGATGAGATTAGGCGCATATATCCAGCCTTTTCCTACCAGTCACAGGCAAATCGTAGCCGTAGATATCCGTGTCATTGTCGATTTAAGAAGGAAATGTTTGGATCATGCACCTACTGTTCTGCATTTGTCGTCGGTGCGAAAGTCATGTCTTTTGTAGGAGTTTTCTTGGTTACACTAACCATTCGTGCCGGGCCATATCGTTATTTCGTAATGCGTATTCACACTTCTGACAGCAAGATTGCTCATTCATTGCACAGTAGAGTGAGAATCAGCCGCATATTTTTGGTGGATTTCAATTAGAGCATCGTACCAGCCAGCCAACTCGCCTGCCTCGTGTAGACCTGCTTTCACGCCGTTTCTGGATTAGGGCTTAGATCGAGGAGCACAGTGTGCTCAGCATATGAGCGACGCAAGAATCGAGCTGCCTTAGAGAAGGGGATTTGAGACCTTGCGATTTCTTTCTGGTGATTGGTTATTGGTGTGCATAATAGGGGTGCATAGGGCAGACAACGCGTCCATACGGCCAAACAACGCGTGGTCAGCAAACTCCGACCACTCATCTTGTTTCCGCTCCTTCTCCCATTTCATGTCAGGGGCCACCATCAAAGCTATCGATAGTAGCTCAATCCATCGAATCACCTCCGGTCAGGTGGTCATTGACTTACAGACTGCAGTTAAGGAACTTGTGGAGAACAGTATCGACGCTGGAGCGACAAGCATAGGTACGCTCATACGCTAACGTGCTAGCTAGGCTAATAAGCCAAAGACATACGCTTCAAGCACTATGGGCTTAGGGCAATCGAGGTTGTCGACAATGGATGTGGTATCAACGAGGAGGACCATGAGAGTATTGGTGAGCCGAACGTTAATCCAGGTGGTATATAGTCGTTGACTCGTTACCAAGCATTGAAGCACTGCACCTCGAAGCTATCTTCCTTCTCTGACTTGACGTCAGTCCATACATTTGGCTTTCGAGGAGAAGCTCTATCATCCTTGTGCGCCCTTTCGGAATCGGTCACTGTCACTACGAGCACAAAAGCACCAATGGGGACGAGTTTAGATATGGCCCCAAGCGGGAAAGTGAAGAAGAAATCGAAGGTTGCTCGTCAGGTATGTCGCCTTACATTCTCAGCAGTGTCATTCATCCGTATGTCTAGCGAGGCACAACCATCAACATCGTGAACCTCTTCTTGCCGCTGCCTGTTCGACGTAAAGAATTCGAGAGGAATCTGAAGCGAGAATTTGGGAAAGCAATAACGTTGTTGACGGCATACGCACTGGTTCCATGTACATCAATCAGACTCTCCGTGACCAACCAACTTGACTCTGGGTAAGGTGCTCAGCATACGTTAATCAATTATTCTCACCTTCTTATTCTCAGCAACAAGTCTGTGCAGTTGCGCACGAATGCAGCATCGTCGATTCGGGAAGCAGTTACAGCGCTGTGGGGAAACAAGGCACTCGATAACGTTGTCGACCTAGATCTCACCTTTGACGTAGAGCGAGATAAACATGCCACGAAGCGGCTAGCTGCCCTCCAACCTGATCAGGACAATACCGATATGGCCTCAGCAGCGTCTTTGAGCGTTTTCGTAAAGGGCTTGATATCCAAGTTCTCCGTCAACCAGGGCAGATCTGGAACGGACCGTCAATTCTTCTACATCAACGGGCGACCTTGTAATCTATCTAAGGCAAGCAGGTCTGCTTTCTACGATTATCCTAATCACATCGCATCCAGGTCCAGAAAGCGTTCAATGAAGTTTACCGAGCATTCAACGCTACACAATCACCATTCATCATCGCTGACTTTCTCATCCCTACTGGTACGTATTGTCAACCTTGTTCCCTTTGCTCGCCTAAATATCACGTAGATTCTTACGATGTCAACGTCTCCCCCGACAAGCGCACGATTTTCCTACATAACGAAGCCAACTTGATAGCAGCTCTACGCAAGGCGCTGGAAAAGACGTTTTCCCCCTCCAGATCTACTTATGATATGAACAACAATCTAGCCGCGCCCATATCTCAACAAATAGCAATTACTCCATCACCGACGAATAAGAGAACTCAAGCCACCCTGGATGAGAGTCCAGGCTCATCAAAGAGAACGACACAAGAGAGGGAAGATGAGAAAGGAGAGAACGACGATGGCGGGCTCGAATCGAATGTCGGTGAAGAGATGATGATGCCCAACGACAAACTCGCGACGCCTTCGCCACCTCCTCCGAGCCGAACTCGCGCTCGTCATTGTCAGCAAACTCTCTCTTCACCCCCTTCATCACCGTCCGCCTCTTTACCGCCGATTAACGTCCTCGAAGATGATCCCGAACCTACCGCGGTCGTCTTAGATACCACGAAGGCGATTTGGAGTCAAGGCGCCCCACGGTCGCCAACCCCTTCAGAGGGTGGCGGCGACGATTGCGACAAGGAAGATGCCGTCAATGCTCCAAACGCTGTCGATGAAGAAGTACATGAACCGCCCCGGAAGAAACAGAGGCGTACGGTATCTGCGTCCCCTGCTCTTTTCCAGAGGAAGATCAAAGACATGTTTCGTCAGCCCGCTGATGTTAGCAATTCTGCCAGCTTGGTTTCAGCTACGAGAAATGATGTCGTGAAGACGAATATCGCGAACGGGGGTGGTGCTCAAGGCGTCGCCCAGCGGGATGTCGTTGCGAGATCTCTCACACTAGTCAATCGACGCTCTCATCTGCGAGATTATATGATGCCAGGTAGCCAAAGGCTCTCCGACTCGTCAGGAAATGTTGACGTGAACGAAGAAGGAGTTGATGACAAAGCCGCAGACGAAGAACAAGCAGCGGACGTTGGCGACCTTATGTCACCATCTCCGCGACCTGACGTTACCGATACCGCCGACGCTATGGATCCGGATGCTTTGGGAGTGGAGGAGATAGCATGGCATCGCGATCCACTATTTCTGGATAGCCCGAAGCCAGACTTCGTCGACCTCACCGACGACTCCTTATTCGAAGACGATATATCTACGCTTGATGAACCTGACTCTTCCATTCTCAATCCGTCACAGACCATCTCTGCTCCCATTCTACGTCCAGAAGTCATCCGCAGCAATAGCACTAATGAGAGCGGAGACGTCACAGTGCACTTCGACTTCACGCGCATCAGTCAAGTGTGGCTTGACTTGCAAAACCGGTTACTGGACGGGTCCGTTAAGTCCCCTGGGACGGCTTCGAATGGTCAGGATGTAGAGATGGGTGATGCGGGAATTACAAACGTCAGTGATGAAGACAAAGCGATTCAGACGCTGACAAGAGTCATTGAGAAACAAGATTTTGTCAAAATGCAAATAGTGGGCCAGTTTAATTTAGGGTTCATCGTCGTACGCAGGCGGAAATCGAGGTCTCAGCAGGCGGGCGTCGATGTGGATACCAACCTCGATGCAGACTCCTCCAATACCCTGGACGACTTGTTCATCGTTGATCAACATGCTGCGGATGAAAAGTACAATTTCGAGCAACTTCAGGAGACTACTAAAATCAAGTCCCAGCGGCTGTTCAAGTGAGTGCCCTTTCTCTGATTAAAAGATGGTTGATAACGTCCCGAGAAGGCCACTGAACCTTGAGTTGACTGCGGCAGACGAAATCGTCGCTTTGGAAAATATCGAAGTTCTTCGGAATAATGGCTTCGACGTTGTCACGACTCAGGATGTCGAGGAGAATGCAAGCGACTCTAGTTCTTGCCCAACCCGACGGCGCCTCCAGCTTATTGCGCAGCCAGTAAGCAAAGACACTATCTTCGGGGTCAAAGGTATACCATCTCGCTTCAATAGTCTGGCAGCGCTGACACAAAGCACTTGGGCAGACCTCGAGGAGCTCATCCAATTGATGCATGATCACCCTGCCGGTCAAATGGTGAGACCCTCCAAAACCCGTGCCATGTTTGCTATGCGTGCGTGTCGTAAAAGTGTGATGGTCGGTATGCCCTTGACCAAGAGGCAAATGACTACTGTACGTGGCATCCTATTTCTTTATTTCTGTATTTAGTATTCTTCATAATAGGTTGTCCATCACATGGGAACGATGGACTTGCCATGGAACTGTCCTCACGGGCGTCCAACCATGCGCCATTTGTCAGATATATCTTCTACGCAAGAACATTTGAAAGCTCCTACCCTCCGTCCTATTGACTGGTCAAGGCTGGAACGGATGTGAGGCGTCGTCCTCTTTTTCATATCGTCTATCTTCTATCATCTACACTACATATCCAATGCCTCATCGGTATGTGTTTTGGCTTACAACGCATAAGGTCGATCAGGAACCGAATCGGTATTACAATCCTCCTATCGTTTCAAATACCCTGTAAACTTTCCATATGCACGCAGCGGGGCCCGGCAATACTGTAGACTTCATTTAAGGCGGGAAGGTAAGATTCAGATTGTAAGGACCCCTCCTTCCACAGCGACTATCTTCATAAAATGTCAATCCATTCAGTGAGACAATCCCAGAACCATCTAGCCTGGAACAGGAGGTGCGCTTTTGTAATTTTCACTGTGATGTATTCAGTTACAACTCTTATTCTCTTAGTATCCAGCCCGTGGTCTATGCCCCGTCAGGCGATACGATCATCTTTGATTGCCTGGATTCGTCCAATGGCCAGATCACGCCAGCCTCCACTGCACCAACGCTCCCTTCCCTCGTGGTTGCAGAGCTTGACCAAGTCAGTGGCCCTGTTCACATAGAGGGCGCACTGCTCGGAGATACGCTGCAGGTGGACGTCCTGGAGATCGAGACGGGTTGATTGGGGTTGGACTGGACTCATTCCTGGATTCGGGGTCCTGCTTGGCGACTTTCCTACGCCAGCATTGAAGATCTGGGAGCTGGATAAGGAGAACGGGTTCGCCTGGTTCGATCGCGAGAAGGGGATAAAGATCCCCTTGCGACCCTTTCCCGGCGAGATGGGCCTTGCGCCAGGCAAGGAAGGGGCGTTCTCGACCATTCCTCCGTACAATACCGGAGGTAATCTGGATACAAAGTATCTCCACGCGGGGTCGACGCTGTACTTACCCATAGAAGCGGAAGGAGCGTTGTTTTCAATTAGGGTAAGGCATGTTATTCACCGACCGTCTTGGTGTTGTTGATGATAGAGCGACTATAAGGAAGGTCACGCAGCTCAAGGTGACGGAGGTAAGTGTTACCATCTTATTGCCCAAAGAGTATTTCGCTTAACTCGGATTAGAGGTGTGTGGTAAGGAGACTCCCCGGCTTTGCTCCAAGGCTAGCTTAACTTGTATCTCTAGGTTGCGCTCTCGGAACGCCGATACACGTAAAGGTACGGCTCACAATACGCAAAGACAAACCGTATACCAAGACGCCACTGTAGGGATTGAACCATGTTCAATCCTTGATACACGGTATTTTGTACGTATTCTATCGTTTCGTTTACTTCTTGTTTCGGTCCGTTATCAGCTGCGGCTGCATTCTTTCTTAGGTATTATATTACTTACTCGCACATGCACACTCTGCATGGTTAGTTACATCTACTAGAAGTATATATAGTACCTAGCACCTACCTATAATAATAAGAAGAAGATTTTCCCCCTTAGTTGCGTTGCGAAGTCGAGTCCAGCAGTCGCACGCGGCACTGTCTGGTTCGCGTTCCGTCTCCGTTCCGTTCGTCACGTGGCGTTCGGATTTCGTTCATTCGTTCCTTCTTACTTCGTCTTTTGGTGGGAACACACCATTCCCAGTCCTCGCATTCACACAGCGAATACCACTTCGCGCCTACACCACACTACACAACCACCGAAGCGGTTTCTCGTGAAGACTATTACTGTACTACTGGAATTGACTCGGGTACGGCAGCATGACCTTGCATCGTCCACGCTGCTAATTTCGCGCAGACATCAAAACCGCTATCAGAGCCGCAGCGCGGTACATGATAGACTATCTTGTCGCCGAACACTAGCTAGGCCGAACGGAGGCCTACATGCTTTGCGGCGTCGATCTTAGATTACACGAAGTGGCGAGACGCGACGTTTACCTCCTACCCTCTCTCACACTCACGCAACGGCGTCTAGTTTGATATGCCCAACTACGTTGTGAGCATCCATACATTCATGTTACGTCCAGCAATGATTGACCGGTTCGAAGGTTGGCATGATGATTCCAAAGTCCATCTTTACTCTCGTGTAGTTAATGCATTTATACGTACATTGAGCGGCTACTTCTTGCGGCTAACTGTGGCGGAAATCAGACCACTTGGAGTCTCGATAGGCATGAACACCTCCGCTTGGGACGTGGACGTGTTGTCGAGGCCGACATACTTCATGTCCACCGCAATATAGTGCTTGTTCGGAAGGGAGTATGATACCGAGTCGATTCCGGCGTGCTCGGTAACAATCTGCTGGGCCATCTTGTAAAGGGTTGCCTGCACACTGGCGCTCGAGTCCGCTGCGAACACGTCCAACGTGATCTTCCTCGCCCTGCTGATCACTCCTTCATCCCATACGTCCCCTCCAGAGCCCTGAGGGATGACGAACTCAAGTTTGGCTTCGTCGCTTGGGGAGGGTATGCTGATGGTCGAGAAGGTGTACGAGAGGTCGACAGAGGTCGAGAAGATGCGATCATCGACCTCCTGGAGAGTGGTGTAGCCGTCTCGGATGAAGTTGGTGAACGACGAGCCTGAGGACTTGAGAATGAGGAGATCGGTGATACCGGAGGTAACGGTTGCGGTAAGCTTGTCCTTCCCCTTGGTTGCGTCCACCTCCACCGTTACGAACCGCTTATCGTCCCCATCGCGGAAGAACGAATGAGCATGCCCCGCGTCAGTTCCATCCACTGGAATCCTGGTCCACCTAACTTGCTGCACCGTTACGAAGGTTTTGCGGATATGTGAGTATTTGGAGAGAATATGAGTGCCGATGTGAAGTGCGAATCGTTCTGGGTTGAGAACATGGGGGGAAACCTTTGCCAGGTAGTATGTTATGTTCTTGATGGAGTCGGTGGCAACGATCACGGAGTTGTCTGCTGCCGTGTAGCTGACGTCTATGTCGCCTTCCAGGAGCGTCGTCACGTAGTACTCGACGATATTGTGCCAGCTTCCATCCCTCACGACGCGGAGCACCCTAACTTTATCCTTTCCGTAGCGTGCAGCAGTGAGGGTCGATATGTCGGACATAGGCTAGATAGGAGGTTACATGGGTGTGCATATGGGATCGCGTACCACTCACAGTGCTTCGTCAGTGTTCGTGAGCGTGAACAGCGATTGGGGGGCGTACTTCTGTAATATATATTCCCTCACAAGTCCAGGCGTGCCTGGGCAAAGTCGCCGTATGATTCCGCGAGCCACGCCAACCCAAAGCTGATAACGACCGAGATAAGCGCATGGTCCCCCTGATCTAAGATGTTCCCACAATGATAATAATTATCAGATAAGAACCGCTCCGTCAATCTAACTACATCAAAGCTCTTCTTTCCCCCTCGTTTACCGCTTAGAAAGATGGCAGTCCTCCAATCAACAAAGACCGTTGTAGTTCTCGGCGCTGCGTACGGAGGTCTTGTTTCTCTCGATGTGTAAATTTTCTGCAAGTTGAAATCATATGCTTCTAGGTGCTCGCGCTGCGCAAGTCCTCGCGCAAGGTCTTCCCGAAGGCTGGAAAGTCGTTCTCATTGATCGAAACTCGTACGCTTAGCCCATACCGCCTCACTTTGACCGCGCATCCATATCATTAATAGACACGTCAACCGTACGCAGCTTAGATCCGAAATATAGAGCAGATTAACCGACGGAACGACAGACGTTTATATTCTCCCTAGGCTCACTGTCCTCCCTAGCCACGAGCATAAAGCCTGTAAGTGCCTTCGTTTAATGGCGATCCAAGGCCTCATTCTCGCAGTTATCCCTTACCGCAGGGTCTTCTTGCTCGACGGCCCGCATCCACATCTGTTCCTCCAGTGTCATGTCGTCTCCCTCGCGCCACATTCGGTCAAGCTTTCGAAGTCCTTCCCGGAACATGGTATAAATGATGGCTTCCTTGATTTCGACTACTTGGTGTACGCCCTTGGAAGTGTTTTGCCTGGTCCATCCGACCTATGGGGTAGTAACGTCTGCGGGGTTGTCGCAAGTCCAGAGAAGTGCAAGGAGGAGTTGATATATCAAGGTGAGAAGACGCAAGGTATCGAGTGGCTGAAGAAGAACCAGAAGGTCATCGAGGACGCACCTAGCGTTCTTGTTGTTGGCGGCGGCGCCTTGGGTGTTCGTAAGTCCGTGTTATTGCTGTCCCGCGCCGTAACTTTCAATAGTGTCACTAGAATTCGCTACCGACATTGCCGCTGTCCATCCGAACAAGAAAGTAACCCTTTTGCATTCCCGAGAACGAATGCTACCGAGGTTTAATGAAGAAATGCACGCTGAGAGTATGTAGCGGGCCTTCGGAACGATTGGACCTTTGGCTAAAGTAAAAATAGTCCTCGCATCCACGGTAAAGCTAGGCGTAGATGTGATACTAGGCGAACGGCTGGACCTCAAGTCAGCCGAAGAAGTTCCGCCCAAACGGAATGAGGCCGGCCAGCGTGTTGTCCGGACCGTAAAAGGTAGAGAGCTGGCCGCAGATCTATTGGTAAGAGACACATTCCGCAGGGTATATTGACGATCTCATGCTATTCCTAGATGCTTTGCACTGGTCAGCGAGCGAACACCGAAATCATGGGACGGATGGATCCAGCCACCGTGGACCCAGGCACTCACCTCGTTCACGTCCTTCGGACGTTGCAAGTGGATGTTCTGAAGGCGGAAGGGAATAAGAATCCTGAAGGCGCCGTCGAAAATACGCCTTACCCGCACATATTCGCCGTTGGCGATGCTGCTGATGCGTTCGGTGCTATCCAAGCTGGGCACACAGCATACGCGCAGGTAAGACTCACTACTGACGCCTCCCTTTCGAACTGAGCATTGAGCAACGGTTGCAGGCCGAATTAGCGGGGAAGAACATTCTGAAACTGATCGACGGAAAGGATCATGAATTAGAATCATACAAGCCGGGACCTCCTGGAATCAAGGTGTCGCTTGGTCTTGTGAGTGGCTTTCATGGTCTGGGGCACGCGCTTGACGCGAGACTGCTCCGTAGAAACATTCAGTCTATCAAGTACAAGGTGTTGTGGGAACTAAAGATGATGGGGTAGACGACCTGCAAGCTGCCGCTATATGGCCTTTCTTTGGGATCAAAGTGGAGGAGGACGAAGACATGTATGAGTAAAGTCTAGGTACAAGTTCAAATTCGAACCTGAGTAAGCGGTCATGGGACTTTATATATAAATCAGGGACCTTACGCGGAGTTTGAGTCAACTTTCGCAGCTACCACTTGCTTCGAGTGTATACCATGACCGACGCCTCGAACACTTCTACGGTGTGCCATTGTCCAGAAACTCTGCCTTGATCAGTGGAATTAACTGGGTAGGCTGGCTCTGATGCCACAGCTTTACCGCAAGAAACCGTTGATTTTGCCCACCGCATATTCGATGCTGCCCGCAACGATCAGTCCGAACTTCTCCTAGCGGCTGTCGATGCAGGGCTTCCAGTTAATCTAACCAATGAAAAAGGTACGCACGCGCTCGGAAATACCGCCTTCTCTCGCCTTAACCTTAATATAGGCAACACCCTCCTCATGCTGACCGCGTACAGCGGGCATCTGGAACTCACGAAACAGCTTCTCGAGCACAAAGCAGATCCCAACAGATTGAACGATAACGGGCAGTCGGTTGTTGCGGGGTGCGTCTTCAAGGGCCACGATGATATCGTTCGCCTGCTGGTTGAGCGTGGCGCGGATGTCCGTCTGGGAAAACCCAATGCCATCCAGACAGCCCATATGTTTGGTCGCCAGGACTTGATGGAGTTGTTGGGAGCGAGGGATGGAGATATAGACGCATCGGTACCTACTCCGATCGGACCCCCGGCTTGAGGATAGGATACAAGGGTATGTATTCAATAACAATCATTCATCAGCGCGATCTGTCTATTCCTAAGCAAATGTCCCTGCTCGTGCAAAGTCAACGCGCCGAAATAACTGACCGATGAACGGCCGTCAGAAGCCGTTGGTGTCTAGTACGTGTGCTGCTAATTACCCTTCGCTTCCTTCTACTCTATGTTTCTAACGACAAATCTTATTTTGCAGGGAAGTTCAGGACAGCAGCAGGAGGAACCGTCCTATGTCCGTGTGTCACACCGATTGACGGCACACGACAGCTTTAGGGTGATATGACAAAATGTGTTCTCGCCCTAATTCTTGCTTGCACGCACCCTAAAGGCGTCTCATTGGATCCTCAGAGCTTTTTAAGTTCGATGTAAACCTTTCCTGGTGTCCTTATTACCCTGAGGCGATCATCACCCCATAATATGATCCCTCCACCGCATCTAGAAGGGGATGCGACGTCTGGAAGTTAATGGTGAGCGGCTGGTTCATTCTCAAAGTCGGAGATTTTGACGTACATAGTACGCTAACATCATTCAGGGAGGAGGTCAGATGGCCCCCCCGTTATCGACTTCAAGTACTGGGCTGTTGACTAACAGCGAGGAAGTCTGCCGTGAACGCCCGAAGATTAATGCACTGCGTCCCTTCGACTTCTATGCACAAGTACACCCGGCCGATTGGGTGTTTTGACGTAAACCCAGGCTGGTCATCGGTCAAACTGCCTTTTTATCTACCGCTTTTCGGGTATGGACTCATATGCACCTCCCCGCTGCTCTCCCAGGGCACAGCATACTTCTTCACTTCTCTCACAGCGAGGGACAGTAGGGCGTGCAGAATGTACAGGCGCATCAACGAAAACAAGGACCATGTCAAATGATCGTCGCGCCCAGAAATGGCTTGGTACCACTCATGACTGAGCACATCAAATTCTCGCTGCTGGTAATGCGTGGCGCCTGACATTCACTCGTTCGAACTACCAATCAGCTCATTTTGAGGCGTGCTCATCTGTGCGCCTCGTTAAGGTCGGCGGCGTCGGTGTAGCGGAGAAAGAAGGTACTTACCTCCATCCTCACGTCGTTCTAATCTTGTTGAAACATAACACATAATTTATCCCCGGTGTCATAACTGTACCCACCCTGAAATAGCCACCCCATCTATTAAGTAGATTACTTAGGCACCGATAACTATCGCGCAGTACTTTCAACGGCAACCTCAGACATATTTGCCTTCCGCGATCTGAGCTTTGGCCACGCCTGACGTCCACAGGATGCGGTGGCCCTCGTACCCTTTACTACTACAGTGTTAAGCTTCCGTCACCTGCGCGCTGGCAATCACTTATTGTTCAACGTGCTCTCCCATAGCGCCTCGTGGTTTCCCCGATATTGATGAAGTACCCTCAGGCCTGTGTTTGGTAATTGATGGCTTTCATTGCGGTATTGGGGGGTCCTGGCACCCTTGCTCTGTCAGTCACCGTCACACTAGCTTCTACAATACACTTCCGCCGCTGGCCGCAAGGCAGGGATGCGCTAACTCGACACTGCAGTTATCAGACACTGTGCACACAAAGACATTGCAGTTGATCATGTATTATACTATACTTCTTGCTAGCCAATAGCGAGTACAAAGGCTACCAATTTACGCCGCAAAGCAACAACTTGTTACCATGCAGAGTACCTCATTTTTCCCCCTGTTCCCATAGGGGAGGAAAGGGGCTCAACAACCACCCCTCTGTCTTTGAATTTGAAGGATCACGACACGGCTCGTTGGCTGCTATGAAACTATGACAACCTACGCTATCAAGACACACTACGTGATCAACATTTGACATGATATGCCTCATTTCAACAACTTGTGGTCGGCAAATATACAGCTCTACGCACGATACATCGATCTCGCCCTTAGTTCCTTGCCCTTAGCCTCAGTCCATGCCTGAGGTACCTTGGTGCATGCCCCCGTGTTTAATTCGAGACTCGTTCCGGAGCCACAACTCTCGTGCGCAACTTTCACGACCTTGTCCGAGGCAAGCATTGACCGCACCACGCGCTTAAGACTCGTCTCCAGTCTCCTAAGGATAAGATGCTTCGTACGAGGGCGCCGGAGGGAATGGGAGGATCGTAGAGTGGACTGCAATACTACCCATAAGTATCACCCCCCACGCAGTCGTGGTTACTCTCACAACGCTGGTTTCGAGCCTACGTCGACTTCCATATTTCGTCCCCGTCCCTCAATTTTCATTCACTCAGTCCCAGAGACAAAGCAGCACATCTTTTAAGCCCAAAGAAGGGACTAATCTTAATGACACTGTCGCGAGACGTAATCTGAAATGGTTTGCTCAATGCCAGCCACTTAAGAACAGGCACTATGCCGCCATCTCAGTAGAATCCGCGGCGTGCTTCCTTGATCAAGCCTTCATACACTTCGTACCACGTATATCGCTGGCGGACGCGACAATGAGGAATATCGTTGAAGGACGCCGAAGCGGGGACTCAGGGGTGTGTTGCTATTGAATTCTCTGCAACTACGAAGTTGAAACTTCCCAGAGGGCAGAGGTCAGGATGTCAGACGCGAGCCGTTGAAGCCTTCTGTTACTAAACTCCATCGCTTAACGCACTCCGCCTCCGTAATGTTGTGGCCCCACTTTGCCTGGTTCTTCCTGCTCACAGGGGCTCGTCGCAATGTAAACGCCATTACTGGTGCTCCGGTCAGAACACACCAACCACTCATCAAACGCGTAAATAATTCGTCGAAGATTCATGGTGGATACTGCCGACGGCACGCGACATTGAATTTATGAAGTACAATTGCTTGATCGCAGACCGGGGCACTCCAAAACGACGACTTTGCCCACACCTTCCTGTTGCTAGAACGTTCTAGCAAGTCGGGCTTAAAAGACAACATGTTTGCAGCTTATTGCCTATGTATTTTCGAGGGATTGTCCGTGGGATTGGGCTCGATGAGATATCTATCATACTATCACTGTCACACATCACACCAGGACCCCGACTTCCTAAAGGACCTAGCCACACGATGACTAGTGGTAAAGCGCACCCCCTCGTGTTGTGCCTCTAGACCTGGGCAAGTGACACAAACCATTCTGCCGAGATACCTGGCACTGAGCTAGCAGTCTTGGTCAGAATGCGAGTGTGCTTCTCGTAGGCCCACCAGGCCTATCGGTCATGCGAGGTAAGGCTATTTGACATATCGATGAACCCGCCGGGCCATATTGTGGCCATCCCCGCAACGACATTGAACAGCAGTGAAACAACCAGCACGTCCCCGATATCAAGATGTGATGGTCTGGAGCGTGGTGGACCCTAGTAAGATCAGCTCTGAGAAATTACGAATAGGAACCCTGGATTGGAAAGCGTGTAAACGGGATGGTCTATTGGAAGGACAAGTATAAGATTCAGCACCTGTAGTCTCTACGAGGTGGCAGGCCCCTAGTCCACGATGCTAAATATGGTAACTGGTTACCACGGTGTAAGCTTCCCTGCAGCCCAGTGCTCCTCCTCGTTCCTAAACCTCTGCAGCTCTCCCGCAGACCTATCTTGTCGCCGTTCGCCACGATGGCGATGCTCGGCTCGTCGGCCTCGACGCCGTTTTTGCCACCGTCCCCAAATATCGACCCCTTCAGAGCCCATCTCATTGCCCTGCTCTCCCTTTACGAAGTTGGCCCAGCTACGGCACCATTGCCAAGGTATGATGGCCCATCGGATTGGACGACGGACACAATCCTCAACTCCTTGAGCAACTTCGCAAAGAGGATGTACGACGCAGAAACAAACAAGAGCAGGGGTTCGTCAGTTGTAAGCACACGAATTGTTGGCAATTTCAGCCGAATCTATATGACTTTCAGAACGATTCGACCCCCGCATCCTCCCCCGAGCCAGAGACACCGGGGGACCTGCCAAGGCAGCAAATAGGAAACAATGCTCTGCGATCATCGACCCCCACTCATTCTACGCCTATGACCATTTCCTTGGAGGGCTTGAGAGATAACGACAACCCATTCGCAACTTCCCTCCATGCCTCCCCCGAGTACTCGCCGAAAGAGGAGGAGGTATTTACCAAGGAACCCCCAACATACGTCGGTAGTGGTCTGCCCGTGCTCACGTCGTCGTCGGCTCCCCCCACGATCGTACATGACAACATAAAGTGCCCAACGTGTAGCAGGGTCGTTACTGACGCTATCATGGTATCCAAAATTGCCTCCTTATCAACCCTTTCTTTCCCAGCATCCGCGCCATCCTCCGGTTCCCCATTGGTCGTGCCCATGGGCCCACTCGTGCACGCAGCATTCGAAAGTGGGATGAGTGCTGTAGAGGAGTTGAGGCTACTCAAGGCTCAGGTTCAGGACGTCGCCAGAGTTTGCAACGCTGTGGCGCGAGGCGATTTGAGCCAGAAGATTACGGTCCCGGTACAAGGTGTCGTTATGGTTCAACTTAAGGACGTTATTAACGGTATGGTCGACAAACTCGGACAATTCGCCAAAGAAGTCACTCGTGTCAGTCAAGAAGTGGGTACGGAAGGGTGAGCCCGTGTTTCTTATTGCATTCATGTCATTTTACACGCCATAGCAAACTCGGTGGTCAAGCGCTGGTTCTAGACGTCGAGGGCACTTGGCGGGAACTAACTGGCGTCGTAAACAAGCTCGCAGCAAATCTCACAAGTCAGGTCCGATCAATCGCAACGGTTAGCCTCTGGCTCATACTTGATCCCTACACGTATTCTCAGCATGACATCGTCTTATTGCAGGTCACGAAAGCTGTCGCACTAGGTGATTTATCCAAGCAGATCGACGTTGACGCGCGCGGTGAAATCTTGGACTTGAAGAATACCGTTAACGGCATGGTCATTAGGTGTGGACTCCGCCATTCTATCCTTATTTGAACGGCCTCCCTCCCTCACCCACGTTAACACCACCCCGTGCTTCTTATCACTAAAAGCTCTTTCAAAGTTTCGCTCTTCCCACTCCACTCATAGAACCCTATCGAAGACACTGACCTATCTCGAACAGACTCCGCGCTTTAGCAGCAG
Source organism: Pleurotus tuoliensis (assembly GCA_036872985.1). NCBI lineage: Eukaryota > Fungi > Basidiomycota > Agaricomycetes > Agaricales > Pleurotaceae > Pleurotus > Pleurotus tuoliensis. The sequence continues at coordinate 1,614,453 of JAYMDH010000011.1, read as the reverse complement.
AGGTCACTCGCGTAACATTAGAAGTCGGTTCCCAAGGTAAATTAGGCGGTCAAGCACACGTTCCCGATGTTGAAGGAGTCTGGTACGAGCTGGTTCGAAATGTAAGTTCACAAGTATATGCGCCCTTGTGGACAGATTGTGGTCTGACAATACTGCGGGATGTTCTTCGTTTTGGGATACGCAGGTCAATAGGATGTGTTCATCACTCACGGACCAAGTGCGATCCATTGCAAATGTGACGACAGCTGTGGCCAAGGGGGATTTGACGCAGAAGATTGAGATCCAAGTCGAGGGCGAGATGAGCACGCTTAAGGGTGTGTCTATTCTCTATGTCTATACAGGCGGTGCTAATCCTCGATCGCTGGTGCGGTGACGTCGTAGGTACGGTCAACTCAATGGTAGATCAGCTCAGTGCATTTGCCAGCGAAGTCACTCGCGTCGCCTTAGAAGTTGGGACTCAAGGTATTCTGGGTGGCCAAGCCAAGGTCGAAGGGGTTCAGGGAACATGGGCTGATTTGACGAGGAATGTCAACGTACGTCTTTTCAACTAAAATCTCGTGCCTCTTGTGTCTGCGAAACATAGCTCGGGCGTTATTGCCAACAGCATCGTTCTTTGGAGTCCGCACTGACCCGCCTACTGATTAGAAAATGGCCTCTAATCTGACTGACCAAGTGCGCTCAATTTCGGACGTTACGAAAGCTGTGGCTGCTGGCGATCTGAGCAAGTTCGTGGAGGTTGATGTGCAAGGCGAAATGTTGGATTTGAAGCAAACGGTGCGTAATCATCAGAGTGGGTATACATGGACGAGTTGAACTCGGTGCTGTAGGTCAATCAGATGGTCAAGCAACTAAACACGCTTGCGAGGGAAGTGACCAGGGTGAGTTTGGAAGTAGGCACGGAGGGCATACTCGGCGGACAGGCCTCAGTACCCGAGGTGAAGGGCATGTGGAAGGTCTGTACCATTGCGTAGGGATTGCTCCCATGACCGATTATTGGCGATGTCTAGGTTCTAACGTCAAACGTCAATTTGATGGCCATGAATTTGACGAATCAAGTACGTTCCATCGCCGAAGTCACCAAGGCCGTCGCAGGCGGCGACTTGACGAAGAAGATCGAAGTGGATGTGCGTGGTGAGATTCTGGATTTGAAGGAGACGGTGAACGGGATGACAGAGAGTTTGAGTGTGTTCGCGGACGAAGTTACAAGGTGCGCTCCGTTTCTGACAAATGTAACCTCGCCGCGAGATGCATCGGAGCTGAGCTTTCAAACAGAGTGGCTAGAGAAGTCGGCACGGAGGGCAAACTTGGCGGGCAGGCTAGAGTAGCCAACGTCGGTGGAACGTGGAAGGATTTGACTGACAATGTCAACGTCATGGCCAATAATGTAAGTTTCAATAACGCGGTTTGCATAGGTAGCTCATCCAAATATTCCACCGTAGCTGACACTTCAGGTGCGAAATATCGCTGTCGCAACGGTAGGTTAGGGTTAGTATTTTGGCTACGTCCTTGCTCACAGATGTCTGTTAGACTGCCGTAGCTCGGGGCGACTTGACGCAGAAGATCACTGGCGTGTCGGTCTCCGGCGAGATGCTAAACTTGGTGAATACTATCAACGATATGATTGATCAATTAGCCATCTTCGCCTCTGAGGTGAAGAAGGTTGCAAGGGAAGTTGGTACAGAAGGCAAGCTTGGCGTCCAAGCTGAGGTCGGTAATGTCCAGGGAATTTGGCAAGAAATTACGTGCGTTCTCCCTCCTCATCTCAACTCGACAAATACTGATGATGACGTTGGGATGATTAGTCTGTCCGTCAATACCATGGCTAGCAACCTTACGACTCAAGTGCGAGGCTTCGCCCAGATCAGCGCTGCGGCCATGGACGGCGACTTCACCCGTTTCATTACCGTCGAGGCCAATGGAGAAATGGATTCGCTCAAGACACAGATCAATCAAATGGTATTCAATCTGCGCGACAGCATCCAAAAGAACACTGCTGCAAGGGAGGCCGCTGAGTTGGCGAACAGGAGTAAGAGTGAGTTCCTGGCGAACATGAGTCACGAAATCAGGTAAGTCCTGTTCATATCAGGCATTCGTAGCTCAACACCCTTGGCGCCTTTAGGACCCCAATGAACGGCATCATCGGTATGACGGAGTTGACCCTGGACAGCGACTTGAACAGATCACAACGAGAGAGCTTGCTGCTGGTGCACTCTTTGGCTAGGTCGCTTCTGTTGATCATCGACGATATTTTGGATATCTCAAAGAGTTCGTATTGTCAGCTCACTCACGACTCTCCCGTTGCTAACTCAATCCTTTAGTCGAAGCCGGCCGTATGACCATGGAAGCTGTTTCTTACTCCCTCCGCCAAACTGTCTTTGGAATCTTGAAGACCCTCGTCGTCCGCGCCTCGCAAAACAAGCTTGATTTGACGTATGATGTTGAGCCGGATATCCCTGATCAACTCATTGGCGATTCTCTGCGTCTTCGCCAGGTTATCACCAACCTCGTCGGCAATGCTATCAAGTTCACCCCTAGCAAAGCTTCCCGCAAAGGGCACGTCGCCTTGAGCACTCGCCTACTGGCACTCGACGACCAACATGTTACCCTCGAGTTCTGCGTAATGGATACGGGTATTGGTATAGCGAAGGACAAATTGAACCTCATATTCGACACTTTCTGCCAAGCTGATGGTTCTACAACTAGGGTACGTCACTGACGCCACGGCACTTCTACCGGTTCTGACCGGTCTAATTAGGAGTACGGTGGTACTGGCCTTGGTCTATCGATCTCCAAACGCCTGGTATCACTGATGCAGGGTAATATGTGGGTTGAAAGTGAAGTGTCGAAAGGCAGCAAGTTCTACTTCACTATTACCTCGCAGATCAGCTACAGCTCCGTGGAGTCTACGATGGCGAAGATGGCGCCATTTGCTAAACGTACGATCATGTTTATGGATACGCTGTGCGACAAGACAGGCGTCGTAGACAGGATCCCGGAGCTCGGGCTCCGTCCGTTTGTTGTCCACCAACTTTCTGAGGTCGCCGACAAGGACAAATGCCCACATATAGATACTATCATCGTGGATTCACTAAGCATGGTGGGCCAGAGCCTTCCTCCTTCCGATTAGCTGCTCACCCTGGCGCTTCTATCCGTAGACTGAATCCATTCGCGAGTTCGAACATCTACGTTACATCCCTATCGTCCTCCTAGCGCCTTCAATTCCCCGCTTGAATCGTGAGTAGAGGCTGGGTTTCACTTGATTTATATACCTTCTTCCACTTATCTTGCTTCGCCTTCCTCATGTCTTCTGCATACCCACTCGATAACGCTGATTTCTATCATGCAGTGAAATGGTGTCTTGACAACAGCATCAGTTCCCATGTCACTACTCCCGCCACCGCTCAAGATCTCGCTTCAGCTCTCATATCGGCACTTGAATCCAATACCGTCAGCCCAGTCTCTGCCCCAAACGACGTTGTTTTCGACATCCTACTGGCTGAAGATAATCTGGTCAATCAGAAGCTAGCGGTTAAAATCTTGGAGAAGTACGGACATAATGTGGAGATAGCAGAGAACGGCAGCCTCGCTGTTGACGCGTTCAAAGGTAGGGTCACTCAAAATAGACCATTTGACATCATTCTCGTAAGCTCCTGTCTACTCGTTATCCATGCCTTGCTGATACACTGTGTAGATGGATGTGTCAATGCCCTTCATGGGGGGCATGGAGGCCACGGAGTTAATCCGATCTTATGAGATGCACACCGGTCTATCCCCTACTCCTATCATCGCTCTCACTGCCCATGCTAGTGCGTGCTTCCTAAATTCCTCGTGGTCTAGCTTTGTCTTATCTTCTGTTAGTGATTGGTGATAGGGAGCGCTGCCTACAAGCTGGCATGGTGAGTTTCTCTCGTTTCTGTACTTTTCCTTTGCTGACACAACCCACTCAGGACGACCACATCACAAGTGAGTTCCTGAAACGCCGCCCGGCTCAATCACTATCTAACACTTCTTATAGAACCCTTGCGCCGTGGAGATCTACTGAACGCCATAAACAAACTGGCTGGGGAACGCAACGCAGCCAAGCGGCAGCACCTTCTCCTACGCCGACCTCCAATAAGCATATGACGACATCTTATATCCTTTCTCTTTGACTCTGTTTTGGTTTTGGTTCTATGGTTTCCTGGCTTCGATTGTGGTTCAACGAGTGTTTTCCTCCTATGTTTTGATCGACAGGCGTAATTACACCAACGCGTCCGTTGGTTAGGTGGGTATATGTGTATATATTCCTTGATCTATATTTCGCTGCCGTTGTCATTTCTTCTGTATGTACTATGTATAATTACTTGTAAGGTGAATCATGCACTCGGACACTGATAGATGATTTTTGTCACCACCCGGGCCCTCACACTCCAATGAGTCCGATACCGTTACTATAGTAGCCTCACGCAGTCCTTTCTGAATCAAAGGGGGGAGCTAAGAATGACGCCCACAAGGCTGAAGCTGAAGCATGAAGGAATGGAAGACACTGGAGGCTAGAGCTCAACCTAAAGCCTAGGCTCAAGCTTTGTTTCTGCCTAGTGCCCACCCATTTTATCATACATCGATATCTTTGCGATGTGTAAGGTCTCTCCTCGATGCCAATACACTTATGTTCACGCGATAGAAGGCCATCACCCACACCAAGATTCCGAGCCAAAAACCCTTCTCATGATCACGCGGTGAAGAACTGCCTTCCCGTTTCCTTGGCACTCCGGTGCGCATTGTCTTTGTCTAAAGATAGTCACAAACACAGGGGTCGCCACAACGGCATTGCTTCATCAACATCAATCCTGTCCCCCTGAGAGCACTGACTTTCTTTCAACAACGACCACCATCTCACTGCCGCTTGACTATGTCGTTCCTCAAGGATCTGGTCGCAAAATTGCCTGATGGCTTTGAGCGTGCCAGAGCTCAGGCAATAGGTGCGCTCCTTGTTTGTTCTCGAGGGGGGAGGTCTGAAGTCTCGGGCAGGAATCATCCATCCCAATCGTGCGTGAATCAAAGAGAACGGCTAGGTGTTAGATTGACCTGGTTATCCGCTAGGGCGCCATGATGACCCGGAGGAGAAGGCGCAAGACGCCGTTCGTGCAGAAATCATGGCTGAGCATCGGTTCAACAGTTTTGCACACAAGAGATCTGACAACACCGCCAAATGGTGCGTCGGCACAGTGTTTCCTTACGCCCGCGCCGTTCACTGACTCCTTGGTAGGCACGTCGACGGCCATGACTACATGTGGGCTGTTTCCGAAATGATCGACAGCGCCCGGGATGTCATCTTCATCATGGTAAGAACTACCCCTCCGCTTTCCGGCGAAGTTTCATCGACGAATAGGACTGGTGGTTGACGCCCGAGCTCTACCTTCGCCGACCGCCCGCGCACTATCCCGAATGGAGGCTTGATAGGCTACTGAAGCGCAAAGCCGAGCAGGGCGTTAAAATCTATGTCATTGTGTATAAAGAGGTATGTGTCACAGATGCCCGATTGCTCCGGATCAAGATATGAAACGCCCTGATCGAAAGGTGACGCAAACGATGTCAATGAGTTCGAAGCACACCAAGGTAAGTCGTCTCGTGTGCTGGAATATTCAGAGCTGATTATCCTCTGTAGAGGGTGCTTTCGAGCTTGCATCCCAATGTCCTATGTATCCGCCACCCAGACCACATTGGGTCCAAAGGTGAGATACTGGTCGCGCGCAAAGCACCTTTCAACTCACCTACGGCAATAGATAACGTACAGTTTTGGTCTCACCATGAGAAGGTTGTAGCTGTGGACAACCACTATGTCGCTATCGGGGGCCTCGATCTCTGTTTTGGTCGCTGGGATACTAGCAATCATCCCCTTGCTGATGTGCACCCGGCGGACTTTTCGAGGACGCTTTTCCCTGGTCAGGATTACAACAACGCCAGAATCCAGGATTTCCAGAATGTGTATGAGTATGCAAGCAACACCTTGTCTATCCTAGAAAGCGCCAGAATGCCATGGCACGATGTGAGTTGTTGTGCATCCATCTTGGAAGCTATCATAAAAATAACTAATCATACGGCTCGTAGGTTCATATGACTATGACGGGACCTGCGGTCCTTGATGTTGTACAACACTTTGTTGAAAGATGGAATGAGATCAAGAAGCGCAAGGTACGTCATTTGAGCCAACGCTGCTTTGCCTTCAGCTTCACCTAACATACTCTTGCCAGTACCGCAATGATTCGTGAGTCCTTCAATATTAACTGGAGAATCTACCTCATCCCATCGTGCACAGACGATACGATTGGTTGGCCTTGCCTCATAACGTGGAGACCGCGCCACATGAACCCGTTGCCCGTTAGTACTCCTTCAATCAACTGCTTGTCTGCATATTGAAAGAGGTTGGATACAGGCCACCCTCACAGAGAGCAGTGGCACGAGATGGGGCGGAGATTCAAGAACCGTTGGCATAGGTCTGGAGGCGAGGATAGCGAGAATGAAGCGGATGAGGACGACAACCAGCAATATCAACACCCGGGGTCGACGAACTGCGGCATCCAAGTCGTGCGCAGCGTATCTGATTGGTCTCACGGTTCGTAATGGATCCACCCCAGTGGATAGCGTGCTCACACTTAAGGCGGCATTTACAGGTGTCTTGAACGAGACGAGCATCCAGAATGCTTGTGAGTGACTTCTCTATCAGATTTAGAGTAATCATAGAATAGTTTCCCTCAGATATTCAATTGATAGACGAAGCCGAACACTTTATTTACATTGGTAAGCTCCCTTGTCTACTGGCGGTACCTTTCATACTAACGACTCCGTTCAGAGAATCAATTCTTGTATGTTGGTCTGTTTTCGGACGGGCTTGAAGCTGAGGCGAAAGTCCCTTAGCATCACTGCCACCAAAACTGGTTGCGGGCCAATCGTGAATCAAATTGGTGCGGCTTTGGTCCGCAGGATCAAACGCGCGTTCCAAGAGGGTGCACGGTTTAAGGCTAGTCAGGTCTCCCTCATAAGCTGCCAAGCAGGTATGCTGACTACACTGCAGGTCATCGTATGCATTCCCGAAGTCCCAGGTTTCGCTGGTGATATCAAGACCGAGGGCTCACTGAAGATTATCATGGCTGCACAATACAGATCCATCAACCGGGGCGGCAGCAGCATTTACGAGGAGCTCAGAGATGCTGGTGTTGAACCGTGAGTCGTTACATACATACCACCACAACTTTTCCGTCTGATATTTCGCTCCTGTCAGATTGGACTACATTCGATTCTACCACCTTCGTTCTTACGACAGGATTAACGCGCCATACGGTCAGCATTTCCATTGGCACCGAATGGGCATCTACTCACTTCCTTCCAGAATCATTCATATCGCAGATCGAAAGGAACTCGGGCGTTCGATTCCTTGAGGCTCAAGTCGCTCTTGCTCGGGAGTGGATTGGCAACGAATTCGACGAAAATGTGCAAACGGAAGCCAAGTTCCAGATTCCCGAGCCGAATAAGGAGGGAGTTGTCCTCAGCGAGAAGACTCCCGCGAAAATTGAGTCCATTCGGATTCCGCCCACTGAAGAGGAAGCGAGGCAGATTGTGAAGAGGTTTGAGCATGGCGCTGATACGCTTCGTGGAGACGAGGATGTCGCAGATAGCGTTGCGCAGCATATGTTGCACGACAGGACCAGTCTTTTGGAGGAGAAGTGGCTTGGCAGTGAAGAAGAAGAGCTTCAAGCGTGAGTCTCATAACTTTTTGAAGGGGAATATTCGGCGTGCTAAGATGTGCTATAGATATGTTTCCGAGCTCTTGTACATTCATTCCAAGCTGATGATCGTAGATGACAGGCGCGTTATTGTGAGTTACTGCGTTTCAATTGTCTTGGCCATCTACTTAAACTTTCTAGATGGGTTCGGCCAATATCAATGATCGCAGTCAGAAGGTGTGGTTGAGCGCTCTATCAAAGACCCCGTTGCATCCTTACATGTGTTCCTTTGTTAGGGCGATGGCGATTCGGAAATCGCCGTGGTGATCGAAGACAACGACGAAATCGACACAACTATGAATGGCCGACCGTACAAAGCAGCTCGGTTTGCATCGACCCTGCGTCGCCAGCTGTTCAGAGAACACCTAGGACTCATCAAGCCCCAGGAATGCGGCGACAGACAAACTACTGTGACTAGGCAAATGCGACCCGCACCGATTCCCATCGACTACGACTTCGATAGCCAAGACGACATCGCCGTTGCTGATCCGCTGTCGGATAATACTGATATCTTATGGAACACTACGGCGCGCAAGAATCGAGAGATTTTCACAGAAATCTTTAGACCTGTCCCTTCGAACCTCGTAAGGAGTTGGAAGGCTTATGAGGTGAGCGCTTTGATCTACAGTCTATGCGACATGTCACTGACACCCGAGTTAATGTAGAATTATTTGCCAAAAGTCAAGACTGGACACGTAGTCCCTGGAATTCCTCTCGAACGAGTCAAAGCGCGCTTGAATGAAGTTAGAGGCGCGTTGGTAGAATGTCCTTTGGTGAGCTGTAACAAACGGGACGTAAATGTGTGTTGCTGCTAATCACTATCGTAAATAGGACTTCCTTATCGACGAGAAGGAGTTCATCCAAGGGCCGGAATGGACGGGGATCAACCCTACACTGCCGATATATATTTAAGTTGAAGCATATCTGGTAGACTGATGACGAACTGTAATGTACATTAGATTCCGTTGAGACAATGCCACTGTACCCACCTTTGAATATGGCAACCTAGGACAGTGTTTCCAGACCCAGGATCATCTGCGGATCGCGCGCGATTGATTTGCCCATTTCTCTCCCGCGCCGTCGAATAGCCCCTAACGCAGTAGGTCACGATCACGTGTATCTCCTTTCTCGGTTTTGCACCGGATCTCGTTGGTTCAGTGTCGACCATGATGGTTCCTGCGCTTGGATGCTCATCCAATACAGCATTTGAGGTGCATCTGCTATGGTGAGTGCATTGAATGAATGTACTCAAAGTGTAGCATCGTTCCTAACCACCCTCGCCACCAGATGATGACGAATGAAATGAGTATTACAGCGCATACAAGACGCTTTTGCACCTGCTCTTTCTGGAGATTATCAAATTATGGATGTATCCCGTCTACATCGCTCTATGACTATGCTCTGGAATCGTGGCTTGGAAGGGGAAAGGCCGTAAGGGTATTAACGCATATATGCGTTTCCTCTTTGTGCTTTCATCCTGGAACCTTAACTGATCATGAACACGTGGGCTCAGAAACTCTTTTAGTTCGTAGCAGCAGTCAAACCAAATTCAGGTGACCAGCAAACATCAAAGCCGAGACAGGGAATGGCGTTGGTCAAGAACGATGCCGTGCTCAGAAGTTCGAAGCAGAAGCAATCGGTAAAGATTTTCTTTTCTGTATGACGTGGCCGTTGTTGTGTTTGTTAATACTTCCCAGTCAGATGGTACATTGGACCAGGTCCTATCACCGTTTTACCAGTCGTTTCATAATAGAGGCATCTCCATCAAGTTCTTTTGGCCTTCTTCGCTACGCGCTCGCTTCTCCTTGGTCTGCAGTACATAACAGCATCGTCAGATGGGCGGCATAATCTAGCCATTCGTTGTGCATCAGTCTTGATGCCGTCTTTCCCCCGCAGCCCGCCTCTTGGGCCCAGTAGGATCAAAGCAACTGCTCGGGTGGTCCTACTTATCAACGTTTGGTATAACAGCTTGCCCCCGCCACCGCCACCCACCGCCTTAGTGCTATGTATATGCGAAAGGAGTCTTCTCGATGAGTGAGAGATAACACGATGATGTACGTAAGTTCCCCGTTCCTGTCTCGATGGATAGAAGTCAGAACTGCCATCATTGTTCCAGCTCCATAGTCGCTTCCTTGTCTATCGCCCCGGGGTAGTCGTAGCTCCTTCAATACATCTATCCGACCGGACGGTTCTATGAATTTTACACATCGCTGATCATTTTAAACCGAGTTCCATCCCGAATTTCTTGCGAATTAGCCCAGATTCAGTATTGTGCGACGCTTTTTCACTCCGTCAAGACGCCCGTATACCTACACGATGAACTCCTCATCCTCTACACCGGCACTTTCGAGCTCCGAAGCCAACTTCTACTATATTTAGTCACCGAACGGTCATTAAATGTAACCTTGTAGGTACCCATGCCACAAAGAACGGATCACTTGAGACGCACCGCTGTTTGGTAAAGGAGACCAATGTGGCGATCCTGGTGGGCCCCGGCATACTTACGCCTTGCATTGTGGTTGATCGCGCCCATCTTCACTCGTAAGTAGCACCACAGGTGGCGCACCGCCGCGGTAAGTGTCTCTACTTGACTTTGGCTTGTTAGGATCTCAGAGCAGCGCCCTTAGCAGTCTTCAGATCATCACGCTATCGCTATACCGTTAGCCAATGGCATCATCGCTATTACCGCCGACAAGTGCCTTCCCGCACGTACATACGCCAAACTTCAGAAGGTCTCTGATTTGTACTTATCACATCTAGATGCCTTGGGCGAGATTACCTGCCATTCTTGGTACTTTCATTGAATTGAAACCTGAACCTGCGCGCCGCAGGCCATATCCTCGTATATCCTTCCCGGCCCTGACTCGACTTGTTACATACCTCCATGTCCGTCGGTGGCTGATCTCCACCGCCTGGAGCCATTTGTCTCGAGTATATAAAGGCTATCTCACCCTCAATTCCAACCATCTGTCATCTGGTCCGCTCTCATACCCCTCCAAGCCCACATCTTACTCACCTAAGCCCCCGAGCAGCAAATAGCTCAACATGACTACACCTGCACCACCCCTCGACCTCAACAATATTCAAGGTGATATCCTGTACGTCTTGTCCTCCACCGGGATCGTATTTGCAGTTCCTGACTGCATGCATATTGTAGCGGCGGATTGCCAAAGAAAACCGAGACCTACTTCTTCTTCGATGTTACCAACGTCGATCGATTCAAGGCCAACATGGCCCATTTCATTCCTCACGTAAAGACGTCTGCAGGAATCATCAAGGACCGCGAAGCGATTAAGGAGCACAAACGTCAGAAGTTGCCAGGCTTGGTCCCCATGGCCGCTGTCAACGTTTCCTTCTCTCATCTTGGTCTTCAGAAGGTATGCAAACTGTTTCCCTGTCGTCGTCTGTGATTAATATCTTGCGTTAGCTTGGAATCAAGGATGACCTGAGCGATGATTCCTTTACGACTGGCCAGCGCAAGGATGCTGAAGTTCTTGGTGATCCTGGTGCTAAGAATGGTGACACTTTCACCCCAGCTTGGGAGGCCCCCTTCCTCAAGGATATCCACGGTGTCATATTTGTTGCTGGGGATTGCCATGCGTCGGTGGACAAGAAACTCCTCGAGATCAAGCTCATCTTCGGTGTTGGCACCTTACATGCTTCAATCTCCGAGGTGACCCACGTTCGCGGAGATGTCCGTCCGGGCGATGTCCACGCCCATGAACAGTGTGTCTTTGTGTTATATACATACTCCTTGACTTATTGCTGACACTTCCTTAGCTTCGGCTTCCTCGACGGTATCTCCAACCCCGCCGTCGACCAATTCGACCAGAACCCATTCCCAGGTCAAGATTCGATCAGGCCGGGGTTCATCCTGGCGAAAGAAAATGGAGATAGTCGCGCAGCTGCCAGACCTGATTGGGCTAAAGATGGAAGTTTCTTGACCTTCAGATACCTGTTCCAGATGGTCCCTGAGTTCGACGACTTCCTCGAGAGCAACCCCATTGTTCTACCTGGTTTATCGAGGAAGGAAGGTAGCGAGCTCCTTGGTGCTAGGATTGTAGGCCGATGGAAGAGCGGTATGTACATTATTGTTTTTCTTCGACTACACCACTCACTATCGCGTCCCCAAAAGGTGCGCCTATCGAGATAACTCCCCTCAAGGACGACCCGGAGCTGGCGGCCGACCCTCAAAGGTGAGATTCTCCAACTTCGTGATGCGGGAGCACGTTTGACCAAAACCTCGCACCAGGAACAACGATTTCGACTTCGCCGATTCCTTAGTTCGAGGTGATCAGGCGAGGTGCCCCTTCGCCGCTCACGTCCGAAAGGCGTACCCCCGCAACGATTTGGAGGGTCCCCCTTTGAACGCTGACATTGACAACCGGTACGTTGTGCTTATTTCACCACCACCGATGAACCCCTTCCTGATTGTACGGTGTTCATAGTCGAATTATCCGCCGCGGGATTCAATTCGGCCCCGAGGTCACAATCCTGGAGCGCCAGAACAAGAAGACTCACCACGGACGAGGACTTCTATTTGTCTGCTATTCCAGCAGTATCGATGATGGCTTCCACTTCATTCAGGAATGTATGTCTTCTCTGTGCACTACACCCTTGGCACCCTATTCATTGGTAACACATTCTTAGCTTGGGCCAATGCTCCGGACTTCCCAGTTGATGCTGTGACTTCGGCTGGGCCCATCCCACCTTTGGACGGCATTGTACCTGGCTTTGATGCTATTATCGGACAGAAGGTTGGTGGAGGTATCAGGCAGATTAGTGGTACCAACCCCAACGACCCCACCACGAACATCACGCTTCCGGACCAAGACTTCGTTGTCCCAAGGGGTGGAGAGTATTTCTTCTCTCCGTCAATCACGGCTTTGAAGACTAAATTCGCTACTGGCGTTGCTTCTCCTGCTCCTCAGACCCAAGCTCCAATCTCTGCTTGAAGCTGATGGGAAACTATGCAGCCCATGGACGATTGTATAAAGTGTTCGATGTATTTTACAGTTATGGTTATGGAATATCTCACTGCTATATGTCCTTCAAATGGGCTTCGTGTAACCAGCATTCCACAACACTGGACTGGCTTTCCCCGGGAGTTCCACGGTCTAATTTGATTACTGCGTCAATGATCCAACGAGGTGACGGCCCCTGCGTTATTACTTGCAGACGAACAAACCGACCAGTTTGTCCCATATGAACCGAGTAACTGAGTTACTGTGTAGAATCTCGCTTCACGCAGACATCGAAGGGCGAGTTGAGAGGCCCAAGTCGCCCTACGTAGATATGTCACAATATTAACTCTATGACTACAGCAAGCACCACCGTATTTGCGGAAGAGAGCGTAGATGCTCACTGCGGACAAGGCCGGCAAGATAAGCCAGATACTTCATCAAGTACTTGCTCAGCGGCGAAAAAGACGGAAAGCATTGTTACCAAGTAAGTTCCTATCACGTGTGCTACACTGAAATCGGATTCAAACCCACCTAGCAAACCCAGCCATAAAGCACCATTAGAAAAGGTCGCAGCGAGGAAACGAAAGCGAGAGGATACCCCACCTGAAGGTCAGGAAAGGTTGAAGATGGCCCCTGCCCAAACGTTATCGGATGGAAAGACCAAAGCCTCGAAAATTTACATGGAAACTGAGATATGGAAAGGGAAGAGAGATGTATATGTTTTCTGAGAGAACATCTTCGCCATACAAGATAATAGTCCTGTAGAGTAAGAGTCCTTCAGACCCATCAGTGAGACTCGAGCATCACGTCCTGGGCTTGTAATCGGCTACGAGTCTTACAGCTTCATTTAAATCATTTTTCACTTTGTGTAATGCCTCATCAATGCAACAAATGGGTTTGAACAGAACAACTTCTCACCGCCGTTGCTGTTATTTCGACCACCAACATTACATCCATGGATGGATCCGTTGAATACATCGCCTCCGCCTGTAACTTCAGTTCAGATTGGGTATACTAACCAAGATAATACATACCATGGTAAACATTACCCAAACCACCGACTCTACTACCATTGATAGCACCATGGAAGTGATCGCCTTCGACCACCAAGAGTTGATCGACGTAAATGGTAACTGTGGAGGTCTCGCGACAGCTAAGCCAGACATGCTCTTTAGTCTCTGCTAGTTGATCGACATAGAGGCCAATCAGGGAGCTAAAAGACAAGAATCCTCCGTTAGAGGTGGTTCGGATGTTCGAATGATTCGCATCATTATCCACTGGGTAGGGAGCCGAAGTAGGGACTGGCGTTCCAAGGCTCGGGAATGGCCGCGGGTCATCCAGCCTATCGCTATTATTATGCGTAGTTATCGAACTGGAGTGAGACTGTGACGTATAGCTGGTCAACGATGCGTTTGAAGCGTTGATTGATGTCTCGTCAACGGGAGAGAGATCGGAGTTCCAACGTGTGGGCGTAGCCGTAAAATCTTCGGAGATGAAGGGGGCTAAGCTCGAGAAAGAGGGCTTGAAGTGTCTCTGAATTACGGGCGAAGCATGAGTCGATCCTTGATCAACTTGTGTGAGGCTTGGCTTCCGACGTGTGGGTGTTGCAGGTGAGTTCTTTGGAGAGTGTGAAAGGAGCCGGGCGTCAAAAACAAGTTTTGGCAGGGCAGGGTATGGCGGCTTTTCACTGCGAAGATTAGAAGAAATCGGTTTAACGGTGATTGGTGCAACCACCGACGCCGTGTCATTAGGGGGACCTGGCTCTCGTACTGCAGCACAGTTGGCCAAGCCTGATTTGACGAAGGATTCAACACGGTTGATAGATTGCTGCAAATGGGCTATGCGAACAAACTATAGGAATGCATCAGATATAAATCATGACATGTAATGACAACACACCCCGTGAAACGGTATGATGTGCGCTCGAAGTACAGTCGTTTTGTACGGCATACTACCCTCCGTCTGAGGGTCCAATTGAACGGGAATGCTCAGCCGGGCAGAAATCACTAGTGCTTCCAGCCGTTCAAGGGTTCCTTTTATTTGAGCCATGTATTTGACCTTGATCCATCTTGTCAACGCTCGTAAGCTTCAAGAAAGGGTTTCGTATCACCTCAAGGAACCTATCTGCATGCTGAAGTTCTGGTAAGCACCGCGCATCGTCTTGACGCGAAACACTCGCTCGACTATACTCAGAGGTAAAGTTTTCAAGGGAGCTGAATTGACTTTCTGTCAGCGATGGCTCGTATTCGTTCGAAGACCGTCCAGCTAAGTGAGCCTCGATGCGATCGATGACGCCCTGCAGCCCCAAAAGGGTTGTTTCCTGAACGTGAACATGGTCATAATAAAAAATGTGCGTGAATGTCGAAGGGTCGGTTATTACCTCGAAGAACTGATGTGTGGCCTCTATATGTAGTTTGCAATCTCTTAATAGAGCTAGTTCAGGCGAGCGGGGCCACCTTCGCACCCTTACAGGCAACGTTCCCTTCGTTAGTGGTAGCAACCGTCTAAGTTGTCTGGGATATGTTAGCAACCAGCCTACTGACAGCGAAATGAACGGACGTACTGGTTCAGATAGTACACCGTATCAGCGACCTCAGCGTACGGTAGCCCTGCCTTAACTTGCTCGGAGATAGCGAATAACAATTCAGCAGAATACGACGCAATGTAGCAAAATAGGCGACGATGGCCCTGAGATATCTGTAGCTGTCAAAATTTGGATAAACATGATAAAAGGGGCGCTGAGGTTGAGGGCTAAGGCATACCTCAGGTGTATTCATGATTGTAAGGGCGGCACGGATGGTCTCTTTCCAAACATCTACACCAGAGCCGGCGAACGCGGATAAACTACTTGCGTGAATCAGTGCAGCAAAGAGAGAAACGTGCGGATAGTGCCCGTTTTCTGGTTCGCCAATACGCTGGCCGGGCCGCAGGTCAATCGACGACGCTGGTGTTCCTCCTCTGTAGCAAAGTAGAATATTGCTCAAGATATACAAGGCGGAAGGTCTTGTGTTGAGAAATCTCACAGCCGTAGAACCGCGATCCAAGATAGGCTTCCAGTGATCAGTTATGAGTTGGCGTTCCCTCTGGGATTGGACATCGCTGGTCCCAGTTCTCCACATGGACGTGACGAGAACTATGCTGCGGAAACTTGAAGCACAGCCAGTATTCAAGGTGGCGAAGAAAGGTAGGCTGTCGAGGGCATGGTTTATGTTGTTTATCGAATGGACGTAGATGACGCCTGCGATCTTGAGGTTCATCTCGGATCTGGAGCTCCTTCAATTATCGGTGTAATCACGAGGAGAAGGATGGACGTACGCCTTTTCAAGCCACTTCGACACGAATACCAGGAATTTTCCCAGTTCTTCAGAGCTGGGTACTTCAAGAAATACGATTGGCGTTCCAGATACGAGACATTTAGATACTTGAACGTCTTCGTAGCCGTCCTTGGGCGCGCCGTCCGATTCTGTGGCTGCATTAATGAACTGAGTGTGCGTTAAGTCAAACATCCCTCCGATGAGAGAAGGCTCCTACGGTGCTCTTTCCCGATCCAGCGGCGCCCAACACACTGTAAAAGGTACTCGTAAGACATTTGTCTTGATGCCCGAACGAAAAATAGACATACGCGATGACGGTATCCCCTGGTTCAATATCGTCCAACGTAACTTTCATGGCGATGGAAGAATGCGGACATGGGGGAAGCGAGCTAATCGATAAGAGACCATTCAACAACGTTGGAATCGCGAGGCCGTGTAATGATGGTATGCCTCTAGCGCTCTCGAACTCGTGTTGATGTCTCGAACAAGTTGAGCAGGATTAAGGCGCCCAAGACGGAGGAGAACGTATAAATCTAGTAGGTTCAATGGATTCCGCAAGGCAAAGGTTTATTTGCAAATCTGAAGTCCCGAGGTGGATGGATTATTAACCTCTTCCCCTAGTTCTTAGCGCAAACGTTTGAAATCCAAGTGGAGAGCCTTACTTTTGTGTCGCGCGATGTTTTCAGCATTGTGGGCAGATATTGATGCTGCAGAGCGGACGGAAAAGGATGAAAACCCAGGAAAAACATCCTCATAAACCTCAAGGCGTCATGCACCATGCCAGTGCCTACCTTATCTTGAAGCACTTGCCTCATGCTGAGAAATATCATTCATACCCCGGAGACTCGAGCGCGGCTATTGAAGCCTCTAGGACGTGTTTTAGGACAGGGACCCGGCTTCCAAGAGGTGTACCTTAACGATTTTTGCTTGAATCATCTCTGAACGCCAGCAGATGTCAACAATGGCCGTTAAGTACCGGAAAAGTAAGATTCAAACCCTGCATCGTCAGCGCACTGTTTCACCTCGTATCATCGTAATTCGCGGCGTATGCGACGGAAAACATAACTCCTTCCTCTTCATCGGACATCACCTCGTGAACGTCACTCGCCCGCATACTGAGATGCTAGAGGGCCCAATGATATCGAGGCGGGATCCTGACCTGCCGACATTGAGTACCTCGAGCAGAGTCTAGCCAGCCCGCCGCCATTCAGGGAATGCACGGGTTAGAAGAAGGCCTTGATTAGATATAATAGCTAAACCACGTACCGCATCTCCAATCAGAGTCAGAGGGTGTACTTCATCGGTTAGATAACTTCCACCGACGACGTGTAGGGCGTGAAGATGAAGATTGGGAAGACTTCGTAGAAGTATATCAAAGACAACGAGACTTAGAGCCTGGATCTCAATGCAATGCATCTCCAGAACACCCTTTCCGTTGTGTGCCAAAGCACGAACAATCTCCTTACATTGTAGATCAAAGTCAGGATATAGTCAGAGTCGCAGAATATTCTGGTGATAAGTCACAGAATCAACATCATCAATGTGATCGTGGGAGTCCATCTTGCTCGAAGTATGACTAAGCTCACGCGAACCAATCAGGTCTCTCCCTTTTCATTACGGAGTCGCTGAGACCAATGACTACACCTTTTCCCATCGAACGACGACCATGTCAGACCCGGTGGCAGACAAGTCAGGCTTCCTGCGCATGTACATGAGCAGCCATCCTGATACCCTCGTTGCCTACGCGAAATGGTATGGCAAGGTAACAGAACCAATTGCAAGTGCGGAGATGACCGCCATAGACTCGCGGGTGAACTCAACCCACACCACTGTAGGCAGCGGAAAGGCTGACTCTTTGGCTACAGAGCATGACTCTAACTTGCACCATGAAGAACGGGGCAAAGAAAGTCGCGACAGTACCGCTGGAACCCCCCTTGTCGGGGTACGAAGAGGTCAAGCCAAGGCTGCTCGAGATGAAAGCCAAGGCGCAAGAGGGTTTGGGAATGGTGAATACATTATCCTGTGTGTAGATTCACCACTGATATCACGCAGATCAAAGCCCCCAAGTTATCGACTTTCAAATTAAACACCTCTGCGACAATGAAGACCGGTGCTGCTATCGCACTTCTGTGTTACCTCACTTTCTTCCCTCGAGGGAGCGCGTCGCCCTTCTTTTCTCCCGCTCGAATCTCCCACACGTTGATAGGAGGGGATTTCCCCCTCCAAGTAGCGTGGATCGCCCTCGGCGTCACACACTCCCTCGAAAGTCTCTATACGTACTCTCTTTGTAGGAGGCACCGAACGGGGTTGCTCGTCGGAGTGAGTCTTTGGCTGCTGCTTACAATGACACGGCAACTAACTGAGGACAGACCGGATATGTGCTCTCTACGTTCGTGTTTGGTTTCACCGTTTGGGTAGAACTCCGAAGGCGGATACAGCAAATGAGAATCGACTCTGTAATGAAGGTAGAGTAATACCTACAAGGAATACAAGCTTTGTTTCTCGAATGCCCTACTCTTCACTGATCCAACTTCAACAACTCGATCGCTCTCCCTCGCGTCAATGCCGTGATCTCTTCCTCGCTCAATCCTGTGGTCTGCGGCAGTCCGTTAATAAACGACACGCCTTGTTCGATCGCAACGAAAGGGTAGTCGACGGAATACAGGATTCTGTCTAATCCGATTTGGGAGATGTGGAATTTAAGGAGGTCGGTGCCGAAGTTGCCAGAGCTGGTCTCGAGGAGATTGGCCCGCCTGCACGAGGAGAGGTTCCTTTGCATGGGCATGCCTTGTGGGACCTGAAGGCCTGACGAGCCAGCTCTATTCGGGGTGATCGACGAGGTCAGAAGGCTGCGAATCGCTTACACTAACCGTACTGGGAACTTACGATCGTCGATGCGCCAGAAATCCGAAGGAACTCGTTCTCCCATGTGTCCAACAAGTATGTTCAGTTTTGGGACACGGCTATTGCCCCGTTTCCTTTAGACGCCTGTGCAAGCGGTTATCGGACGACTTACCCGAAGACACCGCCCGTGCAGAGACCCATGATGTATGATGTGGGTTGATAAGGTGACGACGAACTCTTGCGACAGACCGAGCAAGAACCGCGTGTGTGAAAATTCCAAATTCGCGATTGTAGGGATGTTGGCCCACGGGTGGAAGTACGCCGGTACGTCTAAATCCGTTACCATCTGCCAGAACGGGTAGAACTCTGAGGTATCATAAAACAACAAGGTCGCTGATTCAACATTTATCACCGTTAGCAAACGCCGCTGCGCAAACTTGAATTTGAAAAAAAGACCACACTATTTCCATTGGCGTTGGTTCTTGATAATCATTGACCAATGCCTCAAGAATCCTAGCTCTTGCACCGCCCTCTTCAGCTCCTGGACCGCCTCTGTCGCGTTCTGCATCGCCAAAGCAGCGAACTCGCCGAAATATTGTTCGAAATGGTGTCCGCCAATTCGTCGTGGACTTGTCTAGCCACCGAGGCTGCTTCCATAGGGTCAGCGATCCCTTGTATACAAGGCGAAGTGCACGACAGAACCACCTATCAACAACGGGGAATCCATTGATCGGGTGTCATGCTCTGTGTTGGTGACAGGCTCACGAAGCCTACGCCATTGGCGTCCATCCCAGCCAACTGTTGGTTGTCCACATCGAGCAGGTTCGCGTTCAACTCGTCAGCCGATTGTCCTGCGTGAAATGTTAGGTCAGACTATACCGTCGTGCCGACCTGGACTCGTCTAGGCTCACCTACAGAGGGCGCTGTGTTGCTTCCTGTGTTCACGCTTATGGTCAGCAAGAGGCTCTATAGTCACTAGGGATTACAGAAAGGTGACCTACCTGACTGGGACACCGAGCGCAGAGGGCGTCTATGCTTTTTCGAAGATGATGGTCCCGACGCCCGTGTTGTTCCAGCGCCGAGCAGCGAGGCCCGAGGTATGGAATATGGCTGAAAGGATTGTAAATGAGATGAGCTTTTTTTTCGCATTGTTGCTGGATGCTTGCTGATGTTTTTATGGGTATGCGGATATGCGATTCACTCCCACCAAGTCCATTATTGCCCTCCGTCGACCCACACATGTATGGCATCGCGGCACGGCAATACTGGACTCGGGCGGAGATAGGATGCCCGTTCATTTCTCTGTGTGTTTGAATGATAATCAATGTGTTCCAAGGACCAAGATGCAGTGCCGTTGTTCTCAAAGAACTCGCCCACATGACGGTGTCTCTCCCGGCTGCGAGGTTTGACCTAAATATACTTATCATGGTCTGCACATCACGCCGTCTGCTTATAGACTCAGGATTTCTCCCATGGATATTTCAGAACGTGTGTCGAGCCTCCACTTGAACACGTCTGACATAAATTGAGGTATTTCGACGGGTATCCATGCACCCGCCGGGTTCGAGAATCCATACATCTGGCTACTGGTCCGGCTTTATTAATGATGTATATTGCTATCGGAATCATGTACTTCTCCCTGCGTTCGAAATGAATGGTGCGCCGAAAGGTACACATGGTCCTTGTATTTCGCTTATCGACTTCAACGGCTGAAATAATTGCATAGGGACTAGACAGGGGTTGCCGACTATTGCCTAAAAAGAACAAAGCTAAGGTACTAGATTGCCGCCGCTGGCGCCACGAATGTACCTTGCTTGTCTGCATTGGGTGTCACTGCGGTTACATTGTTGCACCATTGACTTAGTGACACAGTGTTGGAGTTACTGTTACATGTTTCAAGTGCTCTCCGAATCTGAGCATGTGGTTATCTAATCACAATGTAGTTAGATGTAGATACATTTGATTGTTCCCACGTAGATAAATAGGTAGTAAGAATGAGATGACCCCTCGCGCGTTTGCGAGGGTCCACTGCTATCTCACACACCCCAGTAACCGCGAAGAAATGGTTATTTCTACACACAGATGGTGTGTACCTTGGAGGAAGTATCTTTCTCCCTGCAGCACACCCATTGGGCTATGCTAGATTGTGACTCTTTCTGCACAGTGGCATTGAAAGTCATGCTATTGGATGGTGACTCCCAATCAGACAGGAGGCTGGGCAATCAGGACAGAGACATTTGGTTCAAGCATGGTATTTAGTGACATAGATTTGTTGTTTACATAGAGGTACAAGTTATGAGCCTTCAAGGGATTCTAGGCAGTAGAGGGAATTTGAAACCCTGAAAGAGTGTTGCAGACAATGAAAGGGGATGAGACTTGGATGAGACTGAGAGTTTTATAGTCAACAGCTGTCAGACCGACTCAACACCCCTACCAGATTGAATTTATTGAGTTTACAAAGACAATACTTGAAGGGGTGTAAACATACTTGCATATATCGTCTACTCGATCACATTGTCCGCATTGAACACCATGTTCTTGTCGTTGAATAAAACCTTTGCATTCCCCTCATCCCCATCTCTGTAACCCTCACCTTTGGACCAAGAAGTGTCCACATTCGGACACCTTCAATGGAAGGGGTACTCCAACTATGAGCTTTACCCATAGATCCTCTGATCTAACTCATCTCAGCCGGACATCATACCCACCCACTTCTACCTTGAGCTTCACTGGAACATGTTCACCAAGACAGGCATCCGAAACAAATAGAGCTAAAGCGTGGCAAGCAGCATCAAACAAAAAGTTGCAAAACCCCAAAAAGGGTTTTTTTAGACATGGGGGACCTAGCTTTTCAAGCAAGGTAAATAACCATTTTAGGGAATATTCGTAAGATAGTTGACACTCCGATCGAACGAAGTTGGTTTTGACCCAGCCACTGGCATCTGCGACCATCGTACTCCGTGACATATACAGTACCGCCTCTCGAAGCTGCAAAATAATGGGGCAACGACATCAAGCCTTTCTCATCGCCAAATTTCCTCGTTCTTACAAAGGGTACACAAGCTATGAATACCAATGTGTAGCCGCAATCCATCATCAATGGTGTTATGCCACTGCGCGCCCTCGCGCAGCACGACGTTTCCCTGACCTAGCAAAAGTGCCCACTAACGCAGAACTCATTCGTTTCGAGCTGCGCCATTTTGACGAGAACGAGGGTATCAGGGGTAGACATTCGCTCGCCCTTGCTTTTTCGTCCGATCTCCAACTGGGGTAGGCCTCATCGACTTTGTTTGAGAGTGCGACTATGGATAGTTTTGGAGGCGGTATGTTTCACACAACCATGCTTAAAGCGTTGCTGATTACTTGTTGTAGATAACAACGATGGCATTACCATATTTGACGTGACTGATCCCTCGAATTGTACATATTGCCACGTCATCTCCGAGTCTGAAGGACCCATATCATCCGAGCACTACATGCGATCCTACTTTGACGATGACATGGACGAGCCTGATGACCTTCCTGTTCTTCTCGAGTCCATGCAGCAGGCGCCGTTGATCTCTTTCAAAACATTGGCGGAAGCATGGCCACACGAGTACAAACGCCACTACAAGCAGAGGCATGGTAGCGACCCCGCTCCAGCATTACCATACGCAACTCCCACAAAGATCGTCCAGGCAGTTATCGACTTCCTAGAATTTAATGGAACGGATGGAGCAAAATATGAGTACGGCAGCATGGCGACCGTTTGCTTGTCTTCTGAGCTGCGAACGCCAGGTCAAAGTTGGGGAGCTAGGGCCGTGCCTATCTTCCCGATTGTGAATAATCCAACTCGATTCAAGGGACCGGGGTGGTTTTTCGTTTCAACAGGGATTACTACGCTTTCTGCCATCGACCCGGGGGGTCTGAAGCCAGTTTTCATGTCACGGACGTACGTGGATGTATGGAGTCCATGACAGCAGAGGGTCGCCCACCTTTCCGAGAAGAAGACATCAAGAAACTCGAAGAGTTACTCGCCATGAAGAAGTACAAGACAGGGAGTATAGAAGACATTACAGAATTTGAAGCTAATTTAGAGAAACGCTACTCTAAACGTAAGCCCTCTGACGAGCTGGAGTACATTTGGTAGTGCTTGATTAACTGATTGTCGACTCTTTTCGTGGTGTAAAAAGTAGAGCATTGCTTGAATGTACAATAGATTCCCGCTTTAGGCGCCTTGTATCTTAAACTTGCGACTCAGTGACCCCCGCTTTCAAAGACAATGACCACAACTTCCACAATGCATCGCATACCATATGAAGTATGGGAGGAGGTGCTCCGGTATCTCCCTTCCAATGACGCGCCACCAGCAACATCTGTGCCACCTCCTTCTCCAAGCATCCTTATATCCCACCTTTCAATCCAACCCCAACGCTCTCTGCGAGTTCTTGGCCGAAAAGGTTCCACCGCGCTGCCGGGTTCATCTTGTTGGCATTTTTCAGTCTGAGCCAAGGGATCATCCACGGGGGTTCGAGGACACGGCGTCCTCAGCGCATTCAAGACTGCCAGTGAATACTTTGCACCGCAGTCAAGAAATGGATATCGGCATCATCGCAACGTTGACGAAACGTTTACCGGGGGACAGACTAGAGAGTATCCGTCTTTACCAATATTCCTTGAGTCGATGACGCGTGAAGCTGCGCCGTATTCTACAATCATCCTTCCGGGGTGCAACTTATCTACTCTGTTAACCAAGGTTAAACTCCGGATTGAATAGGATTGTTGAGGTGGAATCGTATCAAGACACATACGTCGGTGAAGATTGCAATTGCGAAATTGAACGGCAAGGTTCGAGCAACTGTGATCATTTGCGCCAGTGTTTCGCGGACAAAAGAGATATCGTAGGATTCATGCAGCCATACGCGCATTGAGATTGATGGAACGTAAATTGCATATGCATAAATTAAACCACAATCCTCTTTCAGAAAACAATTCGGTTGGGTGTTCCAATGACCAAAAAATCTAACAGCGAAGACGTCAGCGAAATCAAACCTATTGGTGAAAGTCGTATAAAACCGGTGAAAGCCATGACAAAGAACGAGAGGTCATAACGTAGAGCTGAAAGCATGAGGGATGGGGTGACAATAGAAGGAAAGCAGAAGTAATGTAGAGGAGAGGGAAATAAAGAGTTGGTGCTATGGGGAATCCAGCCGATGTCATAGTTTTAGTTCTGTCAATACTCGTCTCGCGAGCATTTGGTATTGCCAGCCATCACCCCCGGCCCGGCGGAACTGTATTCCATGCAAAGGAAGGAAAGGTACCTTCAAAAGTACGATTAGTATAGATTGTGACGGTGAGTAGACAACGCACTTTTACTATAGTGATGTCAAAGCGAACAGAAAGCGAGCTGTTGCCCATGCTATCGAAGACATCTCGATCGACTTCACCCGTCGGCATTGGGCTTGGGCTTCGCGGGGGGATTGTGGGTGTACCTGCGAAGTCACGGGGTATTGGAGGTAGAACTTTGCCCTTGATTGATGATGCCGTGCCGGATGGAGAGCTCGATAACACAGGAGAGGCAGCACGATTCGTCTGACCATCGGCACCCACCGTGACACCGTTGACGTTGATATCCGGTGCGGCCACGGGCTGCGCTGACGAGACATTGAAGAAGGAGGAAGAGCCGCTACTGGCTGTAGCAGAAAGAGCGGTTGCCCCTGACGGCCGCCCTGGAAGATCTTTGTCCTTCTCGTTCTCATTCTGTTCCCGCTCCTTTGCCTTATCCCGTCTGAGTCCGAACGATAATTTAGACGATTTTCTAGTCATTGAGGGGCGGCTCATAGTGGGGGTGGTGCGCCCGGTGTCCCCGGAGCCTGTAGACGGATGGTGATGGTGATGCGAAGGGCGGGGAGACTCTACAACAGAAGAGATATCGATGGAAGGGAGATGGATGCACTCAAAGCCAGTTTTGTTCTCCCGATACTGAACTTGCATCCTATCCAAGACGCGACGAAGATCTTCCTTGATCAACTGGGGTGACTTCGTGGTAGTGGTAGCCACGCTACGGGCGAGATAATTATAAGCTATAATCTGAGATGCGAATATGATCAACGCACCTGAACAACCCCTTCAGGAACACCGGTTTGAAGTCTTTCTCGTGAGCTGAGGGGTCATCCTCATCCTTATAGTGATCCTCAGGAGCGCGGCCTTCGGCGCCCTCTTCATCTTCCCTCCCCTCAGCGACATCAGCTTCGGGTTCGTCGGTATGACGAGTGAACAACTTTTCCGCTATTGGGCGCACACCGCCCCCATACCCTGTTGACGGCCTTCGATGCCGGCCCAAAGTATTTTGGTTGAGCAGGGCTGCGCCGGTACTACTCCTTCGCTCGTGTCGTGTAGCACGTCCCTGCGTATCCAAAAATGTGGCCGCTCGTCGATGGCCGCCAGCCATGGTTCCGCTTCCCACCAGCTGACCGCTAAGACTGTGCACAACCGTTTTCGGAAGAGTCTTCTTGCGAATTGACCCAGTCATAGGTACCTCTTCGATCTTAGGTGTCTCAGCCTCATCCTCCTCTTGATTACCTGCGTCGGCAGATGGTCTAGGGGAAGACGCCAGATCATCTGGGATAGCACCCCTTCTCCGATCGGAAATATGTCTTCGAGTCTCGTCTCCTCTACCCACAAGCATGCTGCCGAACTTCCTGACTAACGTGGCACCCGTCGAAAGCGGTGATGATGTTAATCTTGAGTGATGGTGAGGGGATCCGTGGTTCTCATCGTCTGCCTCATCCGACTTAGCCTTCTCCCTTTCTTCCTCACCCTCGCCCACCTCCTCGATCTTTTCCACGAAGGTTACCACCTCGGGACCAGCCGTCCGCGGACCATCAGGGATGTTGCGCCCTTCTTCCCCATGTTCACCTCCCCCAAACATGTTACTCCAACCTCTCAGGACCGTTGGGCGCTGGCTCAAACTGTGACTCCGCCTATGGGTGCTTGCTGGAGGCGCTCGTGGCATTGTCTTTATTCCGCCAGCATTGATAGCCCCAGTGGGCGACCGCACGCCGACCTCCTGCATCTGGACCTGTTTCGGTTTGATAGTTGCAGTAGCCGCAGAAGCAACTGGTGACATAGGCTGGGTAGGCGAGCTAGGCATCGTAGCGGGACTCAAGGGTACCGGGAGGCCAGCATCTCTCGCCCTTGGTTGAGGATGAGTTTGGAAGGTAGGTGATGTGGGCGACGGCACGGGTTGACCGGAGGTAGCATCATACGACATGCCGGAATAATGTGATGTTTCCGGAGCGGGAAGTCGGGGAAGAGGCATGCTATAGTCGGCCTTAGCGCCGATTTCAGCCTTGCCGTTGCTTAGCGCAGCAGTGGGAGTCGAATATCCTGGAGCTCTAGCAGTGCCATTAGGAGCAGACGTAGGGACCTCGTCGGGGACAGCGGGTGTCGCTGAGGTGGGCTGGCCGCTGGTACTAGGATGGGGTTCTTGAATGGATAGTTGCGATGAAGCAAAGTGACCCGGACCGTACACCTTTTCTCTCTCCATCTTCTCGCGCGCGAGGTAGTATATGGAGATAAGGGGATGGAAAGCACGGGTAGGGTCTGGTGAGTCGCTGCCATGTATCGTAGCAAGGTGACTGGATGAACTAGGCGGGGAAGTGCCAAGAGGTGAACCAGGTGGAGAGGTAGAAGGCGAAGAGAAGAGTTTTCGACGATAGTAATCAAAGCCGGAAAACCGTTTAGACTTCCTCGGAGTGGGGGGAGCGTCGTTCTTGCTATGGTCGAAAGAGACAGCTAACGTTGAACTAGACAATCCTTCACCCCATCGACCGCCCATGTTCCCGCTACCGTTGTATCCATTGAGGTTGCCAAGACTGCCATGCCGGCGGCGCTCCCAAGCTTGAACAGCACGAATGTATGGTTCAGACTCCAAGACGCGGATAAGTTTCCCTTCGATCTCTTCTTCAGTTCCGAACTCGAAGCCCTTCATCTGCTTTATGACCTGGCGATCAAGTTCGTCCGAACGGAGGGGCTCCCTATGGACGAGATGGGCGTCCGGTGGACCAGTGAATCCCCGTGTCATCCATGGATGTGATAGGACTTCAGATAACGTTGCGCGTTGGGGAGGAGTTGTCACAAGCATGCGTGAAAGGAGATGTTTGCATTCTGTTATCGGGGTGAGTAACCAGAGGCTATCGATGCGTATAGCAACGTACCTGCGCTCAGCCAAACCGGATACTCGACCAGACCACGCTTGATCTTGGCGTGCAGCGCTGGCATGCTCTGGTCGTCAAACGGAACCTTCCCGCATACCAAAACATACAGCACGACTCCAAAGCTCCACACATCAACCTCCGGACCCGTGTAGACGCGAGCATTGAGTAGCTCCGGCGCAGCGAAGTAGAGTGAACCACAGAACGTCGAGAGCCGTGACATTGGATCGTAAAGATTTGAGAGGCCAAAGTCTATAATTTTGATGTTCCCAGTCTGCGATATCAAAATGTTCTCGATTTTGAGGTCTCGATGGACGACGCTGTTCTGGTGGCAGTAGTCCAGCGCACTCCCGATCTGCCTCGCGAACTTGCGGGCAACTCGCTCCCGTAGTCGGCCGTGACTGATGATGTAGTCGAGCATCTGGCCTCCATTAACGTACTCAAAGACCATGTAGTAGTGGTACTGGTGGATTATCATCTCTCGCATTCCACAGATGTAGGGATGATGAAGGAGCATGGACAGTGCGGCCTCTCGTAGCGTACGGATTTCCTTTGATGCGTCTTTCGATGCCTGCTTCGCCACCGCTTCGGGCGTCGACCCGGGCGGCACTGAGCCACTTGAGGGTGGCGGTTGTATACGAGGAAGGATTTTTACCGCAAGCTAAGTCACAATATAACGATGAGACATACGAGAATGAAGCAGGGAAACGGACCTTTTCGCCCGTTATGTTATGTGTCGCAAGCTTGACCTTGCCCATGCTCCCCGCACCCAACGTCTTACTCAAGGTGTAGTCCCCCAGTATCCTCCCCGAGCTGCGTGGTTTGTTCGACGACCCGTTGGTCTCCCGCTCTCGATGCGACCGTCGCCCATTACCCGCCGGCGTACTTCTGCCACTGTCATTCCCTGTGCCATTCTTCCCATCTCGGTCCACGGCAGAAGCGTTAAAAGATTGAGGAGGCATTGACATAGGCCTTGGCCTTTGTGAACCGTTGGTCGATCTTGGAACCGGGGCTGGTGATGGAGGTTGTTGGAGATCCTGGCGTGGCTGAATTGGCATATCAAACTCGTGCCCTGCGTTCACTGTGCCTCCGTGCGAGGGTGTGACTGTTCCAAGGGCTTGTTCGTCTGCTAATAGATGATCTTCTGGAACTTGATTCAACTGCGGAGCGAGAGAAGTCAGGTAGGTGGCCATGAAACAGTTGGTTTGTGCCCTGGAAATCGTGACAGAAAGGTGCAAGACAAAGCAATAAGTACGGGCGCCCGTGTGTCCCTCAAAGCGTCTTAGGTCGTTACGATGATAATTCGCAGCTGCAGAATTTGCAGCTGCTCGAGGTAAGAAGGAGAGTGGAGGTTGTGGGAAAATTAACTGGTTCAGGGCGGTTCATTAATTCATTCACGAACTCAAATATCACTGTGTCAATACTTAAGCCCGACCTCAAGCAATGCTTTCCAACAAATTCACGACCAGTAGCCCAGGCGCAGGAATAACGGCGGCGCAGGAAGACAATCGCACTATGCCACAAAGAAGAACAACTGTTCAACAACAATAACATAATGAAAGAGCTGCCGTTCAGCCGCCGCCGAACTCAGTTTCTCAGAGTGTACTCTGTACCTTGAGATGGTCTTGCCTCATATGACGATCAAACCTCTTGATTCAATCGAAATGTGCGTCGCAGGTCACTTTGATTCGACCCTGTTTAAGTAAGAACCGTCTTGGACCTGTGACTTGCGCAGAAATGCATTGAAACGGCAGTAAGGTGGTGATAGTGTGAAATGGAACCGCTATCAATTTCCTGCTGAGAATTGCTGCCAGCCCCTGTACAGTGTTCCATCACTCCTTGACACACCAAAATAGATAAGCATCCCGAGCTCGATCTATAGGTGTGATCCTCTTTTTAGCTACATAGATAACTAGTAAAGTAAATTGGTAATAGCCTCAAATATTTTCATGAATTAAGGAGGACACTATGGGTATGATCTTGCTCAATGTTTGCAACATCACTTTTCGCAGTAACATCACTCCTTGGAACACCGTGACAATATGTGACTGATCTACTCACACATGCCAAAATTGTGACTAACAACGTGATGAGTGTGGGAACCGCTCAAGATCTCTCAACTTTGTCTGATGGCCGTCCGCAAGTTATTTTTTCTATGACTATTTCATGTCGTATAGCCGCAGATATATGGTAGGGATGGTAGACAGAGTATATGGCTGTATCATCGAATTTTCTCCATGATTTCACCCGCTTCCATTGTTCCCCAATTCCACTCTCGCATTCATAGCTTGCTTCCCATGGCCCCTTTTTGTAGCCTTTTCATTTATTTCTCCTTCCCAATAACCTTCCATGCCGTGTAAATATTTTCCGGGGTAGATACAATGTATATACAGGAGATAGAATTTTCTGAGAGCATGAATTTAGGTAGTGGTCCGACCAAATGCAAGTGATTCAAGGAATGATGGTGTGCCAAGGAGTGATGGAACACTGTACCATAATTTCGGGCGAAAAGTCTATAGCAGACTTACAACTTGTCTCGCTTGCATACTACCTGGGTGGTATGCTCCTATAAAACACTCAAAAAATCCTCTGCGAGCCGAATTTGTCTAAGCGCACATCAACACTCAAATACCGGTATTTCTGCTCTCAAGTCACATGTCTAAGACGGTTCCTACCTTACAAGTGGCACATTCCCACGACCATCGCCAGCAACCATGGCATTCGATCAGTGAGCACCCTGTTTCGACTTACTACGATCCTCTGGCCGACATGAGCGATTATCTCAACGGAATGTTAGAGGGGAAAATTGTTGAGCTTTCTCCTTCTTCAACGAGCTAGCTGCTGAGCCAACGAACAGGACTTTGAAGGCCAAAAACTGGTAGAGAAGTTGATGTACTACGTACTTATTGCTTCGACGGTGAGTTGCATTTCGAACGGTAGTATGTTAGTAGTAACGTACTGATAATATATTCCTCAGATAGCCTCGTTTATAACGGGCTTCGCCCTTCAGTCGTTGAGCTTGACTTTTGGCACTATGGGGCTTTCGGTGGTGGTACTCGCGGTGGTAGGAGCTTGCCATTTTGCGACAATAACCGTGCTAACGACTTGACAGGCCGTTATTCCCCCTTGGCCGGCATACCGGTCACATCCAGTGAAGTGGTTACCAGCGAACGCGCAATCTACCGCCGGGGAATGTCAAAAATAGGCCATTACACCTCTGTTCTTTACCCTCGAGTAACATCCAGAATTAGAATATCGGATTATGCTACGGCCACACAGTGACTTGCCGCTGAGCCCATATACTTAAGACCTGCGCCCTTCTGGCATTGACGGTCATCCTAGACCCTCAGCCTGTCAAGCGAGGTTGCACAAGAATGACATTGATAATCGTCCCTCGAAGCCAGGCGCATCCCGTCCGATATCGCCGAAGATTGAGGGTAATGAAGTTCGTTGACCCACGCACTTCGCGCCCTTTTGCACGAGCTATTCATGAACAGGATATTCCGCCTGAAACCTCAACCCAGGCGCCTAATAAGGCCTGCGAGGGTCTCTTTGCCTTCGACTTCGCCTATGCTTTCAGCGGCCTTGAACATTCTCTATTTGGTCCTATCCAGCTCTTCATGGCTAGAGTCGACCGGCTCTCGAGTGAGTCTTGATTGTCTTAATCCCTTCGTTCAGTTCCAGCAAAGATCTCAACGCTGGTGGTGCTTGTCCAGGAATCAAAACACTCAATACAATCCCGTAATTCTACTCGACCTCAGATTTGTGCAGCACAGATGATATGTTGCACCCGACAACGGTAGCAACGCGCGGCGCAGCGTTATGAACCATCACCATGGTGGACAGATCTCTTCTGCTAACGCTACTCTCCGTCTCCTACCGACGCTCACAGACCCTAAAGTTGCGAAGTACCCAATTGTGGTAGCGCCTGCGGACCATTGCACGTAGGAAGGCGGTTTAACGCTTAGTAGTAGGGCTGAGCGTCTGCACGTGGAGATGGAGCGTAGTGGCATTACCATGCGACTTGGGCATCATGGTGACCAGGGGTTTGAATTGAGGAACACTTTGAGAATATTGGAAAAGGTAGAGCCTCCCGAGCCTGTCCCCCAAACGGGCCACTTGCTTGTGAGAAAAGCCGGATCAAGCATAGTTTCCACATATTAGAATAGTTGAGGCTCAGTGACGAGGAGTTGAGCGATTTCACCCAGTCGATGGTGACTAGTTCCATACCCGCTTAGACTGAGCTTCGTGATTGAATGGTGCTGCGAAACGCATTGTACAACCTGGCTGAATGTCAAGGCGAACTGAGAAAGATCAATAATGTCGTCGGGCCCGAATTCTAGGATTCTATCGAGCAGCGGCAGGGCGAGGTCACGAAACGGATCGAGCTCTTGTAGGGCACGAACGATGACTGGCTTCTTGTCGGGCATCCAAAGGAATGGCCCGATGGCGCTGAGGTCGTCATCTGCTATACACCGAAGAAGTGCTGGTTGGATGACCATGTTTGTCAATCGTGGAACACCCCCGTTGCAGTTTGTCGCCGAGTTTTCTCTGGAGACATCGGCGGAGACGCTACCATGCCTCCGCTTGTAGTGGCGTTTGTACTCGTGTGGCCATGCTTCCGCCAATGTTTTGAAGGAGATTAACGGCGCCTGCTGCATTGACTCGAGAAGAGCAAGAATATCATCAGCCCCGTCACCGTCTTCTGGAAAGTAGGATCGCACGTATTGCTCGGATGATATAGGTCCTTCAGATTCGGAAATGACATGGCAATACGTGCAATTTGATGGATTTGTGACATTGAATACGGTGATGCCATCGTTGTTATCTACAACGAGTGAGCAGCAACGCTTCAAGCATGGTTGGAGTACATACCGCCTCCAAAACTATCAATAGCCGTACCCTGTTCGAGATCGGACGAAAAAGCAAGAGCGAGGATGTAGAGAAGATATGGGGATGGTGAATGTTAACGTTCACCTCTGATACCCTCGTTTTCGTCGAAACGGCGCAGTTCAATCCGAATGAGCTCGGCAGTGGCGGGCACTTTTGTTACGTCTAGGAATCGTCGTGCTACACGAGCTGGGAAAGTGCCATAACACCATCGGTGGTGAATTGCGGCTACGCATCGGTATTCATAGCGGGTCCTTTGTGAGAACGAAGAAATTTGGCGATGAGGATTAAGGCTTGATGTCGTTGCGCCATTGTCAAGAGATTGAGTGTCGCCACAACGGTGGCGGAGACGCGTGAATTTAATTGATATGAGGATCACGTGCCAACGCGTCCGTCAGTAACCGTTATTACCGTTCGGCGTTATGAACGTTGCTCACTTCCTCGAATATAGGGCATACAACTCGCTCATACTCCGGACTTTGTGCCACTCTTGCGTCCCCTGGGGATGTCGACAAGCCTTGTCGACACGCTGTTCAACCGACTTACCGAAACAAGTGATCGTTGACTCGGCCACTCGGTAGTAGGCACCATCGATTCTAGGTGACGATGCACTTGGGAAAGGAACCACACAGAATATTATGCTCGTTGAATATTGGCTCGAAGAAGGGAATGCATTGTATTGGATCGTAGCGCCTTCTTCATCGGTAAATCCCTTCTACTATCATGGTCATTGGTTATGCGCTCGCGCTTTACTTATTATTTAGCGCAGTTCTCCGGATGCTCCATCTTTACGGACTACGAGTTTCAAGTTAGTAGTGGAATTGCTGCAACAGGCGCGGTAGGGCCGGGTAAGCCTCTGCAAGCTTTCGGCGACAATAACTCACGTGAAGGGAACGTGCAGTCCGCAAGGCAAGATGGATACTGGTAATCTCACCAGAAACGAGGACTTGAAACGTTGATCCTCCAGCGATAAACGCACCCTCTAACCTATTGATACATGAGGCATTGAGGGAGGACAGTTGGGAAGCGTGCCATCTGCGCATGGTATATAGAAGTCAAAGTGCCCAACTTACTTCTTCACTTATTTCCCATTCCTACCCATCAGCTTACTTTTTTGGCGAGATCGAACGACTTCCTTGCACTCGCCAGCATGGATGCTCTATACTACCACCTCTCTCCAACTGCGACACATCTTACGCATCAATCCACCTTCGGCGGCCTCGACACTGCTTGTACACCATCTGCATGGGTGCTATGCATGATCTTCGTACTCGGCATTTGGTTCCTTGCCCTCCCAACACAACTTCGCCGAACTCGCCAAAGGCGAGATACAACCTCAATGACATCGTTGGTGTCCGATGGCGTTCCCGATAACTATACCGACTCTATGATCACACTATCCTCGTCGAAGACTAACATCGGGGCGGTAGGGGAGAATTTATCAGAACACGCGACCTCGCCGTATCCTCGTGACCACTCTTGTTCTACGAAGCCAAGTCCATACGCATTCACATCCCTCTGTGATCGACTAGTGTTGACGAACACCGTATGGGAGCAGCAGAAGGAGCTGAAGGCCCTTAGATCGGCCAATTGGACTAAAGAACAGGCCCACGCCCGGTCTACATTCGCCGCCTTTACCGATCGCTTGCTTCTCCAGAATCGCATATGGCAGCAGGAACGACAGATTTCAGAACTACGCGCTTCATGCGAGAGGTTGAAGAAGGCTCAGGAGTCCATGATCACGCGAACCGCTGAGAAGATGATGGTAGACGTGAGGAAGGAGGGGCTGGTGGAAGATTTCGTCATGGACCTCATCGCCGAGCTAGAGGCTTCCAAGAAGGAAATCTTGTCGGTCCGTGAATCTTACGAGAGGGAGATCACGGAGATCAACTGCGAGTGGATGAAGGATTATCGGCGTCTGGTGCGTGAGGTGGACGGTTTGAAGCTTGGGCAAGAGGCACGGCACATCGAGCAGGAGTTATCAAGCGAGGTGGAGATGTCTCTAGGGGATGACCTGAAGACTGCCCGGCGCAAAGCAGAGATCCTCGAGGAGAAGGTCCAGGCCTACGAGATGCTGGAAGCAACTTCATCGAATGTGTCGCTTTACCCCGCTGGACCTTGTGCTTGTTCCTCCTCCCACTCGTTATCCTTCACGAACATCGACGTCGTAACTCCGGCACGCAGGATGTCTGCCGAATTCGACGACGATGATACCCTGGCCGACTTCTCTATCGCCAGTACAAGCACACCTGCGAAGTACGATATGTCACATGCATCCCCGATCGGCTTGGACTTCTTGTGTCAACGTTGTGCGCACGGCCATAGGGTTCGATCGTCATCGCATTTGTGTCTACCTAAGGGTCATTATGGGTACGATGCAAGTTCCCCAAATGCTGTGTTGAATAGCATTCCCCCTTCCTCCGTCGCAGTTTCCCGCATCCCGGGCACGTGCCATCACAACCAAGTTTTCTTCGCTCCTCCTTCGATCGCCAATACCACTTCGTCTACCGGCTCGCGGAGAGACGTCCAGGGCGCAGGCCGTTCGAAACGCCCTACGTTGATGCCTCTGAAGCTGTCGATGTGGTCGCATAGAAGGAAGGACCATCGGTCACCTACTTCAGCCTCGGCGAGGAAGGCACTGAGCCCCGCTTCGCGATCAAGGAAGCGCATGAAACTAGGTATTTGGAGACCTTGATTACCTTCCTTCCGCTGGCGGAAGCTGGTTCTAGTATTATTATATATGCAATATGTGTCAATATAGATGTATGTAGTTTTAAAGATTTGTAGTTTTTATGGATGTACTTTAGGACATACTTTATGCCATCATTTCTTTGAATGACTCTACCTCTGTGGTGGCGAGGGCCCGAGCTTGGACAGGTGAGCGATGTACGATTTTTTGACCGTTTGAACGACGCAAGGTTGATTCGTATTAGGTCGCTATACAGCAAGGGATACGGTCGAAACAAAGAACCCCGGTTCACCTCCCATAGCCGGCCTGCAGATATTTTGATACATACGCTCGCATTATCTCCCACTATATTGATCTCCCGGGCCAATCGAACTACACGCTCATAACCGCTTCTAATAAATCGATTGATTTCACTGATGCACGATGCACGATGCATGATGGCCGACCAACCGGATTCCGGAATCTACTTCCACGGTGAGTTATATTGGTTGCATCGCCACATGCCGTCATATATCAACGTTCCACGCATTATTGTGGGTATTGGTCGAGCCATTCCGGAGGCGAGGGCGGAGATGCGGCCTTCGGTGAAACTTGGTGCCTTGTACTTACTTACAGCAACCAGCGCCAGTATAACACATTTGCAAAGCGGTACAAAGTCATCCGGTAACTCGCGTTCACGCTTCGGGTTGACCACTAATTGTGCGCCCTTGCTCATGTACGACGCAGGGCCTTCCATTGCAGCGAAGCGAATCAATTTATCTCGAAAGTTGATTGACATGAGCTAAACTTTGCTTTCTCGTTGCGAACTTAATCAACCGTTGCTCGACCATGGTGGCTGGGATAAATATGTTATGCATCATAGTGGCTCACAAGTTTGACGTTCGAATGCTTGGAACGTAGTCCCCTCCGTTTCTTATGGATTCATAGGTAATCACCTATGCCACGGCCCGCCCCTCATCGTACCGATTTCACTGTCGAGTCGCTCCGTCTTCATGCGGGGTAGC
Organism: Pleurotus tuoliensis; assembly: GCA_036872985.1. Lineage (NCBI taxonomy): Eukaryota > Fungi > Basidiomycota > Agaricomycetes > Agaricales > Pleurotaceae > Pleurotus > Pleurotus tuoliensis. The sequence continues at coordinate 1,578,790 of JAYMDH010000011.1, read as the reverse complement.
ACGTCGACCAGCGGATAGGCAAAATATTATTTGCATGTCTCAAGCCGCTAGCCACCCCTTAGTGTAAGTACATGTATATTTACCGTCGGATCAATATGAAAATTTGGGGGGGTGCATGTTATTGTAATTTCCCAAGCTAGGAACCTTGGGAGGGCAAGCGCTCTGTGTCTGCCCAAAACTTTTCCCAGGATCTGCCTGGTTTCCTATAAGAAATGGGTGACAGATCGGTCAAAGAAGCCATTAAGGAGGAAGATCTTTCGCAGTCGGAGCACGCGATATCAACCTAGCTTGGTAGGTAATTGCTAAAGATTTCTGGGAATTCTAAGCGAAACATTCCCTTTGGCTAGGATATGAATACTCCATGGCCTGCAGCGCCCTTTGATTCGCCACATTCCCCTTCCTCTGTGGATGGCTTCCGCAGTGGATCTGAGCGGAAAGAGGCAAAGTCTAACCAAAGTGTTCACACTCAAAGTTGGCACACAAACTTCATGAGCTTCACCTAGGAGCTCGACGCCCCGGGACGCCTCAAAGCTTGTCAACAAAATTACTTTGACAAGTCCCATAGTCAATTCAGGGGTCAGGGGCTTAGAAATCCCGTCCGTTCCTTACCACGTGGTAGAGTGTGGGCTCGACATAAGCTTCTGGTCAGTAATCGGCGACAGGCCCATACATGTATCTGGACCCTTATGTGATACAGGATGAGAACCCAGCGAAACGTGAAAGGCAATATTTATAGACAAGTCCTTGCCTTGAGCCCTGAAGAACACGGTACTTGCCGAAGAAATCTGCAGCCTTACATCCCGTCGAGGAGAGGATGGGAAGAGCTGTAAATCTCTTCGCTAGCCTTTGTGCCTATTCTTCAAAACTTTGAACTATATTCTGCTCCCCGTTAGTTAACAAGCTGTTTTACGTGCGTCTGTAGATTTTGGGGCCCTAACACCCGCTCAAAGGTGAGATTAATTCGGTCGTTGTGGCGTACGTGATTGGGTTGGCTATGATTCAACGAGGAACGAAAGTGCGTTGGATAGGGACCACAGTACTATAAGCAGGAATCGGTCATAAATGACGATTATACTGTAGTCTGCGGAGTAAAGAACTGATCGTGACTGCTGGCACGACTCATTCTTCTCCGTCTAACGGAGGAATGGTGGTTGGTATCCTCCTCATTGTCTCCGTTGAATTGATAGATCACCGAACGGCGCCTTCCTCTTATTTTCGTGAACACGTTCAACCGTTGATTTCGCTAGCAGAAACGACCGGAGAGTGATCGTTGACATTGTAACAACGTTGTACGGCACACGTCTACGTTGCACCAATCCTTGGACCTTTAACCACTTTGCTAGGCTCGAAACCAGCGTTCTGGGAGGAGCCACGACTGCGTGGGGGGTAATACTTACCAGAACCGACATCCACGAAGGAGAAAGGAAAACACCGCAGACCAGAACGCACCCCTACTTGGGTAGTATTACAGCCCACTCTACGAAATTCCCAATCCCCCCGGCGCCCTCGTACGAAGCATCGCATATACTACCCTTAGGAGACTGGAGACGAGTCTACCTCTTTGCAAAGAATAGGAAGTTAGGGTCAGTTAGGGGCCATTTGCCGATTTTGCCCAAAAATGGACTAATATGACCGTGATTGTCCCATGTCATCTCCCTACCCCGATGGGCGTTTTCTGCACGAACCTTTGGAATCAATGAAAGGACCAGACGCAGTACGAAACGTAGTTGATTGGAAGTGCCCATTTGCAATCCTCGAGAAGTTGTGACACGGATATAAGGGAACGAACGGAACGTGTATTTTTCCAGCGCTTCGTGCAAGGTTTGTCCAAGAAATGCAGGGAAGACGACATGTGAGTATTATTCCGACACAAAGCGAATGGAACATGCCACAACACAAGAACCATAAGGACGCTTTCGCATCTGAATCAGTGGCTTGGAGCGAAAACGGGGTATGGGTAGGTGACCATTTAGCTTTACCGTTCGGGGAGGTAGTAATTAATAATTCTAGACTAATCGATGGGTCATCAGCCATCAGGCAAATTTCTTCTTTCCTTTCTGCTAATACGTGCGCACGGGAACGGTCGAACAAACAGGTCGAGTGAAGGGGACCCAAACGCGACATCGACGACTGCTTGACATCGAGGCAGTGGAACCCACCGCACATTGTGCTCAATTTGGCTTCGATCCCAGGCAAAAGCTTGCCAGTATAGGGGAGCACAGGCGCGGTTTTGCAGAGACGGTGGTTGATTAGGCCCGACCGGGTGTACATATCCCAAAAAGCAAGGTGAAATTGATGGAAGCATTGCACTGGCTCAGGCTGACTCGGAATCAGGTCTGGGGCCCGAGCTTGACTACAGACCTTCATTCCCATTACACTGCAGCAATCGCAGCCGGGCATATTCTTGTGTTATTTGATTGACACTTCCGCGTATAAGAAATCCGGCATTTGCTGCATGGATTCTGGCAACCGCACCCACAGGTCAGCGCACCAGCAACTAGACTCTCATCAAGGACACGGGCAGCACCGGGCAGCACTGGAACCTCCATCACCGTCTGCGCTATCTTCGACATCATCTTCATCCGGGGCGAGCGTTCGTCGTGAGTATTCTATCATCCATATCTTTTATTATCATCTAGAATGACAAATACGATCCCACAGCGTCAAATTCATCAACATCCAAGGCTTCTTCAGTTCCTGGGACGATACAGCCACGTCCGACGACATCGACGACAATGATAGGCCCGACGTCGTCGTTCTATGATCCAGACGAAGCTCAGCAGCAGCAGCAGACAGCGGATGCCCGTGCTCAGGAGTATCATTACTGGTCAGTATGGAATGAACCCTCGCACGCTAGCGTGACACCTCACATCTTTCTTTCGTTCTACCACATAGGGCGCAACATCAACACCATATGGTCCAACCAAATCATCCCATGCAGACCCTCCAACAGCCTCACCCTCGCCCGCACATGTCCCACTCGGCGTTGACCTCGGCCTTGGGTGATTCTGGAACGGACCCATACGATTACAACGAGTATACCACAGCTGCCACTGTTTTCCCCGATCACCACGGGGCTTCGGGGTTGGCAGCGGTAGCGAGTAACGCGTACAACCCAGTACAGTCCCAGCCCCAAGGACGAAGGGTACCAGCCGTAGCGAACACCACTCAGTCGTCGATAGCTCAAAATTACCAACATCCTCACTCACAACCCGTGCGGCAACAAACTCATCAAGTTGGGGATCGATCGTATCCGTACTACTCTGATACGCTGACGGCGAATCCCCATGCTACGTACACACGTTCGCAAGATGGCAGCGTCGCTGATATGTCGGGTAGTATCAGCAGCAACAGTGGAAATGGAATGCCCAGCTCCAGTTACTCCCAGGGAGCTTCGAGCACCTACTCCCCAAGCTCTACCGCAACCAATTCTCCGTTCACCCATGCGCAGAGCGTATCACCCGCTCACGGGTTGCCAAGTCATACATCCCAAGGGCATGTTCAACAAACACATTCGCAATACTCGCAAAGGCAGCAAGCGAGACAAGGTCAACAAGGAGTGGATATCTCTAGTGTTTCGAATGCGAACGTTCCTGCCTTCCCCCAACAGCAGTATACAAATACGACGGTCCCCTCTCAAAGGAGTCCTGGCGCAAGCGGCAGCGGTGGAACATTGGGGGCGGGGGCGGGGGCAACTGCGAGGGGAGGTAGCGCGAAGCGAAAGGCGACAGGTAGCGGACAGGCTGCGGCGAGTGGGGGACGTGTCAGCGGGAATTACGGGGCTAGTAGCAGAAAGCGCCAACGAGGCAAAGAGACCGACAGCGATAGTGATGATGAAGGATTCGCCGTGTTTCGTGAGTTAACCATTGTCTTCTCTTCGGCTGTTGAGTGCCCCAAGATTCACAATTAATATTGATACAACACCAGCACCAGGAAGCTGGAGCATGGCCTCGGAGATCAGAGTCGGGCTGGCTGGTGTGGGTGTAGAGTCTTCTGGTCGTTCGCAGAGTGCTTCATCTCGACTGTGCGTCTTCTCATGTGTATAGGCGCTGTGGGCGTGCCTTCGCGTGATAATCAGTATCGCTGACCGTGTTCTTCCATCTTGCTTTCCCCTTACTTCTACTCGACTGTCGACTTCTGGAAATCCGTTTACCTTGGAACTTTCAACTTACGACTGTCCTATCCCCATCAATGTCCGGTGTTTCGACGTCCCTCCAATACAAACTCATACGGTTTGTGCTATACGGAACTTGGTTATTCGCCTGCCTCTCGCGTGCGATGTTCCCGCCTGTTCCTCGTGAATAACGCGCTCGACTTACTTATGGACTCCGGGGTTGTACCTTCGCCGCATTGTCGCCTACGCATGTCGATACTCTACGTGGTCCTGGACGCAACCATCAACACATATTTTTTGCTTCGTGACCGATGCCCCTCCGTCCGCTCCCTGCATATCCGGCGTGTTCCTACCCCGGTTCACGTCGATGTCGTCTTCTCCGGTGAATTTATATCGCCTGCGCCCGCTGGCCTATCTGTGTCTCACGTGACTTATTACTGTATTCGTCGACCAAATGTGTCTGTTCCACTCCAAATGTCCAACGCGCGGATGCTATTACTCTGGTGCCCCACTATGTCTGGACCTCTGTCTTTGGCCGTGCGGCGCTGTCGCTTGCGTCGCCTCAAACGCCACTAATTTGATTCGGCGACAAACCACTTCCGAACCATGCTTTCTTGGGTATTTGATATTCGATACTTTGACACTTGACCGCCGCCGTTATGGGTGTATGGATCCGGTGCTGCTTCGGGGCTTTCCATTATTGGCGCTTCTTGGACATCTGACTGGACGACACCCATCGTGACATACTAACATGTCGATGTCCTGTCGTCATCGTCCCCTACTCAACACCTTCGCTATAATGTCCGCCGTCACCGGCTCGCATCTGCAGTCCCGGAGCGTGTACTCACTGTAAGAAGCTGAAGGTGAGCATCGCCCCGCCTCTTCCCATCGGTGATGTCGGCTTCTCGGACCCTGAAAGGCGATGCTTAATTGGCATGGCTCGTCGGACGCGCCTTTTTCGCGTCGCTGTCGGGCGATAGCTAAGACTGCGGCGTTGGCATCCATCCCCCTGGCGTTTACTTATTCGCTCCAATGACACAGCGGGCGTTTGCTGCGCGCTCTAGTAATTAATCTGCCTCAATTACGATCACGTTGCGACGGTGTGCGTGTTGCCCTCGGTGGTGGCTGTATCCTGTGGATTTCTTTCGATCCTTTTTGATCTTAGCAAGCTCGTATGTGTTCCACCCCGGGCACGCTATTCCGCTTCATTGCTTCCTCTCACTGCATGTGTCCTTGACTTTACTCACGAACGGCGATTCAGATGAAATGTGATTTCCCGAAAGGTCACAATACATGCAAGCGATGCAAAAGTGGCGGACACGTATGCATAGTGGAAGGCAGGAAACCGAGAACAGCTCCCAAGTACGTCAATCTCTCCCGTTACTGGTGATTTCGAAGTGCCGTTTTGTCTGTTTCAGTGGTGGTGGCAGGGCTGATTCAGCTCGTTGGAGTGTCTCTCTTGATTCGTTTTCGACTTCGTCGGTCGCGATCGCTCCCTTGGTCCATTAGGACTTTCGGAGTTGCTTCTACCTTTTCTTGCGTCTCCTTGTTTACTTTGGTAGTTCGCGGCTTCGCCGGTGCGGCGAGGAAAAGGGATTGGCGCTGTTTTTAAAAGGGGGTCCAAAAGCTTGGAGATATTATCTCCAATCCAGTTCGCTCTGCCCCCTGAACCGCCTCCCAGGATCATTCGTCTCCTGCATTCGACAGACGGCTCAGAATGCCTTCAGCAAACTTCTCTCCCCTGGACTCGCCGTCGTCGACGACAGCTGACTTACCTTATCCTTTTGACAATCTTAGTAAACGCGAGTACCTCCTCGCTCAGATACGACAGAAGGATGCCATTATCGAGTCGCTACTCAAACAAGTAGGTCGTCCCGTTCTGGACCTGAACATGTCTGCCCCTGTCCGTCCCTGACGCTATTTCTTGCGTTCTAGCTGCATAATCCCTACATCGCAACACCAATGTCGATTGCATCATATCAGAGGGCGACCTCCCCTTCGGATACCAACAACAGCAACGTCCATGCTTGGCTCGACCTTCTTCGATCTAGCGTTCAATCCGCCGGAGGCAAGGGAGGCGCGGCTGCTTTCAAGTTCCATAGGGGCGATGGCACAGGAGAAGACGAATCGGAGGACGAAGCTGATGATTCTACTTCCCGTCCAAAAGTCCCCGGGCTTGACGACGACGCCACTTTAGATGGTAATTTGGACACCTCTCAAGAAGACGAAAAGCTCCAATCTGCGCTACCGGATTCCCATGTTCCGCTCGGCCTTATAGCAACACTTGCCCTAAGCAATTCAAAAGGCAAGTCCGGCGGCAAAAAGGACCAGAGAGCGATCGAAGAAGAGGATGACGATGATGTGGTACGTGAATGACCCTGCACGGATCGTGTGGTGCATCTGATGTGTTTCTGACACAGGGCGTTGCAAACGAGACGTACTTCATGCCAGGTAAGCCATGGGCTGATGTGTCTGATGCATATTCACGCAACTATATAGGCCCCGCCACCGATCTGTCTTTGCGTGCTACCCTGATTCAACAGTATAGTCCACCTGAGATTCTAGTACATGGGCTTGTAACTCCGGATGATGTTGACAAGCTCTTTGAAATGTATGTTGACCTCTCCTCATGCGTCACCTTTATCTCACCCAGACACGACAGCTTCTATACTCATGTCAATGTACGTGAACGGCCGTTGTCGATTGGATGGGCTGCGCTTCTCCAACTGACTCTTCCACTAGCCATTCGTTTCACTGTTGGACCCAGTGTTGCACACCCCTGCCTTGACGTTTGCGAGATGTCCATTCTTGTTCACAGTTAGTGAGTATCCTGTTATCGCGTGTATTCTCCGTAGTGTCAGCTGACGACAACTGTCAACAGTTTGTGCGGTGTCTTCCCGCTATTATCCTGAGAAATCGGAGGTATATCCAATAGCAATGCACTTTGCCAAACACTCCGCTGCGAATGCATTGACTGATGGATGGAAGTCCGTCGAACTCTGCCAAGCCTACATTCTGATGAGCATATTCGCTGTGCCTGCTCGAAGGTGGGAAGAAGATCGGAGTTGGCTGTACACTGGCCTTGCGATTCGGTAAGTTGCTCCACAGCGGCAGGCTCAGAGGTTGTAACCCTTTGTACAGGATAGCGACGGACTTGAACCTACATCATGTCACTAAACCAAAGGTGATGGATGAGAAACAAGAAAGGGAGATCATGAACAAAACTCGTGTATGGATGATATGTTTCAATCTCGACCGCTCGACCGCCACACAATTTGGCAAGCCCTTTACCATCAAAGAGGACCAGTGAGTGAACATTTTTCTTCGTCCGGACCGGTCTCTCATGTCGAAACCAGTATCATGAGGAACTCAAAGGAGTGGTACAAGCGCTCCCGTTATAACCATCCAGTGCGTATGATATACCATTTTGGGGACGATTCAATTGATATCGGAACAGTACGATGTTCACCTCTGTGCTCATACCGCCCTGCTACGCATTGTGGCACGATTTCACGAGGATATTTTCTCTGATCCCGACTCGCCTACTGGGTTGAACAAGGTTTATTAACTGTTGCATGCATGGACTATTATCTCAGCACCCTTCGCAGGACGTGGATTTCCGAACAGTGACAATAACCCATGACAATCACCTATCTGAATACCATCAAGAATGGGAGAAGCGATTCCAGGAGAGTTCTGACCCCACTGACCGGGGCTGCTCTTTCCGATGCCTCCTCCTGCCCTTGTAAGTCAAAGTGCCAGCATGTACCGGCTCTCCTCTCACATTTACCCCAGCCTTGTTGAGTACTCACGCCTCGTGATGTACTCGTTCGGATTCCAACAAGCCTTTGAGCGTGGAATCGAGCCAGGTGACCAACTTTTCTTTAAGAAGGTAGTGGTATATATCCCGTTTTAAGGGTGCCACCGCTGAAATCAATTCGCCTAGTGTCTGAATGCAGCCAAAGGCGTTATCAAACATATGATACAAAGTCTTGCCCCTAGTGGCTATATGCGATACGCTCCAGATGGTAAAGACTATGCCATTTAGCGCTTCGACTTGCTGACTCTCCTCCCAGGCCATTTTGTTTTCGCGTCTTTTGCTTCGGCGTTCCTTCTGAAGGTATTTATTTCTCTTCTACCTGTCTCGTTCTCATCGGCTGATACGTTTGCTAGCTACTCCGGCCAGAGTTTTCCCAGCTGCTTTCGAAGGGTCAAGAAACAGAAATCTTCGAACTCATAGGACGGTTGATACAGACTTTGAGCTCGCCCCAGATTGCGATTGACGACAGGCATACACCCAAGTTATACGCGCGATTCCTTGCTGGGCTTCTGTCGCGCCATCGCCGCGATGGCGCTACCGTTGGTCGTCTACAAACTCAACCTCCCCCTACGCAGAACGTATCTACCCACTCAGACTTTAGTTCCATCCCAACGTCACAAGCCGGAACATCCAGTTTCGCCGTCTCGCCTCAAGGCAGCACAGGAGAACCGCCTTCAGGGGGTTTCTCTGTTACAACGTTCTCTCAGTCACCCACATCTGAGAAGATCTCTACGCCTATCTACCGCCCCGAGGCCACCTTCTCCGCAGGGTCCGGTCCTATCCATTTTGGTAGCGACTTCGATATGCTGATGTTTGGTACGGAGAATGGTGTCTCCGAAGAAGAAATGCTTGCGACGATGCAAGCTCTGAAGAACCCCGTTTGGTGGCAAAACATGATGATGCCTGGGTAAGCCCTCACCTTTCGCAGTAGTGTCGGATGGTGATTTAACCCCTCTGCCGGCAGGTTTTCCTGGCCAGAGACAGCGTCGGAGACAGAAAGCCATCAGGCGCTCCAGAACAACGTGCCTGGGCTGCACGCTGGGGCTGGCATCCCTGTCTCGCTTTACTAGATTGTCATTAATCACTATATAAGATTTCCTGCTTGTAGTTGTAGTAAAATGTTGTGTACAGTACTGTTTACTTGGCGTGGACTGGTTCTGGCTATATCCCCTTTACTATCGTTCCCATAGAACTTGAATTCTTTCGAGACCCGTTCGTAGGAATATTTTTTGAGCTCACTATCTCTTTCCCTGGTCCCCGGCTTGACATAGACTGTAGCTAAGTAGTACATCCATCTCCGTGATTTTACGGGCGCTGGAAGGATGTATTCTAAGTGATATAGGATGATGCCGGCGAGAGGGAGCAAAAAGACATAGAACTTGAACTTTTGTCACGAGGCGGTCGGCAAGCGTTGCCGAGTCCCTGGATGAGTCAGCATATGCATTCTTGCCGCCGGTTCTCGACACTTTGGGATGCGTTGAGTCGGAGCGTCAAATAGTTAGGAGCTCCTTGTCGCCCTCGACATTGAAGTACTGCCCCACACCGCTACAGCTTGTAAATAAACCCAGGACTTCTTTACAAGCTATAGATATACCATCAGACCAAATATACAACTTCTTGTACTGGTAGAATTTTGACTCAATATAATATCCCTTGTTTTCTCTCCAGAAATGCATGACATGGCCATTGTCAGATTTATAGAGCATCGCACACATACGGGACAGCCCCAGGTCCTTGAATATATAATTATATAGTGTTCAAGAACAATATTTAAAAGTCTCATATGTTAAAAATGAGGGAGGGAGGAGGAATCGAAGTCCAAAGTGAAAATTCAACTTCTATGACCATTTCAAGTTCTATGGGAACGATAGTATTCCTGAATCGATTTGACTAGGGGTGCCCCTTACGTCCATAGGAAAAGGTGGCAGCAAACGCTCCCAGTGCCCGGACAGCTCGATCTCTTACCACCATGCCGTCCCCTCATTCCTCACCTGGCCTCCCATCACCCATCAGTTCCGAAGAAAGTGTATCATCTTCCCTCTGCGACGACGCGTCTCTTCCTCCCCCTTCAAGCAGCCCGGACCTCGATGCAGAATGTCAATGGGAAATGTGTCTAAAACACGAAAATATCCACGTCGTCAAGCATGTAGCCGGCGGCGACTGCAGTTATCCGCTGGAAGTTTCCAACAATGCCTCTGAATCCAATGTCTTGCCTCAAGATGATCCAGGTCTCAAGCAACACGTTATCCTACGTCGAAATTTGTCGTTATATGCGCTGAAACACGGTCAGGATGACTACCAGGATGGTCCTTTTCGGCACGAGACTGCTCTACTACCATCTGAAACCGTGATTGCACCTCTCACTGGAATCGAAGTGTCTTCAGATGATCCCGAATCAGAAGACTCGGACCTTTCTACTCCCATCTTCGCGCCTGGTAGCCCGTATCACTCTCCTTTGAATTCTCCTACGTCGGGCCAGCTCCGCAAGCACTCGTCGGAAAGCTCTGATTCTACCAAAAATGGGAAGCGAGACCGACCAAACGACGTGGTAGATTCTCGAGATATTCCTAAGAAACTCAAAGTTAATTCATCAAGTTGTGACATTTCATTTGCGCATCGGCCTGCGAGCTTCAGGAGAGCTTTATCACTTGGTTCAAGTTGCTTACAAAACGGTTTCACCGCACGGGACTCCCAAGTACTACAAGTACCTTCTAAAGACGTACCGAAAATCGGGAGCAAGGTTCCCATCATTGCTCCTCCCCTCGATCATTTTGCTCGCCTGCCTCTCTCCCAAGAAGCGGAAGCTAAACTACGGATTTCGCGCTTTTTAGACAGCGAGCACCGTATCAGAGATCAAGACGGCTTGCTTCCATGCTATATCGACATTTTGCAGACACGATCGGATTGGGCGCAAAGGTTAGGCATTGGCTCTGACGCCAGGCTGCGAGCGTTGGATTGGATCTTCCATGTAACTTTTCGCGGCTTAACTGGTTATTGTCTGAATACGTTATTTTTCAATAGGCCTCAACCGATGCTTACAGTACAAGACCGTTTTCGCGAAATTTGCGTGACCAGTTAATTTATTCTCCGGAAACTCGATTCCACGCTGGTTATCTCTTCCTACGATATTTCTTTCTTATAGAAGGAGAGGCTGAACCCGCAAATATTCCCGAATCCCAAGGTGTGTCTACAACGATATTCTATCTGCCAGCTTTTGGCATCGATGTCTTGTAGTGGCACTAGAGCTAGTTATTTTTGATGCTGCTGTTGCGAGCCTTGCTTTAAGTGTCAAGGTCAGTTCAACGCTACAGTATCTTGTCATCTCTAACCTATACCCAAAGCTTCACCGTGATACATTGTGGCCTTTGCATCCCGTCATCTCCACTGAATATGAGCGACTCGCTCCCCATGAGATGTCCTTTGACGATCTTGAAGTATGTATGTATCTTTGTTTGTCGTAACGCATTCTTTTAAAGTCCGGAATCAGGCATTCCAGAGGGACTTGCTTTCGGCATTTTCTTTCCAACTAGGCAGCAGCCCTCAACTACTTCTCGATCAGTTATGGGTTGCACTTCCGTCCCTTCGTCAGGTACTCGATTTCACGGGTGGGTGGACGTACGCACGAAAGTCGACTTGGGAATGTTTATACGAAGCTCTTCTTCGTATGTTGTCCACCGCGCTCTTTCGAGATAACTGTCCGAACTGCCGTATAGAACCAGACGTGCTGCGCTACCGGCTTTCCCTTCTCACCGTCGCTGCTTTGATAGAAGCCTTGATTTCAACACTAGAGCTTCGGTACGAATTTGTTGAAGGTTGGAAAGGGGAGACTTGTAGGTCCGGCAAAAACAAGAAGCAAACGCACGGTACGCATATGCAAAGGATCATCTGTGCTAGGAGAGAGAAAGTCATGCGAACGTTGGAAGGGGTAGTACTAGATGTCCAGGCCGTCACCGAAATTACTAATGTTCGTCATTGCTCCTTTTCCCTCAGCCAAAGCACTCACATCTCCGCCCTTAGGATTCACTACGACTAACACGGGAGTGGCTTGCACACATGGATAGTCACTGAAGCGCCAAGCTTTGACAACATCACTCTTCCGCTTCGCCTATCAGAACCACATGCGTCGCCTGCTTTGTAGAGAATTGTGCCCAAATTAACCCAGCGAGATTGTACCTTACTGGCGTTCGCCAGAGCAAGGCTGTTCGTTTATTTGGACATATATCCAGCGGGCATGGCTCGGACTGGCATTCCAAGCGGGAAGGCATCGCTTTTAACGAGAACACTCCTGTCTGTAGACACCGCCTTGACTCACCCCTGACCCTGGATAAACTTAACAAAAGCAAGCTTCCGCCAGTTTGCACTTCGTCCCCAGCTCTACCGCCATGGAAGAAAAAACCAACCCTCTACCATACGAAATATGGAAACAGATATCTTGTCACCTCAAAGACAAGCAGCTTTGCCGAATAATGTCGGCACATCGTGCGTTCTACGATACCGCTATGGATAGGCTATACAGGGAGATCGATTGGCAAAAGTTCGACGAAGACGTAGTGAAGACGCTGATCTGCATGTCTTGGTAAATTGGTTCACATTATAGGATTGGCAATCGATCCTAATTCTATCTCATGGCCTAGTAATTCGGCACTCGCATTACGAGTTCGAACATTGCATGTTGCTGCACCTGTATTGATAGCGCTTTACGGCATGCGGTCGGATGGAGCGAGGGCCATTATCGCGGACCTGCCCTCTCACTACATAGAACGGGTCAAAGAAGGGCTTGGAAAGGGGAAACCGGAGACAACAATGCAAGTCGAAAAGTTGAAGATGAAAATCGAAGCCAGAAAGCCCTGTAATGGCAGAGAAATGATAGAAACGGCGTTGTCTAACATGGTCAATATTCAGACGTGTACTTTCAACTCCACCCAAGCGCCAGCGACTGCAGAGCCTCTCATTCGCGTGTTACAGAAGACCCTCTCGCAATGCGTACGCAAACTGGTGCTCGAATGCAGTAGAGTTTACGAACTACAAACGCTAGTCAACACGACCTTCCAACTCAAATGCATCGAAGACCTCTCAGTCGTTCTAAGGTTCCACCCCGACAGCTCGCCGACTCAGCGCCATTCGGATCAGAAGTTTCTGGCCAATCGGTTGGCACCTTTTGTCAATGCACTGCACCCTACCCTCCGGTCCTTCTCTATAAATGCCGCTCGTGGGGTAGATTATTCCACCTTCCTCGACGCGCTCGATGTCTTTCCGCATCTACACCAGTTATCTCTTCAACTGGACTTCGACGATCAAAAGCTATCAGAGCCAAACGCCCTTATTCAATTCCTCCGTGATAATTCCTCTCAACTTACCAGCGTCACGCTGCATCCGTCATCTTCGTCCGATTTTCCGTGGGGCGTATTCACAAGCCGGTTGGAATTAGATCCTCAAATATTCTCTAATCTACGAAGTCTAACAATCGTTGATCCTCCGCACGACCTCAAGTTCGTATACTCCTTGATTGAGCGGTCAAAGGACACGTTGAAGTGCCTACACGTAGAAAAGTGTCATTTGGAATTACCGCAAATCAGGCAATTGGGTTTAACTCTTCGACCGACTCCCGTTGTATCCCTCGGGCTCGAAGTTGATTCATTCAGCCCCGCTGTGCTGGACCTTCTTTCCAGGGAACTCCCAAGGTTGGAATCTCTCAGCATAATATTTGATGAAGTTCATAGCACGCGTCTTAATAACAAAGGCGAATTTGTCAACTTCGATATTATCAACTTCGATATTAATACTGTGAGTGCTGGGACTTATTGATGATTCCATTTACTCACAACATCATTAGGAACACTCCTGGCCATTCAAAGTATTTACCAACGCTATGAGAGCCGGTCGTTACCGTGGCTGGTCTCTTTCAAAGCTCAGTCTCGAGTCTCGTTCGTACAACGAGGAGTATGTTAGACATATCCTACATTCCGTTGCCGATGCCACATCCAAACTTTCCACGGTGAATGGAAAGTCTTTGAAGGCCACCGGCTATCATGGAATGACCCCGCATTAGCGTAATATATCTATATCATCAATCTTTGTCGCAAATGGTGTTGCAAAGATGACTGTCCGAGGGCGATGCTGAAGGGCGCGACCTGTTGTGAGAAGGTCTTATGGTAAACGCTAATCCAGCTGCGTAGTCGTGACGGATAGTCGGATCCAATTGCAAACTGAATGGATAGTAAAGGTTGTTGCGCATGCACCTCCACATGACCATGCTTCTATCAGAACATGAGTCAAAGCGCAGTCCGCAGTAGAACTTCATAGAAGGTCTTACTAACGACATGAGTCATAGCTGACTCATACTGAGTCATATACGCTTAGTATTGACTGCGCATCTATAATTAGTATAGGTAGATTCTAGTATATAAAGGCCTGTACTTCGCCCTAGAATCTACAAGTGCTCTACCAGGAGAACTTACTAAGTGTGTGCATCAAGCTACCTAGCTACAAGTAGTACTAGCTTAAACAACCCAGTGAGTAGGCTCTATAGTCTTTCACTCAGCGCACGCTCGTCCTCCCCACTTAGGGTTGATGGACAGATGCTCGCTTAACAGGTTATGGGCCCTGGAGACGCCTATCATAATGTGTATATCCACACAACCCACAAAACGTGGCGGGATTACACATAGGTAGTGACTATGTCAGCCATACCCTAAAGCCCTGGGCTATAAGCTAACTCGGTGGTGCACGAGACATCAGCCGATATGTGCACCCCTGCAATCACATTGAATGTGGACGCAGAAGGGTTAAAGCCAAATCTGGTGCTCTGTGACTCAGCTTGACGCGTTCACATCACCCCCGAAATATATAGCCAAATAAGGCTAGACTCGGGAAAAGGGGATATCGTTGTTGAGCATCTTTCGATTGCTCCATATGGATCAAAGTGCGGTTCGCTGACGGAGATTTAATTTCAGGTCTAGTCAACCCGAAACAAACTCAAGTCGCGAAAATGTCGAACCAAACCGAAAACCATACCCAATCCCTCAAAGTCCTAACCGGTTCCAACTGGAACACCTGGGAAGGGCCTATGACTGCATTCCTAAAATCCAAGGGACTTTGGATGTATGTCGACGGAAGCTATTTGCTTCCGGTCCCCGCCAATCCGGCAGTAATTACAGCCGATGAAACTAAAATCATCAGAGATTGGAAAAAGGAGGACGGAATGGCCCTAGGCTACATTACTTTGTATATAGCCTCGAATTTGCAAACCCACGTGAGAGACAACTCCAAAAATACATGGGAGTCTCTCAAGGCAGCGTACGCCGGCACTAACACTGCTGCTGTGTTTGAATGGTTGAAGCAGATCATGAATTTCAAGATCAGCTCCCATTCCGCGCCTCATGTGGACATCGCCAAGTTTCAGACTGCCCAGTCAAAACTTAAAGAGTTGAGCCAGCCGATATCGGATCAGCTCCTCGCCCTGATCGTGCTCGCAGGATTACCCAAAGAGTACGAAGGTGTCGCTCAGGCTCAGATTAACAAGAAATTGGAAAATCTGGACCTGAACGAGCTCATCGGCTACATTGAAGCCGAATGGCAATGAAAGCAGCTCCAGAAGCAGCATTCGTCGCATCAGAGCAACACCGCGAACAAGTTGTCTGCTGTGAAAGGAAAGGGCAAAGCACCCCAATTCCAGCAACAGAAGCAGAAGCATGAAAATGCTGAAGCAGGACCTTCACGGCAGCCGCAGTCAAAAGACAGGCAGCAGCCACCGAAGCGAAAACGTGTTCGTAAGGGTTCTAAGGGTCAAGGTCAGGGACACACCCATATGGCACTCCCAAACCAACCCGGCGGTGGATTCGCCCAAATGCTGAACTTCAGCAGGCTTCCAATCATGGAGGATCAGAGGCAATCCAAGCCTCTCCCCATGGATCCCGCCAAACGCCTGATCGAACGGATTGTGGCACAGCCTGAATACTGGCACGAAAGAACCGCAGCAGTAGCGAGTTCATCGAACCAGAAAGGTCCCCAATTTGAATTTAAAGTTGGGACTCCACCATGTCAGCTGGTCGGACTCAATGGACCTGAATTCACGCCTGACACACGCCCATCCGTTATGATCTCCGGGAGTACAGCGAAAGCTGTTAAACTCGCCGGACTTCACCTCACTCCCAAGCCTAAGTTCTTTAACCAAAGGCATAGGGAAGACACCCCGCAGAAATACCAAGGCGCACATAAGCCGGTATATCGTGCAGGTGATTACGAAACGCACCACAGAACGAGACTCCTCCTCAATCTAATGCCTGGGATTCCCCAGAGTGCGGAACGTATCAGAAGATTGGAAAAGATCGCTGGGAAACTCCCCGATCTGTCGGAATCTGACACGGTCGAGAAAAAATCTCCCATCACGATTCCAGACACCCCTTCTGATGGTGAAGACGAAGATATGGAACCAACGCCCAAGCGGCAACGGTCCTTAACTCCTTACCCGGACCAACCGGATGTGGATATGGACCTAGATTCCATCTTCGGCGACTCGGACGGACCTAGTTCCGAACCGAACTTCTTGGACAAAGCGTTCCAAGAAGAGGCAGAAGAGGACAATAGGTACGATACTCTCCACCAGCTCTTTCCGTATTCAGAAGAGGTTCTCATGAAACTTTTACTCCAGCGCTCTCTTTTACAAAGATGACGCCGAAGGGCCATCGCCCATGTAAATGTTTCTGTAGATACATTAAACTTGTCTCGCGCAATAGATCGCTGTAGACAGCTTAATGATATGTATGCTAAAAATGTATACAACCTTTCTGAGAAAGAAATCGAAGCTGCACCAGATATGGACTGGTGGTTACACGATACAGGTTGCTCTCAACATGTGTCTGGCGACAGGTCTGACTTTGTCGACTTTGAAGCTTTCAAACCGAAAGACTACATTCATGTCAAAACAGCCAGCACACCCGCTTTCATTAGTGGAGTCGGAACGATTAAACTCAAGTATGAACAACTCCGTAATGATAAAAATGGCAACCTCGTGCGACTATACAAAACCATGAGGCTTTATCCGGCATACTTTATGCCAGCCCTCAGTACCACTCGATTGCTATCCACCGGAACCATCTTAATGGATCCTAATGTGACACTTGAGGGTAACCGCGATGTTCTACAGTACATCAATAAAAAACTGTCAGATCATGTATTCCTAACTGGATACCACCGTGGTCTTGACGACCAATGCTATTGGACTAGAGCGTCTTCCACCCTCCAGTCCCGAAATGGGTCAAAACTAAATTCGTTTGACTGTGCGCCAGTAGCATTGAAGAGTGTGGACTTTGACACTTGGCATCGTCGATTAGGACATCCGTCCAAAGACGTTATACGCCAGTTCAGGAAGCACACTGAGAATTTCCCAGAGCTGAAATTCCCTGAACGTGAGAAACCTTGCGAAGGCTGCGCTAAAGGCAAAATGCCTGCAGACTCGTTTCCACAATCAGAATCTAGAGCCCAGGAACCCTTTGAGAAAATCCATTCGGACCTCAAAGAATTTCCTGTGATATCGTACCATAAATATCGGTACTATATCTCGTTCTTTGATGATTTCTCCTCACATGGCTGGATTCGCTTATTAAAGCACAAATCCGAGGCTGTAAAAGCTACTCGTGATTTTATCGCCATGGTGAAAACCCAATTCGGTACTACCATCAAAATATGGATGTCCGATGCAGGGGGAGAATATAAATCTCAAGAATTCGATGAATTGCTCAAGAGTAATGGAATTCTCACTCGACAATCAGTCGCCCACACACCACAGCAAAACGGGCGTGCTGAGCGATTCAATCGCACCATCATGGATAAAGCAGAAGCTATGCGACACCATGCTTGCTTACCCAATTCCTGGTGGGAATTCTCAGTCGAGTATGTGGTACATATTTACAACTGTACACCCATACGGAGACTAAAGTGGAAAACTCCATTTGAAACTCTGTATGAGAAAGCTCCTGATGTAACTCATCTACGAGTTCTTGGATGTGGCGCATATGTACACCTACCTGATGCAGTTAGAAATAACAAATTACACCCGAAAGCCGAACTAATGGTGTTCATTGGCTTTACGGAAGGCATCAAAGGGTACAAATTCATGCGTATCCACAATAATAGTATCTTTCACGGCACTAAAGCAGTGTTCGATGAAGATCTATTACCGAAGTGTCCTAAGGCTAATCAGCCTAAAGATCACACACACGGTGACCATCACAGTGATGATGACGATCAACCAGACCATGGTATAGGACCAATGGGAGGAACAGGAGGACCACCTCCTGATTCTGGCACCGATGACGGAGATGACTTTGAACATCCCGGACACCGTAATGAGCCACCCCGTTCTCCTTCCCCTAAAGAAGACGGTCATGAGGATGATCAACCTCGAGATCGCTCTCCTTCACCTGCGGTACCTCCAATAGACCCAGATAGAATGAACTTCAATCCGAGGCGTGAGGATAATGAGGAGTTTAGATGTCTACCACGACGCAATCCTCTCAGGTTGAAGAAGAAATACAAAAAACCAGACAATGTATACAACGATCCGGGAGACTGACGTCTTCCATCGGAAATACAGAGAGACATTAATAGGGATAGGACTTGGCGATGACAAGTTGGGGACGAACAACCGGGTAGCTCCCGATTGCCCACAAGTACGTCACGCAGGAGAAACCGACCTCCTCGCAACCAAGATCCTCCAAGTAGCATCCCTAATGACGAGGAATTCCCTCCGTCCGATCCCAATGTCGATAAAGACTGGGATATGTCTGGTTCTGATGCGAACTTAATCCGCATTACTCAGGAAGGGGGAGTAAGTCTGATGAATTTCCTGCTTTCAAAAGCGGTTGAAGATTCGGAGACAGAGATAGGAACTGCGTCAAACCTGATGACAAACAGTTCAGATCCTAAACCCGATAACGTCCGGGAATGGACCTACCATGACATCATGCGCTTAGCGCCTGATCAACGAAAACCCTGGATTGATGCTTGCCATGAGGAGCTTAAATCGCTCCGTGAGCGTCAGGTTTTCAGTCTGGCACGACTCCCTGAGGGTCGAAAGGCAATTAAATGCCGATGGGTATTTGACATTAAGTCAGATGGCCGAAAGAAAGCTAGGCTTGTCGCCAAAGGCTTCTCACAACAAGAGGGAATTGATTTCAATGAAATCTTCTCACCAGTTGTACGATACGAGACATTCCGCATGCTTCTCACACTAGCTGTGCTTGAGAAATGGCATATAGAAGGCCTAGACGTAAAAACCGCCTTCCTATACGGGAAACTCGAAGAGGAGCTCTATATGGAACAGCCAGAAGGCTTTAGAGTCAAGGGAAAAGAGGACTTCGTTCTCCGCCTATGGCGTGCCCTCTACGGACTCAAACAAGCAGCTCTTTCCTGGTGGAAAGAACTCTCCAAGTCAATGGAAGAACTTGGATTCAAACATGCATCCACTGATAGTGGAGTATTCATTTACCGTCGCAAAGACTTGATTG
The DNA here is from genome assembly GCA_036872985.1 of Pleurotus tuoliensis. Taxonomy (NCBI): domain Eukaryota; kingdom Fungi; phylum Basidiomycota; class Agaricomycetes; order Agaricales; family Pleurotaceae; genus Pleurotus; species Pleurotus tuoliensis. The sequence continues at coordinate 1,559,349 of JAYMDH010000011.1, read as the reverse complement.
TTATTGCAATCGTCTATGTCGATGATGCACTATTCTGCGGCTCTAACCGGGAGCTTGTTTTAAAACTAAAAACTGAGTTTATGAAGCGATGGGAATGTCGCGATCTAGGCGAAGCCAAAGAATTCCTTCGTATGCGAATTCTTAGGAAAGGTTCCAAGATCTACATAGATCAGGAAACCTATTTGCAAAAGGTTCTGAGGAGATTTAATCTCTCGAACGGCAAAACCGCCCGGACTCCACTTCCCATGGGATACAAACCGCAACCCAATAAGGGAATTGTGGATCCTATGCTTTGATCAAAGTTCCAACAGGTCATTGGATCTCTGTTGTACATCATGCTAGGAACTCGCCCCGATATTTCCTACGCAGTGATAAAGTTATCCCAACAAAGTGCCAACCCATCCAAGGATCACCTTGAGAAGGCATTTTACATATTGCGCTACCTCGCAGGGACCCCATATTACTCCCTTTGCTTTGAGGATGAGCAAGAAGGATTACTTGCGTACACAGATTCGGACTGGTCTAGTCCTAGATCAACGACCGGATACTTTGTTCAATTAGCCGGTGGAATAATTTCTTGGCAATCACATGCCCAGAAAACCACTGCGCTATCATCCACTGAAGCCGAATATATGGCTCTCTCCGACACTTGTCGACAGATCATGTGGATAAAGAATCTCTTCAAAGAGATTGGAATGGACATCAGTCGTATACCAATCTACGCTGATAACCAGGGCGCAATTTTCATTGCATCAAACCCTGTGTCTGATAGACGAACTAAACATATCGACATCCGCTATCACTATATCCGTGACCGCGTTGAGGCCAATGACGTTCAGTTATACTTCGTCAATGGTGCAGAAAATCCTGCAGATATGTTCACCAAAAATCTGAGCTTCCAGAAGTTCGAGCTATTCAGGTCCATGCTTGGAATCAAATTCTTTGATTCTATGCAGTCCGCTTCGAAGTTCCGAGGAACGTCTTAGCGAGGGGGAGTGTTGCGCATGCACCTCCACATGACCATGCTTCTATCAGAACATGAGTCAAAGCGCAGTCTGCAGTAGAACTTCATAGAAGGTCTTACTAACGACATGAGTCATAGCTGACTCATACTGAGTCATATACGCTTAGTATTGACTGCGCATCTATAATTAGTATAGGTAGATTCTAGTATATAAAGGCCTGTACTTCGCCCTAGAATCTACAAGTGCTCTACCAGGAGAACTTACTAAGTGTGTGCATCAAGCTACCTAGCTACAAGTAGTACTAGCTTAAACAACCCAGTGAGTAGGCTCTATAGTCTTTCACTCAGCGCACGCTCGTCCTCCCCGCTTAGGGTTGATGGACAGATGCTCGCTTAATAAAGGTGTCACTGCAACATAGAAGACAACAAACGAGAATTCTCCCTGACCCTAAAGTCCCTTAAATCAGCTAGCCTTTCGCCATCTCCTATTTTTGAATCGCGGACATGGCGGCGCCGATGCTAAAGCTAAGGCTCATGGCAACGTCAAGTTAGAAGGTCATTCCGGGTAGAGTTTAGGATAACTGAGCATGACTCCGTAGGAAGCACGGCGTCAAAGGGGACGGTTTATACTGTCACTTCACAACCAATTCCAACCAAAGATGCTGCCGTTTCACAGTCTATCACATATAAGTATGCAACACAGCGGATCACTGAAAGTTTAGATCGATGACCCTTTCCTCAGTTTCCGTCCGGGTGAAGGAGTCGAAGATCTGCATGGATAAATATCAGCTATACGACGGGGTTCGATAGGACAAGCTACTCACACTTATCGCCTTGAAGGCTGTTGTCAAATGAACAGCTTGGTTCAAAAAGGTGCGGTTGGTTGTGATTAGTGTCCAACGTACAGAATTGGATAGGCCACTCGGAAGGTTGGTTCTGCCTGAAGCCTGACAGGCCATGAATATCCCCGGGTGTATTCCACTTGAAGAAACGTCAACGAGAGTTGGGCGGGAAAAACACAAATTGTACCTTGGGGCCAGTGTCTGCCTGGAATATGGCCTAGGCTGCATTGTCGATAACCCTACCAGACTGATTCATCTTCAACAACTGAAATGTTTCGTTGTACTTTGCGACATGTGTCAATGGATTGACTCCGCCGTCCACAGCGTTTGGCTAAACACGCGTATTACATACCAGTCCAGTAATCGCCATCCTTCGTGCTATAGTTAGGCAAGTGGGTTAGGGGAGACCAGATGCCGCGGTAACCTGAGGCTTGAAAGTCTCGTCGTGGGGGTACAGTGTCGAGTCAACATGTCCGCTGTGCTTCATGACAACATAGAAGGCCCCACCCGATTCAGCAAAATTACTGGAGTCAGGCGTCTCATTGGTCGTGAAGATATAGCACTGGCACGACCAGGTAACAAGGATACTGTATGTTGGTCCGATTCCTTGCTCTGGACTATTTTCTTGGTGAAAATTGGGATATCTTGACTGATAAACGGGGATAATTAATCACACAAGTAACGTGTGGGACGACGAAGGCAGCTTACACACTCCAGAAGTATGTTCCAATGGGCGCCTCCAGTTGAAGGCTGTACCGAGGCATTGGGGTCTCGGATACACTGGGCCTCTCCTCTTCTTGGACGTTGGCAGACATGGCCGAGGCAGGTTGGTTTATCTCGGGCGTAAGGATTTGTATTTGAGGAGGGATCATGTTTATAGGCGAAGCATTTATGGCGGAAACACACACGAGAATTCCGCTCACAACTTATGCACGATATGTAACAAAAGATTCTGGATGGTCATAAATTTACCAACTTCGGAGTGGCTGAACTAGACATCTTCACGAATGCCGGAGACTACACGGAAGCTTTGGCCCACCGAGGTATGAACCGTTCGTAGCGGGCGAGATAATCTACGTCGGTTGCTGCCGCCGCGTATAACTAGGTATCGGTTCGAGTGTCGTATTGGTATGAAGCAACGCTTTTTGCCTGGATACCTTACTTTTCCCTTCCGTGCCTTCACGAACAACTGGGCCGACTCGGTAGCTCGGGCCCATGGCACACGGGCTGTGGCAAGCGAAGCTCCTACAGTCTTGAGGGAAGCTTTGAAGTGGAAGTCGAATAGACCACTGCCGGGAGTTATGGCAGTAGTCGGCGACGCGACTCCGACTCAAGAGTTAAAGCCCGTCGCCCCGGGCCGTTACTCCTCTTCAGAGCACAGGGGTTACTTACGCCTGCTATGTTTATGACAACCAGCATGCTTGCTCTCTTGTGGCGCCCCATTCCAGAGGACGTGGCACAGGTCCGGAAACTCCTCCTCACCATCTTTCCTCGGGAGCTGTTGGACCATATCCTCGATCTGGCGCAATATTGGCCCGGGATAGTCTCTAGCAAAAGCAGAGGAAGTACATATCAGCGCAAACTCAAGTGTATGCGTAGAGCAGACCGTGTTGACGGCACATTTTGCTCCAAACATACCCTCATCAGATTGGCTTAAGCCACCGAAGGCCAAGTTGGTGAAGTTCACCGCACAGAGTCAAGATCAAGGTTGGGGTGGAAGCCATCACCTTCGTGGCGAGTAATGATCCACATTCCCCTTTTTGTTGACTTGTGCTGAGAGTTTGCTTAGGCTCGTACAAAGGATGCTGGTCCTGGTTTGAGGCATCGATCCTTCGACCAGACGAAGATACCAGCGTATATTCCGAGATTAGTGTCAACGGAAGTCAGCGCTTTCATGTTCAAAATAACGTGCACGTGTCAGGAAACTACAACATACATGAGATTGAATAGACGGAAGATAGTGGTGATGGTGAAGACAATGATAGAGGCGGACACGGTGGAACTGGTAGAGGAGCTGGACACGGTTTCGTTAAGGCGCTTCGACCTGGCGACAAAGTATCGTTAATTGCCATGGCCCAGGTACGCACGCAGTATCATGGTTCGGCACATTCGACTCATTTGGGTATAACATAGTACCCTGGTTGGGCAAACAAAGTTTCGTACGCTCATATAGAAGTGCACTATAGTGTATGAGCTACGGACACCTGCTGGAAGTATGCGTCTTTGTCAATGACTATCGAGTACTATGTTTTTCGACGATCCGAACCGCTTCCTATGTTCTTGTGAACGGTTGTCGGGGCGCGACACTGACTCCCTTCATTGGCTCATTGGCATCATTTCACGATAGTCAAACTAATTTATTGACCCCTCCGCTTTTTGCTATAATAACTATGGCCTCTGTAGCCATACTTTCTCACTATCGCCGCCTGCGTAGCCTTCTGGCGATATGCGCCATCTCTCTATTACGTCTATCATTGTCAGCCTTGTCACGGGCTTAGGCGAAGTGATCTTGATTAGAGCTCGGTGAATAACTACTGAGTTATTAACATGCCGGTTATTAACTCGGTTATAACTTTCGAGGATTTTTGCATGTTATTAACATAGTTATTAGCAATGAAATTTCAAATTTTTGCGATCGATTCAGGACCCTCTCCGATGGTGCAAACTTCAACCAAAACCATAGTTCCATTATATGCCACTCTCCTCCGAGACAGAAAAGAGTCTCTCGGAGCTCTCCCACCTTCTCAGACAGCTACCTGACACATTGCCGCATGGACCCTCCTGGCATGACTTCCGGAAGTGGAAACCGGCAGAAGACAGGCTCGAATTGTACGGCGCACACAATGCCGTCCTGAATAATGCACTGGAGGTTTCATTCGCACCAAGAGGGCGCATGGAGGGGGAGATACCCTTTAAGTTTTGCGGCAAAGGGCCAGGGTTGTGCGCCGTTGCGGGTATTTTGCGGGAAGCCCTCTCGGAGAAGCCTGAGGACGCTGTTATGCTGAAGTGGGTGGAGGATATGCTGAAAGCCGCTAAGTCACACTATGGAGAAGCTGGAATTGACGTACCTGTACTCGTGAGCAATTTTTGTCCTCAGTTGTCACTGTCTGATAGCGGCTGACTTGGCCGCTTTCCGTCAGCCTGAAGGTGTCCCAGGTGCCTCAGCAAAAACAACACAGATCATTGGGGTTGCTCAATCAGACATGCCCCAAAAACCGAAAAGGAAACGGAAAGCCAAGGGAGCATCAGCAAAGGATGCTCATGGTGGCGTAAACGAGTCCTCGGTGTGGGATGACTTTGTCACTGTTGCTGAAGCTGACAAACCGCGGCGAGGCGGGCCGAAACCGGATCCTTTGCTTCCAAAGCTTCGCACTTGCATGCTACCGCCAGGATGACCCCGACGAAACGACAATATATCGATGTGTTGGCATGACTCCGAAGCAAAATGCTGGTGGCGCCGTATGCACTAAGACGTGGACTGGTCTGCTACGAAACAAGGCCCGCATCCTAGAGCATGCGTCTGACTGCGAACACTTGCCTCCAGATTTGCGCGAGAAAATCAATCGCCAACTTGCAGATTCGTCCCTCACAGCTAAGGTTGCACGGCACAATGAGATCATGGCGTCGAGTAGCAGCTTCTTTGGCGTGCGAACATCGCAAACGGCATCAGAAGCACCACCCGCTGGTTCTACGGCTACCACGAAGATTGTATCAACGTTTACACCATCCGCTGCACCACTTTCAGTTTACGCATACTCGAAGAAAGCAAAATGGGAGCAGAAAAACAACCAAATGAATCTCAACGTTCTGAAATGGATTGCAGTGGCCGGTGTGCCGCTAGTCGCATTTGACCATCCTCAGTGGAAGACTATCTGGGACGACGTTGATTCCAACTACGCTCCCGCCTCAAGCACGCGAATTACCGATGTCCTCATTCCCGGTGAAGCTGGTCGCATCCGTACAGAGAATATATCACATCTTCGAACCTGCGAGAATCTCACCATCACGTTTGACGGACACACCACCAAGGCGCCCGAGTCGGTATACACGATCCACATCATCACCGCGGACCGTGCCGATTACCTTTTCGAAGGCAACGAAGCCTCCGACGAATCTCATACCGGCGAACATCTGTTTCATGTGCTAGATCAGGTACGCGGATAGCAGCTATAAATCAGCAAGCACGAATTAACCAGTTCTCGCCTCTCAGGTCATTATACAAATTGGGCCCAAGAACTTCACTGGAATTTGCTCTGATGATACTGGTAATACCCGTCTTGCACGAGAGTTGATCCAGAAGAAGTATCCATGGATTCTCAATATGCCTGATCCATGCCATCGGATGAGTAATTTGACGAAGGATATATGTAAACTTGAGCATTTCAAGCTGGTACGTCGGTGTCTGTTTTCTCCTAGTTTCCAGGCATTAATCTTCGCATCAGGTCATTCGGGTTGTCCGACGAACAGTCAAGTTCTTCAAGAAGTCAACTATTGCCAATTCAAAGCTGAAGAAGATGCGCCGGCGCCGCAAAATCGGACGGGGCTTAGTTTCAATAGGCAAGACTCGCTTCGCAACATTGTATCATTCAGGATCATCCGTCAAGCGATGCATGCCTGCGATACGCGACCTATGTGGTGCAAAAGAAGTGACTATCCCTGTAAGGCTGTTCGACTTGCTTGCTCTGCCCGATCTTATAGCTTTCCAGGAAGTCAACGGCAAGTTTATGCCTGACTCAATTACTTCGTCAAACTTCGAGACAGCCCTTCAACAGTTTCTACTTGTGCTAGTGCCGCTCGCGAAGTCGATTACCTGTCTGGAGTCTAGTCATTCTACGGCCGCTGACGTGTACCTCTTTTGGCTTGCCATTATGGCATCTTTCGATGATCTGCTTAAGTCTGATATCGGACTGCCCACCCCGGTTGCCGAGGAGATACGGCGGCTCTGTAATTACCGGTTTGATCAGACCATCAACGATGCACCATCGGACATTTTCATTACGGCGTTCTTTCTTGATCCTCGTTCGTAATTCTCAGGTTTGCGCGTCATGAGTATGCACTGATTGTTTTCAAGGATATCGACAGGCAAATATACTAAAAGGCATCAACCCGCTTGCGATCAAACCTATAAAGATTGCGCCCAGAAAATCAGAACCCAAAAAAGCAGCAAACCCATCCAAGAGTTGCAATGCCCCAGCGACGCCGGCTGACGGAGACGCAAACAAGACTCTCGTGCGCATTGGGACCTTTCTGATGAAGATGCTACGCTGCGAGTACGAAGATAAGAAAATCCGAGTGGCCGAACTATCCGCTACCCAAGCTGTCGAACACTTGAACCAGCAAATCCTTGCATATACCAACAGCAAGTATCCTTTTGATGCACCTGTAACACAGCAGTGTTCTATTATCAGCTGGTGGCGTCATCTTGCTCAGAATCCGGCGTCCACTGTGCTCGCTGTACGTGTTATCCAATAGCAAACTGATTCACTGACTGATGATATCTTAGCACTGTGCCATTCGCATATATGCGATGACACCCAACTCCATGGCTGATGAGCGGACCGCATCGGTCTTCACCTGGCTGAACTCCGCACGACGAAGCTCGCAGAAGGCATCGACTTTGGTCAGGCTGACTCAGCTGCGATCCCATTACCGTCGTGATAACAAGGTAACCTTTATGATGTCTCCGTCTGTCCAGCACTGACTTCTATCATCAGAAATCTCAAGGAAATCGGCCGACTGTCAACTTTCGCGACATGACGGACACGATCTTCGGTACTCAGAGTCGCTCACAGGTGCCTTGCAAGCGAAAGCACGCCACACGCTCCACTTCAGGCAGTGATGCCAATGATTCCGATGCTGCTGCATCAAGTAGTAGCTCGGATGCCAACGAGGAAGCGTCGGAATCGGAAGACGAAGACACCGGCAACGAGGATGAGGATGATAACGACGTCCCGGATGCATTCATGCTTCAGTGCATGCGCGACGACGAGCTGGATGCTGGAGATTTGGTCAACTTGGGTGCTCCAGCACTCCGAGACGTGCTGTCAGAAAGGGCATCAACAGCAACGACTGCTAAAGTGACCGCCCCGGTCACTGAGACCATTGATGTTGACGCTGCCCCAGAATGGACCTTTAAATTGGGCTAACTTGGCCCCTTAGAACTTTTACTAATAACTCGTTAATAACTCGTTAATAACTACGTGTTTGTAACCTAAGCTGATGCCCCTTAGTTAGTAACTTGCTAATAACTTGAAAAAAGTTATTCACCGAGCTCTAATCTTGATATACAACGTCGAATCCTGCACAGGCGATACAAACATGGTCGGACCATGCAGCGACTGAGGAAGCAGCGGGCGATTTGTTGAAAACGGAAAGGTGCTCCATCGCATCCTCGAAGGCGTCGCCGTTGTCGTCGCTCTCAGCATCCGAGTCATCCGCAGCTTCAAGGTCCGAGGCCTCATCATCCGAAGGCTCGTCCTCGAAGTCGAGCTACAAGAGAGCACTACGGAGCACGTTAGTCCCCTACCCTCAAACGGGGCACACCGCGCATGCAACATTTCCAGCACAAGGTCTGTTTGATTTTGGCCCTTTCCTGCTTGTAGGTTCTCAATACTCGTGGCCGTTTACCACACCACGCAAGTCAAGTTGACACTCTCATTCACTGCAACATCTTGACTAAGATCCATCCAAATTACACACCTTTCACTTGGACCAAGCCACATTCATGTTACCAATAAACTCATTCACACACCGTGCGCTGATCTATAATCTTACGCTGGGACTGATGAAAGTATGGTAAATGTATTCTGATTACTTTCTCCGGTACTTTTTGGCTCAATATTGGAAAAGTATTGATCAGAAATTTCCTTATTTGGCAATTTCCGCTCAATACTTTCCTAATACCAAGCCCAAAAGTACTAGAGAAAATAAATGGTCACCTTATTTTTAGGAATCCCAGCTTAAACATATGGATCAGTGCACGATGTGTCAATTGACCACTGGTGTCTGGTACCAGTAAGAGAAATCTGCTGGAGCAAGACTTGGCTTTCCATTCCCCATGTTATAAATTCCAAACGAAGTCCCCTTGAAAAAGAATCCCCTAAAAGGCCCAATATGAAACAAACTATGTTTTAGTGAAGAGACAACTTACCCAGCAGTCGGGAGCGAAAGGGTAGAAGCATCAAATGCTTTAATAAATGAGAAGCTCGAGCTTGGTCTTGAACTGTTGCTCTCTGAGTATCCGAAGATGTACGATGTCGGCGAAGTGAGGACCTTGAGTTTTACGGGAGCGCCCTTCGTTTGCAAAGGAAAATATTCAGTCTAACGATGCCATTCAGTGAGGTAAGTTGCTGCGTCCATTCGAACCTCCTTACCATGACGATTGTCGCATTTGTGGTTGTCAGAGCCCAAGGGCCCACTTGCTCTGCCTGAACAGCCGTGCGCACAATGATCCTCCGCCCTGAGCCAGTGGCGCTGCCGCCCCCCACTACTCCCATCTCACTGTGTAACAAATCTCCATAAAACACAGTCACGCCCGCCTCATTCAATGCCGTTCCCGGAGTGAAGTCCATCTGCACTTCGAATTCCTCTGAATAACTCGATTGTTTGCGAAGTATCATTGCAGGCGAGTCTCTGTCACCTGGTGCATACGAGTTTGCGAAGAGGCGGAGGAAGCCTGGGCGGGCAGATAGGGAGTGGAAGGGTTTGTATGGGGTGCGGAGGAAGTAGAAGGTCGGGTCAAGGGATTGGGAGTGAGTCGGGGTGAAAGTGTGGACAAAGCCAGCTTTAGGACGATCAGTTTGGGGCGTGCCATGGACATCCAGCTCCTCCGTGATGGGCTTGCCATTGTTAAAGACCGGCCATCCATTCTCCCAGGTTACAGGGAAGAGGAATGTTTCCCTTCCTGTCCGAACGTAACCGCGGACAGGGATCAACCCTTAAGTTTCCAAACCGGAGAATTGACACTGACCTAGCTGTACGTGACTCATATTGCCATTTTGTGGACGTACACCGAGGGCAACGCCCCACCATCGACCATCTGCGCCTTCCATGATGTCTGCATGTCCCGTATTTTGCACGCTATTGTTTAAGTCGGCGCCGTTGAACAAAATCGGGTTGTTTGGATTGTCCTCCCATGGTCCAGAGGGTGATGGTCCCCGTTGAATAGTCGCTCGGTGGTGAACATCAGTCCCCCCTACGTGGACATCGCAAAGTATGTCAGAAACAGTTGGTGAAGATGTTGGAAGACGTGACATACCTTCTGCAATGAGGAGGTAGTAAGTTCCATTAATGTGATAGATATGAGGTCCTTCGGGCCGTGCGGCTGAATCGTCCGGCAGAGTCCCGTTGAATATCAGCTTTGCCTCTGTCAATGAGTTTCCTGTTGACAGATCAACCTTGTTTTGCCATATCCCTACCGATGAATAAATTCGTAGATGAGGACTGTCTGCACATGTGGAGGAGCAACCGACCGTATATTTTGTCTGCGGCATTGTTGATGCCTGACCAGGTATTATAGACCTATTTCGGAAATTTTTCAAGTTGGTATATAGTATCGACGGCTGACTTACATCGCCGTTTACGTCCCAAAATAGGTCCGCATCATATCCCAAAGCATCGAAATACACAGGATCACTCCAGTTGTTTGAGAAGATATCGCGGGTAGTGACGTAGAATGATCTAGGAAAGAGGCGCAGCTCTGCTGCGATGGAATCAGCATAGTACGACAAGGCTAACATGTTTATGAGGGAGACAGACGGTGGGATCGTGTTCTTTGAGGGCGAGATCACTTACAGCTATAGACATATCTGGCTGTAGACGTGAGGTAGAATACCCCGGCATGGTGACGCAGACCCGGTGCCCACAAACCTTCCGAAATAGAATAGTTGTTCTAGTTAGAATGGATGCCTCCAAAACCAGGTCATAGCAAATCAGGGAGCCCACCAGCATCAGAAGGAGTCCCGTACAAGTGCAACTGCGACAGTCTATTCAAGGCATGTCCAACGAGAGTCCAATCCACTAGATTCTTGCTGTGATAGATTGGGTGCCCAGGGAAGTACTCAAACGTCGAAGTCGAGATGAAATAGTCATCGCCAACTCGTAGGATCGTAGGATCGGGGTTCCAGCCAGGAAGGATGGGATTTGAGTTTCCCCGGGCATGCTTCATCACTGATGTGAGTGAAGTGAGAGTTGAGTTGAGGTCATCGGTAAAACGAGACATACACATGCAGAGGGTGAAGAGCAGGCACGACACTAGGCCCTTCATTGAGGATATTTCAGATGGGGGGTATGAGCTTCAGCATCATGACGGTCAGTAGTACTTACGTGGTGTGTGGTCGACGCGTCGCTCCGCCAGACGGACCGCTTTCGGCCGCTTCATGTCCACTGACCACCTTGAGCCTTCTTCCACCAATCAACGGCAGAGGTAGATGGGGTTATACATACCCACAACCACGCTTCGTAGCCGACTCTTCGTGATGCTACTTGGGAGGCTGATATGAGCCTTGGACGCACCTGCGTTGTGCATCGGGGCAAATTTGACAGGGAAGGAAGGGTACGTTGAAAAGAGTATGCAATGTATGGAGCATGGTCAACATCATTGACTGACTTAAACTTGAGAGAGGGAAGTATATCAGTGACGACAAGCTTAAACGGAGATTGGAAGAAATTTAATGTCAAAGGGTGCATAGAACGTGTAGGCGACAAAGCTAGAAGAGGTGGGAAGGTGGATAAATACATGTGCTCTTTTTGGCGTTAAAAGCCGATGACACAAAAAAAAGCGCGGGGACTAAAGTCACACCCAATGTACAAGGTGAAGGAATGTTTGAGTGCAATGGTATACTTGAGTGGTGGAGGGTGGAGGCAAAGGGTCGGAGATCGGCTCAAGAGAATTTCCATCTGTGTAGGTGTGAGCGATCGTGGCTTAAGACGCACCGAGTCTACGTACCTGTTGTTGCAAACGGTGCATCTACGGAGAAACATATGTTAGCGTTACACGCAGGGGATGAGCAGAAGGATACTGACGTAACAAATGTCTGTAAGGCGAGGTGAGTGTCAGGTACTGGGATAGAAATGCGTAAAACTCACGGTCATAGGTTCATCGGCACTGCGAGTTTGTGCTTGACGGTAGCGACATTTTCTTTGCTTGCATCGGCCACATTGGAAGGCATCCGTTTCTGCTTGCTGCTCCCCAGCTCCCAATGAAGCGAAGAGATTGTCCTCGCGTATTTTGCTGTCAGCAGCCTTCCGTTCTTCTGACGCCATTTCCTGAGTTACGTCTCAGCGCCAGCTTTTCCTCTCGACATAAGACGACTTACCTGGCTCGTCATCTTCGTGAACCGCTCAACAGGCAGCTCGCCGCTGACAACGTTCCCCCGTAAGCTTGGGTTGTTCTTATCCTTCAGGTTTACGAATAGCGTGCGTATCTTCGCCTTGTACGCTGCGTTCGTGGATCCGTGTTCAGTATAAACTGCCTTCTCTATGGCTCTAGCGCGGTCAAGTAGCTGCTCCGAAGCTGGTAACAAATGAGCGGCAAGAGGAGTAAGAGATGTGGATGTGCGTACGTGATCCAGAGTCTACGGCCAAAGAATCATATACGAGTTCCATGCACTTGTCTCGGGTAGTGTCCCCTGTATGATTGATCGCCACCCCGTCCTTCTTTGCAGTTCGAACTTCGGATTTGCCGCTGCTGGGTGCGGTAGGCGTTAACGGCGTTGATGGGCCACTGACGATCGAGGCCCTGCGGGCTGCATCTCCCTCAGCAACGCTGGCGCTGCGAGGCGAAGATACTACGCACCTGGGGCCGCTTTCGCGGGATGGGCACCACCAGCCTTTGCTCGCTCGACCTCTGTTTTCCACTTCTTCACGAGCTCTTTCGCTGCATCGGCGACCTCCTTTTTTGCATGCGTGCGTAGTTTCCCGACTGCTAACCCGGCTTTACTTTCCTATCAAGCGACTGTCAGAACGTGGCGCAGTCGTGTCAGACACTACGCACCCTCAAGATGGCTTCATTGACCTGGAATTCTTTTTTCAGCGTCTGAAGGATGTCGACAATCTCCTGTAACACGAAGCGTCAGTGCTGGACACAAAATGAACGGGTCGACCATAGGCTCACCTGCTCGGTTGTTGCGCTTTGTAGCTGTTTTACCAGTTTCTTCAATTCTACTGGGTCAGACATTGGCACTGGTGACCTCAGCCTATCTACGTTTACAGGTGTAACGACGGTTTTGCTCTCTTCCGACCCTCAAACAAAAGTAAAGTAGTAGGTACGACGCAGAGACGTGGTTGTAGCGGATGGGAAAGCTCCTCGGCCTGAGAAAGAAGCAAGTCCAAACAATGCTCAGGAGTTGTTCAGGGGTGAGTCCCTCGAGTAGGAATATTTTCAAGCTCATGAGTCCTTAGCGACCTCAATTGTCTTTAGTTTGAGTACACATATGCTCTATATCTCTTCCACTCTTCCTGAGGGGATGAATGACTATACGAGAGCTCAACGCCAACGTTAACTGCGATGCCGATTGTCAGCACTTGTTGGAAATGTGTCACGTTTTGTCACGAATTTTCATGAATTTTGAGCCTCCGCCAGTCGTGCCGAAGTCTGCCGGGCATCAGGTTCTCCCTATTGATTGCGATCAGCTCTTCGGAGCTTTAAGTAATAGGAGCTCGGTGCCACTCCAGTCTTTCAGAGTATCATTACTGTTCATTGACCACTTTATATGGTGTAGGGATTGAACCGTGTTCATCCCTTGATACATGGTTTATTGTACGTATTATATCGTTTCGTTTACTTCTTGTTTCGGTCTGCTATCAGCTGCGGCCGCATTCTTTCTTAGGTAGTATATTACTTACTTGCACATGCACACTCTGCATGCTTAGTTACATCTACTAGAAGTATATATAGTACCTAGCACCTACCTATAATAAAGAAGAAGAAGCTTTTCCCCCTCAGTTGCGTTACGAAGTCGAGTCCAGCAGTCGCACGCGGCGCTGTCTGGTTCGCGTTCCGTCTCCGTTCCGTTCGTCACGTGACGTTCGGATTTCGTTCAGTCGTTCCTTCTTACTTCGTCTTTTGGTGGGAACACACCATTCCCAGTCCTCGCATTCACGCAGCGAATACTACTTCGCGCCTACAATGGCTAACAGGCAATCCTATATGTGTGTATGTGCTATTGATATATGAAAGCAATATTGCAACTCGAATACATCATCTAGCGCCGCCAGGACCTGGTAATGGGTGAAATCAAGGGGAAATTTACCAGCTCTCATTTCATTCGAACAGGACGTCGGAGTGTCAGTTTGGACCATATTTGCTATACTTGAATAGATTTAGGCAATCATAGCTATCGTTGAAGATTCAAGATTCAAAAAGAAGTAACGATAGCTAGATAAATAATAAATAAAAGTTGACTTTCACCTTATTTTTAGCAATCGCAGCCTTATGTAAGCACTTCACTACAAAGCTCCCACGGTCACCCCTTGCTGCCTGCGTCGCGTTCCCGAAAGTTACATTCCCGGTCGTCCTCGTCTTTTCCATTAATTCCATTAAAATGTCGTCGTCGTCGTCGGACATGCCCACCGACACTGTCATCGAGCGCGTGCAGAACTTCTTCCTCGACAACAAGCGTGCCATCCTCATTGGCGCGGCTGCTGCTGTTGCTGTCGGTGGTGCTGCCGCTTACTACGCCTCCACCTCATCCGAACGAAGGCGCGTCGGGGACCCAGAGAAGGGCGAGGGCAAGAAGGACAAGAAAAAGGGTGGAAAGAAAAAGAAGTCCGCAAAGAGCAGCAAGGACTCGCCGATACTGGAGGACAAGTCCGCAAAGGTTGCAGACGAGACAGGTATTCACCCTTGTTCACGTCCGTATGATTGAAGTGTATATCGTCGCCACTAGATGATGAGACTCTGACTGCGGAGGCTATACTGGCTATGCCGGAAGAGGTACGACCGTGGCATCATGTTGTCGGCGAAGCTCGGGCTAATCGTGCTTGGTTGTATAACAGGAGCGCACACGGATAGCAAAATCGTTCAAGGAAAAGGGCAACAAGGCGTACGGCGAGCGCAACTTCTCCGTTGCTGAGCGGCTCTACACACAGGCAATCGAAGTCGCACCACACGGCGAACCGGTGTTCTACAGCAATCGTGCTGCATGTGAGTTAGTTGCAGTCGCGGACGTTCTGCGCTGATTGGAGGCATTTTGTCATACAGGCTACGTGAATCTGGGAAGGCTCGAGCAGGCTCTCCAGGACTGCGATTCGGCGCTCTCACTCGACAGGCAGTACGTAAAAGCGTTGAACCGACGGGCAGGCGTAGCAGAGAAGCTACAAAGATACGAACAGGCTTTACGAGGTAAGCTTCCCGCATCATGAAACCACCTCGCAACAACTCATTTCTCCTCAAGATTTCACCGCGACGAGTATACTGGAAAAATTCTCAAAGCAAGAAACTGTGCAAGCCGTCGAGCGTATCCTGAAGCTGTACTCTGCGGAGAAAGCCAAAGAGATCCTTACCGTTCGCTCGCCTACCTCGTTTGAAATTGCGTAACGACTCACTGTTTATTAGACACGTGAACCACGCCTCCCCTCACTCACCTTCATATCCGCGTACTTTGCTGCCTTCCGACCCCGTAAGTCGAGTGTCTTCCCGTTGTACCGATGGATCTATAACATCTCCCTGCAGGCCCTCTGCCCACTCTCCCGGAGAACCCAACAACGGGAGATGAAACTCTTCTGCTTGCCCTCCAGGCTTTGCAAGCCGGTGACTATCACCACGCCATGTCGTTCGTGAACGAGGCACTCGACCAGGGCATCTCATGGGACGCCGGCAAGGCAGAGGGGCTGAACCCATTCAAGTACGGTGGCAATGCGAGAATGCTGACATGTATGGCATGTACCCCTGTAGTTATAGGAGAATGTCACACAGTCAGAGCTGGAAAGTCGCACGGTTACAAAGCCTTAGTGAGTGTGAGAGCAAATTAGTGAGTGTGAGAGTTGTTTTTCAGGGACTGCAGCGAATGAGCAAGGTTATAAAAATAAAGTGAAAAAAAGTTGCAAGTTCTACTACAATCTCCCTCCACTCCCTCCTCCGGACAGGGGGGCTGACTAACAGACCCCCCTGCCCGGGGAGGTGCAGGACTATACTACCGACTACAAGTATGCACTTGGGTTAGAATGAGAGAGGGTGGGGAGTGATGAAGTAGATGACTTACCTTCTACCAGCAGCATAACCCCAGTGCTCAACACACTCAAAGGCAACTCGGGGGGTGAGACGACAGCAGGACAGCAAGACGGCGGTGGACGTGGACATGGTGGTGGTGGAGAAAAAAGGAACAGTGCTACATACACTCGGCACTCACTTGATCGCTTGGCAACCGTCGCAACTTTCCGCCGAATCTTATTCAGTCCATATATCCCCAAATTGAATTTATTGCACCGTGAGCAGTCGGAAATAAGGACACAAGACATGTATGTACTGCAGATAGTATGGCAATGCTCAAACGACGGCGCAAGGATTAAAATGGGAGTAGGAGTAGTATGCTGCCGCCCAAGTGAGGCTGCGAGGAGACAACAGGCCATACAGAGGGTCAAGAGGGATAAAGTAGAGTTAATACATCCAAAATGTGAGCAAGGATCAGGGTCATACAATGGAGCTGGTATATCCAAATTTGCAGAACTGAATGGAATGCGAATTGCTTCATTTCGACTGCTGTAAGTCGAGGCAGATGGCCGAAAGTTGGGCGGCGTATACACCAGAGGTACCGGAGTAGTGTTGATGGAGTGCTCGCGGAGGAGGAGGAAGCAATCAGAAAGAAATGGCCTCCGGGGGACTAGCTCCGTTCTGGCTGAAGGGGAACCTAAGGGAACATTGAAGTAGGAAGGGAGTAAGGAAGCGAAGCATTTGTGGGGCGCCAAGTCAAAATCTCGGATTTTCGGGTGTAAGAATGGTTGATTTTGTGCCGTTTTACTGCCATGGGGATCGGCGTAAACTGGCCAGAAAACGTTGGTCGTGGGGCGTTCGTAGAAATATTTTCGATGTTTTCAGCTAATTTTCTTGAATTTTGTGCCGCCGTTTGTGTCTGGGGAGTGAAGAAGAGCAAGCCATGAAGGAATGGCCTCTGCGAGGCCATCTCCTTCCTGGCAGGTTGGTAAACCAAATGTGTGTCGCAGGAGGAGGGTAGGAGGGAACAAATGATGGGATCAGGACGGCGCCAGGTCAAATTTTCAGAATTTTGCTTGTAAAAAGCGTCGATTTGGCGGCTTTTTAGCGCCCGTGGAGGCAACAGAAGTTGGCGCAAAGTGGAGAGAAAAGGCCGGTCGCGGGGCGTTCATAGAAATATTTTTGGATTTTTAGCCGATTTTTGGCGATTTTCGACTGCCGTTTTGTGTTCGTGGATGAAGGGATGAGACCACCAGAAAGGGGAGGCCTCTGCGAGGCCACACCCTTTCTGGGAAGTCGAAATACACAGGATCGAATGGGTGAGGGTGTGGAGGAGGGAGCGCGGGGATCAGGAAGGCACCAGGTCGAAATCTCGGATTTTGCTCGCAAAACCCGTCTATTTTGCGCATGCTTGACGCGAATGGTAATGATGGGGATCGTCGTAAACTGGACAAAACGGGCTGGTCGTGGGGAGTCCGCAGAAATATTTTCGATTTTTTACGCCGTTTCGTGGACTGAAGTAGTGAATGATGTTCCCGATAGTCTTGTGCGAATAGCAGGATCATATCGCATTTGAAAGCAACACGACGATAGATAGAGGGAAGGAGATTGGGAGAAAGTGGGCGGTGGATGCGAGTACGCCAGGTCAAAATCTGAAAATTCTGACCATTGTGGTTGTTGAGTTTGCGCGTAATTGATCCACTGGTGCGAGTCACGATTGGCACGAAGGGTGCGCTGATGGCTTGCTCGCGGGATGCTTCTAGAAAGATTTTCAGAATTTTGATGTATTCTTGCAGGATTCCAATTGTCGTTTCGTTTTGGCTATGCTGGGCGACTCACTTCGACGATTTGGTGGCATTGGCAAATGAGATGGTGACGGTGGGGAGGCAGTACGAGCTTGAAGATGCCAAAGCGTCGAAATTTGAAGGCTGCAATGACAAGAAAATGGGCATCAATTTCGCGCAGTAGACAGGAAGCAACATACCATAATCTAGATGTGAGACAGCACGAGAGATGGAAACGAGGGCCTTTGCGACTGCTGGCAAGCTGAGTGGGTGGGTGAGAATGAAAAAAGTGGGGAAAAGGAGACAGCACGTACCTCCATGTTTGGTCTGTTCCGTGGGCTAGCTGACACCTTCAGGGATGAGGAAGAAAGAATCTTCCCTCGGATTCATCTTGTGGCGCGACTGGGCGGCGATATCGACTGTGCGTGGTGGTGGTTGGAGACGAAGAAGCGGCGGGTGGCAATTCAATTCAGGGCTTCCCAATTAGGCGAGCCCCGAATTTGCCAAATTAGGGTTGTGTCGTTCAACCACTTTGATGTTCCTGCCCGCCGAAAATTCAGCTACAAGAGGACCAGGGTGATCTGGAGCATGAGGGATATGTGTGAGTGTAGTGCTCTCTGTTTCTCTGCTGCAGAAACCAGGAGACGGTGAGTTCACATGCAGAACAAATGGAGGCACACATCTACTGACCTATGGCACTGCAGATGGCCGCAATGCCATTGAGCTAGCTCAGGCCCGTTGCGTAGCATCAAATCAATAATAAACTACTCGGCTCCACGCTTAATCGACCTCCCGATCGGTATCAATCACCCGCAACATCGTAGTTCTCCAAACTTCAAGATCTGGTTGTTTGCAGTATAGGACACAAAGCAGCACCATGGGTACGTTTAAAACAGCATA
Source organism: Pleurotus tuoliensis (assembly GCA_036872985.1). Classification (NCBI taxonomy): domain Eukaryota; kingdom Fungi; phylum Basidiomycota; class Agaricomycetes; order Agaricales; family Pleurotaceae; genus Pleurotus; species Pleurotus tuoliensis. The sequence goes on along the minus strand of JAYMDH010000011.1, from coordinate 1,540,710 downwards.
AACTGCTTCAACAGACTCGACTAGCACTTCCACAACAACCCCGCCGACCGCACCACATCAGGAACTCGCATGAAACTCATACCCGATCTCCGTCTCCTCGTCGTACTGGAAGCCTTGCCACTCGTTTAAATTTGAGGTACGCGTTCGCTAGTGTGGGAAGACCAGACCCTTTGCCGCTTTACTACCGCCGAGACGTCGCAACGATCATGATGGTTTTTTCCTGCAATTTATTTCGTTCCCTGGAAGGTGGAAACCGTCGAAAACACCGTTTGCGAACGGACCAGGTGTTTTCCTTATATAATAGGGCTCTGTTTCACTTAGTGTTTTCCATCCCCAACAGGACTTCTCTTCCCCTCTTCTCTCTCATCCTCTTCCCGCTCGAACGAGCGATATTCACCAACTATCCACACTCTCCTATCGACCCCTGATCGTCTTGGGGCATTGTTTGGTGGTTCGTCCAACTTCGCTACTCAGTCTGAACATGATTACTGACATGCATTGGCAGGTCTACATTCTATTCAAGTGAATTTACTTGAAAGTAGGCTCGCTTTACGTTGCAACGCTCGAACGATACTAACTATCAATCTTTCTAATGTAGCCGACACCTGCGACAATTCTGGATCACACGGTCGGTTCGTCTTTCCAGCAAGCCATCCGCTCTCATGAGGTTCGCCTACCTCTTTATGCTCGCTCTACCGCGCTCTAATGATGCCTTTCGATCCCAGGAGATATTGCGACCCCCTTTTGTTCGTGAATCAACCGGTAATCGACTCGAACGATGGCCCGCGGTATAAACTCAAGTCGTACCCGGCGGGGAACGGATAAATGAGAAAGGAAAAAGACTGCGCAATGAAAGGTAAGTCAGCCTGCTTCGTACGAAACATCATGCAAACTGACCTTGGGCAAACAACCACCTCAGGTATCTTGAATCCGTCTCAATACGAACCCTCAGACCACGGCGATGTTGCGAAAAGAATGGACGAACGGATCGCAATCTCTGCGACGCAACAAACTAGGAAGAACACGGACGTATTGGTAAGTCAGCCCAGTTCATCGGACGAGAACGGCGCAAACTGACCTTGGGCTACCAACCACCTTAGGTATCTTGAATCCAGCTCGATCCCCGCTCTTCCGGGGTGAATCAACGTTGCGGAGCGAATTGCTAATAATATCCTTGAACGAACGAACGAACGAGATACATTACGAAACGGTCGGTAAGTCAGTCCGCTTCCCATGAATCATGGAATAAGCTCACCGTAGGCTACCAATCACCTTAGGTATCTCCAGCCGGCGTCGAGTCTATTCCTCGATAGCTCAATGTAATGACTTGCGGTTAATCTTGGATTTCGAGGCGTGGGCGAGACCATTCGTGAGTTATCGTTGCGAAAATATTCAACGCAACTAGCTAACCTAAGATCTATTAGCTATTTCTCGCCATCAATCTTGGATTTCGAGGCGTGGTGAGTAAGCTCGATCCACCTACTATACAACTGCAATGACCTTCGCTAGGTCTATTTTCATCGCTCGCGTTGAATCTTGGATTTCGAGGCGTGGGTGCGACAGGCGTGAGTTATCCTCACGAAAGCGTTCAAATTTACCAACTAACCTAAAGTCTTATAGTACCTTCATTCTTGGATTTCGAGGCCGTGGTGCAGCCAACAGTAAGTTATCCCGCATCTTTGCGAAGACGTGCTATAACTAACTAACTACAGCAGGGAATATTGGTTTCTTCGTTCACTACGGTGGTATCAATGACCACCTACTTACTGTACGTGCTAACTCATCTTCTCTCGCATTGCTAATGTTTCGTCTTGCGCAGGTTTTATGATCATCAAATATAATTGTATTCAACATAGTACAGACTATTAACTACAGACCGACGGCTACTAACTAACTAACTAACTAACTAACTATGAGAACACTTCCTCCCTTCTAGCGCGTCGTCGTCGCCCACATCCACCACGGCAAAGACACCTGTCTGTCGCGTGTCTGCTGCGACGGCTACACCCTCTGCAACGGACTTGCCTCGGTAAAAGTCTGCGCGCGAAGGTTGCACCGCTGGCTGGCATCAACGTCGGCGGGCTTGCCTGAGTTCGAGGGCGATGTGTCCCGCAATGCGCTGGATGAAAGGGCCGACGAGCGACTCGAATTGCCAATTGCGAGCACGCCACGTACCCTTTGCCGTCGAAAGGGAGGTCGCCAGTGCGAATGCGAGTGTGAATGGGGGAGTGGAGAAGTCGGCCGTCCGACGCTAAGTGCATCCTTGAGCGTGGCTGCGACTGACCGTGAACGAGCGCGGAACGGCGGCTGGTGTGAGTTCGACGTCGTCAGTAATGAAAGAGAAAGAAAAAGCGACTGAAAAGGTGTCAGCTCCACTCACCCTTGCTGCAAACGCGACGGCGACAGCGCACAAACCACGCGCCAGCTCGTTCGTCTGTCCGCCCACCCGTTCTTTGCGCCCCTCTCTCTGAGTGTCGTCGTCGTCGCTGGATCGACCGGTCTGGATCCCATACGTAGTTGCCGTGAATGTGAACGATGACGATAACCCCCGCGACTTGAGCCCTGGTTGAAGACGGCCATCGTAGCCGTGAGTGACTCCCGTCGTCGTCGCCGTGCCCGCCGTATACTGACAGAGACGTAGGCCGATTCGTCGTGAAGCCCAACGTCGCGTACTCCTACTCGTAGCCGTTGGAATTCGTGGTCGCCGAGTCCCGCCGTTCGCGGCTCTGGAACTAACAAAGAACCTCTGAAAAGATGACGAGTAAGTGACCCATTCACGGCACGTTAATGCCACGCTCACCGTTTGCTGGCACACAGTGCGTCCACTTGCTGACGATACCGCACGTCGCAGGCCGATACGAGGTGGGAATGCAGGAACGGAAGGAGGCGGGGGTATTCTCCCTCCCTCGCGCGCACGACGGTCAATTCGAGGCTGCACACGACAACCACGAATATCGTGTCCAGCGCCGTTTGCCTTTCATCCTGCTCGCTCCCCTCTTCGCTCCCAATCACCACGCCTCTCGCCGTCGACGATCAGCGCATTCGGCGTCAATCTGCTGGTTCAGGATCGTCTGCTACCTTCTCCACGGTACGTCTCCCACCCATCCCATCCCATCCCATCCCATCCCATCCCATCCCATGCCCTCCCCTTCGTTGTGTTCGTCGCTGACTCCCCGTCTTTTTGCTTTTGCCCCCTAGCTCGCAACCCAGTTCGCCGTCGCCGTTCTGGTCCTCGTCGAGTGCAGACGAAGGGGTCGAGCGTCAACGACGATCTCGCGATCGGGATGGAATCAGGTGCTATACGGACATCCTGCGACTACACAGCTACCCAGAGCTACGTCAGCTCGCCGTCGTCTGCGTAGATCGTCGTCTCCTAACCTTTCCCATTCTCCCTTTCTCCATAGACGACGAGGGACAACAACGCAGGCACCACCTCAACGAAGCGGGATCCCGTGTGGTTCGACACCGCCTTGGAAGTCGTCGAGTGGACGTGTGGGTTCCCCGGGTACGTCCGTCTACTTCGTTTAGCGTCCGTTCGGTGCCTTCGTCGTCTGCCCTTTCCGTTCCGCGTTTCTTGTTTCGTTTTCGCTTTTCGCTTTCGTTTCGCCTCCCGTCTCCGTCCCTTCCGTTTCGTGTCATCGGCGTCATATTCACATGGATGTTCGCACGTTCGCTAGGTCCGTGTGGGTGTGCGTGCGTTGGGCTGGGTCGGAGCGGCAGTGTGCGCGTCGGTGGTTGCATTGGGTGTTCGAGTTCCGAACGTAAACGCTCCGGGGTGCGATCGACGCCTGTATTCCTCCGTGAGCCTTTCGCATGCCCACTCCGCTCAAACAATGCGAACTCATCAACGTTGCTCACCTCGTGTTTTTCGAATCGTCGGCGTCCGTTCCATCCTTCGTCCACTCCTCCCTCCCCTCCTGCGCATCTTCTCCCTCCCTCCCTCACATCGCATCCTCTCCCTCCCTCCGTCCTTTCTCGACGACTCGGCGCATACAACGTCGACTCCGCGACTTCCCGCCACCCCACCTTTTCTCGGCCAATCATCGCATATAGCGTCGATCTGCGCCATCTTCGTTTTCCGCGCCGAGTTTTTTGCCGGTATGTTTTCTGCGCGAATCGGCGTGCGTAGATGTGACTGACGAGGTCTTGTTTTTAGGGTTTTGGAGGTGGTTTGTGGGTGGGTTGGGAGTGAGTGAGTGATCGAGCCTGCGTGCGTATACATGGTAAGTTCGTTTCGACTCGATCGCAAAGAAATGCACTCGCTTGTGATTGTACAGCCGTCGACTAGTCGTTTGCTGAGTTATGTCGTCGCTCCCTCCTCCGATCTTCTGCCCGCCGCTAACGCGAATTCCAGCCCTGGTTCACCACCACTTTTTCTCGACGAATTAGCGCATATAGCGTCGATTGGGGGTATGTTCGATTTCGGCGCGGGTTTGTTTGACGGTCTGATTTCTGGGCGAATCGGGGAGCGTAGACGCGACTGACGATATGTTGGTATTGTAGGTAATTTGTCGGTGTTGGATGAGTTGGCGAGAAAGCGGGGGAGGTGGATGGAATGCGAGTGATCGGTTCTGCGAGGTAGGGCGTGTGCGTTGCGACGTTGGGGTTGGGTTGGGGTGAAGGTGCGAGTGCGAGGGCGAGGGATGTGTTATAGAGTGCAGTGAGACAGCGGCCAGACTCGAGTTGACGGTGACGTTGAGAGGGGAGGAGATGGACAAGGCCTAGAGAAGGTAAGCAGACAGGCACGAAGACTCACGATGGATCACATCAGGTGGGGTGGGCGAGGAGTCAAAGGGCCGTTGATGCTTGAGCTTGAGTGCTAGAGCGTAGATTGGCACTGGTGACCTCAGCCTCTCTGCGTTGGCAGAGGTATGACGCAGAGAATGGTCGTAGCACGTGCACGGAACAATTTCGAGTAGTACTATAGCGCAAGCGTACCGCCGAAGCGCTTGATTTGTTATAAAACTCCGACGGTCACCCTTTGCCGCCTGCGTCGCGTTCCCGAAAGTTACATTCCCGGTCGTCCTCGTCTTTTCCATTAATTCCATTAAAATGTCGTCGTCGTCGTCGGACATGCCCACCGACACTGTCATCGAGCGCGTGCAGAACTTCTTCCTCGACAACAAGCGTGCCATCCTCATTGGCGCGGCTGCTGCTGTTGCTGTCGGTGGTGCTGCCGCTTACTACGCCTCCACCTCATCCGAACGAAGGCGCGTCGGGGACCCAGAGAAGGGCGAGGGCAAGAAGGACAAGAAAAAGGGTGGAAAGAAAAAGAAGTCCGCAAAGAGCAGCAAGGACTCGCCGATACTGGAGGACAAGTCCGCAAAGGTTGCAGACGAGACAGGTATTCACCCTTGTTCACGTCCGTATGATTGAAGTGTATATCGTCGCCACTAGATGATGAGACTCTGACTGCGGAGGCTATACTGGCTATGCCGGAAGAGGTACGACCGTGGCATCATGTTGTCGGCGAAGCTCGGGCTAATCGTGCTTGGTTGTATAACAGGAGCGCACACGGATAGCAAAATCGTTCAAGGAAAAGGGCAACAAGGCGTACGGCGAGCGCAACTTCTCCGTTGCTGAGCGGCTGTACACACAGGCAATCGAAGTCGCACCACACGGCGAACCGGTGTTCTACAGCAATCGTGCTGCATGTGAGTTAGTTGCAGTCGCGGACGTTCTGCGCTGATTGGAGGCATTTTGTCATACAGGCTACGTGAATCTGGGAAGGCTCGAGCAGGCTCTCCAGGACTGCGATTCGGCGCTCTCACTCGACAGGCAGTACGTAAAAGCGTTGAACCGACGGGCAGGCGTAGCAGAGAAGCTACAAAGATACGAACAGGCTTTACGAGGTAAGCTTCCCGCATCATGAAACCACCTCGCAACAACTCATTTCTCCTCAAGATTTCACCGCGACGAGTATACTGGAAAAATTCTCAAAGCAAGAAACTGTGCAAGCCGTCGAGCGTATCCTGAAGCTGTACTCTGTGGAGAAAGCCAAAGAGATCCTTACCGTTCGCTCGCCTACCTCGTTTGAAATTGCGTAACGACTCACTGTTTATTAGACACGTGAACCACGCCTCCCCTCACTCACCTTCATATCCGCGTACTTTGCTGCCTTCCGACCCCGTAAGTCGAGTGTCTTCCCGTTGTACCGATGGATCTATAACATCTCCCTGCAGGCCCTCTGCCCACTCTCCCGGAGAACCCAACAACGGGAGATGAAACTCTTCTGCTTGCCCTCCAGGCTTTGCAAGCCGGTGACTATCACCACGCCATGTCGTTCGTGAACGAGGCACTCGACCAGGGCATCTCATGGGACGCCGGCAAGGCAGAGGGGCTGAACCCATTCAAGTACGGTGGCAATGCGAGAATGCTGACATGTATGGCATGTACCCCTGTAGTTATAGGAGAATGTCACACAGTCAGAGCTGGAAAGTCGCACGGTTACAAAGCCTTAGTGAGTGTGAGAGCAAATTAGTGAGTGTGAGAGTTGTTTTTCAGGGACTGCAGCGAATGAGCAAGGTTATAAAAATAAAGTGAAAAAAAGTTGCAAGTTCTACTACAATCTCCCTCCACTCCCTCCTCCGGACAGGGGGGCTGACTAACAGACCCCCCTGCCCGGGGAGGTGCAGGACTATACTACCGACTACAAGTATGCACTTGGGTTAGAATGAGAGAGGGTGGGGAGTGATGAAGTAGATGACTTACCTTCTACCAGCAGCATAACCCCAGTGCTCAACACACTCAAAGGCAACTCGGGGGGTGAGACGACAGCAGGACAGCAAGACGGCGGTGGACGTGGACATGGTGGTGGTGGAGAAAAAAGGAACAGTGCTACATACACTCGGCACTCACTTGATCGCTTGGCAACCGTCGCAACTTTCCGCCGAATCTTATTCAGTCCATATATCCCCAAATTGAATTTATTGCACCGTGAGCAGTCGGAAATAAGGACACAAGACATGTATGTACTGCAGATAGTATGGCAATGCTCAAACGACGGCGCAAGGATTAAAATGGGAGTAGGAGTAGTATGCTGCCGCCCAAGTGAGGCTGCGAGGAGACAACAGGCCATACAGAGGGTCAAGAGGGATAAAGTAGAGTTAATACATCCAAAATGTGAGCAAGGATCAGGGTCATACAATGGAGCTGGTATATCCAAATTTGCAGAACTGAATGGAATGCGAATTGCTTCATTTCGACTGCTGTAAGTCGAGGCAGATGGCCGAAAGTTGGGCGGCGTATACACCAGAGGTACCGGAGTAGTGTTGATGGAGTGCTCGCGGAGGAGGAGGAAGCAATCAGAAAGAAATGGCCTCTGGGGGACTAGCTCCGTTCTGGCTGAAGGGGAACCTAAGGGAACATTGAAGTAGGAAGGGAGTAAGGAAGCGAAGCATTTGTGGGGCGCCAAGTCAAAATCTCGGATTTTCGGGTGTAAGAATGGTTGATTTTGTGCCGTTTTACTGCCATGGGGATCGGCGTAAACTGGCCAGAAAACGTTGGTCGTGGGGCGTTCGTAGAAATATTTTCGATGTTTTCAGCTAATTTTCTTGAATTTTGTGCCGCCGTTTGTGTCTGGGGAGTGAAGAAGAGCAAGCCATGAAGGAATGGCCTCTGCGAGGCCATCTCCTTCCTGGCAGGTTGGTAAACCAAATGTGTGTCGCAGGAGGAGGGTAGGAGGGAACAAATGATGGGATCAGGACGGCGCCAGGTCAAATTTTCAGAATTTTGCTTGTAAAAAGCGTCGATTTGGCGGCTTTTTAGCGCCCGTGGAGGCAACAGAAGTTGGCGCAAAGTGGAGAGAAAAGGCCGGTCGCGGGGCGTTCATAGAAATATTTTTGGATTTTTAGCCGATTTTTGGCGATTTTCGACTGCCGTTTTGTGTTCGTGGATGAAGGGATGAGACCACCAGAAAGGGGAGGCCTCTGCGAGGCCACACCCTTTCTGGGAAGTCGAAATACACAGGATCGAATGGGTGAGGGTGTGGAGGAGGGAGCGCGGGGATCAGGAAGGCACCAGGTCGAAATCTCGGATTTTGCTCGCAAAACCCGTCTATTTTGCGCATGCTTGACGCGAATGGTAATGATGGGGATCGTCGTAAACTGGACAAAACGGGCTGGTCGTGGGGAGTCCGCAGAAATATTTTCGATTTTTTACGCCGTTTCGTGGACTGAAGTAGTGAATGATGTTCCCGATAGTCTTGTGCGAATAGCAGGATCATATCGCATTTGAAAGCAACACGACGATAGATAGAGGGAAGGAGATTGGGAGAAAGTGGGCGGTGGATGCGAGTACGCCAGGTCAAAATCTGAAAATTCTGACCATTGTGGTTGTTGAGTTTGCGCGTAATTGATCCACTGGTGCGAGTCACGATTGGCACGAAGGGTGCGCTGATGGCTTGCTCGCGGGATGCTTCTAGAAAGATTTTCAGAATTTTGATGTATTCTTGCAGGATTCCAATTGTCGTTTCGTTTTGGCTATGCTGGGCGACTCACTTCGACGATTTGGTGGCATTGGCAAATGAGATGGTGACGGTGGGGAGGCAGTACGAGCTTGAAGATGCCAAAGCGTCGAAATTTGAAGGCTGCAATGACAAGAAAATGGGCATCAATTTCGCGCAGTAGACAGGAAGCAACATACCATAATCTAGATGTGAGACAGCACGAGAGATGGAAACGAGGGCCTTTGCGACTGCTGGCAAGCTGAGTGGGTGGGTGAGAATGAAAAAAGTGGGGAAAAGGAGACAGCACGTACCTCCATGTTTGGTCTGTTCCGTGGGCTAGCTGACACCTTCAGGGATGAGGAAGAAAGGATCTTCCCTCGGATTCATCTTGTGGCGCGACTGGGCGGCGATATCGACTGTGCGTGGTGGTGGTTGGAGACGAAGAAGCGGCGGGTGGCAATTCAATTCAGGGCTTCCCAATTAGGCGAGCCCCGAATTTGCCAAATTAGGGTTGTGTCGTTCAACCACTTTGATGTTCCTGCCCGCCGAAAATTCAGCTACAAGAGGACCAGGGTGATCTGGAGCATGAGGGATATGTGTGAGTGTAGTGCTCTCTGTTTCTCTGCTGCAGAAACCAGGAGACGGTGAGTTCACATGCAGAACAAATGGAGGCACACATCTACTGACCTATGGCACTGCAGATGGCCGCAATGCCATTGAGCTAGCTCAGGCCCGTTGCGTAGCATCAAATCAATAATAAACTACTCGGCTCCACGCTTAATCGACCTCCCGATCGGTATCAATCACCCGCAACATCGTAGTTCTCCAAACTTCAAGATCTGGTTGTTTGCAGTATAGGACACAAAGCAGCACCATGGGTACGTTTAAAACAGCATAAACTGCTTCAACAGACTCGACTAGCACTTCCACAACAACCCCGCCGACCGCACCACATCAGGAACTCGCATGAAACTCATACCCGATCTCCGTCTCCTCGTCGTACTGGAAGCCTTGCCACTCGTTTAAATTTGAGGTACGCGTTCGCTAGTGTGGGAAGACCAGACCCTTTGCCGCTTTACTACCGCCGAGACGTCGCAACGATCATGATGGTTTTTTCCTGCAATTTATTTCGTTCCCTGGAAGGTGGAAACCGTCGAAAACACCGTTTGCGAACGGACCAGGTGTTTTCCTTATATAATAGGGCTCTGTTTCACTTAGTGTTTTCCATCCCCAACAGGACTTCTCTTCCCCTCTTCTCTCTCATCCTCTTCCCGCTCGAACGAGCGATATTCACCAACTATCCACACTCTCCTATCGACCCCTGATCGTCTTGGGGCATTGTTTGGTGGTTCGTCCAACTTCGCTACTCAGTCTGAACATGATTACTGACATGCATTGGCAGGTCTACATTCTATTCAAGTGAATTTACTTGAAAGTAGGCTCGCTTTACGTTGCAACGCTCGAACGATACTAACTATCAATCTTTCTAATGTAGCCGACACCTGCGACAATTCTGGATCACACGGTCGGTTCGTCTTTCCAGCAAGCCATCCGCTCTCATGAGGTTCGCCTACCTCTTTATGCTCGCTCTACCGCGCTCTAATGATGCCTTTCGATCCCAGGAGATATTGCGACCCCCTTTTGTTCGTGAATCAACCGGTAATCGACTCGAACGATGGCCCGCGGTATAAACTCAAGTCGTACCCGGCGGGGAACGGATAAATGAGAAAGGAAAAAGACTGCGCAATGAAAGGTAAGTCAGCCTGCTTCGTACGAAACATCATGCAAACTGACCTTGGGCAAACAACCACCTCAGGTATCTTGAATCCGTCTCAATACGAACCCTCAGACCACGGCGATGTTGCGAAAAGAATGGACGAACGGATCGCAATCTCTGCGACGCAACAAACTAGGAAGAACACGGACGTATTGGTAAGTCAGCCCAGTTCATCGGACGAGAACGGCGCAAACTGACCTTGGGCTACCAACCACCTTAGGTATCTTGAATCCAGCTCGATCCCCGCTCTTCCGGGGTGAATCAACGTTGCGGAGCGAATTGCTAATAATATCCTTGAACGAACGAACGAACGAGATACATTACGAAACGGTCGGTAAGTCAGTCCGCTTCCCATGAATCATGGAATAAGCTCACCGTAGGCTACCAATCACCTTAGGTATCTCCAGCCGGCGTCGAGTCTATTCCTCGATAGCTCAATGTAATGACTTGCGGTTAATCTTGGATTTCGAGGCGTGGGCGAGACCATTCGTGAGTTATCGTTGCGAAAATATTCAACGCAACTAGCTAACCTAAGATCTATTAGCTATTTCTCGCCATCAATCTTGGATTTCGAGGCGTGGTGAGTAAGCTCGATCCACCTACTATACAACTGCAATGACCTTCGCTAGGTCTATTTTCATCGCTCGCGTTGAATCTTGGATTTCGAGGCGTGGGTGCGACAGGCGTGAGTTATCCTCACGAAAGCGTTCAAATTTACCAACTAACCTAAAGTCTTATAGTACCTTCATTCTTGGATTTCGAGGCCGTGGTGCAGCCAACAGTAAGTTATCCCGCATCTTTGCGAAGACGTGCTATAACTAACTAACTACAGCAGGGAATATTGGTTTCTTCGTTCACTACGGTGGTATCAATGACCACCTACTTACTGTACGTGCTAACTCATCTTCTCTCGCATTGCTAATGTTTCGTCTTGCGCAGGTTTTATGATCATCAAATATAATTGTATTCAACATAGTACAGACTATTAACTACAGACCGACGGCTACTAACTAACTAACTAACTAACTAACTATGAGAACACTTCCTCCCTTCTAGCGCGTCGTCGTCGCCCACATCCACCACGGCAAAGACACCTGTCTGTCGCGTGTCTGCTGCGACGGCTACACCCTCTGCAACGGACTTGCCTCGGTAAAAGTCTGCGCGCGAAGGTTGCACCGCTGGCTGGCATCAACGTCGGCGGGCTTGCCTGAGTTCGAGGGCGATGTGTCCCGCAATGCGCTGGATGAAAGGGCCGACGAGCGACTCGAATTGCCAATTGCGAGCACGCCACGTACCCTTTGCCGTCGAAAGGGAGGTCGCCAGTGCGAATGCGAGTGTGAATGGGGGAGTGGAGAAGTCGGCCGTCCGACGCTAAGTGCATCCTTGAGCGTGGCTGCGACTGACCGTGAACGAGCGCGGAACGGCGGCTGGTGTGAGTTCGACGTCGTCAGTAATGAAAGAGAAAGAAAAAGCGACTGAAAAGGTGTCAGCTCCACTCACCCTTGCTGCAAACGCGACGGCGACAGCGCACAAACCACGCGCCAGCTCGTTCGTCTGTCCGCCCACCCGTTCTTTGCGCCCCTCTCTCTGAGTGTCGTCGTCGTCGCTGGATCGACCGGTCTGGATCCCATACGTAGTTGCCGTGAATGTGAACGATGACGATAACCCCCGCGACTTGAGCCCTGGTTGAAGACGGCCATCGTAGCCGTGAGTGACTCCCGTCGTCGTCGCCGTGCCCGCCGTATACTGACAGAGACGTAGGCCGATTCGTCGTGAAGCCCAACGTCGCGTACTCCTACTCGTAGCCGTTGGAATTCGTGGTCGCCGAGTCCCGCCGTTCGCGGCTCTGGAACTAACAAAGAACCTCTGAAAAGATGACGAGTAAGTGACCCATTCACGGCACGTTAATGCCACGCTCACCGTTTGCTGGCACACAGTGCGTCCACTTGCTGACGATACCGCACGTCGCAGGCCGATACGAGGTGGGAATGCAGGAACGGAAGGAGGCGGGGGTATTCTCCCTCCCTCGCGCGCACGACGGTCAATTCGAGGCTGCACACGACAACCACGAATATCGTGTCCAGCGCCGTTTGCCTTTCATCCTGCTCGCTCCCCTCTTCGCTCCCAATCACCACGCCTCTCGCCGTCGACGATCAGCGCATTCGGCGTCAATCTGCTGGTTCAGGATCGTCTGCTACCTTCTCCACGGTACGTCTCCCACCCATCCCATCCCATCCCATCCCATCCCATCCCATCCCATGCCCTCCCCTTCGTTGTGTTCGTCGCTGACTCCCCGTCTTTTTGCTTTTGCCCCCTAGCTCGCAACCCAGTTCGCCGTCGCCGTTCTGGTCCTCGTCGAGTGCAGACGAAGGGGTCGAGCGTCAACGTACGATCTCGCGATCGGGATGGAATCAGGTGCTATACGGACATCCTGCGACTACACAGCTACCCAGAGCTACGTCAGCTCGCCGTCGTCTGCGTAGATCGTCGTCTCCTAACCTTTCCCATTCTCCCTTTCTCCATAGACGACGAGGGACAACAACGCAGGCACCACCTCAACGAAGCGGGATCCCGTGTGGTTCGACACCGCCTTGGAAGTCGTCGAGTGGACGTGTGGGTTCCCCGGGTACGTCCGTCTACTTCGTTTAGCGTCCGTTCGGTGCCTTCGTCGTCTGCCCTTTCCGTTCCGCGTTTCTTGTTTCGTTTTCGCTTTTCGCTTTCGTTTCGCCTCCCGTCTCCGTCCCTTCCGTTTCGTGTCATCGGCGTCATATTCACATGGATGTTCGCACGTTCGCTAGGTCCGTGTGGGTGTGCGTGCGTTGGGCTGGGTCGGAGCGGCAGTGTGCGCGTCGGTGGTTGCATTGGGTGTTCGAGTTCCGAACGTAAACGCTCCGGGGTGCGATCGACGCCTGTATTCCTCCGTGAGCCTTTCGCATGCCCACTCCGCTCAAACAATGCGAACTCATCAACGTTGCTCACCTTGTGTTTTTCGAATCGTCGGCGTCCGTTCCATCCTTCGTCCACTCCTCCCTCCCCTCCTGCGCATCTTCTCCCTCCCTCCCTCACATCGCATCCTCTCCCTCCCTCCGTCCTTTCTCGACGACTCGGCGCATACAACGTCGACTCCGCGACTTCCCGCCACCCCACCTTTTCTCGGCCAATCATCGCATATAGCGTCGATCTGCGCCATCTTCGTTTTCCGCGCCGAGTTTTTTGCCGGTATGTTTTCTGCGCGAATCGGCGTGCGTAGATGTGACTGACGAGGTCTTGTTTTTAGGGTTTTGGAGGTGGTTTGTGGGTGGGTTGGGAGTGAGTGAGTGATCGAGCCTGCGTGCGTATACATGGTAAGTTCGTTTCGACTCGATCGCAAAGAAATGCACTCGCTTGTGATTGTACAGCCGTCGACTAGTCGTTTGCTGAGTTATGTCGTCGCTCCCTCCTCCGATCTTCTGCCCGCCGCTAACGCGAATTCCAGCCCTGGTTCACCACCACTTTTTCTCGACGAATTAGCGCATATAGCGTCGATTGGGGGTATGTTCGATTTCGGCGCGGGTTTGTTTGACGGTCTGATTTCTGGGCGAATCGGGGAGCGTAGACGCGACTGACGATATGTTGGTATTGTAGGTAATTTGTCGGTGTTGGATGAGTTGGCGAGAAAGCGGGGGAGGTGGATGGAATGCGAGTGATCGGTTCTGCGAGGTAGGGCGTGTGCGTTGCGACGTTGGGGTTGGGTTGGGGTGAAGGTGCGAGTGCGAGGGCGAGGGATGTGTTATAGAGTGCAGTGAGACAGCGGCCAGACTCGAGTTGACGGTGACGTTGAGAGGGGAGGAGATGGACAAGGCCTAGAGAAGGTAAGCAGACAGGCACGAAGACTCACGATGGATCACATCAGGTGGGGTGGGCGAGGAGTCAAAGGGCCGTTGATGCTTGAGCTTGAGTGCTAGAGCGTAGATTGGCACTGGTGACCTCAGCCTCTCTGCGTTGGCAGAGGTATGACGCAGAGAATGGTCGTAGCACGTGCACGGAACAATTTCGAGTAGTACTATAGCGCAAGCGTACCGCCGAAGCGCTTGATTTGTTATAAAACTCCGACGGTCACCCTTTGCCGCCTGCGTCGCGTTCCCGAAAGTTACATTCCCGGTCGTCCTCGTCTTTTCCATTAATTCCATTAAAATGTCGTCGTCGTCGTCGGACATGCCCACCGACACTGTCATCGAGCGCGTGCAGAACTTCTTCCTCGACAACAAGCGTGCCATCCTCATTGGCGCGGCTGCTGCTGTTGCTGTCGGTGGTGCTGCCGCTTACTACGCCTCCACCTCATCCGAACGAAGGCGCGTCGGGGACCCAGAGAAGGGCGAGGGCAAGAAGGACAAGAAAAAGGGTGGAAAGAAAAAGAAGTCCGCAAAGAGCAGCAAGGACTCGCCGATACTGGAGGACAAGTCCGCAAAGGTTGCAGACGAGACAGGTATTCACCCTTGTTCACGTCCGTATGATTGAAGTGTATATCGTCGCCACTAGATGATGAGACTCTGACTGCGGAGGCTATACTGGCTATGCCGGAAGAGGTACGACCGTGGCATCATGTTGTCGGCGAAGCTCGGGCTAATCGTGCTTGGTTGTATAACAGGAGCGCACACGGATAGCAAAATCGTTCAAGGAAAAGGGCAACAAGGCGTACGGCGAGCGCAACTTCTCCGTTGCTGAGCGGCTGTACACACAGGCAATCGAAGTCGCACCACACGGCGAACCGGTGTTCTACAGCAATCGTGCTGCATGTGAGTTAGTTGCAGTCGCGGACGTTCTGCGCTGATTGGAGGCATTTTGTCATACAGGCTACGTGAATCTGGGAAGGCTCGAGCAGGCTCTCCAGGACTGCGATTCGGCGCTCTCACTCGACAGGCAGTACGTAAAAGCGTTGAACCGACGGGCAGGCGTAGCAGAGAAGCTACAAAGATACGAACAGGCTTTACGAGGTAAGCTTCCCGCATCATGAAACCACCTCGCAACAACTCATTTCTCCTCAAGATTTCACCGCGACGAGTATACTGGAAAAATTCTCAAAGCAAGAAACTGTGCAAGCCGTCGAGCGTATCCTGAAGCTGTACTCTGTGGAGAAAGCCAAAGAGATCCTTACCGTTCGCTCGCCTACCTCGTTTGAAATTGCGTAACGACTCACTGTTTATTAGACACGTGAACCACGCCTCCCCTCACTCACCTTCATATCCGCGTACTTTGCTGCCTTCCGACCCCGTAAGTCGAGTGTCTTCCCGTTGTACCGATGGATCTATAACATCTCCCTGCAGGCCCTCTGCCCACTCTCCCGGAGAACCCAACAACGGGAGATGAAACTCTTCTGCTTGCCCTCCAGGCTTTGCAAGCCGGTGACTATCACCACGCCATGTCGTTCGTGAACGAGGCACTCGACCAGGGCATCTCATGGGACGCCGGCAAGGCAGAGGGGCTGAACCCATTCAAGTACGGTGGCAATGCGAGAATGCTGACATGTATGGCATGTACCCCTGTAGTTATAGGAGAATGTCACACAGTCAGAGCTGGAAAGTCGCACGGTTACAAAGCCTTAGTGAGTGTGAGAGCAAATTAGTGAGTGTGAGAGTTGTTTTTCAGGGACTGCAGCGAATGAGCAAGGTTATAAAAATAAAGTGAAAAAAAGTTGCAAGTTCTACTACAATCTCCCTCCACTCCCTCCTCCGGACAGGGGGGCTGACTAACAGACCCCCCTGCCCGGGGAGGTGCAGGACTATACTACCGACTACAAGTATGCACTTGGGTTAGAATGAGAGAGGGTGGGGAGTGATGAAGTAGATGACTTACCTTCTACCAGCAGCATAACCCCAGTGCTCAACACACTCAAAGGCAACTCGGGGGGGTGAGACGACAGCAGGACAGCAAGACGGCGGTGGACGTGGACATGGTGGTGGTGGAGAAAAAAGGAACAGTGCTACATACACTCGGCACTCACTTGATCGCTTGGCAACCGTCGCAACTTTCCGCCGAATCTTATTCAGTCCATATATCCCCAAATTGAATTTATTGCACCGTGAGCAGTCGGAAATAAGGACACAAGACATGTATGTACTGCAGATAGTATGGCAATGCTCAAACGACGGCGCAAGGATTAAAATGGGAGTAGGAGTAGTATGCTGCCGCCCAAGTGAGGCTGCGAGGAGACAACAGGCCATACAGAGGGTCAAGAGGGATAAAGTAGAGTTAATACATCCAAAATGTGAGCAAGGATCAGGGTCATACAATGGAGCTGGTATATCCAAATTTGCAGAACTGAATGGAATGCAAATTGCTTCATTTCGACTGCTGTAAGTCGAGGCAGATGGCCGAAAGTTGGGCGGCGTATACACCAGAGGTACCGGAGTAGTGTTGATGGAGTGCTTGCGGAGGAGGAGGAAGCAATCAGAAAGAAATGGCCTCCGGGGGACTAGCTCCGTTCTGGCTGAAGGGGAACCTAAGGGAACATTGAAGTAGGAAGGGAGTAAGGAAGCGAAGCATTTGTGGGGCGCCAAGTCAAAATCTCGGATTTTCGGGTGTAAGAATGGTTGATTTTGTGCCGTTTTACTGCCATGGGGATCGGCGTAAACTGGCCAGAAAACGTTGGTCGTGGGGCGTTCGTAGAAATATTTTCGATGTTTTCAGCTAATTTTCTTGAATTTTGTGCCGCCGTTTGTGTCTGGGGAGTGAAGAAGAGCAAGCCATGAAGGAATGGCCTCTGCGAGGCCATCTCCTTCCTGGCAGGTTGGTAAACCAAATGTGTGTCGCAGGAGGAGGGTAGGAGGGAACAAATGATGGGATCAGGACGGCGCCAGGTCAAATTTTCAGAATTTTGCTTGTAAAAAGCGTCGATTTGGCGGCTTTTTAGCGCCCGTGGAGGCAACAGAAGTTGGCGCAAAGTGGAGAGAAAAGGCCGGTCGCGGGGCGTTCATAGAAATATTTTTGGATTTTTAGCCGATTTTTGGCGATTTTCGACTGCCGTTTTGTGTTCGTGGATGAAGGGATGAGACCACCAGAAAGGGGAGGCCTCTGCGAGGCCACACCCTTTCTGGGAAGTCGAAATACACAGGATCGAATGGGTGAGGGTGTGGAGGAGGGAGCGCGGGGATCAGGAAGGCACCAGGTCGAAATCTCGGATTTTGCTCGCAAAACCCGTCTATTTTGCGCATGCTTGACGCGAATGGTAATGATGGGGATCGTCGTAAACTGGACAAAACGGGCTGGTCATGGGGAGTCCGCAGAAATATTTTCGATTTTTTACGCCGTTTCGTGGACTGAAGTAGTGAATGATGTTCCCGATAGTCTTGTGCGAATAGCAGGATCATATCGCATTTGAAAGCAACACGACGATAGATAGAGGGAAGGAGATTGGGAGAAAGTGGGCGGTGGATGCGAGTACGCCAGGTCAAAATCTGAAAATTCTGACCATTGTGGTTGTTGAGTTTGCGCGTAATTGATCCACTGGTGCGAGTCACGATTGGCACGAAGGGTGCGCTGATGGCTTGCTCGCGGGATGCTTCTAGAAAGATTTTCAGAATTTTGATGTATTCTTGCAGGATTCCAATTGTCGTTTCGTTTTGGCTATGCTGGGCGACTCACTTCGACGATTTGGTGGCATTGGCAAATGAGATGGTGACGGTGGGGAGGCAGTACGAGCTTGAAGATGCCAAAGCGTCGAAATTTGAAGGCTGCAATGACAAGAAAATGGGCATCAATTTCGCGCAGTAGACAGGAAGCAACATACCATAATCTAGATGTGAGACAGCACAAGAGATGGAAACGAGGGCCTTTGCGACTGCTGGCAAGCTGAGTGGGTGGGTGAGAACGAAAAAAGTGGGGAAAAGGAGACAGCACGTACCTCCATGTTTGGTCTGTTCCGTGGGCTAGCTGACACCTTCAGGGATGAGGAAGAAAGGATCTTCCCTCGGATTCATCTTGTGGCGCGACTGGGCGGCGATATCGACTGTGCGTGGTGGTGGTTGGAGACGAAGAAGCGGCGGGTGGCAATTCAATTCAGGGCTTCCCAATTAGGCGAGCCCCGAATTTGCCAAATTAGGGTTGTGTCGTTCAACCACTTTGATGTTCCTGCCCGCCGAAAATTCAGCTACAAGAGGACCAGGGTGATCTGGAGCATGAGGGATATGTGTGAGTGTAGTGCTCTCTGTTTCTCTGCTGCAGAAACCAGGAGACGGTGAGTTCACATGCAGAACAAATGGAGGCACACATCTACTGACCTATGGCACTGCAGATGGCCGCAATGCCATTGAGCTAGCTCAGGCCCGTTGCGTAGCATCAAATCAATAATAAACTACTCGGCTCCACGCTTAATCGACCTCCCGATCGGTATCAATCACCCGCAACATCGTAGTTCTCCAAACTTCAAGATCTGGTTGTTTGCAGTATAGGACACAAAGCAGCACCATGGGTACGTTTAAAACAGCATAAACTGCTTCAACAGACTCGACTAGCACTTCCACAACAACCCCGCCGACCGCACCACATCAGGAACTCGCATGAAACTCATACCCGATCTCCGTCTCCTCGTCGTACTGGAAGCCTTGCCACTCGTTTAAATTTGAGGTACGCGTTCGCTAGTGTGGGAAGACCAGACCCTTTGCCGCTTTACTACCGCCGAGACGTCGCAACGATCATGATGGTTTTT
Source organism: Pleurotus tuoliensis (assembly GCA_036872985.1). Lineage (NCBI taxonomy): Eukaryota > Fungi > Basidiomycota > Agaricomycetes > Agaricales > Pleurotaceae > Pleurotus > Pleurotus tuoliensis. Next base: position 1,521,804 of record JAYMDH010000011.1, on the reverse strand, counting down.
TCCTGCAATTTATTTCGTTCCCTGGAAGGTGGAAACCGTCGAAAACACCGTTTGCGAACGGACCAGGTGTTTTCCTTATATAATAGGGCTCTGTTTCACTTAGTGTTTTCCATCCCCAACAGGACTTCTCTTCCCCTCTTCTCTCTCATCCTCTTCCCGCTCGAACGAGCGATATTCACCAACTATCCACACTCTCCTATCGACCCCTGATCGTCTTGGGGCATTGTTTGGTGGTTCGTCCAACTTCGCTACTCAGTCTGAACATGATTACTGACATGCATTGGCAGGTCTACATTCTATTCAAGTGAATTTACTTGAAAGTAGGCTCGCTTTACGTTGCAACGCTCGAACGATACTAACTATCAATCTTTCTAATGTAGCCGACACCTGCGACAATTCTGGATCACACGGTCGGTTCGTCTTTCCAGCAAGCCATCCGCTCTCATGAGGTTCGCCTACCTCTTTATGCTCGCTCTACCGCGCTCTAATGATGCCTTTCGATCCCAGGAGATATTGCGACCCCCTTTTGTTCGTGAATCAACCGGTAATCGACTCGAACGATGGCCCGCGGTATAAACTCAAGTCGTACCCGGCGGGGAACGGATAAATGAGAAAGGAAAAAGACTGCGCAATGAAAGGTAAGTCAGCCTGCTTCGTACGAAACATCATGCAAACTGACCTTGGGCAAACAACCACCTCAGGTATCTTGAATCCGTCTCAATACGAACCCTCAGACCACGGCGATGTTGCGAAAAGAATGGACGAACGGATCGCAATCTCTGCGACGCAACAAACTAGGAAGAACACGGACGTATTGGTAAGTCAGCCCAGTTCATCGGACGAGAACGGCGCAAACTGACCTTGGGCTACCAACCACCTTAGGTATCTTGAATCCAGCTCGATCCCCGCTCTTCCGGGGTGAATCAACGTTGCGGAGCGAATTGCTAATAATATCCTTGAACGAACGAACGAACGAGATACATTACGAAACGGTCGGTAAGTCAGTCCGCTTCCCATGAATCATGGAATAAGCTCACCGTAGGCTACCAATCACCTTAGGTATCTCCAGCCGGCGTCGAGTCTATTCCTCGATAGCTCAATGTAATGACTTGCGGTTAATCTTGGATTTCGAGGCGTGGGCGAGACCATTCGTGAGTTATCGTTGCGAAAATATTCAACGCAACTAGCTAACCTAAGATCTATTAGCTATTTCTCGCCATCAATCTTGGATTTCGAGGCGTGGTGAGTAAGCTCGATCCACCTACTATACAACTGCAATGACCTTCGCTAGGTCTATTTTCATCGCTCGCGTTGAATCTTGGATTTCGAGGCGTGGGTGCGACAGGCGTGAGTTATCCTCACGACAAGCGTTCAAATTTACCAACTAACCTAAAGTCTTATAGTACCTTCATTCTTGGATTTCGAGGCCGTGGTGCAGCCAACAGTAAGTTATCCCGCATCTTTGCGAAGACGTGCTATAACTAACTAACTACAGCAGGGAATATTGGTTTCTTCGTTCACTACGGTGGTATCAATGACCACCTACTTACTGTACGTGCTAACTCATCTTCTCTCGCATTGCTAATGTTTCGTCTTGCGCAGGTTTTATGATCATCAAATATAATTGTATTCAACATAGTACAGACTATTAACTACAGACCGACGGCTACTAACTAACTAACTAACTAACTAACTATGAGAACACTTCCTCCCTTCTAGCGCGTCGTCGTCGCCCACATCCACCACGGCAAAGACACCTGTCTGTCGCGTGTCTGCTGCGACGGCTACACCCTCTGCAACGGACTTGCCTCGGTAAAAGTCTGCGCGCGAAGGTTGCACCGCTGGCTGGCATCAACGTCGGCGGGCTTGCCTGAGTTCGAGGGCGATGTGTCCCGCAATGCGCTGGATGAAAGGGCCGACGAGCGACTCGAATTGCCAATTGCGAGCACGCCACGTACCCTTTGCCGTCGAAAGGGAGGTCGCCAGTGCGAATGCGAGTGTGAATGGGGGAGTGGAGAAGTCGGCCGTCCGACGCTAAGTGCATCCTTGAGCGTGGCTGCGACTGACCGTGAACGAGCGCGGAACGGCGGCTGGTGTGAGTTCGACGTCGTCAGTAATGAAAGAGAAAGAAAAAGCGACTGAAAAGGTGTCAGCTCCACTCACCCTTGCTGCAAACGCGACGGCGACAGCGCACAAACCACGCGCCAGCTCGTTCGTCTGTCCGCCCACCCGTTCTTTGCGCCCCTCTCTCTGAGTGTCGTCGTCGTCGCTGGATCGACCGGTCTGGATCCCATACGTAGTTGCCGTGAACGTGAACGATGACGATAACCCCCGCGACTTGAGCCCTGGTTGAAGACGGCCATCGTAGCCGTGAGTGACTCCCGTCGTCGTCGCCGTGCCCGCCGTATACTGACAGAGACGTAGGCCGATTCGTCGTGAAGCCCAACGTCGCGTACTCCTACTCGTAGCCGTTGGAATTCGTGGTCGCCGAGTCCCGCCGTTCGCGGCTCTGGAACTAACAAAGAACCTCTGAAAAGATGACGAGTAAGTGACCCATTCACGGCACGTTAATGCCACGCTCACCGTTTGCTGGCACACAGTGCGTCCACTTGCTGACGATACCGCACGTCGCAGGCCGATACGAGGTGGGAATGCAGGAACGGAAGGAGGCGGGGGTATTCTCCCTCCCTCGCGCGCACGACGGTCAATTCGAGGCTGCACACGACAACCACGAATATCGTGTCCAGCGCCGTTTGCCTTTCATCCTGCTCGCTCCCCTCTTCGCTCCCAATCACCACGCCTCTCGCCGTCGACGATCAGCGCATTCGGCGTCAATCTGCTGGTTCAGGATCGTCTGCTACCTTCTCCACGGTACGTCTCCCACCCATCCCATCCCATCCCATCCCATGCCCTCCCCTTCGTTGTGTTCGTCGCTGACTCCCCGTCTTTTTGCTTTTGCCCCCTAGCTCGCAACCCAGTTCGCCGTCGCCGTTCTGGTCCTCGTCGAGTGCAGACGAAGGGGTCGAGCGTCAACGTACGATCTCGCGATCGGGATGGAATCAGGTGCTATACGGACATCCTGCGACTACACAGCTACCCAGAGCTACGTCAGCTCGCCGTCGTCTGCGTAGATCGTCGTCTCCTAACCTTTCCCATTCTCCCTTTCTCCATAGACGACGAGGGACAACAACGCAGGCACCACCTCAACGAAGCGGGATCCCGTGTGGTTCGACACCGCCTTGGAAGTCGTCGAGTGGACGTGTGGGTTCCCCGGGTACGTCCGTCTACTTCGTTTAGCGTCCGTTCGGTGCCTTCGTCGTCTGCCCTTTCCGTTCCGCGTTTCTTGTTTCGTTTTCGCTTTTCGCTTTCGTTTCGCCTCCCGTCTCCGTCCCTTCCGTTTCGTGTCATCGGCGTCATATTCACATGGATGTTCGCACGTTCGCTAGGTCCGTGTGGGTGTGCGTGCGTTGGGCTGGGTCGGAGCGGCAGTGTGCGCGTCGGTGGTTGCATTGGGTGTTCGAGTTCCGAACGTAAACGCTCCGGGGTGCGATCGACGCCTGTATTCCTCCGTGAGCCTTTCGCATGCCCACTCCGCTCAAACAATGCGAACTCATCAACGTTGCTCACCTTGTGTTTTTCGAATCGTCGGCGTCCGTTCCATCCTTCGTCCACTCCTCCCTCCCCTCCTGCGCATCTTCTCCCTCCCTCCCTCACATCGCATCCTCTCCCTCCCTCCGTCCTTTCTCGACGACTCGGCGCATACAACGTCGACTCCGCGACTTCCCGCCACCCCACCTTTTCTCGGCCAATCATCGCATATAGCGTCGATCTGCGCCATCTTCGTTTTCCGCGCCGAGTTTTTTGCCGGTATGTTTTCTGCGCGAATCGGCGTGCGTAGATGTGACTGACGAGGTCTTGTTTTTAGGGTTTTGGAGGTGGTTTGTGGGTGGGTTGGGAGTGAGTGAGTGATCGAGCCTGCGTGCGTATACATGGTAAGTTCGTTTCGACTCGATCGCAAAGAAATGCACTCGCTTGTGATTGTACAGCCGTCGACTAGTCGTTTGCTGAGTTATGTCGTCGCTCCCTCCTCCGATCTTCTGCCCGCCGCTAACGCGAATTCCAGCCCTGGTTCACCACCACTTTTTCTCGACGAATTAGCGCATATAGCGTCGATTGGGGGTATGTTCGATTTCGGCGCGGGTTTGTTTGACGGTCTGATTTCTGGGCGAATCGGGGAGCGTAGACGCGACTGACGATATGTTGGTATTGTAGGTAATTTGTCGGTGTTGGATGAGTTGGCGAGAAAGCGGGGGAGGTGGATGGAATGCGAGTGATCGGTTCTGCGAGGTAGGGCGTGTGCGTTGCGACGTTGGGGTTGGGTTGGGGTGAAGGTGCGAGTGCGAGGGCGAGGGATGTGTTATAGAGTGCAGTGAGACAGCGGCCAGACTCGAGTTGACGGTGACGTTGAGAGGGGAGGAGATGGACAAGGCCTAGAGAAGGTAAGCAGACAGGCACGAAGACTCACGATGGATCACATCAGGTGGGGTGGGCGAGGAGTCAAAGGGCCGTTGATGCTTGAGCTTGAGTGCTAGAGCGTAGATTGGCACTGGTGACCTCAGCCTCTCTGCGTTGGCAGAGGTATGACGCAGAGAATGGTCGTAGCACGTGCACGGAACAATTTCGAGTAGTACTATAGCGCAAGCGTACCGCCGAAGCGCTTGATTTGTTATAAAACTCCGACGGTCACCCTTTGCCGCCTGCGTCGCGTTCCCGAAAGTTACATTCCCGGTCGTCCTCGTCTTTTCCATTAATTCCATTAAAATGTCGTCGTCGTCGTCGGACATGCCCACCGACACTGTCATCGAGCGCGTGCAGAACTTCTTCCTCGACAACAAGCGTGCCATCCTCATTGGCGCGGCTGCTGCTGTTGCTGTCGGTGGTGCTGCCGCTTACTACGCCTCCACCTCATCCGAACGAAGGCGCGTCGGGGACCCAGAGAAGGGCGAGGGCAAGAAGGACAAGAAAAAGGGTGGAAAGAAAAAGAAGTCCGCAAAGAGCAGCAAGGACTCGCCGATACTGGAGGACAAGTCCGCAAAGGTTGCAGACGAGACAGGTATTCACCCTTGTTCACGTCCGTATGATTGAAGTGTATATCGTCGCCACTAGATGATGAGACTCTGACTGCGGAGGCTATACTGGCTATGCCGGAAGAGGTACGACCGTGGCATCATGTTGTCGGCGAAGCTCGGGCTAATCGTGCTTGGTTGTATAACAGGAGCGCACACGGATAGCAAAATCGTTCAAGGAAAAGGGCAACAAGGCGTACGGCGAGCGCAACTTCTCCGTTGCTGAGCGGCTGTACACACAGGCAATCGAAGTCGCACCACACGGCGAACCGGTGTTCTACAGCAATCGTGCTGCATGTGAGTTAGTTGCAGTCGCGGACGTTCTGCGCTGATTGGAGGCATTTTGTCATACAGGCTACGTGAATCTGGGAAGGCTCGAGCAGGCTCTCCAGGACTGCGATTCGGCGCTCTCACTCGACAGGCAGTACGTAAAAGCGTTGAACCGACGGGCAGGCGTAGCAGAGAAGCTACAAAGATACGAACAGGCTTTACGAGGTAAGCTTCCCGCATCATGAAACCACCTCGCAACAACTCATTTCTCCTCAAGATTTCACCGCGACGAGTATACTGGAAAAATTCTCAAAGCAAGAAACTGTGCAAGCCGTCGAGCGTATCCTGAAGCTGTACTCTGTGGAGAAAGCCAAAGAGATCCTTACCGTTCGCTCGCCTACCTCGTTTGAAATTGCGTAACGACTCACTGTTTATTAGACACGTGAACCACGCCTCCCCTCACTCACCTTCATATCCGCGTACTTTGCTGCCTTCCGACCCCGTAAGTCGAGTGTCTTCCCGTTGTACCGATGGATCTATAACATCTCCCTGCAGGCCCTCTGCCCACTCTCCCGGAGAACCCAACAACGGGAGATGAAACTCTTCTGCTTGCCCTCCAGGCTTTGCAAGCCGGTGACTATCACCACGCCATGTCGTTCGTGAACGAGGCACTCGACCAGGGCATCTCATGGGACGCCGGTAAGGCGGAGGCGTTGAACCTGAGGGGGACATTCAAGTATGTGTCATAGTGCAAGTGGTAATGCGAGGATGCTGACATGTATGTTTGACAGATTCGTCATGAGCGACGTCGATGGCGCGAAGGCAGACTTCAACGAATCTATCGCACTGATCCCGTCGTACACGCAGAGCATAGTCAAGCTCGCGAGTGTCCATATGGAGCAGGGCAACCCGACGCTCGCATTCGAACACTTTGAGCAGGCCATCGCGCAAAACCCCAACGACCCCGATATCTACTACCACCGCGGACAAGGTGAATACGCCACGCGGCCTTTGTACTCTCCGATGCCGTGTTTGCTAATTCTTGGTGTAGTGCTATTCATAATGAACCAGTTCCAAGAGGCCGCGGATGACTACACCAAGTCAATGACGCTGGACGACACCTTCGTGTTCAGCCACATTCAGCTGGCGGTGGCGCAGTACAAGGCTGATCAGATAGGGAAGAGTATGGCGACATTCAGACGGACGCTCCAAGCGTTCCCAGATCGCAGTGAGCCATTGAACTACTAGTGAGTCGGATATGATTACAGCATGCGGGCGAGTGAGCTTATTGCTGTTGGGCGTAGTGGTGAACTGCTGCTGGACCAGCAACGGCCGCAGGAAGCCATAGAAAAGTTTGACGAGGCGATAGCTGTTGAGATGACTAAGTCAGCTCTTCCTTTCCTTTCCCTTTATGTGCTAGGTGCTCATGCTTATTCAGGACTCCAACGAATGTCCTTCCTCTAGTGAACAAAGGTCTCGCGTTGTTCCAGTGGAAGCAAGACATCGGTGCTGCCGAGCGTTGTTGTCGCGAGGCTCTACGGCTAGACTCTGACTGCGATGCCGCTGCCGGAACACTAGCGCAGCTGCTCCTGCAGCAGAACAAAATCCCACAGGCGATTGAGTTCCTAGACAAGCAGGTGGAGTTGGCGCGAACGGAGCCAGAATTGCAAGCGGCTCTGCAGTACAAATACGTACGTGAAGCTGCGCGATTTGCAGTGACCGAAGCTGATCGCCTTTTGATTTTGGTAGGCTACCTCCGCGCAGATGGAATTCGCGAGAGAATACCCAGAGGTTGCCTCGCAGCTGAGCTCTATTGCGCAGAGTCTGATGTAATGCACGGCAGCCTAACATTTGTTCCCCCTTGCCACCGCGCCACTCACATTCAAAAGCATGGTAATTCTATGGCATATGTTATTGGATTGGCCTTGCCCCCACGTCCGACTTATCTATTTGCTCCAATACGCCGCACTGTTTTTAATACGATCGCATTAATAGACCCACTCCTTTCAGCATGACCTTGCCCATAATCCGTAGACAACGCAGTGCATACTATTGTGCTGCACGGGTTTCCGATGCGTTAGGACGCCGTAGGCTCTCCGTTAATGTCTGGCAACGAGATATGGCTACATCAAGCAGTGATTGTGACAGCGGGTGATTGGTTGGAGATGGAGAGGTGCTCCATTGCATCCTCAAAGGCAGCATCATCGTCGCTCTCAGCATCCGAGTCCTCATCTGCGGCTTCAAGATCCGAAGCCTCACCATCCGAAGGCTCGTCCTCGAAGTCGAGCTACAAGAGAGTTAGTCCTCTACGCTCAAATAGGCACACCGCGCACGCACTGGATCAAATATGACTCGTATTATCAGACTGCAGCTCGGGCACGTAGCGATGTCTTCGCAATCCGCGAGCTGGCGGCGGGAGATCTCGAAGCGGTCGCCGCAGGGGCAGGGGTAGTGATATACACCCTTTTCTGGATCCCAGGCCATGTCCTCGATTTCTATTTCGTCGTAATACGCCCCCATGGTGAGGTTATGTATGTGGATGAGGGTTGCACTCGAGAATCGAGCCGCCCCTCGGATTTAGCCACATAAATGACCAAGTTTACGTCGGAGTATCAACTATTTTGAAAACGACAATAATACCAAGTAGAAGGAATCGAACTAAAAGGGTGAATCCATAAGTGCTCACAAACCTCATAGCAAGCTGCAGGGGATCGCAGCCTTCGTCACCATATTGGTCGCTGTCGTATTGTACATAGCAATCATGTCTTTTTTCGCACTACACCATTTGGGTTAAGTAAACAAAATAGAGGGTCGGCAAGATACATTATAGCCTCAGATACTAGTAGGTGCCATGGGCCCAATTCTCAAGGATTACTTTCACTCTTTCCCTAAATCAATGCTCACTCGCAATGACAAGTCACCTGTGGAGCTGCGCGGCCAAACGACCTGTGTCGTCCAGAATTGTTGATGCGACGCTTGGTAAGCTCGACACTACAGCGCAAAGCGCACATGACATATACACATTGCAGAACGAGAAGAAACAGAAGCGTACAACGAATAAATAGGATTAAAAACATTAGAGCGTCCCTATAGGCTACGGGATAGGGGTATCGCAACTCGAGTCTTGAGCAAGGCGATGTGTCAGATGGCTCAGATCTGCCTGGTAAAGGCCTCTTGCTCCCACGTCTCCCTCATCCTCGCCTCTCTCTCCCTTCTGCGTCTTTCCATGCCCGCTAGTACATGAGTTCCTACTGACGGTTCTCCGTCGTCGGTATCTCCGAGGTTATCTTCCAGTTGCTTTGTCCGATCGACTCCCGAGTCATCCGCAGTGGATAAGAAAGTAGCGATATGGTGTTGGTGATGTTCAAGACGTTCAAGATGAGGTAGATCGGGAGGTGACTCGCCGAAATGCCCATCCTTACTCTTATTCGTTATCCCTATATCACTTGCACCCGGATCCGCTTCTCCTCCAAGTTCGCCGTCCATATTGGACTTCGCATTGGTGGGCGGAGGCGACATCATCGTCGACAACTCAACGAGCACCTCGCTCCGCTGCTGTCCGTTCACAATGGCGGACCTGGCGCCCTTAGGGCTTGTGCCCGAGGAGGAGACGGACCCCTGCGACCCGTAGATGCCGTAGCGGAGCTGTGAGAACAGCGCATGTACGCCACGAACTAGAGCCTGAGTATTCGATGGTATGATGTTATGCGAAGGTTGGTTTCCATTGACATCAATCAATGAGTCAATGGGCGGCCTGATCCTAGATAAGGAAGAACGGAGGTACGCACCGGATCCGTGGCTGCAAGAAGCGCGTAGACGACAGCGCGACCACCGTATAGCAGGTCGCCTATGAGGGGGACCAGGAAGGGGTATCATCCATCAGGATCTAGCGGGCTGTGCAACATTTGCAATGGTGACGTACTGAGAAGTAAGATGTTGTAGTCCTGGTGTGCAAAATATGAGTAAGAACACATACGGAGTTATGAAGAGGGGCGCGCTTACAGTGCGATCGTGTATTCCAGTAGAAAAGGTCGAATGCAGGGCGGTGACGACGCTGATGAGGTTTACGCAGCACGAGACGGCGGGGTACAGTGCTGAGGGGATGAGTGATAACATCAGTAAAATTCGAGACCGTGTAGTGTGTGTGCTCAGAGGTTGGCCTTACCAATGCGGAGGATGATGTGCTTGTGCTTATTGACGTGTAGGAGCGTCGGGCGGGAGGAGGTCTGTGACACCGTTGGGACGAAGAACCTGCGGCTGCGGGCCTACGCAGTAAAGATGGATTGATTATTAGATACTTCCAAACCATGTCATCGAAGGGATGTCTTACGTGGTGTTTGATCATGAATACAAGCACGACCGCGGAGCACACGACCTCGCCGACGACGGTGATGGCGGTCCACCCCATTTGCGTGGTCAACTAAACGCAGATGATACGAGGTTTGTTAGTATAAGGGAAATTTGGAGGACAAGCTTAGATTACGAACCTGCCAAATCAGCCTGTCGTGTTTATTGGGATTCGTGTACCAGCAGACCTGCTCCAAGACATCCCACCTAACAATGAGGTAATTAACAACTATTCGCAGAGAATCGAAGCCGGGCATGGTCTTGATGGCATTTTTGGGACAACTCACCCATATTGACCGGCGGCGTACGGTGGCACAGTCAACACCACTGAGATAATCGCAGAGATCGAGAGATAGTAAGCCTCTAATCTGTTACCGTTGAATCCGTGCACAACTACGAGCCTTGGAAACACCGCGAAGAAACGTATCATCAACCTGGTATTCGTACAGGGATATACGGGGTTGAGGAAGCTAGACGCTTACTGTAGGTTGAGCGCGATGGTGAACAGGAGACAGCTTGAGAATTGGAGCGTCAACTGTCGCGGATGTCAGCCATTGTTTCATGTGATGCATATGATGTCCTACTTGCAGAACGAAAATCGAGAAGCCACACGCGAAGCCAGGGCCGGTCTCCGTACCACCAACCGCACTCGCGATCCCGAATATCATACTACACAGAAAAGCAAAATATAAATATACAAATGGCATCTCAACCTCTCCACCGAGGAATGTAGAGTAAGTAAGTGTCGACGTACTTGGCGACGAGGGCGTACACGACGATCCGAAAGCTCACGCGATCGAGGTTGGATCGCGATGAGGGGTGCAGTGCCACTGGCACGATAATCATGAGGACGAGGAAGCAGAGACCCGCGCCGACGGCCGATGGGATGGCCCACAGCCGGTTCCTGCACAACGAATATGCGTGTCGTCAGAGTGTGAATGATGAATATTCTGAATATTGAGCCCGGATACGGAGAGTGTTCACAACTCACGAAATGGCAGCCTTGTCTGGAGTGAACTCGAATGCCATGGCGATTGCGAGTATCTTATGTTGTTCATCCAACAGCGAGTTACCTAGCGACCAGTCGGTGTTCGTTCAGGCATTGCAAATTTTCTCGGAGAAACACTTACTTGCTGGTATGCCTCGGCAAAGCCTAAGCGAGCGTTCCTAGTACTCGTTCGCTGAGACAGAAATGAGGGGCGGAAGAGACAAATCCCCATTCGATCTCGAATATATACATCGCTTAGAATACATCGCGTGGAGCGCACCTTTCAGTCGTCGGCGCTCCAGTGAGGCGATGTGTTCCGTTGGAGTCAAACACTCGAAGGCGCCAATGGGGGGAGCTGCTCTGCATGTGAATCAAACTGTATTCATGATCTCTGATGGATGATGGATGGCCATTCCGATAATGCGGTAGGAAGCCCCTTCGAATAGACTTTGTTGCCAGCTTCTCTCCACTCTAGCCGGCGAGAAAGCGAAGAGATAAGGCCGGTCATATCGCAACCTAAGTCCCAACAGCAGCACGGCAACATGACCTCCTATTATGCAAGTATCAAGAACAACCTTCAAGCTTCAACCGCTGTGCATGGATAGGCAGTTCATCTGGGAGTCTGCGACCAGAGGACGACAAACAGATCGTCGACAGGCACTGTATTTTTCAACTGAGGAGAATAAACGCTGCTTCTAGATATTTGTAGGATACCCTGCCGCAAGTGTTCGTGACCTCGCGCGACGTTGGTTCAATGCGTAGTTATTCAGCGTTATTCCCACCGAATATTTTTGAGGAGATTGAGGAGCGGATGGTGGGTTCTCATCTGACACGGCACAGCCTGTGGCTGTGGATTGCGATAAGGGTACATCAAGATATGGATACTTACTATGTGTCGGATGTAAAAAATGAGAAAACCTTCAAGTTCATGTAGAAACGACTCGAGTCTCTTCGACGGTTCTTGCATAGTGCTGGGGGTATCTTACCACGGCGTCCATGTTTCTTGTGTCCGTGACGAATGAGAGTCATTCATCAGAGTCGGCCAGGGTGATAAATAGTGGCCCGCGGGTTCAGGCCCAGAAATGGGTTTGTTCTTGACTGCATTCCCCATCATTGGCGCTCCAGCCCAAATTTACCCAGTGTGGTGCGAATCGGGTAAGTTGAAGACAAAGTGTCAGAGGCGCTGGGTCCATGTGTATCAAAATGTATTCTTCTCACTGATGGATGGCCTCTAGCATCAAATCTGCTGTAACCTTGGGCGCAGTGGAGTGGGTGTAGTGAAATGTAGGCCCGCCAATTTGAGTTAGATATCGGGACATCACGAGCGCTGGATGGCCGTCGCGAGGAAATGAGGTCGTTCCACGAACACATGGGCGGAGCGGCCAAGTTGTGATGGACGTATCCACGAGTGGGGAAGTCTTTTCCTAGAAAGTACGGTATTAACCGGCAATTCGGCGAATTGGGGTAGACGCCAGGGTCAATTCTTAGCGTGGAGGCGTTGCTCCAGGGAGAAACGAACTGTCAACGACAGACTTTGCAGCTATCTCGACGGAAACACGATGCCCTCTTATGAGGGGCCGTGTGATCGATAGAAGGATAGAAGCTACCGACATCAAACGTCCGTGTGCAAAGGTCGCAAGACCTTACCGCTTGTACCGGACCATCACTGTTTTCCTACACCACCACCATGGAGAAGCTCAACAGCAGCATCGAGAAGCTAGAGAGACTCGACGCAAATGACGTCCGCGCTGTGACTGGCTCTTCTTCCGACCTCACAAGTTCGCGGGAGACGTCGACCTCAGATAAGACCCACAGAAACCTCCAGGTCAGTGAGAGATTCCGCGGAAGAATTCTTGATTTACTTATTCTTTGCTAGAATCGACATATACAATTAATTGGCATCGGAGGTATAGATTATCAGTGTACCTCTGCTGTTCACATTGCTCAGCGCTCCCCAGGTGCTATCGGTACTGCATTATTCGTGCAGATCGGTTCCGCTCTAACCAAGGGAGGGCCTGGAAGTTTGTTCCTTGCCTTTACCTACTACTGCACGATTGTGATTGCCGTCAATAATTGCCTGTGTACGTCTACCATTCCCTGACCCCCATCTTGTTTCAATCATCCTGTCACACTGGCATCTAACCGTTCGAAACGACAGCTGAAATGGTGACATGGATCCCTATATCCTCCCCCTTTGTGAGAATCCCTATTCAGGACTAAATCATGTACTCATCGATTATTCAGGCTCGATACGCAGATAGATTCGTCGACCCTGCCCTTGGTTTTGTTGCTGGCATCAATTTCTTCGTATACGAAGCGATTTTGATCCCGTTCGAGGTGACCGCCTTTAATTTAGTGCTACATTTCTGGACGGACAAGATTCCAGTAGAAGCTACCATTTCCTTCGTTCTTGTCCTTTATGTGTACGTCATCTCACCCATGTCTAAGTGTCGGCTTCTTACACATTTGCCAACAGCGCCATCAACTTCTTCGCCGTAAAGTGGTATGGAGGTGCGTGACTGGTCCGCCCTATGACCTCTTCACTGCTCACGACAATATCAGAATCCGAATTCTGGCTTTCATTGGGCAAAGTTATCTTAGCCGTCGGTCTAATCTTCTTCACTTTCGTTACCATGGTCGGCGGTAATCCGCTCCACGACGTATATGGTTTCCGTAACTGGGACTGTGCGTACCTCTTCGTAAATTCACACTCACCGTTTATCGAGTCTATCTTTGTCTTTCTGTTAGCTTCCAAGGTCCCTGGTGCCCCCTTCGCCGAGTATATCGAGACAGGATCTCTCGGCCGGTTCCTTGGGTTCCTCGCTTGCCTCATCCAAGCCGCGTTCACCATGGTCGGCCCAGACTACGTCTCAATGACCGCCGGCGAAGCAGCGAATCCCCGACACGTTCTTCCTAAGGCATTTAACTCTGTCATTTACCGCCTAGCGACGTTCTTCGTGGTCGGCTCCCTCTGCGTCGGCATCGTCATACCGTACAACGATTCCAATCTTAAATTAGCGATATCCGACGCGAGGCCAGGGGCTGGATCAAGCCCCTATGTTGTTGCGATGGAGAGATTGCAGATCCCTGTACTGCCGCATCTCGTGAATGCCTTGATCTTGCTCTCGGTGTTCTCGGCCGGGAACACATATGTGTATTGTGCCAGCAGAACTTTGTTCGGTCTGGCGCTAGAGGGGAAGATGCCAAGGGTGTTCACGAAGTGTGCAAAGAGTGGGGTGCCGGTGTACGCTGTGATGATGACAATTGGTATTGCGCTGCTTTCGTTCCTTCAAGTGTCGAATGGGACTGCGAAGGTTCTGCAATGGTTTGTAAACTTTCCATTACCATTCATTGCTGAGGCTGACGATAGCCGTTAGGTTTGTCAACCTGGTAACGGCATCGCAGCTGCTGAATTACACCATTATTTCCTACACGTACATTCACTTCCATCGAGTAAGACCTTCCCTTTCATAGTACAATACCTAAGACATACTTACTCATCCCAACAAGGCACTCAAGACACAGAACATCCCCCGCGAGTCCCTGCCAAAACGATCGTTTTGGCAACCGTTTTGCGCGTGAGTCTATTACCTGTGTATTTTTGCTCCATTTACAATGGTCACATCCCACCGTAGATGGTACGCATTCATCGGCACACTCACCGTAGCCCTTATAAGTGGCTACGAAGTATTCCTTCCTGGAAGATGGGACGTCGCGACCTTCTTCTTCTCATATACCATGATCGGTGTTCTCCCTGTGCTATACGTGTTTTGGAAAGTGACAAAACGCACGAGAGTGAGTCTCTTCGACCCCAACCCTTTCCCTCCAGCCTCTTTCCTGTGGAATCGGGTGTGTGTGCGTATGCTAACCATCTACGAATGTGTTCCACTTAGATCATCCCGGCGAAAGAAGTAACATTCTTCGAAGAAGAACGGGCAGAAGTCGACGATTACGAAGCGACATATGTACTCCCGCCAGCGCCCACAACCAGGATTGGTCGGCTGTATCATTACATATTCTAACAATACCCTCGCCGCACGCGGTGGCGATCTGGGGAAATCTGACAACGAAGATGCATTAGTGTATTATATTGTTTCTTGATGTATTTATCTGTACATATCCCTACGCATAATGATTGACGATATAGTTAATCTTGATGAGTCCATATTGGAGGCACCTATCTACATCAGTCTATTTGGGTGCTTCCGCCGAACGTTACATGGGTGTGGTGACATCCCGATGATGTAGGGATTGAACCGTGTTCATCCCTTGATACATGGTTTATTGTACGTATACATTCGTTTCGTTTACTTCTTGTTTCGGTCCGTTATCAGCCGCGGCCGCATTCTTTCTTAGGTATTATATTACTTACTCGCACATGCACACTTTGCATGCTTAGTTACATCTACTAGAAGTATATATAGTACCTAGCACCTACCTATAATAAAGAAGAAGTAGATTTCCCCCCTCAGTTGCGTTGCGAAGTCGAGTCCAGCAGTCGCACGCGGCACTGTCTGGGTCGCGTTCCGTCTCCGTTCCGTTCGTCACGTGGCGTTCGGATTTCGTTCATTCGTTCCTTCTTACTTCGTCTTTTGGTGGGAACACACCATTCCCAGTCCTCGCATTCACACAGCGAATACCACTTCGCGCCTACAATTTTGGAGCCCACCGCGAGGGACCCAAAAACGGAGTTTTGTCTTTTAGGTAAACACGAGTCACCATTGATCCACGCAGCGACACGCCGTACACGCGCCCGCGGTTCCAACCAGCCGAGTGGACATTCGATTATCGAGACCCACGCAGCCCATCTCCACGTTCCAGTCCCGTTTCGCCATTATCCCCCAAATCACCAGTCTCCCCATACGCAACCCTTCCCCGCGCTCGATCACGTTCAGTATCTCCGAAACCACGCCAACTCTTCGATCGATCACACTCCCAGCAAGCGTCACCACTAGTATCTACGTTCTCGCGCCGACATACAAGCACCATGCCAGACTTCAAGATGCCAGATCCAGGTCAGCGCCACGCGCCATCCTTTAGCGGCGACCCCGAATCCCTCGAACGGTTTTTCGACGAAGTTGAACGTTATGCGGTCCGAGCGAGTATTGACGACGCAGCAAAGGTAGTATACGCTCGACGATACGTCACTGACAGCGAGTATAGGACATGGTCTCGACTTGCGAAGATTCACCCGAACAATTGGACGGCATTCAAGAACACGGTATACGACGAATATCCAGGATCGCGCCCTAGCGAATTTGCGGATATCTCTCAGCTCAAGGAACTCGTCGAAGAGTATAGGAACCAGATCATGACTATAGCGCAGCTCGGAAAGTATCGCCGCAGATTTACTGATATATTCGAAATACTACAGGAAGCCGACATCCTTACGGAACGAGAAGCAATCAAGTATTTCCTCAGCATCTTCCCCGACGACACGCACAGCAAGATCGACTTTATTCTCCTCGCTTGGAAACCGAAGCGGCCGCAGCGCGAAGTATACACGCTCGACAACGTTTATCGCGCGATTTTACATCTCTACGAAGGCAGATCGACACTCTCAAAAGGTAATGGTTTACGAAGCACGACACGAGCTCCCGCAGTCGAATCCGAATCCGACGCAGGTCTAAAGATACGCACGGCAGTTCAGGAAGCCATGGCAGAGTTCGCATCCCAACTCAGTCAGCAAATAGCGAGCACGCCAGTCGCACCAGCGCCCTTAACGACTCAGTATCTGATCGCTACGCACACGGCACCCGTTCCACCAGTTTCTAGCACGATCGGCCCAGTCTTGACGGCGAAATCAGTAACGCCCCAGCCGAAAAATGACTCAGGTTTAAACAACGAGGTTAATCATTTGGCTAACGCGACACGACTCTTAGGTAACGACATATCGACTCGGACACGAAGTACGGCAATTACGCAAGAGTCCTACACGGCCCAGACGACAGCTCTATCGCCAGTGTCACGGAACACGCAAACTTACCGAGACCCAGATCCAGTATCGACGCAAGAAGACCTCCGGTATCAGTCCAGCAGTGAACAAGCCAAGATCGCCCACCCTCAGAAAGCACTTCAAAGGAACATCCAGCTTACGATGAAGGAACTAATCGGCATCGCCCCAGATTTACGCAAGGAACTATGCGAACGACTGCAAGCGAAGCCAGTAACCGACGAAGCGACCTCAGAACGCGGACCCACGACTTATCACGAACCGCTGCCACCCCAAGTGCCTCCAGACGACGACGACGACGACGACTATGAAGCGGCCGTTAAGGCACTCTACCAAATGGATGATGAAGAACCGCCGACACCTCCAAACAACGATGACGCCAACTATGAAGCAACTATCGACGCGCCATACAAAGTTGACGGCGAAGAACCACCGCCATCTCGAATCGCCCTCTCGCTTCACCACGCCACGGAAATCGCACGGCAAATCGAAACGTTAGAGACACGGCACGAAGTCCATCGGCGACGCCACAGTGAAGGAATCGGCACTCAGATCGAAGAAGTCAGCCCAAGCATTGCGCAAGGATACGAACGGCAGCACCATCGGTATCAGTCACCTCCATATTGTCAAACACGCACTATACGGTACTCAAGACGACGGCAAAGGCTATGCAAGCGGCGTCCTCCCGAACGAACTCATTCAACGTACAACGACGACAGCTAACGACTCGCCGCCACCCGTGCCACTCAAATCGCAACAGGTTAACGGAAACTTGCCTCACGACACTCCCCCGACGCCACCACCACCTTCTACTCCCACACATTCGCTTCCCCTTCCCCATCGTTATCACCACCCCCGCCATCTCGAAACGACGATCTACAATACGTACACGCCATCTACCAATGATCCAGCGACTCTACGTACGCAAGAATAGATAAGAAGACCGTGATCGCAGTACGGCTGAAGCGTAACGATAAAGGACAATGACATCAGTAAATTACCAAGTACATACGCGCCTCCTTTCATTTCCATCCACTCCACCACGCAACCCATCATTCCACACACTGCACCGCCTCATCCCCCTTCATTTCGCTTCGTAGTACCTAGTTATTTCCGAATCCCCGTCTCGTTTTCGTTCGCATCAACCACACCTCACTACCCACGAAATAATAACAACAAAAACATCATATTCTACGTACATTAGATATAGTTTTCGTTCCATTTCGTTTCGTTTGTACAAGATCACACGTCTTTTAATTTCTTCGTCCCTTTTCTTCCGTATGTTACAGTTCCTATCCCCGCCTTTCCCCCACTACCTCCGCGCGCCACATCTCTCTCAACGACGCATCAAGACCTGTACGCGAGCACGCCGACAACGCCGGTCCATCCGAAACTATGGTCAAGCGCGACTTTCAAGGACACGGAGCATCACCTGTTTGAAGCAAGGCATTATGCATTATAGCTCAAGCATCGACATCGAACACGCCCGTTCCCCCTCCTTATTCGTCGACCACACCAGTCCTCGTCTCACCATCGCCGCGCCATCCATTACCCTCGACCATGACCACCCGCGAACCCCCCTATCGAGCCCCTTACCGCCATACGACTATCTACCAGGACACCGCCACATACCACAGCAGTCGAAAAATGTAGACGCCGCCACGGTATACGTCCAATGTCGTTCCACTATCGTCTCCCAACCCGTCCCACCCCATAATCACTCACCATCGCGCTCCATCGACGACATCGTCACGATCTCGCGCCGCATCACAGGGCACCACCAACGGTTAGACAACCTAGGCGAACTCGATATGCTCACCACCACGCTTGGTTCCCCGCAAACATCGTCGCTGCGAACCCGTTGTACAGGATCTGTTGCAGTCTGATTGGATGTTGACCACGGAGGGTCAACTATTAAAGGTCCCCCGGAGATGTAGGGATTGAACCGTGTTCATCCCTTGATACATGGTTTATTGTACGTATACATTCGTTTCGTTTACTTCTTGTTTCGGTCCGTTATCAGCCGCGGCCGCATTCTTTCTTAGGTATTATATTACTTACTCGCACATGCACACTTTGCATGCTTAGTTACATCTACTAGAAGTATATATAGTACCTAGCACCTACCTATAATAAAGAAGAAGTAGATTTCCCCCCTCAGTTGCGTTGCGAAGTCGAGTCCAGCAGTCGCACGCGGCACTGTCTGGGTCGCGTTCCGTCTCCGTTCCGTTCGTCACGTGGCGTTCGGATTTCGTTCATTCGTTCCTTCTTACTTCGTCTTTTGGTGGGAACACACCATTCCCAGTCCTCGCATTCACACAGCGAATACCACTTCGCGCCTACAATGATGCATCAATGTGTTGGTATCCGCGCCCTGTCTGGTAGATAGAGAGGGGCACTGAAGCACGAATGGTATACTCGTTGGCATCATCCAACGTCGAGATGATAAAGTAGGTTCGTGAACCTGTCCCGAGGGGTCCGACGTTGGACTGCGCTAGCTCAAGGGGGAGCTGTTCTATGCTTGCCCGCGCGCCTCGTTGAATCTTCAGTTGCGAGCTATCACTTCGACTTAGTTAGTTTGCCAAACCGAAGTACGATTTGGTACGTTGACGCTTGGACAAACCTAGCCTGCCACGGGTACCAAGTACGATCGGGAGCGGCGCCTATCAATTGCCTGCACTCCTTTTTCCTAATCCCCCTTTCCCCTAATCGTACAATTCAGGGGCTGTTTTGTTCCTCGTCTACGTACTTATGGAAGATACTCCCTTGAGCTGGCACAAATTATATACAATGAAATAAAGCAGTACATCAATTACGAGTCATAACTATAGTGGTACATTGTGAGAATTAAGATGGCACAATAGAAACAGAATTGTATCAAAACTGGAGTACATTCATCGCGTGTATATAGTAGAAGCCTGAAGAAAAGAGCCCTTGAATATTTCAGAATCCAGGATCCCACGTCCATTTGCTTGGCGCACCAGTACCATAGTACGTAGACTCTGGCGGACATACATACCGGCCTGGACGAGAGCATGACCGTGGAAGCGATCCTCCTTGGACATCGAGTATTCCAAGCGCCTTGAGTTTGAAAAAGAAGACTTCAAGGTGAGGCTTCCGAACACCTTGGTAGCTTTCAACAGTAATCAGAAATTTCTCCAGCAATCCGTTTTCGTGGAGATAGATCAGATTGTCTTGAAAACCGAGCTCAAAATGTTTCGAAAAGTCGACATGTAGCCGTTCCCCTTGTGTAGCGAGAAGAACGACTTCAAGCCTCTTGATCCTGAATGGAGCACAGGCACTCGGAAGCATACTCATACCTATTCGGGGGTATGTGGGTGATGCCTGCAAAGAACACAAGAGTGTTACAGTGTCCGCTCCGAAGTCTGTATCACGTTTCCATTGCGATTCTCGTTCATCTGCATAGTAAATCTCGTTTGATGACACGCGCGTGGAAGTATTAGAGCAACGCACGGAGCAGACTATCAAGTACGAGTGTACTCAATGAATCAGACATACAATCTTGAAATGTCCATTCCGTGTCTATCAATTCCAAGGTCTTGATGTTCGGCATTTGGATGTTATAGTGAAAGAAAGGGAGATTTGTGCATTGAATGAGCGTCATGTCTTCCAGAGCGCGAAGGACTCCGGGAGCTGTTAACATCCTCGCCATACTAGCGTAATAGTAGATTTCGTCGGGAACATAAATAGATTGGAGTGTCAGGGACCGGATCGTCTGGGAGCCTGCTTTGAGGATTTCCATGAGGAGGTTGACAAAGTCGAGAGAGCTGTTACGACGAATATCCGAGAGGTGGAGGGTGGTAATCGACGAGTTTGGAAGCACCGATGCGAGGATTCCCGTGTAGAAGTCCATGTCGCATCGAAGGACCTCCAATGCTGGCAGCGCGTTGAGGAACATCAAGAATTTATCTGCGTCCAACCAGCGAATGTTCTCGGAGCCAAGTACCATGGTTTGAAGGCCGCGAGAGTCCAGTGCTATTTGCTTTACGTAGCGACCGACGTGAGTTGATTCGAGCACCAGTAATCGGAACGCATGTCGGTATGCGTCTGCGTTCGGGATACAGAGATGGTGAAAGAGGAAGGGAAGGCAGAGGACGCGGAAGGTGCGGGATACACGGGAGCACTTTCTAAGTGTGTACTGGTCGTCTCTCAGTTGCTTGAGTATCTGAGACACGATTTCTACTGGCAGTTCCGGTACGACCATGGTGGTTGGTGGAGAGTATGGGCGCTCGAACTTCGCCTCATTTAGCCAGATTTAGCCACAATGGGTTGCATCACGTGAGCAACTTTCAACTCCTTGCTAGGTAATACTCGCGAGTCCACATTACACACCATATATATGGAACAAGACCTGCCTCGCTTCGCTTCGGCCTTGAAACAGACAAGTGAGACATGGCCAAACATATGTCAATGAAATGGGGGTATAATTTTTATAATACGGTGAATGTATTGTTGCAACCGATACATTTATGTGACCAGTTCAATTCGGAGAAGTGGGTTGGGGTACCAGGCGTAAATGGACCCCAGAAAGCTGGAGTTGCTACTAGCGACGTGAAATTAGACGCGCCCGTCGTATATCTCGACATTCCGAACAATTGAAGTACTTGACAACCGCCAGACAGGCAGTTCACTAGTAGAAGTGACGAATATAATCAACGTTTTTGCTTTCTTCGACGTTACCGAAAGCGCCAATACGGGGTTGATCCTCCGTTGTCAGACAGTGTCCCAAATTGCAACCCCGGACGTACAGGCATTTGGGACGTCAAGCTTCAAGCTTCAAGCCTTAAGTGCCATTCAACACAGGATATACCATGCCAATACGCCTAAAAGTCCGTTTCGCGTGCCGCAAGAGATACACTATCGAGGTCGGTGTCATCCCTTCCATCCGTTTCGCAGCGCCCTGCAAGTTGCAACACATTCAATATCTTTGACGATCATACTGGCAAGGCAAAACTCACAATCGTCGTAGGCTTCACCTTGAACAACTTCTCCCGAACTTCGGAGCTCAACCCAGTCACTTGGTTGTAGTCCATTTGAGGGTCAAGAATTAACGATTCGTCCTCCATGAAGATCTTCACGTCTGCTTCTTGACGAAACACATGCGCACTGTAACGACCTGTGAAGGGTAGAGCAAAATAAACTAAATCATGCGATGATAGATCGAATTTTTGGGACAACGCACCGTCGATCTCCAGCCGCGTCAGAATGGAAGGGTCTACCGTACTTAACTCAGGTATCACACATTTCAGGTCGATAGCGTCGACCTTGGGGTATCGGAGCATGTCGAAGGCGCTACGTGGAGATGCAACCATCAGATAAACCGGTATCCTGGTGAGCGTGGCGGGAGTTTCGAAATGCAACGTACCTTCTCCATACACCGTCGCGCTGTACGGTAAATCCGTGTGCGCCCCAGCCCTAATGTCGCAATTATCGTTAATTAATTTTTTCCATAGGAAGATAGGTTGCGATCAGAATGCAAAACGTGTACGTACTTGAGGACTTAACGATGTTGAATGGAGAAGCTTGACCAGATCTTGCATTGTGTGCCGGGTTTTCTGGAAGGCTTGCCACCGATGGTCAGAGACAACACCAGCCTCATAACCTACGGATTGAACGTCAGATAAACTCGTCAACACGGTACGAGAGCTGAGAAGCCGGAAGATAATGCACTCGCCTTTCTCCGTAAGCCTCATATCTGCATTATCGCTTCGTATGGTCATCCGATATTCCGATCTTGAAGTAAACATACGATCTGTGATCAAGTCTTCGTTGAGAGGTAATCCGGGCGACAAGCAAATATAGGAGAACGTACATGGTTCCTCCGCGCCTTTGACTATGAGATCATCAATCATCACCCCAATGAACCCATCAGCACGAGTAACCACAAACGCTGGACGACCTTTCGCAGCAAGCCCAGCGTTAATACCAGCGACCGTTCCTTGGGCGGCGGCTTCCTCGTATCCAGTGGTACCTTGTTTACGAGAAAAGAGGATCAGGAAGTTGGGCTATGGGATAAGGTCTTTATCACTCACCGTTGATCTGTCCCGCAAGGAACAGCCCCTGTTCATCCCAAAAAGCGATTAGGAACAGTTATTAAAATCGTAGCAAGCGCACACACCTTGATCTTCTTCGTTTCCAAAGTGGCTAGGATACCAGATGAGTATATCAACGGCGGGAAAGTTCAGTACAGTCACTGACGAAATAGTTCCCTGGGGTCGATGTGATCGTACTCTACGCCGTAAGCTGGTCTAACCATTTTGACGTTCTCTAAACCAGGGATAGTTCGCATCATAGGTTCTTGCAATTCTTCTGGTAGACTACACGATATTCCGTTCGGATAGATCACATCTTTTACACGATGTTCAGACGAAATAGATTGAGACTGTGCATGTCACTTACCTGAATCGTACCCTTCAGGTTCCAGCCATACATTGTGCTTTGCTTTGTTGCCGAATCTAAGAATTTTGGCCTCTAATGAAGGGCAATATCGAGGACCTGATTAGGGGTTAGATTCTACATAAAGATTAAAGAACCCCTTGACACGCCTTTCTTAGTTTCTTGGATATGGAGACAAAGGTGTAGGTTGTCCTTCACCATCTGATGCGTCTTGTCGTTCGTCGCTGTCTGGTAGCACACAACTTGGTTTGCCTTGAAATAGGGCCTCATGAGATGAATCCTTGCCGCGGTGGATGACCACGTACAGCGTTAGGGACAGAAGAATTCAAGAAGCTGAATGGCGAAGGGGTGACGTCGCCCTCCTGCCTCAACATCCCACTAAAATCAATTGTGTTGCCGTCGAGTCGAGCGGGGGTGCCAGTCTGCAGACGCCCAAGTTGGAAACCTGCTTGTTTCAGAGAAGCCGAAAGCCCTATGGAAGGTGCTTCGTTGATTCTCCCAGCTGGGAAGCGCTTTCGTCCGATATGTATCTCTCCGCCAAGGAATG
Organism: Pleurotus tuoliensis; assembly: GCA_036872985.1. Classification (NCBI taxonomy): domain Eukaryota; kingdom Fungi; phylum Basidiomycota; class Agaricomycetes; order Agaricales; family Pleurotaceae; genus Pleurotus; species Pleurotus tuoliensis. The sequence continues at coordinate 1,498,156 of JAYMDH010000011.1, read as the reverse complement.
TTCCCGTGCAAATGATTACTTGAGAACAGTGGATGTTCTCTCCCGAGACTGTGCGAGAGAAGTCAGTATGCCCTGCGAAAGAGAATCACGACGCCAATGGTACCCAATTTCACCCCAGCCACCCTCGCATCGGCATCGTCGAGCAGTAGATCAAATACGCTGCCTGCGCGTACGTCAAGACTAGGGTAATTAAATAGTATATCTTGCATCGTCCGTTTGTATATTTTACGGTCTATTTGTGCTCTCGGGCCCTGGTCGCTTGTTCAGGCAAATGTCTATGCGGAGAAGAAGCCGACGCACCCATACGGCCGCACCTTTTGAGCGGTTCAAGATGTGGAACTGAATCCCGGCTCGATCTTCAATGGAACCTTTCAGAGACAATCAAACAGGCCCTAACACAAGCACTCACCAGCAACCTTGCCCATTACGCCGTCTAATGCATCGACTTCGCGGACTAACGTCCCTTTTCCCACTCCCCCAATTGATGGATTGCACGAGAGTTCTCCTACTGTGTCGAGCTTCTGGGTGAGTAAAAGGGTCCTAGCACCGGTACGAGCAGCACCCGCTGCTGCCTCGCATCCTGCGTGACCCCCGCCAATAACACACACTTGCGAGCTTTTAGGATGGCCGTGCAACTGAGATTTCGCGAGCACTCACCATCATACGAGTTGATGGTCGCATATCTTCTCGCGAAAGGACGTGTCCATCGAAAACGACTTGCACGAAGCATTATTAGTCTCCACATCGCCAGCACTGAAAGTAAATTCATTTCACGTGACTCATGTACCCCTTTAACCCCTAGGCTTAGATTAGGTGATAAATGAACCTGAATGAACTCCTAACGCTTCACAAAGTTTCTAGCAGGAAGTCTCACATTATATGAGTACTACTTTATGCAAAACCCCATAATAGCCGTGGGTGGAAGTAGGTGAAATCAGAAGTAGACGAAGGCGGTGGGAGTTAGGGGCCGTCCAAAAGCGGAAGGCCCTACACATCCGCCGGGCCCTTCTTTTTGAATCCCATAGACAGGAAGACGATTGCTGTTCCTTCATGTCGGTCCGACAATTGTTTGGAACTGATGTGCAGTTTGGATGCGAGATATTCTGTCAACCACAAGGCTCATGCGTTGGTAGTCGGTGAATCAATGCTTCCGCGTAGTCTCCGGTATTCGCAGTGAACATGCAGCTTCAGCCACGCCAAAGTTGGTAAATTTATGGCCGTCCAGAATCTTCTGCTGGAGCGCCTTGCATTCGACGGCAGCGGGATCTCCCTGTGTGTTCTGCTATAAAATCTGTCGTCTATCGCAGACATGATGATCACTCACGCACTCAATCCTCTCCCAGTAACATCAACCTACTTGTGCTAGCCATGTCTGCCAGCGCCAAAGAAGAGAAGAAAGAGGCCGGACAGCCTCGATACTTGCTACAACTGGAACCGCCCATCGGAACGTCGTTTTGGAGCGTGTAAGTCGCCTCTATCGTCTTACCCGTCAGCTTTTAATTTCCTGCTCTTCAGCCAAGATATCCCAGTTTTTGAATATAACATTCTCGGGAACCTTGGGGCTCAGTACCTCCTCGTTAGCTGGTCATGCCAGTGCTATATCTTCACGACCAACCAAAAACCCGACGCCGTTAATTTTGGTGGATCGGGCGGGGCCTTCTACATTGTCATGAAACACAGTGGACAGGTTGACTCGACACTGTACCACGGCAAGCAGACTTTCAAACTTCAAATCTCCGCATCGTCTGGGTCGCCCATCACCCACTTGCCCGACCACAGCACCAAGAATGGTGACAACTGGACCGGTGAGTGAGGATCGCTGAGTGTCTCTTACACGAACATCTGAACATATTTTTAGCTACCATCGACTACGAACAGGCTATGCAAATGTTCAACAACACTGGAAACGGTACATTTACCCATAACGCAAAGTACAGCGAAACGTCCCAGTTGTTGAAAATGGATCAGTCAGGCAGAGTTATGGACAACACGGCCGAGGCTGTATTCCAACCAGGTCCTGGCTCTGCGGCGCGGTTACATTTTCCTAATAGTTCGCCCAACTCTCGCTGACACTCGTCGAAGTGGTATAACACTCCTAAGGAGATCCATGGCTTCTCGGTGTTCAGACAGACTGAGCCTTCTCAGTGGCCTCTCAAATTTAGTTTGTTCGCCACTAGTCACCTTCGACTTCCACTAACTCGTTCGTTTGCAATAGCCTTCAAAGCGATTGTTGTGAGTTGCACACCCTCTCGCACCCTACATCGTAGCTGATCTAACTCTCCCGCAGGAATTTGACTCAACCATCCGCACCATAACAGAGGAGAAGACCATCAACCTCAACTTCCTATGAAGCAATAATATTCTTAAATAGTGACTATTAGTAGTTACACAGTGAATGACATGAGTTTACTATGAGCAGTACCATAACAAATGTCCTCGCTGATTCACAAAACAAATCATACAGTGCATTTGGTGGAGATGAGCGGTTTGAACATAATCAAAGAATTTATGTACATACGAAGTCAAAAGGGACAACAGAACCAATCATGAGGAGAAATCATTACGAACTATGCACACGATACAGACAAACAAGTTGGGCGGGCTGAAGGTAATAGACTAACGTTCTGACGAGCACCGTGACAAGATATTATACATTACTTCCGCCTCGTAGAACGTGATTTCTTTGCCGCCGGAATCTTCTCGGCGTCGGCGCTCTCTGCAGAAGCAGCTTTCTTGGTAATAGTAGTTCGCCTTGCCTTCTTCGTCGGGACGGCCGCCGATTTAACAGATGCGTCGACTTGGACATCTTGCTCGGCATTCTCCTCGGCCTTGCGCTTTCTGGTATTCTTGACAGCTGGGGTCTTCTTCGAGTCTACTGCCTTCTTCATGTCTACGGCCTTCTTCGTGTCTTCAGTCTTTGTGCTTGCGGCCTTCTTCGTGCCTGCAGGCTCCTTAGTTTCTGTGGCTTCCTTCGTTCCTTTCGAAGACGACGATACGGCTGCTGGATGAGGGTCTTCTGCCTTTGTTGAGGACTTGGCAGAACCAAGTCGCGACGAGCGACGAATAGGTACGGCAATAGCAGGCGCGACTTTAGCACGGGCAGTTCGTGGGGCGCGTAGGGTGGCTTTGGTGGGCTGCTCTTTGGCGGGCCGCTCGACCTCTGGTCGCTGGGCGGCCTTCACCTGCTTAGCGACCTTCTTGGGGCGTGGCTTCGCCGCCGCTTCACCGGTGGCATCTACGTGCGCGTTCTCCAATACGATCGGCCACTCCTTCAGTTGATACGTGAATACCAACCCCCTCGCCGCATGTTCATAGCTCTTGACTAATTCGTAGCCTTCGTTGATAGGTAACACGTCTTCAATACAGAGAGGTCCTTCCAGTGCGCCTTCGCGTGGGGGGAACCTGGGGTAGAACTGTTCATTGAGAGAGTACTTGAACCTGAGACCGCCTGCGGGTGCTACGGTACTTTCGTTCAAGACGTCGGGCGCAGGAAGGACGTCAGGCACATCAGTGGTCGCCGGCGCGGTGGAAGGTTTGATGATCACAATAGTGACCGGAAGCGTGTCGCGAGTGTCCGTCGGCTCCTCACGCATTTCGCGCTGCTTGCCCTTTCCTTTCTTGGCAGCCAGTTGTCGCTTCTCGCGCTGAATTTGATCTTGTTCAATCAGGAATTGCCTCAAGTTCGCGTCGACGACCCAAGTGAATGCAGGGATAGGCAACCTGCCATCAGCAAGCGGCTCGGCCTTGAAGGTGAGGTGAAGAGGGCGCTCGTCGTAGTCTTCGACGTCAAGATCGACGGTGAGAGTCAAGGTGCAGACCTCGCCTTCTTCGAGCGGAGGCGACGGCGTGTCTGTGGCAAGTTGTGGGACAACGAACGCCGATTCAGTTTTGTCAGTGTCGACGCTGATGGGAGCTTCTGTAGGGCCCTTGGAGTCAACATACTGGACGACGACAGGCATATCCTTGATTGCATCGCTGCTGTAGAATGTTATACAATAGGTCGAACAAATGAGGTTGAGGATACTCACTCAGAGACGGGAATGAGATTTTGGTGGATGCGCAGGCTAAATCATCTTTAGCCACGAAATCCACCACGCCAATGAATTTAACCCACCGTGCGTATTCTAGTGCTCCAACAGACTTTGGTAGATGAGCACCAATGTCGTCGACGAAGCTGAGGACGCGAGGATCTGCCTCGTCGCCGTATTTAGTCTTCAGAGTCTTCGAGGTTTCCGCAATGGTACTTAATGCCAGGAAGATCTTCGCCTGCAATTCATCAGCTGATGCTAAAGCCGTCTCGCCTGTGGCGAAGGATGAGGAAGCTTGTGTGTTGCCCATGGTTGGGTGCGATGCTAATAGCGCGTCCGAGAGTGGGTGAAGCGAGTGATAAGTTGGAAGTCAAGAGTGCGGCTGAAGGTCTGAGTTTGTATTGTTGTGTTATGCCCCGCTAATCCATTGTTCTAAGTCGTAGAAACCTGTTATGGCAATTGCCATTAGCGTAGTGGCGGCGACCCTGTTCAACAACGCGACAACGATAGATCCAATTTATAGGCACTCACCCATACGTCGTTTGCCAGAGCTCGAGCAGACGTCCAGCCTTGCTTCGGCATTGCTTCGGCGGGCTTGATATGCAGCACCTTCCATGAATCCTGCACCAAGCCTCATCCTCCTCACCTTTGCTTTCTTCTCCGAGCGAGCGCCGCTTTCGTCCTCGCCACGAGAGATATGGATTGTGGGACAGTGTCCGGACTATTGAAGATAGATATCTCTCATCGCGGCCTTGTAGAAGTCTCGGTACCGTTCGTCAGGTTGCCGGGATCCAGTAGGAATGCTTCTCTGCCAGCGACAGGAACGAGGTCTAGTTACCCGTGCAGCTCGCGGGCAACAAGCCAAGTTCACTCTGAGCAAAAGCGCGCCTTAAGAATTGCAATTCAGGGAATAACAAAACTGAGACACCGCTACTTCAATTCGCACGTACATCGGCCTCGGAAGTCATCATATCATTGAGATCCATTAGAGGATGACTCGGAGAAACAGTAGCGCCGCCAATGCCTCAACGTAAGATGCTCACGGCGCAGGTAGCGGGAGAAGATGGCGGGAGGGTCGGCGGATCTGTCACATGACCCAATGTCCGGGGTCGGGCTCCCAAATTTGGCTATCAGCGACTTCTATCCCCCGCCGCTTCCTACAAGGCACAGTATTATTTGATCCTGCACCCTGTGCAATTACGTGCGCACCCGTTCCGCGATTCATGGCGTCGAACGGCAAGGACAAGCACTACTGGACGCAGCTCAGGTCTGCTCTTACTGCAGGCCAATGGAATACCCAGCATCCTTCAACGACGCCGAACGGCATAGCCCTCACCTGGAAGGAACTCTTTCGAAAATTCAACAAGCATTGCCGTGGTTTCGAGGACGTGTGCGAGGTCGCATCCAAGACGCGCTTGCTTGGTCTCTTCCTCGGTGCCAACTCCAAAGACGAAGATCAAGACGATCCTCTCTCACCCGGACGAGAGCTGCTGATTGGCGACGAATGCATCTTGCCAGAGGAACGGGTTGCCGAGGGTCAGCAGGCATTCGATGAATTGAAGAAGTTAGAGGCTTCGAATTTTGACGTGAGTCGTGCACCACTTTCGAGCAACACGACGCTCATACTTTACAGACCCTGAACTTCGCCTTGGCCTACTATGCCTACGCCTTGGGACGGCCGGAGGAGTGCATTTCGCAGCTGAGCAAGGTCCCAGACGTTTCGCATGTTCAGAACCACATTCCCTCTATCCCAGCGTCGCTTCGTTCGACCTCACTCTCGCTGCAAGTCCCATCTACGGTGGGCACATCGTTGTCTTCTGGGAGCGGGAGCGTCGCGTCTGCGGCATCGACGGTCTCTATCGATGAAATCAAGGACGGCAGGGCTTGGGCGATGACCGAAACGATGCGAAGCATCTGTCTTCAAGGTGCGTGACACGCTTAGTTGATGCATGGGAGCGTTCAGTAGACAGGACAGCTAGGGATGTCATACGAAAAGGTGTCTGGGATGGCCCCCCTCAGGTCGTACGGCGGCGCGCTCCCTCTGCTGAGTGTGTTTGAATCCGAACTGGCCGCGCTCACGTCGATGGCGCCGCTCACAACGACGGCTGCTGGCACACTGGACTTTAAGCACTTCTCGCATTTCCGTGAGTTGTGGCGGTGGATAGAGAGGCTGCTTTGGCGGGCCATTGCGCTCTGTGCTACGAGCAGCAACCTGCAGATGGTGGACTCGACGCGTGTGGACTCGATATGGGTGTGGCTGAAGCATTATATGGCGTGCAGCGCCTACTGGCCTCCCTCGTTCCGCACGCAGCACCGAAGCGTCATTCTGTCTCTCCATCTTCGCTCGCTGGTGATTCTGTATACGTCACCCTCATCAGCGGATAGTTCCAAGTCACCGCAATGGCTACAGGTTGCTCGTTCTGTCGTGGCAGAGTGTCGATCGGTGCTCAGCGTCTGCACGCAATTCCCCCGGGCAGGCGAGAGGAATGCGAAAGTCGAAGACTTTGTCGATCTCTGTGTCGCAGTTTGGGAAGCGAGTGGTGCTATGGGAGAGCATAGCGGTTGGGTCATCGATGTAAGTTTGGAAATCATCTCAGGTGACTGCTGAACATGCTCAGCGGGAGTGCAGGTCCTCTGGTGGGCTACACGGCTGACTTTCAACTCCCCGCGGGTATTTCGGCATATGACACGACTATTCTACGTCTCAGGTGATACATCGCTCGCTAAACGGACGTTGAAGCTGTATATACAAGTTGTCGGTAAAGCGTATCAAACACTAACCTCGGACGGGGGCAACCCCGATAGTGTGCCAGACGAGATGCCGAAGGAGGTGTTGAGTGGTGAGCCAGAAGTAGATACGGATAGGAATTGGGTGGAGACTCTGTGCCAAGGGGCGCGGATGTTGTGCAAGTCGGCTGCATCGGCGAAGGAGGGGTTCATGGACGATCTTAAAGATGCTGGTGAAACTATCGAGAAAGCGAAGACGAGATTGAATCAATCCGAGGCGGATCTAGTGGCCGCCGTGCAGTTGGCGGAGGGCATATGGCGGGGCGTCCTTGCATTGAAGTGTAGGTCAGCCAAGTCTTGGTGAAGCCCCACTCAGCAATAGTTTATATAGCGAACGACCCCTACGCCCGCCCGGGAAACCTTGCCCTGTGCCACGAACGTCTGCTTGAGTCTCTGGCTACGCGCCCTACGCCCTCCGCTGCATATCACCTCGCACTTTCCTTTGCGCGGCCCGGACCCACGCAGGACATCGAGCAGGCTATATCCTACGCTGCTCAAGCGATGGAGGGGGACCCTAAGGAAGTGCGGTATTGGCATCTCATGGGTCTTCTGCTGTCTGGCGCAGAGAAATGGCAGGCGGCTCTAGAGATCTTGGACAGCGGCGCAGATATCGGAGAAGCGGCGCACGGTGACGATACTGGTGACGACGACGAGGCGACAGAGACAGCGAATGCAGACGTGGACACCCTGACACCGAATCCCTTGCGCACGCCCAATGGATTTGGCGGCGCCAGCGTGCACAGCGTTGTGGACACCAGGCGCAATGGACTTCAATCCACCCGCTCGCCGTCTCTCCATCCTTCGTACTTCTCGGGTAGCGGCAGCGATGGGGTGGATTTGGACATTCCGACATTGTCGCTCCTACCGAACAGCACCGGAACCATCCCCCCGTCTTCCTCCTTACTTGGGCCGATGCCCGACCACCCGAAACCATCCACGCAAGAACAATTCGAGTTTTCTCTACAGCTGCGGATGTCTCAAGTGGCGATGATTGAGTACGTCGAAGGAGCCGAAGCTGCAGACCCGAAGTGGATGGACGTGTTTGCTTGGGTAGCTGAGAAGCGAGGCATCGTCGCCCAACAACGTGAGTCGAGTTTAGCAAAGGTCTCATTGAGGTACTAATTATTCCTGTACGACGCGTGTAGCGAGGACATCTCTGGATGGAGGTCAACCACCCCAGCCTCTTCTCAGTTCTCAACGGCGGCCTAACAACGAAGGCAACGGGGAACCCAACGGTGGAAACCTTTCTCCCGCCTCGTTGCCTCCGCCAATCCCAATCAACATACTTCCAGCGACACCCGACGCCAACTATGACCGGTTCATCCCCGATAACCGGACGTCTTCAGATACGGAGATGCCGAATACTGTAGAAGCAAGCGATGAAGAAGGGTCTCACCCACACCATCACCACCATCATCTTCCATCCCTCCACGTGTCCAAACGCTCGCAGTCCAGCGAACGAGACAGCTCAAAAGCGTCGAAGAGGGTCCAAAAGTTCGTGAAAAGTGGAGTTCACAAGGGCCAGGCGACCATCACAACAATATCCAAAAAGATCGGTAATGGTGTCGTTCGGAATGGTCCGTTGCGGAGGTCTACATCAACACCAGGTTTGTCTTTGTCGGTCCTTCCCTTGCCTCTCTCGATCGCTGACGAGATTCTGGCCGCGCTTGGTTGGTGTTTGTTCTTTCAGACTTCCATGCGGCGCTGAGACCGTCCTCGTACCAAGCCTCTTCCATCCACTCGCGCAAACGCCTTAGCTCAATTATCCAGTCACACGACTCGCATTCATTCACTGAGTCTCCACCGCCTCTTCCGCCTCCGCCTTTGCCCAGCAACTCCGAACAAACAAGGAAGCTGAATAGCAGGACGAAGAAGGACAACAGGCTACTGAGCGATCTGTGGCTCATGTCCGCGGCAACCTTCCGTCGCCTAGGCAAGATTGAGCAAGCCAAAGGCTCGATACAAGAGGCGGAAGTCCGGGACGAAGATAATCCTAATGTTTGGGTTCAGGTGAGTCGCTGTCTTCAAGCTCTTGTGTGCAGAGGGGGGTATATGGCGTGGATCGCATCTCGCTTACGTTTCGGTTTATAGTTGGGGTTGTATTATACTGCATTGGGGCATACCCGACATGCTATTGACGCATTCCACAAAGCCATGTTCATTGATCCGGATGATATCTCAGCATCCGTCCATCTATGTCGACTCTACCTCGGAGCCCCAGATATGGCCTCTGCGTCGCACGTCAGACGACCGCCTCTACCAGACCACGTCGATCTAGCCGCTGGGATTCTGTCTGATCTGACGAAGGGTGCAGGGTGGGATGTACCGGAGGCTTGGTATTATTTGGCGAAGGCGTATGGGTTGCAAGGCCGGAAAGAGGGGGAGAGGGAGAGTTTGGAGAGGGCACTCAAGTTGGCGGAAGGCAGGGCTGTTAGGGACGTCGGAGCAGCTTTGGGGTGGTGTCTGTAGGCCCGAGGTCGACCATATCTCCCATATACCTTCTGTCGTTTTGGCATTGTCTTGAGTCGCCACTAGCAATTGCGCCCAAGATCCTCAACTCTCCGGCCTCCACGGCCTTGAGACCCTCAGCTGCAGGGCGGTTCGCTAGTTGTTGTCCCCGATACGTTGGTAACCTTTCCTGAGGAGAAGGGCGGGTAAAAGTCTTCACCATAGAAATTGGAGATTGACGTGGAATATCGTTCGAAATTAGTGAGCAAGAAGGGCGATATTTATGTTTACCCTTACTATGCTACCGTTTATGCAAGTCCTTGTGGAATACGAGGGCAATGTCAATCGTTGACGAACGATGGTCGACAAGACCAACACTCACCTTACATCGTTCGACACCGAGGATAACTAGAATGCGGACCTGGAGTATAAGATGAGAGGGGGTGGTAAGCGAGGCCAAGATCCCTCCCTCCCCCTGCAGGCACCGGCGATGGATGGATGACTACAGCACAACGTACCAGCAATCTGTGATACAAACACACGGTGATAATCACCGCAACTCGGCTGCGAAATTATGATGATGTGCTTGTGATGCACTAGGGCAAGCTGGAGTCCCAACATACGTTGGCGATGGCATTGACAATTTGACTAGCACGTGGCTGGATGGACCGAATTCATGCCCAGCACGGTGCACAGTCATTTGCGAGCAAGCGAAAAATCATGCCAGTGGCGAGAGCAGGGCAGCAAACAACGCCCAAACCTCTGAGAAACCATCTTCACCAATTTCATTCAAATTTCGAGTTGAAGACATTTGAAGACATTTTTAGCATAGCAAGCTTGTCTCACTTTACATAGATGTATGCACCCTAAGACAGCTGCTGAAGCATGCTCAAATCATGCTCCTTCAAGATTGGGAGACACGGACCAGCGCCGATGCCCCAGAACGCTGCCACATGGATAGTAAACGGTGCCCGCTCGGCCCGACCAGTCAAAATCAACTAAAGAGGCTCGCCATTGAGAATCCTCTTGGCAGACAATGATATTGGAACCCGCAAGTCGCCGTAAACAAGATTTCCTGCGTGGAGCACATCAAGTGCTGATTTCAGATCGCTCACGACAGTCGAGGGCAGCGTTTTCAGGCCTCGGAGCGCAACCGAGGCGGGTTCGCCTTTGGCACAACCATCTTGCCCCCCCCCCCCCCGCGCAGTTCTCCAACAAAGCAGAGGCGAGGAGCAAGACCTGCAGCTGCAACAATGTTGTGGGCCTCTTCGCCGTAGGGCAGAACTTGACGATGACAGGCTCGTCGCAGAGCTTGGCTTTGAACAGTGGACAGTGGTAGGACTCATCGTTCCAACCAGGAAATCGAAAGCGTTCCACGAACTGAATCGGCCCAGGTGATCGTGTTGCATACGTTGGCGACGGATATAGGCGGGCATGCAACAGCGCGTACGAAAGGGTGAGACTTCGGTAATACTCCATCAAGTCAATCAACGCATCCTGGAAGACACCAAATATCTTGGAGACTTCTGCGACCCGCTCAGTATGATGCAGGTCATCTGCACCGAGATAGATGTAATTGGTAATTGCTGGGTGGAAAATACATCGACCTGGGTAGATTCAGCAAAGCAGACATAGGGACTGGCGATAGAGATGAGCAGGCAGGGGCAATGCGACGAGTTGCGTAGTTTGGCATACTAAGGAGTTCTAGTTAGTCTTTGTAAGAGTGGAACAAAGTCCATGAGCGCGTACGCCTGGAGTAGCTATATGCTTTCTCAAAGTGAGAGTGTAAGGGGACACTCCTATTTTCTCCTTTTCCCCTGTCTCTTTCACTCCACGGACTCTTATTTACTTTCTCTTTGCTCCCTTTCCTTCCTACCATCCATCCGAGCGACATCCATCACATCCGAGCCTTATCCGTCACATCCGAGCGACATCCGTCACATCCGAGTGACATCCGACTCATCCGATGCATTTCCCGCGCCTCGGCCGCACTCGGCCGCACTTGCACATGCCCGGATGCGCTTCGGATGTACGTATACACTTCGGGGCACGTCCGGGTGACCCATACCTTCTTCCCACACCTCTTTACTTCCCATTCCCACTTCCCTGGGTCGCCGGCACGACTCTTGCATATTCCCTCCACCTTTCTATCACATGTGCCTGCTCGTACCTGTGATACTCTCCGGACTTGTGGCGGGTGTACTATACAGTTGTCCCACCTTTCTCCCACGCTTCTACAGTATATACTTCGCCTCCTAGCATGGAGAATCCTTATCTTGTTCTCTTTGGATTCTCCCTCTGCTAGGTGAGCAGTCTCTCATGTATTGTAGTAGCTCTATTCATTTCTTTGGATTCTCCCTCTGCTAGGCTCGCGCTGTCGGCCATCTTGAGGTTGTCCTTACAGAGAGGATCCTGTACACCACTTTGGCCGGCAAGGCCCAACTCGTTCTTAAGTTCAGCGTGGGCAATGATTGCTTTGGACCCATCTTCCAGTTCGAAGGCGGAGGCGGTGTCACTCTCAGCGGCCGTCCAGCCACCGTATGATGCCCTGACTTTGCGATCGAATGTCACCCCCAACAATCTTTCAAGGATCGGATATATGGCATCCTCCCGCTTATTCTCCTCGTCATAGATGACGGCGGCAGCATCGAAGAGCACCTGTAGCAGTAGTGGTCATATATCATTACCCTCTAGTAAGCAAAATGCGTGATATATCAACCCCTCTGACTAGAGCAGCCCGCCATAGCCTATGCCTGATATATCACCTCATGGCCGGTCACGTGTTGTATCATGTGATCACCCTGCAAACCCGCGGCTCCACGACTGTTCTCCTCATTGTTGCCCGCGACACCGCCCCATTGCCATATATACCCACTTTGTGCCTATCTCCTAGTTTGGAAAGAATCAATGGCTCAATCTGACACAACATGTCATGTCCTTTCTTCCCTCCAATTGCTCCATAAAAGGTGATTCATTTCCCCGACCACTACACAGTACTAGTATGGTTGATCCCCTGAGTCACCACTGTCAAAGTATCGACATGACCGATGCCTGCCTCGACTAATGGCTGTCCCGCAGATACCACACCCTCGCCCATATTCATATAGGCTTCGATATTCCTCCATGCCATCGTGCAAGTAGCGGCCAAATCTTCTCGTAACCGTTTCTGTCGCAATGCGTAGGCGCGGGCGCCACTTAGAATCTCGGCCTCGTCTGCGCGTGTCTTCCACGTCTGTGCCTGCCAAGTATGGAACTCGATTATACGCTGCATTTCCTCTTTGAGTAGTATACATTCCTCTTGCCACCTATGTGCTTGTGCTCTTGATTTACACCACTCTATTCGAAGCGCTAACAGACATACATATTCATGAAAACATAACCCCTTCTTAACAATGAAAACATACCTTCACTCATCGTCTCTGATGTCACCTTGTTTGGGTTTGTTCGCTGGGCCATCCAAATCCAAGAAAGGGTTCGTCGGCCTTCAGAACTGCTGGCGTCATCACCAGCCCTGAGACTGCGTATATCCAAGTCCTCTAAGGGTAGTAGGGATGTTGCCCATCCTGTCTTGCCGAGGGTCTCACTGAGTACCACAAGAATGGCGCGGTTGGCTCGATATCTTTCAGTGACGAACTTGATGCGCAATGGTATTGATGAGGGTGACACTCCTTGTGTTGTGCTGCTGACCGCGAACCAGCCGGTCCTTTGATTGGTACATAGAGCTGATAATGAGAAGCTGGCGCCGGAGCTCGCTCAAATTGTTGTACGCCTGTCCACATCAGAGGCGCCATTCGTAATCGTAGAATGAATTGTCGATATTAATGTCGGAAGGAAGGCTGGAAGGAAGCATCAGATCGATGTCCTCTGAGGATACAGCAGCCCCGGAGCCAGAGATACGACACCTATATAAGGCGATTGCAGGGATGAGAACCTCTTGAGTGGTTTGCCACGCCTGTAAGGGGACACTCCTATTTTCTCCTTTTCCCCTGTCTCTTTCCCTCTCTCTTCATTTCTTTCTCTTTCCTTTCACTCCACGGACTCTTATTTACTTTCCTTTCGCTCCCTTTCCTTCCTACCATCTATCCGACCCTTATCCATCACATCCGAGCGACATCCGACTCATCCGATGCATTTCCCGCGCCTCGGCCGCACTCGGCCGCACTTGCACATGCCCGGATGCGCTTCGGATGTACGTATACACTTCGGGGCACGTCCGGGTGACCCATACCTTCTTCCCACACATCTTTACTTCCCATTCCCACTTCCCTGGGTCGCCGGCACGACTCTTGCATATTCCCTCCACCTTTCTATCACACGTGCCCGCTCGTACCTGTGATATTCTCCGGACTTGTGGCGGGTGTACTATACAGTTCTCCCATCTTTCTCTCACGCTTCTACAGTATATACTTCACCTCCTAGCATGGAGAATCCTTATCTTGTTCTCTTTGGATTCTCCCTCTGCTAGGCTCGTGCTGTCGGCCATCTTGAGGTTGCCCTTACAGCAGAACAAGATCTCCCATCCTGGCACCAGAGCCCTACGGAAAACGTCCTGCGCCCCTCCGGACTCGCACCTGACGTCCTTCCGGTTTTGCGGACATTCCGGACACTCTCCTGCTACTCCCATTCACCTCTGACGACACAAGCGAAGCACCCCCACTCTCTCCTGCCGACTCCGACATGACGGGCGCATCTACGCAGATCCCGCCATCCGAGCAGCCGGTAACGGACTCTGAGACGTTGCAGACCTTGTGGGCTCAGACGTACGAACACCAAAATCAAATCAGTACTATCCATGACACACTCGCCCGCATTGAACAACTCCTCATAACACCCCGTTCCTCTACTCCCAAAATGACTCCGGATTTCGGCCTGCAGGGCACCGCAGCCTCTCAGCACGCCCCGGGTCGATCTGACACCACCTCACGTTCCCGATTGAAGCCCGCATCTCCCCCGATCTTCGACGGAAACCGCAAAGATGGTCGCGCGTTCTACAATGCGTGCTCTATCTACTTCCAGCTCTGCCCAGATCACTTTCCCACGGAGCAAGCCAAAATCCTCTGGTGTCTCTCCTTCTTCCAGAAGGATCGAGCTAAGGAGTATGCGGACATGGTGCTTCGGAGCAAGAAGGATCCATACTTCGAGTCCTGGGCCGCCTTCGCAACCGAATTCCGGACGCGCTTCCTTCCGGATCGGGAACGCGAAGCCGCCATGCTCAAACTAGAGACCACCCGATACCACCAAGGCCGTCGGACTTTTCAGGAGTACCTCGACGAGTTCCGGGACCTCGTAGACCAATCCGGATACACTGAGGGCTTCAACATCATGATGAAGTTCCGCCGCGGGTTGGACTCTACCATCCAGAGCCGTGTCGCCGAGTCCGCAGACTGTCCTGGCGAAGACGATTTCGAAGAATGGTACAGGGCAGCGCAACGGGTTGCCGACAACCGTGCTGCCAATCACTCCTTCCACTTCGGCGTCAACTCCAGCACATCTGGGTCACTCGGCCGACCATCCGTCACTTCCGGATCCGCTCGGCCGCCCGCAGGTGTTCTTCCCGCGCCTCGGACTTACTTCCCACCTTCGCAACCCCGCTTCCAATCCCTGCCTCCTCCAAAGGCTCTCTCACCCGGTGTCCCTATGGATGTCGATCATACCCGCTCCCGGCCCGCCACTTCGCAGCTCTGTTACCGATGTGGCAAGCCCGGACACATGTCCCGCGAGTGCCAACTCCGGTTTGACGTCCGGTTCATGACGGCCGAAGAGCGGACGTCCGCTATTGAAGATCTCTTGACCGCGGCCGACGTCGTAGAAAGTGCTGGAACTTCGGAAGGAATAGACGCAGAGGGAACAGCCGTGGCTGAGGAATCGGACACGGCGGATTTTACCTGGACCAACGAGTGACCTGTGCGGCCTCGTTGGTAAACAACCGATTTGCTTGTCTTAGCGTAGACACAATACACGATGATGAACCTGAACCATCCAATGATTCATCCGACGCTAAGACACCCAACCCAGTTACAATCCGCACAACCCGAAGGTTTCACCCGCAGTGGGAATGGCGGCTACCCAGTAGCTATAAGATTTCCGCTTTGCCCGGCAAGCCTTCGCTAGATATATCCGTTGAAGTGCTGAGCACAGATACGCAACACTGATGCACTCTGCAAGCCCTGGTGGACTGTGGAGCCACTGGTGTTTTCATGCATCCGCGCTTCGCCGACGCTCATGGTTTCACCCGACGTAAGCTGTCCGCTCCAATTCCAGTCTTCAATGTCGACGGATCACCAAACGAGAACGGATCCATCTCTGAAGTCGTGGACCTTGTACTCCGGTTCAAGGATCACACGGAGCGGATGCTTTTCGCGGTCACTAACATCGGCCGACAAGACGTCATCCTCGGGTACACCTGGCTTCGGAAGCACAACCCGGAAATCGACTGGCAAACCAAAGAGGTCACCATGAGTTGCTGCCCATCCGGATGCGACACCTGTCGCAAGGAGTTCCGCCATGACAAGCTGACCCGATGCAAAGAGTCTGTTCGGCTCCGGGAGTGTCGTACAGGCCCGATGCCGACGGTTGAGGAACTCCACTCGGATGATCACCCGCAACTTCTGGAGTGCGACAATGACGATGAGGAAGACACTTCGGCCGATGAGGATCTCGAGGAAGGCGACCGCATCTTCGCGGCTGTCCCTCCGCCGTCTCTGGAGTACCTTCACAGTCTTCGGGAAGAACACATCCGAGCTTCGGAAACAGTCTCGCAGCGTCTCGCATTGGCTTTCCAGCGCAACAAACCCCACGATCCTCAGAACAGCGCAGTCCCAGACTTCCTTCACAAGTTCGAGGACGTCTTCGCCAAGGAGTCCTTTGATGAACTGCCCCTGCCGCGTCCGTGGGACCATGCCATTGAACTGCTGAGTGGAGCCGAACCAACTTCTACCAAGTGTTATCCGCTGTCCCCCGCAGAGCAGAAACAGCTTGACGACTTTCTGGAAGAGAACCTCTGGACTGGCCGAATCCGCCCGAGCAAGTCGCCCATGGCCGCCCCAGTGTTCTTTGTCAAGAAGAAGGATGGATCACTCCGCTTGGTTCAGGACTACCGGAAGCTCAACAACATGACGGTCAAAAATCGGTATCCACTTCCGCTCATTTCGGACTTGGTGGACAAGCTGCGAAACACCCACTACTTCTCCAAGCTCGACGTCCGATGGGGTTTCAACAATGTCCGGATTAAAGAGGGTGACGAGTGGAAGGCCGCATTTCGGACGACACGAGGACTCTTTGAGCCTTTGGTGATGTTCTTCGGACTAACAAATAGCCCTTCTACCTTCCAGACCATGATGAACGACCTATTTCGGGAGCTCATCACAGAAGGTGTGGTCATTATCTATTTGGACGACATTCTGATCTACACCAAGACGCGCGAGGAGCACCGCCGGGTCCTCAAACGAGTCCTAGAAATCCTCCAAAAGAACAAGCTCTTCCTTCGAGCTGACAAGTGCGATTTCGAGCAGACAAAGGTGGAATATCTTGGAGTTGTCATTTCTGAGGGTAAGATCGAGATGGACCCTGTGAAGGTATCCGGTGTCGCAGACTGGCCGACGCCTCGGACTCGGACTGAACTTCAATCCTTCCTCGGGTTCGTCAATTTCTACCGCCGCTTCATCAAGGACTACTCGCATATTGCTCGGCCACTCTTCGATCTCACTTGCGCAAAGGAATGGCAGTGGAATGACTCTGCTCAGTCCGCATTTCTTCGGATCAAAGAGCTGATCACTTCCGAACCTGTTCTAGTGTTTCCAAAGGAAGATAGGCCATATCGGGTCGAAGCGGACTCATCGGACTATGCAATGGGTGCGGTCTTGTTGCAGCTGGATCCAGATGATGGTAAATGGCATCCTGTCGCATTCTACTCTAAAAGTCTACAGGCTGCAGAGCGGAACTACGAGATACACGACAAGAAGATGCTTTCGATCATCCGGGCACTCGAAGAGTGGCGGCACTACCTCGAAGGCGCCGAAACTCCGTTTGAGATCTGGACGGACCACAAGAACCTCGAGTATTTCATTAAGGCTCAGAAGCTCAACCGCCGTCAAGCCCGCTGGTCCCTCTACCTCTCCCGCTTCGACTTCACTCTCCAACATTGTCCGGGTCGGACTATGGGTAAGCCGGATGCTCTCTCGCGCCGCTCAGACCACTCGGACGGTAAGGACGACAACAAGGATGTGGTCTTGCTCAAACCGGCCTACTTTGCTGTCCGTGCCACGGGTGTCACTCTTGAAGGGGAGGAGAAGGATATCCTCATGGCTATCCGGACTGGAGTTCGTGACGCGAAGTTTGAAGATGCAGTGGCAAAGGCGGCAGAGGAGTTGAAGAAGGCGCAGGGCAGTCGCAAGACAGTCCGGAGTGCAGAATGGTCTCAATCGGACGGACTTCTGATGTTCCGGGGTAAGATCTACGTTCCGGACTCACCGGACTTGCGTCGGACAATTGTAGCCCAGCACCATGACACCAAGGTCGCCGGCCATGCAGGTAGATGGAAAACTCTGGAACTCGTCTCCCACAGCTACTGGTGGCCAAACATGTCCCGCTACATCGGATCCTACACCCGCCATTGCAACCTCTGTCTCCGGACGAAAGCCCAAAGGCATCCGCCCATGGGTGAACTCCATCCGCTTCCTATTCCGGATGAACGCTGGGACCGGTTGAGCGTGGACTTCATTGTCGAGCTTCCGGAGTCGGACGGATTTGATGCAGTCATGAACGTGGTTGACTCCGTGAGCAAACGTGCCCATTTCATCCCTACTCACACCACCGTATCTGCCCTCGGGTCTGCCAACTTGTATCTACAGAACGTCTGGAAGCTACACGGCCTCCCTCGGTCTGTTGTGTCTGATCGAGGTCCGCAATTTGTCGCAGAGTTCACCCGAGAAGTTTACCGGATGCTCGGGATCAAGCTGGCCGCATCCACAGCTTACCACCCTCAGTCGGATGGACAGACAGAGCGGACGAACCAGGAACTTGAGTCCTACCTCCGGATCTTTGTCGGCGAACATCAGAACGACTGGGCTCGACTTCTCCCTATGGCAGAGTTTGCATACAACAACCGGGTCCATGCATCCACTCAGCAGTCGCCATTCCTCCTGGATACGGGCCGCCACCCTCGCCTCGGGTTTGAACCTCATCAGCCGCCGTCTCGGATGGAGTCTGCAAACGAGTTCGTAGACTGGATGAAGTCCGCGGTTGACGAAGCTCAGTCCGCATTGGTCAAGGCTCAGGATGACATGAAGCGCTACTATGATCAACATCGGACTCCTGCCCCAGAGTACCAACCGGATGACAAGGTTTGGCTGGATTCGTCGGATATTAACCTCACCCGACCTTCCCGGAAACTCGGACATGCACGTCTTGGTCCCTACAAGATCATCCGGAAGGTCGGCAAGGCAGCGTACCGACTCGAGCTCCCGCCAGGCTTATCCCGCCTTCACCCTATCTTCCCTGTTGTCAAACTCTCACCCTTCGTTCCGGATCCCATCCCGGGTCGACGCCCGGTCGCTCCACCACCGCCGCAGCTTGTCGATGGAGAAGAGGAACACGAAGTTGAAGAAGTCCAGAATAGTAG
Organism: Pleurotus tuoliensis; assembly: GCA_036872985.1. Taxonomy (NCBI): domain Eukaryota; kingdom Fungi; phylum Basidiomycota; class Agaricomycetes; order Agaricales; family Pleurotaceae; genus Pleurotus; species Pleurotus tuoliensis. Next base: position 1,479,274 of record JAYMDH010000011.1, on the reverse strand, counting down.
ACGCTTCGGCCGAGTGCTAAAGTATCTGGTGCGCTGGCGAGGCTATGGCATTGAGCACGACTCCTGGGAACCTGTGAGCAACCTCCGGCACGCTGCCCAGAAGGTCAGGGACTTCCACCATCACCACCCGGATGCGATCCGAGTACTTCGGATGACTCCGACGGCCCTCGATCAGTCCTGGGAGCGTTGGCGCAGTCGGAAAGCTCCCGGCTCTGTCCAGTCGTATTTCGATGTCTTCTCGCAGCAATCCGGAGTTTCAGGGTTGGTGAATTCGTGGCGCAGCAGGCAGGAATCTTCGCGTCGGGTCACCGCAAGCTTGAAAGGGGGGTGATGTAAGGGGACACTCCTATTTTCTCCTTTTCCCCTGTCTCTTTCCCTCTCTCTTCATTTCTTTCTCTTTCCTTTCACTCCACGGATTCTTATTTACTTTCCTTTCGCTCCCTTTCCTTCCTACCATCTATCCGACCCTTATCCGTCACATCCGAGCGACATCCGACTCATCCGATGCATTTCCCGCGCCTCGGCCGCACTCGGCCGCACTTGCACATGCCCGGATGTGCTTCGGATGTACGTATACACTTCGGGGCACGTCCGGGTGACCCATACCTTCTTCCCACACATCTTTACTTCCCATTCCCACTTCCCTGGGTCGCCGGCACGACTCTTGCATATTCCCTCCACCTTTCTATCACACGTGCCCGCTCATACCTGTGATATTCTCCGGACTTGTGGCGGGTGTACTATACAGTTCTCCCATCTTTCTCTCATGCTTCTACAGTATATACTTCGCCTCCTAGCATGGAGAATCCTTATCTTGTTCTCTTTGGATTCTCCCTCTGCTAGGTGAGCAGCCTCTCATGTATTGTAGTAGCTCTATTCATTTCTTTGGATTCTCCCTCTGCTAGGCTCGCGCTGTCGGCCATCTTGAGGTTGCCCTTACAACGCCACAATTCGACGCATCAGGCGTGTCTGGCGATCCGTCATCTGCGCTGTTCGAGTTTCAGTTGGGGTCGTGGAGAGGGCTTTGATTTCAACTCGAAGATGGGCTTGGTGTTCCTCAAGATCGAGTCCTTGTGCAAGCATAACACTAGGAGTGACAGTGATATTCGTGGGCGACAATATTCCTGTCGCAGCTGCAGCCGCATCTTCTTGAGCCAGTTGAAGTCTAACCTTAGCCGCAGACAGCGCTGCAAGCATAGTGAGCGTAGAACGATACATCAGACAGATATGATACATCAGAAGATGGTGGAATTAACGATGATACATCACATAGAAGAAATTAGTGACTGATATGATATATCACATATGCGAGTCACTTTACCTTCAATCTTCGATTCGTATGGGTTGTCCTTTGATGCATCGGCCTCCCATGTGTGTATGAGACTTGTAAAGGTAGCAACAGTTGCCGCTGGCAACGAGTCACTGAGGGCCAGAAAGTGGCCAACGTGTTCTGACCGCATGTCGACAGCCTCTTGAGCCTTCTTGAGCATGGTATTGTCTGGCCGACACTTTAGTCAGTTCTATCCTGTGTGACCAAAGATATAATGATTTACGGAGGGATGTTATCTTGCGCCAATTATAATCACCAAAGTGATCATCTAGAGTGTCTCGCCGTGACCCTGGGCCCATTTCCTTCGTGCTGCTAGCTATTGGGTTCATGGCGGCCCAACCTCGTTCTGGCAATTCTCCGTCTGTACGTCCCACACCAGGTGTGAGATTGAAGGAATAATTGATTTGGCAGTGGGTACGATGAGCGTAAAGGTGAAATTTCAGAACAAGATATTGAATACTGAGTTCTTGAGCATGTGATGCTGCAAGATCAGCAGGGTAAGAGTCCAATCGCCGTTGAAGGTTCCGCGACCACTGGCAGGCAATGTCATAAGAGACGACCAGAGTCGTAGGTGAATGGTTTTTGATACTGGAGAAGTACAGGTAATCCATATTTACATACCTGATGCATTTGTCGGTGTTAGATTAGGCACACATGGGACAACGAGAAGACATACTGTTCGCCTTGCTGGAGATCACCGACCGACACGGGACGCTTCATGTCGTGCCTGCTGCACTCGATTGTTCCTACACCACTCGCGGTTGTGCCTTTGCCTCCTCGAATACTGGCTGATTTAACAGCATCATAATTGTTACAGGTGCTCATTTCTTCATTATTGTTGCGATGGTGGTGACAGAGGAATTCCTTGTATCGTGCTTCTTCAACAAAATAGGCGTTACCTTGATTCAGACTCGGGTCGCGGGCGTCATTCGATGCAGATAGCCGTTTGAGACGGAAATTGGCATCGATTGCTAAGAAGAGCATGTAGATCCATCTTGTCAACTTAAATTAGATTTACTCCTTTTCCGGCGGGTGGATCTATGACTCACCGTTTCGACTTATCGGCCTGCTTCCAATCCGAGGGAAGGTTCTTCCCAGGGTGAGGGCACGCTGGACAAAGGACTGCACATTCACCATCACTTGTACCCGCTATGCCCAAAGCCGAGTGGCCACGGCCAGATCGCTTCATGAGGCGAACATGATGCCATTCTCGTACGATGCGCATGAATGCGCTATATCGGTCCTGCGATGAATGTCACTCACTTCGATCGACCTTTATGATAGCAAATGGACTTACCGTTACAGGTTCACCAAGGTTATTGGTGAGCCTGACCAATGATTGATAGAACTCATAGCCTGATACTTTGGAGTTGAATGACAGCATCTGAAAGAGTTGCAGCACCTCGAAGGTTGCAGCGGTGCAAGGATTCAGGACGGTAGCAGGGAACAGCCGTGATCGGAGGAGCTGGACATCGCGAGCAACCGCTTGGGTGCAATCACAGAAGTCAATGCTTGCAGGCACGAGGCCATGCGATGTAATCACAATGAATGTGTCGGCATATGCTGCCGCTGGCTTGACACATCGGATACCAGCCGGATGGCCCAATTGTATTCGAAAGCCCAAAGATTGGAGGGTGCATCGCTCAAAGAAAGATGTATTCCAGCGCTAGGCAAACTTTCAGTAGGTACCTCTATTATCTGCGCTTAATTGAATTGTACCTCAACTTGGTGGAAGGGATTCACCTGGTGGCATGTAACAATACAGTGTTGACAGAACAGGAGGTCGTCAAAACACTGCCGGCACCGATAGAGCTCCCTGTCGCGTGTCGATTCCTCACGGTGTTGGTTGCAGTGGCCTTCATGGTGTTCGTGGTCTTGCTGACAGGATGCGCAGGCCAGAGTCTGGGAGGGAGCCTCGAGGCGTAGGAATTCCTGAACGTATGTATCCCTTTCTTGGATCCAAGTTAACAATGGGATATCCTACCATTAATGAGGCTCGGAAACAAAGATGGAATCATGATATATTCACCCCAGCCAGTCAGTTCCGTGGTACATCGTCCATTGAGATTTGAATCACGTCCGAAGTTGGAGGATCTGCAGATGAGTCATCATGCCTGTGTATTGCAGTGGCTGGTTCAGGAGGCGGCAGAGGGGTGGACGAAGGAGTGGACGAGTAGACCGAGCGACGAGTGCTTGTACCGTTAGGCCCAAAGACGAAGTCAACGTGATGGTGAACAGCGGTGGACGGCGGTGGGAGATTCCCTTGCTGCCCTTCCGTATAGACTTCAACTTCAATTCTGGGACATTTTGGACGACGCATAGGTTCAATACTCACCCACCCATTTCCCCCTTCTCCTTAAAAGCGGTGGCATTTGATCTAGTAGAAGCAACAGTGAAGCATCTTGCTGAAACGATATGCGGGAGTACTTGGTATTTCAGATCTGGTGTTCGTTCTCACAGTCAGAAGGACATTGAGGATCACATTCGCCTGCTTCTCACAGTCAGACTGGGACTACACAATATTTCACACGGTTACAAATGTTCCAGTGACCCAGTGCTGTTGAGTACTAGTAGATCGTTGCCTACGTATGAGAGAATGCGACCATGTATTGATGGTGCCGGGGAACACCCCCGATAGTTTGCCACTCCCGTCGCTTCAACTGTTCATTTAGCAAACTTAAGTTACAAGTATGAAGGTGAACAGGCTTACCCAGCGTTGTCTATCAGCTGGAACAGTCATATAGTCCTTCCAAAGTTGGTTCCAGTAGGCAGGAGTGATACATCCATGAAAAAGGGCGGCCATCTGAAGCTGTTTATCGAAGGTCTGTGATGCCTGTATTGAGATAAAGTGAAGATATAAAGTAACGGGAGAACTCACCCTTTGAGCCCTTTTCGTCGCAGAGCCAAATGCACGAGGGGTAACTCCTTTTCGCAGGATAGGAAACCTGTCGGCAAGCAATCGATGTGCAGCTTTCAAGAAATTCGCTTCCTGGTTGTTCTCCTTGGACTGTAGGTAATACGGGAGAATAGATTGCACGAATGCTGCTTTTTGATAGCAAAAGTCGCCTCCAAGCTGTTTTGCGCTCATGTCGGTATTCTATCGGTGACCTATAGTAAGATTAGCCGAGCTCAGTCAGGGATGCACTTACTCACCGAGTCTCGGAACAACGGAACAATGGTAAAATGCTGTTTCGAACCTGAGATTGGAGATTTGAACTGCGGTCACATGACTGTCCTGGTACAGGGGAGCATCACTCTAAATTGCCGTGTAGGCCACCATGGACCGCTTTCTGCTGAATTGAGTACAGATTCAGTGCAAGGGAAGTGTTTTTCAATGTATTCTTACATTAGTTTGCAGCCAGAGAGTGCTGATTTAATGCCTAGGAATAAAAGTCAGAGATCGAATAAAGGTCAAAAAGTGCTCTTCAAGAATTCTAGTCGCACGCTAAATCTCAAACCTCTACTACAATCATGCCTCGCGGTCGGCCTCATCTCTACAAGACTCCGGAGGAACAGGCCAATGCTAACTGTGCCAAGAGCAAGCGAAGCTATAATAAGTAAGTCCAGAAGCATTACACTATTATATGCACCCGCAATAGCTATTCTAATCAATTTCGGTCAGAAAGAAAGCCGCACTTGCTTCAAACCATAAGCGTAGTCCACGATTTCGCGCCGAGCAATCCAAGTAAGGTGTTCATATTTCATTTACCTCAACATTATCATTAACAAGGGAACAGGACTACTTTACTCGAAGGAGCGGTGAAAGATAAAGCAAGAGTATCTAGGTTGGTACTTTACAGGTTCAGGGTACATGCTCACCCTGACAGTTCTACCAGTGACCCTACCGACCTCAAGGGATGGACATCGCTTGCTGCTCGAACAGGGAAAGAATTCAATTCCCTCACAAAGAACGGTGTTCGACTGTATTTAGACTCACTTTACAACCGTTATACCAACAACTATCGGACCGACATATTTTCAAACGCTGTCATCAAGATGCAGGCACTTCACAAAACCATGGAGCGGTGCCACCACGCCGTTCTTAACTTAGCGGGGGTTGGGAAGGAGCTCAGGGTTGTGCAAGAGATAGGAGGGGGAGTTCATGAGGCCCTGAAGTGTCTTGAAGAGCTCAAGTGCTACGCCTCATTTGGCAAAGCGGAGATTATTGAGATGCAGAGTACAAAGCAACTCATGTTTCAGTCTCTGAATTATTAGACTACTTGTCATTTATCTCACAAATGCACATAGTAGTTCGGTGGCAATGGCACATCAGATATATTGAATCGAGAGCAAGTGACAACAATTGTTCAGGCGGTGACATATACATTCAAACATCTACGTATACTCCTACAAGACCGGCGTCGGAGTGAGCATTGAAGTGATTGTTTGCTGCAGTGAAGGTGCTGAACGCTTTGCACCTCCAACTGGGAACCCCGTTGATGAGGGGTTCGACAACACTGAACCTGGTTAGATCATTGGTCAGAAGGCTGGGATCGAGAGGGCACAAAACCCTACCAATCTTGATAAATGCCAACCTGGCAACCGAAGGTCACTGAGTACCAGCGGCCACCTTGGGTGCTTGGACCTTGGGTGCTTGGAGGCGGGACGGGATTCCTGCTGGGACCTGGTGCGCTGGACGACGAAGCCGAGCAGGACAGCCCCTGCGTGGCTTGTGGGGCGAACGAGGAAGCAGCCCGGCCCAGAGTAGAGGGACTTGGCGAGGTCACAGCACCTCCTGCATTAGCGGCAGTGGTGGACGTCGGACTTGGGATAGGCATAGGGATAGACGCAGGGGGGGGCTGACTGGTGCCAGAAAGTGGACCGCGTCGCAATTTGGGCAACAAAAAACGGCGACAAAAGCTAGGAAGATGGGTGAGTGATATATCAACGTATGAGGTAGTCATTCCTACATGCAGAAGGCCTGTGTGCAGAGATCGCAGATGCCGCTGGAGATGCGGCTGCAGCAGCAGCAGCAGGTGCTTGGGCGGTCGCACTAGCCGCGGGGGCAGGCAAGGCGTCTGGTTGGCCACCGGCAGTGGGGCCAGGTGCTTGGGTGGTGGCAGCGGTCGCGGGGACAGTCGAGGCGGCGGGTTGACCAACTGCGGCAGCAGCAGAAGGTTGGGCGGCGGCCCCAGCCCCGGCGGCAAGGGCAGAGAGACTTGGAGGGAGGGCAGTCACTAAAGAAGCGTCAAGCTGCGATAGTAGTGCAATAAGGTCAGCGACAGTGGTGGTTGGCTCCATCTTTGCTGGGGAAAGGTGCTTGGAAGGGAAGACTGATCCTGCTTTTAACAAGGAAGCGTGCGGGTGATGTATAGCTGAACGGTGCTTGCCGTGCAAAAGCTTAAAAAAAAATGGGGTGAGGTGATACATTGGGCTCTAGAGAAGCAAGCACTCACCTAAACCTTCACTCTAACCTCAAGCTACTAGCTCCTTCGCCATGGCCCCACGAGACAAAGTCACGGCTGAACAAAAAGCTTTCCTTTGTACACTGGTGGACATGTATCTCGAAACGAAGAAGCACGGGGGATGGTCAAAGTTTTGGGCAAGTACCTTCCAAGGATGGTTCAAACTCTGGCCGGAACCTGAGGATACTAGCATCGTTGATAAAGAAGAGCGAGACGCAAAGCTCGCAAAGGCTATCTTGTGTAGACATGGGGTGAGTGAAAGGAGTAAAGGAAATGACGCGACCCTGACATTTCACAGTCTCTGAAGAATTGGTTCCGGAATCATGCGGTCCAAAAGGCACCGACCTCGCTGAATCACCGTGAAAAAAAATCAAAACGTACACATGGTCCCCAACTCCTCGAGTTATACTCCACCGAATACTATGCCAGTCGTGTCGCCACAAATGTCGCTTCCACCAACGAAGCCAAATCAGTCGAGGAACTCAAACAGCTGCCCATCATTCGCTCTGAGACCAAGAAGGCTTTCTTTGACGAGACGCCAGAATTCCAGGCAGAACTGGCCGCCAAGCATCAACAGATTCTGAAGAATAGAGCCGCAGAGAGGAAGGAAGCAAAAGACGCTCCCAAAGGGCCAGATACTCCGCAAAGCTATAAAGCGTAAGGACTTCATTTATTGCAACCACCTGCTCATCTAACACTCCTTGAAGGGGAATTACATCGATTCCAATCCACTTCAATGTGTTCGCCAAGGAAGTCGAAGCAAGCGGATGGTCTTTTGTCCTACTATGCGGGGGGCCAGACCCTAGGAATGGAGGATGTATCAGTACCATGGCGTGAGTCTGAATCATCGTTTGCGTCGTTTGCCTGAATAGCATCTAACTTTCTATATCAAAACCTTCATTCTGGGGCGAACCTTGTGGGGCTCTCGCATTCGCAATATGATCCGAACTTCATGGCCCATCATGTGCCCGCCTTTGCTAATTTCCTCACTACGTGCTATAGTGAGTATTGTCATTAGACTCCTCATCTGAGCTTCGCTAATGGAGCTTCTAGCATCTGACGATTGTGCTGCTCGAAGCTTCACTTCAGCCAGTACCAACGTTGCGGCCAAGGTATCCCCTCTGCCCACTCTCAGCCCACCTTCCACTGCTGTAGCCAATGACAATCCGGGATCATTACCCCCCTCAACTGTCGCCTTGTCCTCGAATGTGAGCCCGGCAAGCTGCCCAGCATCTCCATGACCCTCTGTAGTCCCCAACACCACCAACGCACAGCCCTCTGGGCCCACTAACGTTACTAGCGAGAGGCAGTCTGCAATTCCGACCGCCAGCGACGATGCACTGTCCTCGACGACCCTCGGCATTACCGCCAATGTCGCTGCAGGGGCTGACATTGCTGTGGGGGGGGACACGGTCATGGAGTTCAGTTGGGATGGCTTTGACTTCAGTGGCCACGATTTGATGCTGAGCATGCCTGTCTTCAATCTCAGTGGCGGAGGGACTGGTGGCGGAGGAACCGGCAGTGAGTATCCTTCGTTGATGCAGGAGCTTACCGCCCCCTTTCCTGATCTTTCCCTTTCCACCTCCAGCTTTCCTGCTAGCAACTACCTGTTTCCCAATGCACCAAACACTTTTGGTGCTCAGGATCTCTCCCTTAGCGTACCCTCCTCTTCCATCAAGGCTGCACCGATCCTACAAAAGGAGGCCATCGTTACTGCTCCGGCTCAAGTAGACCCCGCCCTCCCGATCAAAGCTAGTGTCGCCATTGCAGACTTACCACCTCCGCTTCAGCAAGTAGACCCCATGCTCCCGACCAATCCACCTCCGCTTCAGCAAGTAGACCCCGTGCTCCCGACCAATCCAACTCCCACCGTAGCGGATGCCGTCTCTCCTGTTCAGCAAGCACATGCCGGTGTTCGTGTGCCCCCTCCTGCAGCAAGCACTCCTCTCAACGGAGGCACTAACGCAAATCGTAAACGGTCTAGGATAGACGGATTGGATGAGAGAGCCATCGTTGACACTAAGCGCGCTCACAAATCGCAAAAGTGTACGGAGGTCGAGGTGATCACTCATAACCTTCCCAGGGGGAAAGAGAATCGGTGCGTACATATTTCCCTCCTGCAAAATAACGACTACAAATTAACAAGGCCTTTTTTTAGCCAACCACGCCGTTAACTGTCCCCTGATATATCTCCGAAAACCTCTTGATGTTTATATACCCATCTCCTGTGTCTGATCGTTGCACATATCTGTAATAGACTTCATACACGTATCTATGATATTTTAAATGTATTGTGATATATCAGACTTGTGATATATCAACCTGACTCGCGCAATACATCAACGCCATGATATATCACCCAAGAACTGCGAATTTTGACCAAGTCCTTAGCGCTCTATGTATGAACGTTGCTCGCGCGCTCAGTCTATTGAAAATCTCGCCAAGTCCTTAGCGCCCAATGTGTCGGACATGCACTGATATGTTGTCCCTTTTGTTTCGGAGATAATATGTTCTCCTTTTCCTTTTGAGAGTAGACGGACATACAATCATACCGTGAGCACGTGTCCAAGCTGCATCCATAAGCTATGTTTTCTTTTCTGTTTTTCCATGATATCTTCATAGAAAATCATCAACTGAATTGGCTTTGTTCGATCGAGGGATACGGCAGACATCAACGGACAGACGGCGCCCGCTTCCGGGTGATTCAACGGCCAAGGGCACGCTCGTTTCAATCAGTCAAACATATACATATATGTTTTTTTCCGCTTTTCAGTGATGCTCACATGAAAATTGTTCTCAGAAATGGGATTGAGGGATATAACTGATATATGACAACTCCGCAGGTGGACGGCACTAGGGCGATCCTATAGGCAGGTACTCTCTCAGCGCCATATGTCATAAATGTGTGCTTTTGAACAATAGAAAGTGATCTCATCAGTGTGCCTAGATGGATCTATGACGCCGAAAAGAACCCAAGCTTGCATTCGTCAAATCTAAGATGGCACTGCCAAACCATAATTGGGGGAAGGGGCGCGCTTGTCAAAGCCGACCCCCTGCCATGAAGGCGGCCTGCGCTCGGGGCTCGAGCTTCATGTGCAGACACGTGCTCATATCTGGTGATGGATCACTTCACGTGCACCTGGGCGTTGATATATCACTTACAGATGCCCTGTCATCAGAGGGGTTGATATATCACGCATGTCAATGATTATAGGTGAGTGATATATGACTTAAGCCTCTACGCCTGCGAAGAGCTGGTGGTGTCAAGGACTAAGTCAGGTGTAAGGTGTTCCTTCGACAGATCCTTGAGCCTATCCCGAATAATGGCAAAGGCACGGTTATATATGGTGATTGGCGGACCAATGCGTGTGCCCGGCCGCCCATTGTAGGTCGGACGTTTTTCCTGTTCGTTTTGGAACTTGGAAATGCTGGTCGCAATCGTAGATGGAGCATCAGCCACTCTTGTGTCTTCCACAGCGGTTCGAAAGGCTGGGTTCATCAATGTTTAGCGACTGGGGCCAGATCCATGGAGGGATATACCTTTCTCATCAACGGTCTTGTCAGCGGGAGGGACAGCTGGTGGACTTGTCAGCAATGGCCACTAGACACCGCGACCCAAAACTCACATTTACTCGTGACCAAGGACGCCGCCAGTGGTGGTACTACAAGAAGGTCTACTACTTCATGGGCCAGTGTGTCCGTGAAGAAATTTGATACCAGCTTCAGAGGGGAAGACAGTTCCTCTGCACCAGGAATTGTGCGAGGATTCAGAGCGAGCAACAATGGGTCCTCAGGTGCGTGTGAAACCTTGAAAAGTGTGATGAAACGCGACGGGATGTCGAACCCCGACTGCGTTCCAATGTCTTGCTTCAGGATTGAGATTTGGTCTCCCGGAGAGGTTTCTATAGTAAATATCGCGCTGGGTGCATCGCTAGAAACCAGACAGTTGACAAGGATGGGGGCATTGGGAGAGGACATGGTGGATGAGCGCTTGAGCGACTGGGAATGGAAGTCGCTGATAGCCAAATTTGGGAGCCAGACGTCGGACGTTGGGTCATGTGACAGATCCGCCGACTCCTCCCACCATCTTCTCCCGCTACCTGCGCCGTGAGCATCTTACGTTGGGGCATTGGCGGCGCTACTGTTTCTCCGAGTCATCCTCTAATGGATCTCAATGATATGATAACTTCCGAGGCCGATGTACGTGCGAATTGAAGTATCGGTGTCTCAGTTTTGTGATTCCCTGAATTGCAATTCATTAGGCGCACTTTTGCTCAGAGTGAATTTGGCTTGTTGCCCGCGAGCTGCACTGGTAACCAGACTTCGTTCCTGTCGCTGGCAGAGAAGCATTCCTACTGGATCCCCGCAACCTGACGAACGGTACCGAGACATCTACAAGCCCGCAATATCTTCAATAGTCCGGACACTGACCCAGGCATGTTTCTCGTGGCGAGTACGAAAGCGGCGGTTGCTCGGGCTGGAAAGCAAAGGTGAGGAAGATGAGGCTTTGGGCAGGATTCATAGAAGGTGCTGCCCACCGAAGCAGTACCGAAGCAAGGTCTGCTCGAGCTCTGTCAATAAATTAGATCTATTGCTGACGCGTTGTTGTTGTTGAGCAGGGTCGCCGCCACTACGCTAATGGCAATTGCCATAACAGGTTTCTACGACTTGGAACAATGGATTAGCGGGGCATAACACAACAATACAAACTCAGACCTTCAGCCGTACTCTTGACTTCCAACTTATCACTCGCTTTCACCCACTCTCGGACGCGCTATTAGCATCTCGTCCAACCATGGGCAATGTGACACAAGCTCCCTCATCCTCCGCCACAGGCGAGACAGCTCTAGCATCAGCTGATGAATTGCAGGCGAAGATCTTCCTGGCATTAAGTACCATTGCGGAAACCTCGAAGACTCTGAAGACTAAATACGGCGGCGAGGCAGATCCTCGCGTCCTCCGCTTCGTCGACGACATTGGTGCTCATTTACCAAAGTCGGTTGGAGCACTAGAATACGCACGGTGGGTAAATTCATTGGCGTGGTGGATTTCGTGGCTAAAGATGATTTAGCCTGCGCATCCACCAAAACCTCATTCCCGCCTCTGAGTGAGTATCTTCAATCTCATTTGTTCGACCTATTGTGTAACATTCCTATAGTAGCGATGCGGCCAAGGATATGCCTGTCGTCGTCCAGTATGTTGACTCCAAGGGCCCTGCAGAAGCTCCCATCACTGTCGATACCGACAAAACTGAATCGGCGTTCGTTGTCCCGCAACTTGCCACAGACACGCCGTCGCCTCCGCTCGAAGAAGGCGAGGTCTGCACCTTGACTCTCACCGTCGATCTTGACGTCGAAGAATACGACGAGCGCCCTCTTCACCTCACCTTCAAGGCCGAGGCGCTGGCTGATGGCAGGTTGCCTATCCCTGCATTCACTTGGGTCGTCGACGCGAACTTGAGGCAATTCCTGATTGAACAAGATCAAATTCAGCGCGAGAAGCGACAACTGGCTGCCAAGAAAGGAAAGGGCAAGCAGCGCGAAATGCGTGAGGAGCCGACGGACACTCGCGACACGCTTCCGGTCACTATTGTGATCATCAAACCTTCCACCGCGCCGGCGACCACTGATGTGCCTGACGTCCTTCCTGCGCCCGACGTCTTGAACGAAAGTACCGTAGCACCCGCAGGCGGTCTCAGGTTCAAGTACTCTCTCAATGAACAGTTCTACCCCAGGTTCCCCCCACGCGAAGGCGCACTGGAAGGACCTCTCTGTATTGAAGACGTGTTACCTATCAACGAAGGGTACGAATTAGTCAAGAGCTATGAGCATGCGGCGAGGGGGTTGGTATTCACGTATCAATTGAAGGAGTGGCCGATCGTGTTGGAGAACGCGAACGTAGATGCTACCGGTGAAGCGGCGGCGAAGTCACGCCCCAAGAAGGTCGTCAAGCAGGTGAAACCCGCCCAGCGACCGGAGGTCGAGCCCCCCATCAAAAAAGCCCCACGCGCCGTGCGGATTGCCCGCGCTAAAGTCGCACCTGCTACCGCCGCTCCTGTTCGTCGCTCGTTGCGACTTGGTTCTGCGAAGGCCTCCACAAAGGCGGAGGACCCCCGTCCAGCAGCCGGGTCGTCTTCTTCCAAAGGAACGAAGAAACCCGCAGAGAACAAGAAACCCGTAGAGACTAAGAAGATCGCAGAGGCCAAGAAGACCGTTGACGCGAAGAAGACTATTGACGCGAAGACGACCGTTGACACGAAGAGGACCCCAGCGGCCAAGAATGCCAGAAAGCGCAAGGCCGAGGAGAATACAGATGAAGATGTCCAAGTTGACGCAACCGTTGAATCGATGACCGTCCCGACGAAGAAGGCACGGCGAGCTACTATCACTAAGAAAGCTGCTCCCGCAGAGACTGCGCCCGCCGAGAAGATTCCAGCGGCAAAGAAAACTCGTTCTACGAAGCGGGAGTAATGTCTACCATTGTGTCATGGTGAGCTTTTAGTGTCGATACGATTCTAACACTTAACTCACCTGTTGTCAGAAGTCAGAACTCTAGCTATGTACAACGTTCGGCTCGAATGGTCTGCTCGGATTGTGTGTATAGTCCGTGATGATCATTTATGATTCGTTCTGTTATCTCGTTCGATCTATATTCGCATGTACATAGCTTGTTTGATTATGTTTCAACCTCTCATACCCGCCAATATATTGTATAATAACTGCGTCTTTACTTGTCACTACGCAGTAGTGCGTTGCGACCCATGAGTTAATCATAAATCAAGGATGTAATCTATGGATGTCGCTACGGGGTCACTATGTAAGCAGGCGGCCAATGCCTCGTTGAAACTCGAGATATGGTCCGAGGCCATTTGTCAGAGGCGATTCCAGGCAATGCAAGTACATGACATGCATGAACACCCTCAATCAGACATACTTTAAATTGGAGCCGTTCCGTCGCTGCCTTGATAGCCACGTGAAAATACATAGACGCCTGCTAAGTCAGCAAATCGCTGAGTTAGCATGCAATGAGGGGTCCGTGAGAAAGCCTTGACGGAGTCCCAGTTTCACTTAGCATGCTATCATGTTCATGGGACCCTGCGACTTGGTATCGACGTAGACTTCTCAACATGCTGGGAGCCTGTACGATGCATATCAGACTTGGATGACACCAACTTCAGGAGTCCTCGTACAAATTGTCACTAGATTGGAGTCTGCAAGGCCGAGTCGCTGAAGTTCGACAGTGCAACCTACAGGTACCGAGGCTCTACGTCACAATCTCCTCTACCACAGGTACATGCACCCAGTCCACGCTCTTTTTCAGGTGTGAGGCAATATGACGCGTGGGGCGCCACCGCGTCACTACTCCACGGGTCTTCGAACTCCTTCAAAGTGACGCACTGTGGCTCTCCCTCCGGAGTCCCTCTATATAAACCCGCCCTCATGCACTGCGACTTACTATCCTCATCACCAGTATCTCACCAGCATCAACCACCGATACAAAAATAATTTTCACGAGTTATCTTCACTAAAAACTCACGCTTATTCTCATTATGGTACGCTTTCCCAATTGGCTCCCGTTATTCTGCTAACTCAATGTTCTCCCTGTAGGGTTCAATATTCTCAGCCATTGGACGCGGCATCAACGCCATCGTCGGCGCGATTGCCAATGTTATCATGACCATAATCAGCGTCATAACCACCGTGCGTATTTTCTCTGCTTTGCTCCCCCACCATCTTCTCACGACCTCGCAGATCATCGTCACAATCTTCGACGTTATCATGGACATCATCTGCTGTAGATGCTTCGGCTCGCGCCGTAGCGGACGTCGGACAGGCCGCTCGAGGGGCTTCGGAAGTCGCACCTCGAGGCGAACAAGGGGGATTTAATTAACTGAAAATTCGACGCCTCGCAGTAGATCCACCTAATCATGTACGACAGTTCACGCTCACGCTCGTAATGCACATATACCCTCATCGTGCTAGTATCCAATGCCATTCGCTTGCAGACGAAGATGAAGAACAAATATTAGATAAGAAAGCCCTTGTTACGGCTTCAAGCACCGGAGCACAAGGCGAAGAGAGCGTGGTAGCAAGCGAACAAACGACACTAATGGGAGTAAGTACCACGCGCAAGGCCATTTATTACGAAGGCATCCACTACCCATTGCGAAGAATCATGTTCACTTCGGCGCAACGTTTTTCAACCTATTATCCACGGTCGGATGGATAACAGGCAGGCTCTGCACGGCTTCTTCATCGGCTACCTTCATCTCGTCGCTCGCGGCACTCTTCAGCTTCGCTGCATCAGATGCCATCCGTATGCTGAAATTTAAACCAGCTGGAGAAATATTAAGGTTAGCCGTCATACGAGCTCTCTGCCTCTCGTAGGGGTCCAAGAGCCCCATGTCCTCGAACTCGGCGACCTTCAGAGCAGCAGACACGAGGCGCTGAGAAGCCAGCCATTTGATAGTCGGTGCCGCGGTGTCCAAGACCTGCTGTGTGGCCGAACTCGCGAGACTGCGCCATGTTGGAAGTTTCCCGTCGCCGCCCCGGCTTTGACCAAACTTCGGAAAAGATGTTCGTGGAAGGGTAAATTTGGGCAGCGAACGTTGTTTAACTGGCTGCAGTTGCGGTAGCTGTTGCAACTCTTTTAGGTGGTCCTCTATACCTCCCGCCACGTCCAGCAAGCTCTTGGACTTGAAGCTCAGAGAGATGCCCGGGGATTTGGACTTGTCCTGTATTTTCTTGGTCAGGAACTGGGCGCCTGAAATCAGCAAAAATTAATGTAGGGTATGATGGAGACGGGGAAATCAGCAAACCCAGTAAATATTTCCTGATCAAAGCACTTTTCGACTGCCCGTTCTCCGCGGTAATGACCAGTTTCTGGGTTTTCAGGACGTCGTATCCATCACCTCCTTCAAACATATACTCTCCGACCATGATCAAATATTTTCGGGTGCTGTTACGTAGAACCTCCTCTTTGTCTACCGGGATAGGGGTACCATCGGGACCCAGTTTGTCCGATTCCGCCAGCAGCCATATTCCGAGGACGCGATGGCCGGCTGGTTTGCTACCATCCCAGGATACACGGAGGCCAGATACTGCTGGGAATCGTCTGTGAATGTTGACGTGAGGGGCGATATCGCCAAGACGATGAAAGTGAAAATGCTGACCCTTCTTGAGTGGGCCATCTGGAAAGCGCTGATTCTAACGTGTCCCATAGTGCATTACCATCAAGTTCAACGATGACCAGTGGATCAGGGTACGGTAGCAGGGTCATGAGGTCGCTGAATGTAATCGGGCCTAGCATATATCATCAATGTCTAACTTGTGTTCGACCCTCATCAGCGCTCAATGAGCACTCACCTGGTTCGTAAATTTGGCCCCCACGAAGATCGCCCGTGCATATGATTACACCATCCGCCCGAGTGTAACCAAGCTTGATGAGCGCCTCGTCATATGCATTTCGAAGGCAGTCTGCGACCCAATTTCCGACAGGCGACTATCTCGAGGGTCAGCATGGCAGGCGTTGGGCAGGCGAGTCCTGGGACTGGCTCGTACCTCTTGCAAGCGAATGTAGGACGATGTGCTGTTGAGTTGTACTTCCGTCACGAAGATTGTTTCCGACATAGAGGCATTGATCGTCCCCAGTTCTCTATCAAATATTGTTTTGAGGGCTTGATCCTCTGTAGTATCGCCCCTCGTGACATGTCGTTTGCCTGCGCTTCAGTGAGAAGAAGTGCGACTCTCGCGCTCTCCAACTCACCGTTGATTTGTTGTATCACTTTCTTCCTGATACTGCCCGGGGGCGTATCCTTTAACTCAAGGATAACCTCGCTTATATCCTGGAAATCTGTTCCACTTTTGACCACGAGCACATCACCTTGGTCGGCGGCGGCATCCAGCGGTGTGCCAGAGAGATCGTACCCATCCCACTTTGTGACTCCTTTCGAGATCCAGTAGATGTGGTCATGGCCGCCCAGTAGCAGATCGACCCCGTGTTTTGACGCGATATCAGTGGTAGCTTGAGCGGCAGGTGATAGAGCGAAGAGTGCCCTGGCGAGTTTGATATCCTAAAGATAAACTCAGCATCGTGAGATGATACGCATCGATACTCCACGACATACGTTTGGAATGCTAGTGCAAGTTGTAGGAGTAGTTGAGTTCTCCGTGTAAGGCAACGAAGCTGCGTAAATCTTACCGCGAGTGTGTCAACGCGATTATAAAATCACACTTGTACTCTCCAGCTGGGTCGCGAAGTTTCTCTGACAAAGCCGTCCCAACCGTTGCCATGTCCCGATACTCGAAGTTAGTTGGCCACCCAGTAATTGTGGCTATCCATTCCCTTGAGGACGAATGCAATGAGCGGGGGATAAAAACCAAGAGAGTAGATCCCTTTACCTCTCAACCAAGCCGATGAAACCAATCCGCACGCCGACTCGCTCGAGAACGTGAAACTCTTTCATGGGTATGGGGACGCTCCCAGTCTGATTGTCGATGATGTTGCTGAGAAGCCAGGGCTAACGACTTGCTTTAGCTGGTTCAGCGCTAGGAACTGGAAGGGGCGTACAAATTTGGTATCCTTGATCAATACGTCGAGTTGAGGGTATCCTAAGTTATTCCTGATTAATTCACAGGCCCCAGACCGCGGGCTGGTATCCACGCTGCGTACCAAAATCGAATTCGTGGTTGCCTTGAAATTGTGTAAGCTAGAGATATATATGGTTCAGAACAACGATGAACTCACCCACGACACTGACATCCACACCTAAGGCATTCACTATGGCAGGCTATTCAGATTTCAAACAGCGTCAGCTTTCAATATGGTTCCCAAAGTATGCTTGTAGGGTTTTACCATGTGCCGCCCTCGAGTGACCGAGCTTTCCGTGGAAGGAGAAAATAAGTCGCCAGAGAATATGACCAGACCGTCCTTGCCGCCATCACCTCTATCAGCCCATTTACGTGTGATGTTTGATAACGACGTGGCAAACTTCATGACGTTGATAGTCTCTTCCTTTTTCTCGCCCTGATCTGGAACCTTGATCTTTTGGTTGGAGACCTGGTATACATCGTTGAAATGGGCGATGCCCAATAGAGTCGATGCCTTTGGAGGGCTTGGAGATGTTTGATTGCGACGCCAGTTTTCGATGCCCGCAGAGTAGGTCTCCCAAGTCAACCCTTCCTGCGATTTGCAATTATGGACGGTTATGCCTGTTTAAAGATATCAGTCGGTAATGTCCCGCGCATATCCGCATCATATACAAATAAGGTACCTAGCTCTGTTTGCACAGAATTGCTCCCTGAATCATCATCGAATAGGATCTGCGTATGATAGTCAGGTTGATTGGCTATGTCATGATATAGGCGACTAACCATATCACCGAAGTCGAACTTGCTCCAGCCATGAATCCGTTTGAAGTGTTCGGTTATTGGCTCTGAAAGAAAAGTCGTGTTTGACTTATGATCCGCACTCAACCCAGAGCTAGGAGGGACATACCATCCACGACCTCGTCATAGCGCACTAACCTGATGATAGATTTCTGCTCTCCCGCCTTAGGGTCTAAGGCTTTGAAATAGTAGAGGGCTCGATCACATCTAAAGGGGATGTGAATTACTTGTTATGCATCGCCACCGGAAAGAATTGAATCAGGCCTACAGCGCTTTGCTGGTGTTACGAGACGCGATTGCCAACGAGGCATTGTTCTGCAGAATATCGGTTATGATGCGGGGAATGTCCTTGTTAAGTCGGATCTCATTTGAGTGATTACTAATGGAAATTTCAGTCGTTGGTCGTAACACAAAAGTTGAAGAAAAAACCTTCTATCGCGAAGAGTAAAGTCATCGACGAACTCGATGTTGTCTGCAAGTTTCTCAGACGCTTTACCGCCCTTGCCCCAAACTTTTTCATTGAGCTCGCCGACATAAATGGTTCCGCTCCAGACGTTGAGTTAGCAAAGGATACAAGTAGCTGAACATTGATACTTACTCCGTGTCTAGTGCAACAAGCTTAGGATACATTGCGTGAGTTGAATTTGAGGTTGTCGGCCGCAGATAGTTTGGATGGTCATATATATCATAGATCGTTCTGAGAGCCTAGAGGATAGACACAACGTGTTAAAGTGAGACCAATTTAGATGAAGATGGGAATGGTCTTACGGCGTGGCCCACACTTCGCCCTTGGGATGCGAGTAAAGAGAAATGTCACTGTCATCATCATAATGGAATCATCAATGGTTCCTATCCTCTGAGAATGTTCTGCTCGGACATCGCCCCAGATGGACCGGAGATAATACCAACCCGATGCAGACCGCCCGCAACGTGTGGGCTGTATTATACCGCGTGTATAGGAAGCGAAGACCAATCGAGATACGCATACATTCTGTCGATTTCACGACTCTAGGGGCGCCGGGATTTCTGGAGATACATTGGGGTGCATGTGAGGGAAGGAAGCTTCACCGCCGAAACCACCAATCTAAGTCTTTCAGGAAAGCTTCGCTGTCACTCCCAGTGATTGAATTTCTGCTAACATTCGCCTCGAATTCGGTTTTGACCATCCAAGTAATCCAATACCTCCTCTACCGAAGGATCAACATGTAATTGATTTCAAACGAGGCTAACACTTACGAATTCTTCCGGGGTATATTTCGCACCCGCTTCGCTGTTTGACCAAACGACGATATCGTTACCTCGAACGTATTGCTTTCCGTCCCACTTCATAAGAACGGCTATGCCCCTGATAACAAATTAGAGGCATTGGCACCGGGAAAATAGATGTGAAACGAGTCACCAGTCCAATAACTTTGCTGCAGTCGGTAATTCATCTTGCATAGTAAAATACACATTGGCAAGGTGGGCGTCACTATTAAACCATTGAGCGTGGACCCTCTATATGGCGGAAGATACCTACCGGTGCTCTAGACCATATCTTCGAACAGCGTCCTCGATTTTGTCGACGGCGAGATGGAAGGCAGTCTTGACTAACTCTTGAAACGGCACACTGAATGGATGATGCGCGTATAAAGGCGTCTTGTACAATGGCGTCCCTTTGATCTTTGTCATCGTGAACCAACCAGTAAAGTTTTCTGGTTTTGGGGCCTTAAGTTCGCCGATAATGTCCAGATTGCGCAGCTCCAATGCGATCATCAAGAGATACTGGTCGTCATTGCTTTGTGATGGCTTGAACGACTTTCCAGCCTTGATTACTCGATAGATTTCGAGGAATTGGGGTTGCAGCTCTTTCGTCCAGTATTTCATCACCTTGACCACCGCATATGGATCGTCGGCGGAATCATATGTGGAAGCAAATTTGCCTTGGCCAAGCAAATTACCGAGTCTTGGTTGAGCATCTATTCTACATCAGTACGATCCCGGTTACACGAACGAAGAGATCTCCCGTACAATATGGAGTATCGCGACTGTCGTCATTGAGAGCATCCTTGTATTCTTGCCACCCAAGACCCGCATTTTTTGTCACCAACTTGACTTTCACACCTAATGCGATAACAAATATAGTATGTGAATGGGTTCCTGACGTTGAAAATGACCTCACCTAGCTCATTAGCTACCTCCTTGCCCGCGGGATTGCTGTCGAACAAGAGCTACTCAATATATGAGTACATGACTTTGACGGTGACCGTGATCGAAAGCACCATTTCTTCGTACAGCGCCTGGCTCCAGCCATGTATCTTCTTGAAGGCCTGTACCTTGGAGTCTATTCGGTGTAAGCTTCTTGTTAGTAAATCAGAGGAATAAATCCCTACAAGATTCCACCTCGTCATACGTTACTAAAGTAATTATGGGCTTCAAGTTCCCGTTTGCATCGCAAGCTTGAAAATGAAAGAGAGCCCTGTCGCACCTGTTGTGAACTATCATGAATATTGGGCATATCGTGCGGAAGAAAACCTCTTACAAAGTTTTGCTTGAGTTACGGGAAACAATGGCGAGCTTGATCCCCTTGACGAGGATGTCGTTGATGATATCTGGGACATCTGGGAACAACGTTACATAGTTTCGATGGTTGCTAGACATGAGAATGTCTCGTCAGCTTGGTGGTTAAAGGTAGGGTGCATTAAACCGACGTTTTATCACGGAGAACACTTTTGCCTATCATCTTAAGATTGTCCTCAGGCCGTGGTGAGGCGTCATGACCTTTTCCAAATTTGCTTGCGTCCAGTTGACCGCTCCAGATGGTATCGCTTTGCAACAAAGTGAATCTTCTCCCCATGAGTACGATGTGAGTGGAGAACTTACTCAACCTCCAAAGCGATAATTTTGGGGAGCATGGTACAGGAGTTGGACGAGTGCGGCTGATCGAAGAGAAAATGCTGTGATGTACGACTCAAGCTTAGCACACAGCAGTTAATATCCAGGGTGCTTAATCGCACTTGGTCGTGCGAACTCTTAGGCCAGTAACAACTGAGTTATCGTTCAGGAAGCTCGATCTAGGAAAAAAACGCAAGACTTAGATGGGTGCCACACTGTAACCAGTTCACGTATCAGAACAGAGTTTCCCTTAGCTTCTCGGAACTGTAAGCGAATATAACCACTCACATGGGTCTCCCATCGGCACGAGACCTATCGCTTCCATTGTTTGGAATCATCGAAGCGAAAGGAAGTCATTGGTTATTAACAGCTTCTGGGATTCTTCAGAGCCCAAAATGCCGCTGAAATGTCGACTACTCGGATTACATAGTTAGTTCTGTCTTTTCTAGGTTCCTTCTGTTGCAAAGAGTGATAGTAACTTCTAAGATCCAGGGATATGAGTGCGATGGGGGACACCACATCCTTTCAGACCTGTCGCTTCATTCATGAGCTTCGTAACATGTAAGGCCTTACCCCATCACGTTCGACCAAGTTCTGGGGTGACAGTGGTGGGACAGTAGCGTGCTCACCTATTCAATGCCCATCCGAAACGGACGATGAGCACATATCTCAGATGTGATATGGCCCAAAAGGCTAACTCGTCACTGTTCCATGGGCAGTACAAGGTCACTGGTGGTTTGTGGAATGGGGGAGATAGCGAGGTCACGGCAGTCGTTCCTGGATCCTCGAGAATTGCGATGAGCAGGCATGGCCCGTTTCTACATTGGTGTTTACCGCTTGAATATGTTGAAGTTGTCCAAGGACAGATGCCATTCGGAATCAGTGGAGTCGAGCAACTGGGATTGTTTTGGCACTCCGACTCCGGTCTTAGAGGCCGGCGAGCCTTGAGCGAGTCTTCCAGGCTTTGTCCATCGTCTTCCAAAGCTCTGACTGGCACCCGTCGGTATATATCCATCCAGTCCCAAGCCCACCGTCAAGGTTCTGTGCGTATTTGATACGTTTCAACCTCGCGCCGCCCATGGTTAGTTCTCGTTAGGTTCTCACATATTCAGTGGAGGTCTTTTTATATAGATGTCGTGAGGTGACTGTGCTTTGAGCGCTCTTCTTTACTCCCTTTCACCTTCCCTAGAATGACTTCAAACACGATACCCACAAGAATAATCACAATTGGAGTAGGGTTGGTTACAGTCTTGTCGCCACTATTTCCTCTTCCTTGTTAATTCTTCTACTAGTGGTGCGACATCTTCGGGCAAGACAATTTTGGCAAAGCATCTCCGAAACTGTCTCCACAACAGTGTTCTAATACACCAAGATGTGAGCCGCATATTCACTGATTGATTCTGCTTGACTAGTTCCCCTCATTATAGGACTTCGTACCAGTACGCTTGAACCACTCCAGTGTGTTAAATTCAACTCTCATTCTAGCTTGGTTGTCCAGCCAGTCGAGAAACTTCCGGTCGATCCGGAGTATGGTTTTGCTGACTGGGATAATGCTCCAGGCGCTATTGACTGGGACCGCATGGCAACTTTCCTATCTGATCTGAAAAGGACAGGTGTTCTTCCCGACGACCACCAGTCTTTCGATTCGTTCAACACCACTACAGATGTACCTGTCGACAGCGAAATCATCACTAGCTGGAAGACTCGAAGTGAAAGTCTTGCTTCTGAATATCTGGACAAGCATGGCGAGAATCTTGTCTGGGCTATCGTTGACGGTTTCCTGCTGTACTGGGACAAAGTAAGTTTCACACATTGTTCTATGCAGCGACAGAATCTATGCAGCGACAGAATCTAATGGAGATTCCACAGCGTATTATATCGGACCTAGATGTTCGAGTGTTCCTCCGAGTACCGGAAGATGTTGCCAGGGCAAGGCGCGAGGCTCGAACGTACACCACACCTGGTTGGTTGTACACTCCTTTGAGCTCATTGTGAGGCTTATCCAAGCTACAGAGGGAGACGTTTGGCGTGACCCTCCTCATTACTGGGAAAAGATCGTATGGCCTGCCTACAAGCGGGCACATAGCGTGTTATTTGAGGGCGAGGATACTGCTAACGGAAAATTGAACGGTGAAGTTGAAGGGTTGGTCCTGTTCGAAAGCACGAAGGCAGAAATGAAGGATATCGTCGACGCGGTCATGAATAAAGTAGTAGATGTTTCTCAAGCCCCAAAGCAGTGATTTTAGCTACATGCCCATGAACTCCATCATCTCTGTAGGTGCTGTGTGTGTTTGTGAATTGTCGGTGTTCACTTACCGCGAAACTTCCAGATGTCCTTTCAGATAGGTGTCAACCAACACTTTATCGTGTCGTCTCTTAGTGTCTATCATCTATGTGCCTATGATCCCTCATGAAGTGCTGCGGGCTGAGTAGTATCTAATGCCCTGGGTCGCTTGGATTTGATCAGTACGTTTGCCAGCAGGCATCTCCCAGTGATCATCAGATGTATGCAGCGGTGAAATAAACGCTGACATGTTCATGTCAGGTTTCTATACCATTATTCACTTCTTTACATTAAGTCCTGCCAAGTTTCCGGTGTAAACCCATAACGTACCTGTAAAAACAGACTTCGCACCCCCGGAGTCAAGTCTGCCCGGTGAAGCAATGAACTGTTCGGACTCGGGCATTTGCATCGGCGGATCTGTGAGCGTCTTGATACTGAAATGGAAGCAACCCAATACTTACATACTTCGAGCCTTAGCCAGCGGCCACCTGACTTGGATTAACGGCGGCTTTCCTTTGTTTAGGTCCACTTCCTCACCCTAGCGGGGGCAAGATACCGCTATTGTGCACAAAGGCATGTCTATAATCTCTAATTCACCGTTAAAAGGCATTCAGACGGTCAAGTAGATATCTGCATCCACATGCCTGACTTTCCGAAAGTTGTTGCCCTTGACACTGAGTTCGTATTCATCCGCATCGATGTTATCTCTTGCTCATGCATACCTCCAGCTGGACGATATTCTGGGGTTGGCTTGACCAGAAGACATGGGGAAAGGGTCCTCGTGGCGCAAGTCCCCTCGTCGAAGACAACATCCAGAAAATAAACTTCTGGGAGATCCAGGACAAGAGGTATGTAGTATAGGCATACGATATTCGGTGATCTGACATTATCGGACCTATAGCAGTCCTGCCAACAAGTGCGGGATGTATGCTGATGTCCCGAAGATCATTGGTGATATCCTGAAGAACAAAGCGAAATTGGCCATTGTATCGCGAAACTCTAGTAAGGCAATGTGAGTGCTCAGTGTGGGCAGTGGACCGATCTGTTATATACAGGCTGATTGTCTCTTACAGGTGCGACAGAGCACTCTCATACTTCTATGTGCAAGATGGGCATGGGAATGACAAGCGTTTGATTGACCTTGTTAGCTTCGACGAGGTCTATGATTGTGGGTATCCATTGGACATGTTCTTTCTTTCTGGTCCCTTACCATCTTGATATTTTTGCTAGCGGACAAAACTGTCCACTTCGGCAAGATCCAAGGCTATACTGGGTTCAAATACACTGATATGGTTAGTGGCCGGGTTTCACCCTCTTCACATCCATGCTGTCCGTGTTCATCAAATCCGGAATCAGATCCTGTATGATGATGAAGCCGTAAACAACAAAGTTGAAATGTTGCTCGGTAAGTTATCAACGAGCAGATCATTTGCGGTCTCGGGATATCAATGTAAAACCCTCCTTTACTCGTCCAGGCGTTACATTCCAAGTTTCTCGCGGTCAAAAAGGCTTGACATGGGACAACTATCAGCAAGGACTCGAAATGTGGCGACGAAACCAACATATGCACACCCCGTTCGTTGGGAACAATCTCTCCCTTTATCCAAAGCGCAAATTCATCGGGTACTCGGGCATGGATATCAAGACCATCAAGCTCCTCGAAGCAGGTGGCAGGCGGCATGACAGGGAAGAACATGCGAGATTGGGTTACGCGATGTACGTTACTGATGATCCACGCATGTGAGTGTTTGTCAAATCAGATGACCCGGTCCTCGCTTTGATTGTCTGTATTCTAGAGCCAATTATTTCAATAATTGGATCAAAACCACAACATTTGGTGCGCAGACTGAAACCATAGTTTGCGCCATATTTGCTAGAGATAGGGATGTCTTTGACCGCTTACCAAAGGTCAGTTCTAGGAACAAACCAGCTTCTTCCTCACTCTCATACCCGTCATACATAGATTTGGTTCCCGGGTGATGATGTTTCGACGATGGTCGACGTCACCACTGAACGCGACTTCGATATTGCCTGGAAGCAGGAAGACAGGGATCGCAAGGTCGCTTCCTGGGGGGTGCAGAAGCCATATGTCCTCTTTGCGAGGCACTGGAATATGGGAAAGGATTTCCCTGTTTCAGGGAGGTGGAACGAAATGGTCATCTACGGTCAAGTACAGGAGGCCCAGATCCTCGCTGTCCGAATGCT
Source organism: Pleurotus tuoliensis (assembly GCA_036872985.1). Classification (NCBI taxonomy): domain Eukaryota; kingdom Fungi; phylum Basidiomycota; class Agaricomycetes; order Agaricales; family Pleurotaceae; genus Pleurotus; species Pleurotus tuoliensis. The sequence goes on along the minus strand of JAYMDH010000011.1, from coordinate 1,453,789 downwards.
CGATAATGTGCTCACAGACGACATCCGCAACCCAACAAAGCACTTACATTATGAGCAGCAAATCGGTGCTTGGAACATTACTGTACCCACGGAGACTCGAAATGACTTTCGCCGGAACGGTGAAAACTTCTGAATACCATTCAATTTCTGTCTTCTCAAATAATATAAAAATGGGTTCGAACGCCGCAGGGTAGTAAACCGGTACATAATTCCGATAAGGACCGCGAGGCTGTATCTCATAGGACAATGTCCGACAACTTGACTTAACTTCTTGGTGAGCACTATTCATTTTTGCTTTCTGATGGGATTGTAATATACCATATCAGCGCTGCAATACTCCTGTCGTTGGTCTTTGTTGTGCCACTGACAGCTGTTCGCTTCCTTTCATCGGGTCCGACCAAGTTTCGGTGTGACCCATAGCACGCCTGGAGAACTTAGAGACCTTTCGCCCTCGGAGTCAAACCCGTCCGGTGAAGCAGCTCGGATTTTTGAAATCCCCTTGAACCTTGAACCTAACTCCGACAGGAACTGAATCGAGAACGATTGCTCGTACTCGGGCATTTTGTATCGGCGGATCTGTGAGTGACTTGTGATGAAATGGAAGGAACTCTATGCTTACATATTCCAAGATGCCATCGAGTTGACGCCTGAAGACAGGCTGGTGATGGGCGGGGTACCGCTATTGCCCCACAACGTGTATCTGTATAATATCTAGGCTACCAATAAAAGGCGAAAAATCTGCCACGACGATTAGTGAGACATTCTCTATCCACCCATGTCTGACTTTCCAAAAGTTGTTGCTCTCGACACTGAGTTCGTATCCGTCTACTTCACTATCTTCCTTCGCTCACGCACAGCTCTAGCTGGACAATATTCTGGGGTTGGCTTGACCAGAGAACATGGGGGAAAGGCCGCGGCGCATCCCCCCTCGTCGAAGACAATATCCAGAAAATAAACTTCTGGGAGATCCAGGACAAGAGGTGCGTAGTATAAGCATAGGATATATATTGATCTGACAATGTCGAACCTGTAGCAATTATGCCAATAAGTGCGGGATGTATGCTGATATCCCAAAGATCATCGGTGATATCCTGAAGAACAACGCAAAATTGGCCATTGTATCACGAAACTCTAGTAAGGCAATGTGAGTCTGGGCAGTGGACCGATCCGCTATATACCGGGCTTATTGTCTCTTCCAGGTGCGACAGAGCGCTCTCATGCTTCTATGTACAAGATGGGCATGGGAACGACAAGTGTTTGATTGACCTTGTTAGCTTCGACGAGGTCTACGACAGTGGGTACACATGTTATTATTTTTTTCGGAGTCTAATATGTTGCCAATCAGTGGACAAAACAGTTCACTTTGGCAAGATCCAAGGTTACACTGGGTTTAAATACACTGATATGGTTTGTAGCTGACTTTCAACTCCTCGAGCGCGCTGATAGACTCGTAATCCAGATCCTGTATGACGATGAAGCTACAAACAATACCGTTGAAATGATGCTCGGTACGTTGCAAGATGTGGTTTATTCACCGCACCATTTGACCTCAACCTGTATATGCTTTTCCAGGTGTTACGTTCCAAGTTTCCCGTGATCAAAAAGGCTTGACATGGGACAACTATCAGCATGGACTTGATATGTGGCGACGGAACCACTACATGCACACCCCGTTCATTGGAAACGATGTCTCCCTTTACCCAAAGCGCAAGTTCCTTGGGTACTCGGGTATGGACATCGAGACTATCAAGCTTCTCGAAGCGGGCGGTAGGCGGCATGACAGGAAAGAAGCCGCGAGGTGGGGTTATGCAATGTATGTTGCCGACAATCCGCAGATGTGTGTATTCCTCGAATCCAATTTACCTGTCCCTTGACTATTTGTGCGCTAGAGCCCATTATTTTAAACAGTGGATTAAAGACACGGCATTTGGGCGGCAAGCTGAAACCATTGTTTGCGCTATATTCGCTAGAGATGGGGACATATTCGATCGCTTACCAAAGGTCAGTTTGGTGCACTAGCTCAGATTGACATGCTTCTCAAAGAGAAGGTTTAGATATGGGTCCCAGATGTTGGGTCGATGCAGGTCAACGTCAACTCGGGTAATGCATTTGATATTGCTTGGAAGCAGGAAGACCGTGATCGCCAAGTAGCCTCCTGGGGCGTTCAGAAGCCATACGTCCTCTTTGCAAGGCACCCGAACATGGGTGGAAATTTCCCTGCTTCCGGAAGATGGAATGAGATGGTCATCTACGGTCAAGTACAGGAGGCCCAGATCCTTGTTGCCCGAATGCCCGACAATGTGCTTCAAAACGACTTCGGGAACCCAGCGAAGTACTTACATTACGAACAACAAATTGGTGCTTGGAATATTACCGTACCTCCAGAAACTCGCGCCGATTGCCACCGGCACCGTGAATACTTCTGTTGAATGATTCGGTTGCGAACATTCAATTCATCCTCCCTCATGTACTCCTGATTGATTTCGTATGATGATATGCTTGTTGGGTGCGTAGCATAGACTTGGCTTCTTGTTCTTATAGTTACCTGTAACCTTGGATGGAACGAATACGACATATATTCTCGCAACAGGGCATTTCCGCAACTCCCTTAGATGGAGATTCGTGTAGTTAGGGCTGATGACAGGGTAAAAGTAGAATAAACGTCGGTCAGTAAGGGATAAGAGCCTGCAAGGTTATCTTGCAAGCAAGTTCGACTCCTTCAGCAACGAGATCCGTGTCGATGACGGGAGGTTGGTGGAGGGCGATGCGGACTGTTCCTCGAGTTAGAGGATGCAGGAGGACAAGCAACATCGAGCAGTAGCCTGTTTTGCCCGATTCTGGAGCAGTTACCGTTGTCGGCAGACAGCGGCCCACTCAAGCGCATACCTGGTGTCGTCTCGGAGAGGTGGGGAAGAATTTGCTCTTGAATACGCTTGATGTGCGTGCCCGAGTGTGTTTGGGGTGGAATATTTGTCTGGCAGGACTGTGAGCGCGAATGTCACCGAAGACGGCATGCCAGATCGCTGGAAGTCAGTCCGGCGAAAGCCTGCCTTCATGTCAATCTCTACGAACTATAACTCCGATTCTTGGGCCATACGAGTTGGATCTGATAGAACATCACAGGAGGAGCAATGGAGGAGTAGTTGTACTCTTGAAGGTTCTTCGCGACTCTAATGGACTAGCGTCGAGATACCGGGTTATTGTAAGCCTGCAAGACAGCGAGGTCGTCAATATTTCGTTGACGATGAAACGAAGCCACGCTTTGCGGAAATGCACGCACGGATAACTGCGGAGCCTGATATGGCTCTTGGAGAGAACGACCTCCGAGAAGTCACGCTTCGCAGTACTCATGCGCGCTAAGTCGCTCTGACCGTAACCAGTGAAGTAACAAGACACCAAACGGCATTTTCATCACGTAGAATCAATGCCCCAGACGCACAAGTCATCGCTCGGTTTCTTTCTGGAGGCCAACTCCAAAGACGAGAAGCAATATGATCCCCCTTCACCTGGGCGAGAGCCTCGATTGGCGACGAGTGTATATCGCCAGTGGGACTTGAGGTCGTGCGCGCGAAGATTTGAAACTGTGGAGTACAGGGAGAACGGAGGGGGCTAAAATGAGGTGCGTACCTTCTGCCTAGATTGATGCTCATGCTTTCGTGACCCCGCAACTGCCCTGGCTTGCTTTGGACTTACTTTGGAGCTGGCCCCCTTCGTGAGTCCGCGCATAGCACCGAATTATCATTCATCGTCGTCTGCTCTGGATTCTTATTCCAATAGTTTCGCGGCGGATAGCATCAAGTCACCTCAACCCCCGGCCTCGGCTTCGTATCACCCCCCACCCCAGCGCTGAAGATATCAAGGAGGTTGTGATTCACGCCGACAAGCTGCTCTGGAGGACGCAGACCAACAACCTACGGCTTTGAAGGTCATGAACAGCGGCGTATACCTCGGAGAAGGACGAAGCAAGTAATGATAATGAGTTGACTGAGATGTATGCAGACATTCGTCCTGTGATGCAAAAAATAGTCGTGGCGTGGCTATCAGTCGAGATGGAAACCAACTCACTGCTGTTTAGCTCCCTAACCAACATGTTATCAACGACACTCCACACGAACGGTTCATCTTGGACGCCTCCGGAAGCCCAGACATCCGATACTATAGACACATACATACCACCGTCAAGAAAGGGTCTCATCTACATTCCACATAACGCGATGTCTAATACCGGTGATTTTATCAGAGGCGACGGTTTACCCAGGCGGTTCCTACTTCGACTTGCGTCCGGTCGGGTAGTACTTGTGTTGGTCCACGACCTACATTGTTACGATTTCTCTGCAAAGCAGCACTTAGTCAACAACTTCACTTGATATTCGTCGAGGCGTTGAGTCATCAAGAACTCGAATTGATACAAACGACTACATGCGCAGGATCTACGACGACGTAAACGAGTAGTCAGCACTAGGTGAACGGACTGGTGCAGCCGACGTATCGCGCAAGCAACATAGGAATAGATAGACAGCACACCTGGAATGGAATGGAGGGAGATCTAGAGTTTGATTCGGACGAATCTAAAGCGTGCTATGGTGTGTGTCTATGACTTTAACTTCTACGAACGAACGCCACACGAAAATCCACCCAAATGACCTCCAAACGAACGTAGCCACACATTCACGCTCATAGCAGGCTCTCCCCCATACTACCCCAAGCGACAAACAGAGCCTCTTCTCTTCGTAGCAGAGATGACCTCAAGAAGCAGACCGCCCTGGGAGCATTCACTGGCGTCATCCGGCTCTCGGATCCACATTCTGGCTGGCTGGGATCAGGGCTGCCTTCCTGAACTTGGTCGTAAATTACCATTTCACTCCACCCCTCGGCGAAATGGGCAGAGAATTTGTGACCCAGGTATGTATAAAGCAGGTAAATGTGACCGCTCATATACGACGCCCGTTGACAGGAGGCTTCCATTTCCATTGGAATCTATTGAAAGATATTCGAGGAGAGGACCACGGATGAGCGCTTTGAGCGCCCATCACGGCATTCTCATTCAATGTTCAGCAGCTACTGGTATTCGGAGGCCCTGCAATGTCGATCGTCTCCATGTTCTTTCTGATGATGCATGAATCGCGTAGGTGATGGTGGGTCATTTTCCGCCGAGACTACAAGATCTGGGGACATTGGTACGACATCATCAACACTTTTCGGTCTAATTGCATTCAATGTCTGAACTCAAGAATACGATTGTACCTGATCGGCTCCACCAATCAAAATCTGGGGTGGTCGGTGACTAGCATCAGTGTGATGACAGCTACGGGATGCCACCGTAATAAATGGTGCAAACTCTGGGTCAGACCATCAAGTAGATATTCCACATCCATGCCTGACTTTCCGAAAGTTGTTGCTCTCGACACTGAGTACGTATCCATCTCCATCGACGTCGATGTTATCTCTTGCTTACCTCCAGCTGGACGATATTCTGGGGTTGGCTTGACCAGAGAACATGGGGGAAAGGCCGCGGCGCATGCCCCCTCGTTGAAGACAATATCCAGAAACTCAATTTCTGGGAGATCCAGGACAAGAGGTACATAGTATAGACATAGGACATCTGGTGATCTGACAACGTTGAACCTACAGCAATCGCGCCAATAAGTGCGGGATATATGCCGATATCCCGAAAATTATTGGTGATATCCTGAAGAACAACGCAAAATTGGCCATTGTATCACGAAACTCTAGTAAGGCAATGTGAGTTTAGGCAATACGTCGATCTGCTATGTACGTGCCGGTTGTTTCATAAAGGTGCGACAGAGCGCTTTCGTGTCCTCACGTCAAAGATGCTCATGGGCATGAGAAGCGTTTAATCGATCTTGTTAGCCTTGACGAGGTCTATGATTGTGGGGATCGAACTTGTTTATTTTGTCATTCCTTACCAGCTTGTTTTTTCTAGCGGGCAAGACGGTCCATTTTGGAAAGATCCAAGGCTATACCTGGTTCAAGCACACTGACATGGTCAGTAGTCAAGCCTTCCAATCATTCGTGGTGAATGCAACATTCATCACTCAGATCCTGTATGACGGCAAAGCTACAAACAACAACGTTGAGATGATCCTTGGTATGCTTGTTCGCTGCGAAGTCCTAGTTGGTCTCAATCTTTTCGAGGTGTTACCTTCCAGGTTTCTCGCAATCAAAAAGGCTTGACATGGGAAAACTATCTGCAGGGATTTGACATGTGGCGACGGAACCGCCATATGCACACCACGTTTATGGAAACGATGTCTCCCTTTACCCAAAGCGCAAGTTCCTTGGGTACTCAGGCATGGATATCGATACCATCAAGCTACTTGAACAAGGAGGCAGGCGACATGACAGGACAGAAGCCGCGAGATGGGGTTACGCAATGTATGTTGCCGACAATCCGTGGATGTAGCATTCCTCGAATCCAATTTACCTGTCCCTTGACTATTTCGTGCGCAGAGTATTTCAAAAAGTGGAGCAAAGGCAATGCGTTTGGGCCGCGTGCTAAGACGATTGTTTGTCGAGATGGGGATATATTCGACCGCTTACCAAAGGTCAGTTGAATGGATTAGTATATATCAACTTGTTTCTCATACGGATGGTATAGATTTGGGTCCCGGATATCTCTTCGATGAAGGTAAACGTGAAGTCTGGAAATGCCTTCAATATTGGCTGGAAGCAAGAAGACCGAGATCGCAAAGTGGCTTCATGGGGAGTTAAAAAGCCATACATTCTCTTTGCAAGGCACCCAAAGATGGGCGGGAAATTCCCGGTTCATGGAAGGTGGAACGAAATGGTCATCTACGATCCGGTAAAGGAAGCCCAGATCCTTACTGTCCTAATGCTTGATAACGTGCTTGAAGACGGCTTCAAGAATCCAGCGAAGTACCTGCACTATGAACGCAAAATCGGTGCTTGGAATATTACTGTACCTTCGGAAAGCCGAAGACTTTCGCAAGCATAATGAAATTTTTTGAATGATTCGACTGCGAACATTCTGTATTGATTTCCACCACGCTTGTGTGACCAAGTCAACCGTCGTAGATTAGGCGGGCCGCCACTTGCACGCACGGTACCCAGTAGCGGACGGCGAGTACTAGGAACATGAACGTATGCAGGAAAGCACCGTTGAATAAGTGTTGAACGCGCGGGGTACGAGCGAATGCGTAAATACATGGTAAATATGGAATGTGTGTAGAATGCGGGGGGTTACTGGCAATGGGGCATGCTCGATGCAGTCGTAACAGATGTTTGATGCTGGGGTAGTGAGGGGAGGGAGGAGGGAGGGAGGATCGTGTAAGGAGGGCAGGGTGGTCGCCATCAGGGTGAAACTCGTGAGTATGCGTGAATAATCGTTCGTGAATATACGTAAGCGAGTAATGGATAATATGAAATGGGTAACTCGATCGAACACATAATTGGATAAATATACCAAAAGCAAGAATATGCGAAATGTCACCAGTTGACGAAGACCGGTGAGAGCAAGAGGCAACAAGAGGAGACATCAAGAAACAAGAAGGCAGGATCGGAATGGGGGACTACGCAGCCGGAGTCCAATCGTGATCTAGCCCACCCGCCCACGGTACGCTCCCTATCCCAATCGACACAGGAGGACTCGCTGGTCTGTCGCCGTGTCTCTGTCTCTGTGCATCTTCGATCGTTAGTCCACCGACGCCTGCTGGGGCGGTACTAGGTCTCCGTTGATGGTACGCCTGCTGCGGCATGGCCAGACCCGGCGAACTCGACAACAGCGTTGGCGACGCCGGGGACATCGGCGAGTGAGGCGAAAGTGGTGACAGTGGCGGGGAGTAATGCTCATCAGACAGCGTCCCATGCCCAAACGCCGACAGCGCCGGCGAGATCAACACACTGCCCGCACCCGTACCAGGTCGACTCCTGACGAAGCTTCCCTGCGTAGAGAGCATCGACCCGTCGTTCTGATCGTGCATGTACCGCGACGAGGAGGAATGTGAGTGCGATGAATTTGAGTTGGTGGAGCCGCCGAAGAGGCGCTGGCCGCGCGTTTGGCGCGGGGAGTGCAGGTGGAGGTGGGAGTTATTGGAATGCGAGGCGGAGGAGGCGGAAGCGGGTGCAGAGCCTGAGGAGCGGCCCGACCCGGCGATGGAATTTTGAGGCGAGAGGTGTGAGCGCATTGAGTGCAGGGAGCCTTGTTCGGAGATGGTGAGTGATTGAGGGTGAATTATATGTGCGTGCGGAGGCTACGAAAGAAAACGACGGTTAGTTAATGGAACAAATGGACAGGAACGCATTTAATTGATGGAGGGCACTCACCATTCCAAACGTCCGTCTACGTTCGAGGTCGGAGTAGAATCGTCCCGCAGCGGCAGAGGCTCCGTGTGCTTGAGCGAGGGATCTCCATCCTTCACCAGCACTTGGCGGTAGCTCCTCCAACACATCAATTGAAATCCCCTCGTCATCCCCTCCTCCTCCGCCATGACCGCCCGCGCCTGCTGCGGCACTGGCCAACCGCTGATGATGATGCGCCTGCATTTGCAAAGCAAGCGATCCAAACGATGGCGTGTCCATGCCCCCGCGCGTGCCCGTGCTCGTGGCTTCGCCTTCAGTATCGCGGCCGCTGCCAGAGGTGATGGTGGAGGTATCCTGCCAAAGCCCTGGGGGCATCAATAGCCCCTCTTTAATGCGCACGCTGCGATCGCCGTCTCCGTCTGAGGTCGTCGATGAGAGGACACCAGCGGAGTCTGATGCACGGAGGGTGATTGGTCCAACGGTCGCTATACGGTGATGAGGGAGCAGCGGCGACGGCGCCGGGAGGTCGAGGATGTCTATGCCAGGAGAGGCGGGGTCATCGTATGGCGATGTATGGAGAGGAGGGGGTGCACGGAGGGGTGCGTCCAGTGCTATCGCTGTAGCCCCTGGGTACGAGGCTCTAGGCGACGGATTCATACTGTTCGAGTCATTATATGACGGCGGATCTTGTGGAGCGGACTCGGGTTGACCGTACCCATACCCAGAATCGCGCGCGTAGTAGCCCGAGTTGCGTTGTCCTTGACTATGTGGGGTGCGCGAACGCGGCACGGGGACAGCAGGAGGGGAAGGTGTTGGTCGTGAGGGTGGTGCAGGCGATGGAACGCCTCTGCTGGAGTTCCCCAAGCTTGACTGGGCGTCGTGATAGACGGTGGTCCCTGACGCCGCACTCTTCGCGCTGACGCTGGATATGGGCCTGTCGCCCTCTGCGCCCCTCCCGACCTCCGCCATCCGGGCTGTAGGGTGCAAGAGACCTGCATCCTCATTGTTCTTCTCGGGATCAAGGAGCTCAGCGTGCCCCGCTTCGTACTCGTCATCGCTCAATGCCCTGGGAACGTACTCTGACGGCCGACGTGTCGAAGGACCACCATATTGCGGTGACGAACGGGCAGAAGTATCTCCTTTGAACCAACTCAACCGCCCAAGGCTCCCCGCCAAACTGCCCAATCCAAGTCCAGCTAACCAGGCACCGCTGCCCCGTCGTCGAGATGCTTCGTTGTCAGCGAGCAGAGGCACCGAGGGTGACTGGGGCGATGCTGATTTCTCTGACAACGGTGAGCGTGGACCAAGGTCTTCTACTCTAACGCGGCGAGCTGTCAAGACGGTGGCTGTATTAGCTTCATCGGCGTCAACGGGATATGAAGACCGTTTAGTGTCTAAAGAACCTTGCGAAGTCTGAGGAGGAACGTCTGTGTGCCCATGCGTAAGTTCATGTGTCGCCACGAATAGATGAAAACGTACCTGAGAGGAAGGCCGGAGTACCCGGGCGAGGGAGCGAAGTAGCAGATGCGCCACGAACGCCAAATTGATCAGGATTCAAAGGCGGAGGCGGAATCAACGGTGAATATCCCCTCGCCTCCTCATGACGCGCCTCGCTCGTTTCTTCGTCCAACCGCGACAATTCTCCAGGAGTCAATATCGGGCCCCGACGTTGATAATATTCAGCTGCTGAGTCGTCGTTATCTTGAGCATAGGCTCCGCCAGCAAGTCCGGCGGCCATCGCAAGCGTCGGCACATCAACCAACGTCCCATATCCAGAATTGGAGCCGGATGTGCCACTGCCTACGGAGCTCATCGTTTGCGCGCCGGATACTGGTCGGTTCTGTGGGAGATTGCCGGAGGGCGGTGCCACAGCAGGTTGTCGCCGTCTAGGTGTTACGAGAGCAACGGTAGGACCCGTCTGCTCCATCTGTGGTTGTGAGCGTTGTTGAGTCAGGAACGGATCTATCTCATCGCCGCTCTCTCTGGGGGACCCGCTCCCTGGTCTGCGCGGAGGGAGATCGTTGCTACCAACCACGTAGAACTCATCGTCGGATGGATCCACGAAACTGAATCGCGGTTGCGATGTTCTGTGTTTCCGGCGTGAGAGGCAGATGTAGAGTGCTAGGACGAAAAGAAGGAAAATCCCCCCGAAGACGGAGCCGACGATGATGCCGATCAAGCTTGGGGTCCCTCGTGAGGCAGAGGCCATCGTCGGCGTGGGTGCTACATCAGATGTAGATGCCGTTGAAGAAGTGATAACATTGGAAGTAGATGATGAAGATGGAAAAGATGTTATGGATTCGGAGGGTGTCGCAGTAGTTGTGGGTGACGCAGTGATAGTGGGTGTCGCAGTGATAGTGGGTGTCGCAGTGGAGATAGGGGTAGAGGAGGTGGATGCGGGAGACGTTAAGCCTCCGTATGTCCAGTCTGGGCCAAGGGGAATCTAATTACAACATTTAATTAGCGCTTATCCAACCGATCATCCTAATGACGGCCACCCCAATCCCTCAAGGCACCGAGCTGCGGCACATTGCCACCTACTGGCCACTTCGAAGAATGCCAGGCTGGTTGAAGGGATATCTCGCAGCCCTTGCCTGAGGATGAAACAAGATGCTTACACTTGGTCCGTAATAAGTTAATGGCAGAAATAGAAGTGTTGTTGAGGTCGTAAATGGCACACCATCCGCGCCGAGCAGCGTGTCCACAGACGCGGTAAACCACGGTGGCAATTCCTGCGTGGGTTGCGCCATAAACGCGATAGAAGCTTGTCGGGGGTAGTGATGTGAACCTGCCTCAGTGGCTTTTTTACAGTTTTGTCGTTGAGAGCAGGATCAGAGAACGTGAGCAGTCGTGCTGGAGGCGAAGTTATGTTTGAGTACAATCTTGTCGCCAACGGTGATTTGGAGAAGCATACACTGTAGAAGATGTGGTGGCGGTCGCGATGGTGGTGGTTTGGGGATAAGGCGGATTGAAGGGGAAGGGATGGGAGCTTGGACCTGGGATGAACGGTTCAAGAAGCGAGGGACGGGGAAGCAATTTGAACCAAAGTCACGTGGAGAGCCTACTTTTGGATACCGACGCCGACGGCGGCTAAGTTTAGCACGTTCCTAGCCCCTCAATACCCCCTGTAACCCCTGTCAAACATCGCAGACCTACACATTCCTAGGCAAGACCTCGTTAATCTGAAGTGATTCATCATATGCGTAGCTCCTTTATCAGTTCTCCTACACCGACTCGTTCACGACGTTCTTCGGACGTTCGCTGGCACAGTCAGTGGCTCAATACAAAGCGGTGCATAGTGTATGATGCGATCAATACTCCAGCCCCACAGTGACATTGACCGTTTTGTTGCTTCCATTTCATACATCAGTCGAGAATTTACCGGCCTCCGATGTCTTGATGATGCCGCATACCCAGGAAGCAGGCTGTCCAGCAAGCAAGCCCAGACGGGAAGGGCTGTTTGTGAGAGTCACATAAACACTGCATTCTTGAGTGCGCTGAATGATATAAGTGTGCGTATGTAAACAACAAGGTTGTACAACAAAGGGGACAGAACATCAACACGTTGTCGCCAGATCGTTAGTCGAAAACTTGTCGAATCATCTATACATATGCAGAAGCGGTGCCCTGAATGTATCTAGCAAGAACACATTTAGCAGCAAGTTCACTGACGAGGCACTCCGGTCCAAGAAGGCATGTCCGAGGGCCAAGTCTGCAAGTCTTGAACACTCGCAGTGACTCTGATGGGAATATTGCACCGCAAGAAAGCCGGGATCCCACTTTCGTGGGATGGGTTTCGGTGTCTTTGAGTGAATGTGAAGCGACGCACATACATGGCTTGATTTGCGGGCCTCTGATACAAATACTGACGGGGGAGGTAAATCAATGAGTGGAATCCTAATGAGAAGATTGGCAACAGCTCCTTCTCTCATCGAAATTGTGCAAACTGAACTAACTTATATGACATAGACTGACTTCGACATCACCCAGTCTTCAGTCTCCAGTGGACCGGCCACAGACACAGCTGCGGATCACAGTACGTCACAATTCGGAGCAAGATAGCTTTGTGCTAGATGTTCAGATGAAGTTGACAACTTGGGGGTTCTCGATGGACAGGATCACAGGACTGCTGTATCACGCAATGAGTGTGCATTGACTTGAGGAGATCGAGAAAGACAACACACCAAGGTCATCCTTCACTAGTCATCCTGGTCATTGAATAGTAAGCAGCATGCTCCGCTGGCACTACTTTAGTGTATGTACCTGGATTATCGCTTTGCGTGAATACATTTCTAGGCAACAGGGTGATCCTTTTCCAAAAGCAACCAGCTGAACTCTGCCAGATGCCATCAACAAGAAGAGCACAGAAATTAGCAGTACTGACACTTTAGTGTATGAAGAACAAAGCAAATCCAGGTGAGAGTGCGGCTAACTTTGGATGGCTGTTATATGAGGCCAAGCTGCAAAACAGAATACAGGATGCTCCTAACCCATATGCAAGCCCCTCCCCTCCCAAGCCGGGTAATTTGGGGACCATCTCCCCGGGCACCCTGCAATCAGCTGCAGCAATCAGAACTTTGATGGCGCCTGGGGATGCATATTGGGCGAATGTCAAGTTGATGATTCACGAGGGATCACATGTCATGTCACCTGTGGTGGGCGCATATTTACAGCCAGGTTCGGCCCTGCAAGTACCTCCCAGGTCCCTCCAAGTCTAAACCCCCTTCTACTCGTATACTTTCCGTATCATGTCGCGTTCTATATCGTCTTGGTATCAAATTGAGTGTAAAGAAGCCTTCGTCAAGCTTACGCTATACCTCACATAAACAAACAAATGATTTGATCCCCCTTGGTTCCGCCTGAAGTAATATCTTAAGGAAAAGCTGATGGACTGCGCAATTTGGGTCGATGTTGACTTTCATAGATTAGTGGCAGAAGATCAGTCAGACGCTTAATTGATTGTCAGTGGTGTTATGACTTGGGACGTACTATGCGGGGATCAAGAAGGGACGGCGGCGACCTTTGCTGTAGCCTGTACGTTGGCATCACGGCAGCGGTCCCTCGTGGTCGGTTGGAATCAAGACGAGAGGAGTAGGATGGAGTAGGTCAATTGGGTGCGTGCGGCGTGCTTACGCCACCGCTGCCTAAGACTAGCTCAACCAATTGACAATAAAAGTCTAAGCGAATGGCCAAAACCGACATCGATATCGCGTCCTCCCCCAACCTTCAGAGTTCAAACGTCCAACGTCCGAACGTCCTAAATCCAAAGTCCAAGGGATAAGAAACCGCGTCCGCCTCAGTGTTACTTTATCGATTGCGATTGCATTCATACGAAAACGAACACGAGCACGAGAAGATGACGATTGCGATGTCGGCCCGCTCGGAAAGCAAGATAGTCGTATCGGCTGACGGGACTGAGATCTACGCAAATGCCACCGGCGACCCATCGCAGCCCGCACTCGTTTTCATGCACGGGTTCTCCATGAGTTCCTTAGTTTTCGATGCCATCTTCGACGATCCCAAATGGTCGTCCCAAGTATACCTAGTGCGTGTCTCCCACAGCTCCTTCACCCTCTGCTTCTGCTTCTCCCTTCCCTCTCCCTGTCTCCCCTCTCCCTATCTCCCCGCGTGCTTGCACTTGCTGAGCACTCGCATGCGCACGCGCACGCTGCGTGATCGTGTTCAACCATCTCGATATTCATTCGATTACTCACTTTTCACCGTGCCACTATCCACAGGTACGATACGACATGCGCGGGCATGGGAGAAGCGGAAAACCTATTGACGAGGCTTCATGGGAGTCCAGACGCCTGTGCGACGACTTCGACGCAGTCCTGCAGGCTTTCAAGATCCAAAAGCCCATTGTCGTGGGATGGTGAGTTGTCGGCATATCCTCCAATTCCATCCACCCTTTCTCATCGTAACCGAAATGAAATCTTGATCCCCATTCATCGTGTTGTGTTGTGATGGAATGGCATTCCAGGAGTCTTGGAGGTGCGTTTCATCGATTAGCATCTAGGAAGGTTTCATGTCATTGACTACATTCAATTCGATTGTCGGTTGCGTGACATGCTTTGCATTGCGCTTGGTGCTATTTCCTGGTGTGCTATTATCAGCCACGAACATAACCGATATCCTAAGCTTCCACCCACCATCTTATCTAGCCGGGATCATTTACGTCGCAGCGTTGCCTTACATGGGCCCCGTGATGGCGAAAGTCGGCACTCCCGACATCTTGGGATGCCTTCCGGCCTTGATGCAAACGACTGACGTCGATGCCTTCCAAAACGCTGCGATATCGTTCATAGACCGCCTATCCTCATCGATGTCGCACAACTTGCGGCAAGCGTGCTTCGGAAATTATATGGTCCAACCTCGTGCGGTCACCCTTCGCCTGCTCACTCGTGTTCAGAGCGAAGAAGGGTTGCTACAGGCCGGGCGGAACGGAGGGTTGTCTATGTTGGCGGTACTTCCGAAGAAGGATCAGGTGGTGTATGGGGCCGAGACTCTGAAAGCGGTTGATGGGTGGAAGAATCTGCATGTCGAGGAGCTGGACAACGGGGATCACATGCCTTGGTTATCAGAAGAGCTCGCCTTCAGAGAGGCTGTATTGCGTTGGACAAACGGAATTTTCCATGGATTGAAGGACTGAGCAATGCGGCCGACGATTGCCAGGTGAACGATACAAAGAGGCCGTGCATGGTGTACTTCTCCGCATTTCGATTACTTTTCTCTTCTGCAAGGCGGAAATAGATATGTTCCCGTTGAGCGTGATGGCTGATGACCTAGAAGCGTGTTTGCTTCTGCTTTCTTTGGAGAGCGATAGAGTTACGAGATTGAATCGCCGCGCGGGCAAGCTGGGCAGGGTAACTGTTGAAAAGTCACCACGATATGTCAACCCCAGTTGAACAGCGAGCCCGACGCCTGACGTACATACATACGCAAAAGTAAGCTTGAATAACGCTAAAGCTTGAATGAGGCTTCGCCAAGCGGATGGAGCTGAGCCCATGGACCAGGAAACCCGGGTGATATGTTCGACCAGGTACTTGAGGGGTCGAAGCGTGGTGCATGGGATGTCATCAAGAGGTTCGGATCGTTCGGGAATGCACCCGACAATGGCATGCTGAAGGGAGTGCCCGATCACGAGTTCCACGGCGTTGGCGTCGTCTGATCGGGTCCTAGCGGTCGTCTTACTTCCACCCGAGATCGATAAGGTATTTCAGGAAGAAGAGCCTTGCTCTCGTTCCCGTACTGTGCTCGAGCATGCTATTCCTGTTACGGTTTTGAAAGGAAATGCTCCCGATGGGCACTGAGCGGTCGCTGGGGGCCACGTCGATGCTGTGGGGTGGGCGGGTACAATAGCTACGGCATGCTCTCATCAGGTTAGTGTGCAGGTGTGCGCGAAGCGAATTGATAGGTATGGGGATGATGATTGGCAGTATAAGGATGATGTAACATCAAGATAGCCCGGGGCAAGCCGAATGCAGCCCAAACTTTATACCTTATAAGTCACTCGGAGCAGGAATCAGAATTCTGCATGGTAACTTAATCCTCAATGGCCACAGAGGAAGAGCGAGTTGCAAGGGTGTGTGTGAAGATATAGCGACTCGGATGCTCCGAGATGATCCAAGGAGGAGCCACATCTGGCGCACGTAGCTAAAGTGCATCGAATCTGGGAATCCGAGAGCAGGAACGCGAACCTCGGGTTTCGGGCCATACTTGCCACCTGCAGTGAAGTAACGTTCTCAGGACGTCAGGTTCTTGACAAGGTGGTCCCAACGGAAGACGTACAGATAGCTAGAAGTACAGCGGGATAAGCCCGTCGTTGAATTCTCGTCGTCGTCGCCGCCCGCAGTCCCCTCCAGCAGAAGCAGCACGGTCCTCGAGCGGCAACGGGGAGAAGGAGATGACGGTAGAAGAAGAGAAGAGGTGACAGGGGAAATGGATTCAAGCTCAGCGAGGTGTTTTCCTTGCCACGTGCCCCAGGTGCCGTATAGAGTGTTGTGTCGTATTTTGGCGTAAGGTAATACGGCCCATGTTGCTAGTTCAATGTCAGTTTCATACTCCCAGTGTCACTGTCCTTCTCACACTGGCACATCGACACGGTAAGGCCCTTGAGTGCTTTGCTCTGCTGCTGCTCACCCCCGGATTCGCTGATTTCTTTCCAAGGTCCCCGTCACAGTAGCTGGATCTGCACGGAAAGGTCCACCAAGCACTGAACGTGAACGGCAACCATTACCTTCTGCTATTTGAGGCCAGAAGGGGCACCGGTCAACTCATCTCGCCATCGTTAATCAGCCGCAGAAATTTCAGTCTCGTGTTGGCCAAGTAGTGCTGCAGTATAAAGTCCGACTGCCTCCCATTGTGATCCACCATCTTTCAACTCCTGCCGTCCAATCGCCTCTTGCACCGCACCTCTTCTTCTCCAAGGCTGCCTTCTTGACTCAGGGGGACAGCGCGCTCTCGACTTGACGCGCCTCGAATTCATCCGTTAATTGACTTCGATATTCTTCCGTGATTCAAGACGTAGGTATGTCCGCCGGTATATTCAGGCCGCCCATGCCCAATCAAGCCGTGGCGACTCTCCTCCTGATCGAGAACTCTCGGATAATGGCCAGCCTTTGGTCGGATCTACGTGATCATTACCTCCAACCCTTAGTGGAGACGCTCGAAAGGTCATACCCCCCTGTGCCAGTATGTACTTAGCAGGGAATCACTCTCAAAGATCAATAATGATCACCCTCGTAGACTACAATGTTCGTATTACCCAGTTTGCCCCCGACTGACGACCCGAGCTTGTATTCTGCAGTTCATCATCAGCCGAATAGGTTGCATAATGGGTTACGCGACATTCGTTTCAATTATGATCCAAGCAACCGCCTCACGCCTGCACGAATTAGTACAGGCATTGATGTACGTCTCCGAGGTACTACCCTTCCGTGACATCGATCAGACAAGGTTCATTTGTTACAGCTTCTCGCATCCACCAAATTCCAAGGGCAGGCAGCCGCGCTTCATCTCGTCATCGTAGCTGCGACAGCTCCATCAGAAGACCCAACCGGCCTGGAATTAGGTCTACCTCCCGAGGGAGGCTCAGTATGGCATCTCCTTGCCGAGAAGATGAGCCAGGTATATATCAAACATATGCCCACTAGGAGCTCCGAGGATTGATCTTATTGTCTATAGGCTGATATTCTGTGTCACATTGTCCTCGCATCGAGTCAAAACATGACCTCTTTAACGTCCATGTTTGATGAAACGGTAGGGCCATCGTTTAACCATCTAAGGCATCTGACACCCACCCGATCCTCGAATAGATACGCTTACAGAAGAACGTGGAAGTCGCACCTTGGTTTCCTACGGACCAAGAGGGCTATATAACCCGGCTGTCTTCAAGGCCTGGCCATCAAGGCTATTCTCACCTAGGTTCGTTGGCGCCCGCTCTGTACACACCCATCTCTAGCTGATAAAATCGGAAATTCCACCCGAAAATCAACTAATAGTCTCCGCTCCCTATAGTCCTGTACGTAACAACTCCGTCTTTAGCAAGCAACATTTGTGACTGATTATATACACAGCCACCTCTTCCTCGCTCCCCCCAAGATATTCACAACGCCACCAACTCAATGCACCACCAAGAGCAGCTTGCAGCGCTAACGACGGTAAAAGTCGAGGCATCGCCTTCCACCAGCCTGGTCTCCCAACTCCAGCAAGTACACGGATTGACGAAGAAAAAGGTGTACGGTACCAAACCAGCTAGGCAGCCATTTTTCCGAGACGAGCGACCGCCAGCGCAGCACCCAGTGCCCTTGCCACTGAAGCTAGCATCCATTCCTCCTGCAATAATCGATGTACCCACCCAAGCCGCCACCTCGCCTCAACCGCGAGACGGCCGGGCACCATCTCATTCTAGGGTCGATCGCCTCATGCGCCTGAACCAGGGCAGTCCCACCGATCAACATCCTCGCTTGCGAGGCCGTTGGTCTCGACGAGGTTCGCGCTTGTCCTCGCCCGAGGGTGACACGCTTCCCTCACCTGGATCGTTATCTTCGCTTAGCGAGATGTCGTCAGCCACGAGCTACTTCTCGTCAACCGTGCCATCGCCTGTTTCACCCTCTGCAACGATCGACGACGTCTATCAGGTTCAACCCATCATCCAGACAACGAGTCCTGGGCTGATGATGCCTGGAGACGGTGGGGTAATCCCTGAGCCACCATGGCTCCAGCATCAACAGCAGCATGGATTCCCTGAGGCCGCCGCTTACTCAACTAAACCTCGCCAAGCTCCTCGTGCGGTACTGCCAGCCAACCACAATGGCGCTATGGTTACAGATCAACCGTACTACCACACCACATTGCAATACAATTACACGACGAGTCCTTCCACCCCTAGCCTAAATCCTTACGATCCGGCGAGACCCCCCACACTCTCCGAAGAACAACAGCACCTTCCCAGCTCTCCCCAAGATATGGGTATGCCGGCACCAGCCTCACGCCGTACGACAGCACCACTCTCTGGAAAGGCGCCTCCTTCACACGCTTCGGTTGCTGAGCGAGTGCCACGCTCTAAATCCTTTTCGAAGTCGGCTATGATTCTTCCTGCTTCTTCGCTGGATCTGAACTTTGACACTCTCCCTCCGTTGTCGCCTGAGGATGGGGATAGACCTTTCTTCATCTTTGAGCAAAACCAGTCGGATCCCCCTCCAACCCCGACGGCTCTCTTCAACAGCTCCATGGTGACTCGAGGCTCGATACAGCAACAAACAGAGCCGCTAGTGCGCGACTACCGACCCTATGAGGCAGACCAACGGCGAATTATCTCGTCGCCGTCGCCGCAGACGACCCCACCCATGTCCTATCACGATCATGTTGGCTTCTACCAGTCAAACTACTCGCAACAGTATACAAGAGAAAACACTGACTACATTCAGCCGGTGGTCAACACCAGCTCGTCTCTCACTGGCTGGGCTGGCTGAAACCTCACGCCATAACGTTATGTAAAAAATCATCGCATGCATGCTTTCCAACGGCTTTCGGTTTACCTGTTTCGCCTTCTGCTTTCGCTTTTTTGGGTGCTCTGGTTTCATTCGTGGACTGCATGCTTCCCATTTCAAATCCAAATTCCTGATGCTTGTTTTACAGTTCTCCGACCGCTCGCTTGCTCTCATCACCCATGTTTTCCGTCCAGACTCAACTAGCTTTACCATCGATTGGACCTTTCATTTCACGCCCTAACATTGTAATTTATCTCGATCTCATCCTGTACTCCGTCCGCACGACATTGTCACCGCATGCGGGATGTATCACATCTCTCACCTGTAATCTGTTTTCATTACCAACTAAAACTGGCGGAGGGATTCGAGTGTTGAGCATCGTGTTGAACCACCTGCACCTTTGAGAACGTTCCTTGTGCCGAGTCGGATGATCCGCAACCCTTCACATACTGTACATGGTTATGCGAGATCGAAAATTAAGCACAATCTGTGGGGGAAGGGTAGCCCAATGCCATGTAACTGTAAGCGGATGTTTGAGATCGCATCGGGCAAGGAGACGATATGATACAGCGAGCACATGTAAAACAACAACGGCTTCGAATACATATCAGACCTGAACGTTGAGCTATCCTCTTTTACTGAGATTGCTCCGAGTAAACCTGTGCGCAACGTGAAGGGTTAGCATCAACATTGAAAATCAAGGAAATGAGGTACCTTAATCGTCTTATCGGCGCCTCCTGTGATTAAACGGGTACCAGTCACATCAAACGTGGAACAAAATACGCCGGCTTCAGCTTCGAGAGAGCCAGGTTGGGGAACATCTTCCATATTTTGGAAAGCGATCCCTGTATCGTAGTCCCACAGAGAAAGGGTCCCGTTATCCCCTAGAAGACGGAAGAGGGAGTATTGGTCAATGAAGCTTTCCTCGATAACGATAAAATGATAACGGCAGGAAAGGGTCTTCTACCTCCAGAAAAGAAGACACCCTCGGCGTTGACCGAAAGCGTGTTGATAATCGCATTATGTCCACCGAAATTGAAGACGAAGGTGCCCTCCGGGCACTTCCACTTCTTTATATTGTTTCCACCAGCGGAGCCAGAGGCGAACGAATATTCCGTTGGATGGATCGCAAGGGCGCGAACAGATTTCTTGTGATGAGTGAGGGTCACCATTGTCTTTCCTGCTGCGAGATCCCACAACCTGAATTCAGCCCCATCAGTTACTGGGCGTTTGGTGTCTAGGCAGAAGGAGGTCCTCACCGTATTGTAGAGTCCATACTCCCAGTGATCACCTGAGGGTCGGATTCTTGGCATTTGACGTCGGCGACTGTCGCGGTGTGACCAGCAAGAACGTGTATTTGTGCCTTTGTCCGCATGTCCCATACACGCGCAGAGGCATCTCTACCAGCAGTAACCAAGACATCAAGGGTAGGGTGAAGTGACAGGGAATAAACGCCAGATAGATGACCGTGGTAGTGCCGTATGACTTTGTTAGCTTCCAAGTCCCAGCATTTAACCATCTACGGGGATACATGAGTTATGCTGAAGCAAATGATGAAAAGGCGACTCACCTTGTCCTCTCCGCAGCTGAACAGATAGGGGTGACGCGATGATACCGCAAGTCCCCTTACGGTGGAAATGTGACCCGTCAAAGAAAGCTTCAACTCTCCCGAGGCCAAGTCCCACACTTTGATCACTCGGTCCCCTGCCCCAGTAGCAAACCACTGATTGCCTGGCTCCACAGCAACGCTCCGCACCCATCCCAAATGCCCAGAAATCACACGTGTGAGCTTCCACGGAGGATGATATGTTGGTTTTATGGTACGTGTCGTCTTGTGCAATGTCAGGGCTTGCGAAAGTTGGGATGAAGAGGTGAAAGTGGATGGCTGCGGTGTCGGCGTGTTGTCGATTTGCGCAATAAGGCGTGATGTGTCTGTAGCTCCGGCTTTTATGGGGTAAGTTCGAGGTCATACGGCTGAGGTAGAACGCGAGAACGCACGTCCGGCAGTGATCATTTTCTGCGAAGGCTGTTTTGGTGCAGAGGGTCCAACAAGACCCTGCTTCGCAAGCAGAGGTCCAGGTAGCTGTTTGTAGTCCCTGTATTCATCGTTGATTTTCACTGCGAGTCGCATTCGCGCGCTACTCATTGTGAGCCATGGCCTGGAGGGTTCGGAAGTTTGGAGCTTAAGACAAAACTCACCTCTTCTCTTCGTCTCCCAAGCCCTCATCAGGACAAGACGCAAATATATCCCTCGTCCTCTTCGCAGCTCGTCGAAATACGGGATCTAATGGTGGTAATGCTGCTGTCGACATGTTTAACTTTTAGTGAAAGTGAAGGTGGTGGCGGCGAGTCTCACTGAGATCACAAACTGTAGACCGTGTGAAATAATTTGTGATCGTGAGACGTGTGCTTGCACTCTCGCTAATTCATTATTAATATAACGGCACCATTTGTGATCACGACAGTGGCATTGCTCTCATTTCGCGGCTTCCACGTCGATTCACCGTTCAAGTTCAGAATCCACGACCGCTAGCGCAAGCGAGATAGCTGCTCTGAAGCATGGCGTCTGACTCGTCTACATCGACGACGCCCGCGCTCTTGACGCCTGATTCTACTGGAGGTGGCATGTCCCTCCCAGTAGACCAATCAGTGAAGAAAGCTCGTCGGCAGACCGCATTCTACCCAAACATGAATGCCTCGAATAAGCCGCAGAAACCATTTAGCAAGAGCGCTGCGAAGCGCGAGAGTGTTATGGCGTTGGGCAGCATCGAGCACCTGCAGCACTACTTCACGAAGACCGGCATCGCTGCCAAACAGAGGTGAGCGATTCTACGCTGCGCAGATTCTGGCTTTACTATAAATTCAAATACTCAGCAATTTAGACAAGCCTAGGGCTGGGTTGGTACCAGCGATCGGTGGCTTAGCGAACATCAGTGTGGTGGACACTGACGCTCCTACAATGCAATTACCACCGTCCCCCGCTATCCCTAATGTACCGCGGTTAACGTTCCCGCCCTCACAGAAGCCAGCAGAGATAGACCCGGAGTCCCTGCTGCCCGGCGTAATCCGCGATCTCCAAGCAGTTGTCGAAGCATGGTCGATCGGACCTCCATCCTCGTCCCCCAATCTTACAGCCGCCGAATCTTCCGCCGAAGTAGACGTCCTCAATCTACTTCAAATCACAACGCAAACAATTCGATCGTCACGCAACTACGTTCTATCTCTGCCCGATGAATCTGCGGGTACTATACGAGCTCAATTCCGTGCGCGAACGTTAGGTCCTGGGAGAATCAGACCAACACCGAACAAACCTGCGGCATCCTCCTCGCAGCCTGATCCGCTCACGCTGATTAGGCGCTCGGCGTTGGAGGTGCTCAGCGTGTTGCGGGAACTGGAAGAGCGGGCTAGGGTGCCACTTAGCGACGAGGCATACGACGCACAAAGTGATGGCGGTGGAGGCAGCCTTGGGACTGATCATGCTCCATCACGAGTGGCTAGTCCCGTAGCATTGGCTACCGATGACGATGACGGACATCTCCATGTTGGTGACACCTCAGTGACCTTCTCCTTGGTCCAAGTACAAGGACGATACGAATCAGTGCCCGTATGGGAGGATGAAGAAGATCTTTCATTATTCCCAGAAGAAGATGTAGCCGAGAAAAAGGAACGATGGGATGAGCGTCTCGTTCTTGGCGGAGGTTGGTTGTACAAACCAGACATCACGATGGGCGAACTGGCGAAGGAGAGGATGGCGGTCAGGGCGTATGTGGATGTTGTTGATAATGTATTATTTGAAGGCGAGAAAGAGGGGAGCAATGAGCGTGGTTGGGAGCGAAGGGCGGCGAAGAAGATCAGGTCTCGGTCGAAAGGGCGGAGAAGAGTCAGTGCTGGTGATGGGGACAGCGGTGGGAGGGGAGGGATGACGAGGAGCTTGTTGTCATCGGATGACATAGGCGGTGGGAGGAGGAGAGTGTCCACGGGAATGGTCGATGCCTTGGGAGGGTTGTCCCTGACAGGGGAAGCGGAAGAAGCGAGCGAGGGCGATGCTAATGAAGGGACACCACAACCACAGCATCTGGGTCAGATCGCAGAGTCACCTGAACCAGACGATCCAGAGGCGTTTGCGCCTGAAGAATTAGAAGACGAAGATCTCCCATCTTGGGCCCGACGCAAGGAATTCATGGGCGATAACTTAGGTGAGTCGGATCTACTACTGGGTTTCTCATAACATCATCGTTAGCCGTTTAACCTTTCTACCGTCACTTCGGGAATGTTTGAACGATGGAAATATTGTCCTGATGCTTACATGTTTTGATTAATTATCCAGGGCGCGCCCGTGCTATGCTATTATCCTCCCTGCCTTCGTCATTGCATTACGCGTTAGGTTCAGCTTCCCTATCCAGGGCAGATCTGCTCAACGCCCTCTCATCCGGCCAACTCCTCTGCATCGCGTACAACACACGTGTTCGTAAATCAAGGCAGCCATGGGGGTATATCGACCATAACGCCATACACGATATCTTGGAACTCGAGCGGGCTGGCGAAGGGGAAAGTGGTGGTGGTGGTGGTGGCGGCGGCAGCGAAGTGGGTGAAGGTATGAAGAAAGGGTGGACATTCAGACGCACGGATAATCTGATTTTGTGGGCTGGGTAAACTTTTCTTCCTTTTCCTATGTTGTTCACTTACCGATGTTTTCGATAGGGCTTTAAAACTACGATACCTACTGCCAATACATATCCCACCAGCCCACTCCAGTCATTCCAACGCTAACAAACCCCTCCCAGCCATCCCGAAACCCTCTTCAACCTCGTCAACACCAAGTCACCCTCCCGTTGCCCCGCTGACTTTCGACCCTAAGCTCATCGCACGCAAGGAAGAGGGCTGGGAGAATATGCTCGAAGCAGTCTTGGATCGATGGATCGAGGCGATCGTTGAGGAACGGAGGAATAACATTCAATGGATGAGAGAGTAACCTCGCCTTAGGCTACAGCCGCCGCCTCGCCAGCTCGAGAGTTTTGAATACCTTCTTGTTTGTTGTGTATACCCCAAACCTAGCCATCACGCCCGTCGATACCAATGGATGTATCTATCTGCCCACAATGTTTTCCTACTTATACTATTCATTTACATAATACTATCAATTTGACGGGTTGGTTATGGATTCACTGAGCGACTCGAGCAGGAGGTCAATACCTTTTCATTGGGAATCTAACGAGCGCTCGGAGGCACGCCTCTGACTTCGTTAGGAACTCCGCGTTGGCTCCGCGTGGACAGTACATGTCATTCAAGGAGGGTGTACATAACACTGACCCACGGGTATGAGTGGAGTCTGGGTTGAGTCTGAGTCAAGTCTGGCTAGACTCTTGGACTCTGAGTAGACTCTGAGTAGAGTCTATCTAACTCTGACTTAACTGGATAGACTCTACACAGAGTCTACTCAGACTACTGTACTATTTCGCTCAAGTGTTCACGCACTGTGACACGTTACACAAGGGTGTTCAAAAGTAAAGTGTTCACATGAAGTCCCACGCGCCTTTTAAGGCAAATTTGGTGGCTTAGCGCTCATACAGCCGAAGGCCGGCATACAAAAATGGTGATTTTCTCGGTATTTTGGGTTTGTGACGCGTTACAGCACACATTGAAGTGTTCATTTGAAGGACTCTGTTATCCGTTACTGAACACTTAAGCGAAATAGTACAGTACAGTTGGACTCCACTCATCCAGAGTTGGTTCAGACTGTGTTCAGATTGGATTTAGATCTAGCAAGAATCTAGACAGAGTTCATGTGACGGGAGCCGGAGGGTCACGCCACACGTTGAGGCAGTCCAAAATATGATAGGGATAACGCTAGATTGGAGTACGCTAGGGATACAGTAGGACATGGGGGTTTATATACTGTAGGACTAGGGTACAGGGTGTAGGTAAATAGACAGGTGAGGGTAATCGTAGCGAGTCCTCGATGAGCGACAATCTAAGAAATAAACGAGCGGGATCGGGGATGAGAATAAGTCCGTTGGGGATCGGGCGAAGCCCGAGGCGTCACATACGCCCTTCTACGGTTTTGCAGAAACCGTACATCTAGGTAGAAGGCTCGGAAGCCTGGGAGAGATCATCGTCGATGTCGATCAACATGTTGGCAGGGACAGCGGCGACGGCAGCATACATGGCTAGTTCTTCCTCACGAGAGAGGGGTGGCAAGGTGCTACCCGAGGCAATAGGCGGGGAAGGTGTAGTGTGAGCAGATGCGGGGGTAGGCGGAGCGGTGCGAATGAATTCTGCGTAGGCAGAGTGGCGTGCTGCCTGTTTTTGAGCTTTCTCAGCGTGTCTAGCCTGGATAGCGGCTTCCTTGCGGCACTTGGCACGGAGGTTTTGGCCTAGCTGGTCGATCATGACCTCGCTTACGATGAGCATCTGGTTGGGGGTGAATGTCGCGGGCATGAAACCGGATAGGCTGGGAAGCGATGAGGTTACGACGGGGGAGGGAGCCGGTGGTGGCATGCTGCGGGGAAGGGTGGTGTCCCGAGCGTATGGCTTTTTGTGTTTGGGAATGGGGGTAGCCATGACACGAGCAGTGGCGGGGTGGAACTACCTCCTGGAATGACGGCTTGTAGCCCTTTTTGAGGTCCACTGATGAGGACAGCTCCGTTATCGTCGAATACCGAGAACTTCGTGTGAACGTTCGGTTCGGTGTTGTAGATGCGCGCAAAATCGAAATAGCCCGCGGGGGAGGCATCTGAGCTGGATTTGTTTCCCTTGCGGAGGGCGCGATCAAACTTGACGAACTCGGCGATTTGTTCGAGGGTATAGGTGGTGACGTATCCGGCGACGGGATCTTTTTGAGTGAACTGGGTTTGGCCGGTGCGTATGATGTGGACGAAGGATTGTGACATGTTGTTGGCGTATCGACGAGGTACTGCGGGTAGTGGGAATATGGCGAGGAGGAAATAATTACGAAGGGGCGTCGAGCGGGTGGTTATAAGTAACCGAGCGGGTGGGGAATCAGATTGTAGGGAGAGGGATCCTGCAAAAACTTGAGGATCATCGTTAGGTGGTTGTCCCGTTCCGACAGGTAGTTTACGTATGGTAGATGCTCCGAGGGCTTCCAAGTATGTGTCAAGAGCCTGGAGATGGCTGACTTGATGATATGGGAGCCACGTAATATCACCAGACGTCCATTCGACTTCAAACGTTGCGTCGGTTTTGGATCCGTGGTGATTCACGATTTTGTTAACAGCCCATTCTGGTTCTACCGTGTCAGGATCGTCGGTGAGCTGATTGTGCAATCGTCCTGGGAAGAGTCGGTCGTCGTTCGGGACGTGAGCGTGTAATAACGACGCATGAAACGCGTTGTGGACACCACGTTGTCGTAGATGAGTCGGGAGATCCAGCTGGTACGTGTTGTTCTGGAAGTCGCGAGTGATGGCGTACGGCCCGATGTATTTGGGTACGAATTTCCGCGCCAGTCCCTTGGGAAATGATATATTTTTGGTGCTGACGTAGACCAGGTCGCTCTCCCTAAACGGGGATGCTCGTCGGTGTCGATTCGCATCTCGAGTTTGTTTGACGCGAGCCGCAAGAATGCTATCGTGGGCTGTCATAACCGCGTGTTTTAGCCTTTGCGCGAAGTCGCGGACGCCCGGGAATTCAGATGTTTTAGGGGAGTCCCAAATAAATGGTCTGGGCATTCGGCCAGCGTTGAGGAAGAATGGGGCATAGCCCGTACTTTCAGATCGAGATATGTTGATGGCGAATTCTATCGCAGGTAGTTTGGATACCCAATCCTTCTGGGATGGGTGGATGCATTGACGTATCATCGTGGTAAGAGTTCGGTTTGCACGTTCTGTCGATCCATCGGACTCGGGGTGGTAGGCACTCGACATGTTGAGCTTCGAACCGATCAATCGGTGAAGATGTTGCCAGAAGTGGCTCGTAAATAGGACGTCCCGATCACTGATGATTCTTTTCGGGAGTCCGTGGAGCTTGTATACTTCGGAGAAAACGAGTTCGGCGATGTTCTTGGCTGTGTACGTGGTTCTGCTAGGCACTAAATGAACCATGGCTGTAAGAAGATCGATAACGACTGTGATTGAGTCGTAAGTCGCATCGCAGTTGCTTGATTCGGGCAGCGGGCCAACGAAGTCTATTCCGATGGCTTCCCAAGGATGAGAGGCAACTGGTAACGGGTTCAGTAGTCCATAGGGTTTCTGGTTATTGGGCTTACTACGTTTGCAGGTTACGCAGGATTCGCAGAATGAGCGAGTGTCTGGAACCAAAGTTTTCCACCAAACGCTATCTCGTAGGTAGTCCACGGTTCTGGAGGTACTGAGGTGCGCTAGTAACGAGTGGGCTTCTCCTATTATGATTTCTCGGAGGTTGCGCCCTTCATGTTTGACATGGGGAATACAGAGGACTGTCCGGTCCTTGTCGTTTAGGTAAACTAGGCCGTTGGCTACCACAAAGTTGCGGAAGTCTTTAGGTTTGTCAATTATTGCCTTGAAGAATGGGTCTTCGAGGTATCTGAAACGAATCATACTGACGATGTCGAGACCTAGTGCGCTTTCCGTGATAATGTGGAGCAGCGAAGGTGGGAGTGCGGGTACGGCATCCTCCTGGGCCGTTGGTTCAACTTCGTCCAATTGGGGTAAGTCCGTAACGGGTATTTCGTCTGGTATCCCGCCCTTCTTCCGTTTGTAAGAGGTCTTACGAAGGGAACCTTCTTCGTCGATAGAGGGTAGTTCTTGGCCTAGCCCAGCCAGTAACGCGCCCTTCTCAGTAAGTTTTCGGTTCGTACGAAGACTGTAGCGTGGTTCTAATGACATGGACGCCATTTCACCTTCCAGCCCAGTTAGCACAGGAACTGACACTGAACGTTTATCTAGTTCGTCGTTGTCAATCACATCGTGATAGGTGTATTCACTCCTGGCACGTTCCGTTCCAGGGGCTTCATTTGAATATATGCGTGATAGCGCGTCGCTTAGGACGTTCTCTGTTCCTGCAATATACACCGGGGTGAAGTCGAACTCCGAGATTTTCTCCATCCAACGTGCTTGGCGTCCCGTGAGGTTCTTCTGTGTCAACAGATGGATCAACCCCTTGTGGTCCGTTAACCACTGGAACTTAACACCTTGTAAGATGTCCCGATGTCTTAGCATAGTTTCAACACCTGCTAACATTTCGATCTCATGCACAGCGTAGCTCTGCTGTGCTGAATTTAGTTTGGCTGAATAGAAGGCAGCGACATTAGCCGTTTTCCAGTCAGGTCCCTGGCTCACTACGCCAGCGACACCAGTAATACATCCGTCAGTTACCATCCAGACGGGTGGTTTATCTTTCCCATACTGTAATGGCTTGCGGCGATGGTTGTGTGATGCTTCCACCAAGTGTTTGATGTCTTCAAACGCTCGTTGATGGGTGGGTTCCCATCGGAACAGTACTGTATCACCGGTTAATGCTGACAGAATTCCCATAGGGATGCGTATGCGTGCTACGTCGTCCGCGAGGTATCCCACAGCACCCAGAAATCCTCGTAATAGGTTTCGGTTGGTGGGAGTTTTCCACTTGGCCACCGAGTCCACTTTGTGAGGGTCCATGCGGATTCCATCTTGGTCAATGATGCAACCCAGGATCTTCATTTCAGCGCATAGGAACTGGAGCTTCTTTGCTGAGAGGTACAGCTTCTCGCGTTTCAGGATATCGAGCACAATTTTAACATGTTTAACATGATCTTCCAGGGTATTTGAGAAGATAACAATATCATCCAGGTATACATACATGAAGACACCCAAGTACGGCGCGAACAGATGGTTCATCAGGGCCTGATAGGTCGCGGGACCATTACAATCCCCTTGCTGCAACACTTCTGATAGCATTGTTCCATCCGGCGTTGTCATCGCCATTCGACAGACATGTTCGGGTATGATACATATATTCTCGTAGGCATTCTGACCGTCTACTAACGACCAGTACTTTGCCCTAGCCACACACCGTATTAACCCTTCAATGACGGGCAGCGGCGAGGACATTTTGAGCGTGTTCGCATTGCGTTCACGTAGGTCAGTTACACACCGTAGCTGATCTGTTCCAGGTTTGTAGATCAGCAGCATGGGTACTGCGTTTCCAGCAGTGGATACCTTCCAGCGCCCGGTGCGAATGTAAGCAGCATGTTTTATGTTCCATTGCTTATGAAGAGGTTCAGGACACCTTGACGGTCGCCAATGGTATACTTTGGTTTCATCGATCAGCGGAATCGTGTGGTTGATTGCTCGTAGAGGAGGTAAGGGAGTCTCTTCGGCAGATTTACAGATTGGTGCAGCGTACTGACGAAGTTCCTCTCTGATTCTTTCTAGATTTCCTTCGTGAAGGCTCATGGCTTGGGACGACAGAGTCGAGACACCCGTGCCCTTCAGAGGTTGCGAACTCGAGCTCCCAACGGAGACATTCACAGGGTTAATCCCAAAGGTTACCTGGTGCTGGTACAGCCAGGGTGTCCCCAGGATCATGTCGTAGTTGGACAGATTTATTACGTCGAAGTAGCGTTCTTCTGCGATGTTCTGGTACATCATTTTGGCACGACATCCGTAGTTGATTTTTGACCGAGATCCCTGTACAGCCAGTTGTACTGCGAGCGGGTTCTGGAGTTGAATCTTTTTCAGCCTGAGTTGTTCGACCAGCGTCGTCGAGATGAAATCTCCCAGTGATCCGGAATCAATCAGAGCTCGCGCTGGATGTCCGTTCACGTTGACTGTAATCGTGACGGGTTTGGGAACCATACGGCTGTAATCCCGGGTGACTGCAGAGTTGCGTTGAAGGGATGCGTAGGTTCCCACTTTCACTTGTTGTCCAAACAACTCAAGATGTTCTAATGAGGTATCAGATTCGCTGGCAACTTGCCTGGCTGCGTCCAATTGCTCGAAGCCATCTATGAGGCGTAACACGAATTCTACGAGATCTGGGTCATCATCATTCTGGCACATGGTGAAGAATTGCCCCAAGTCTGCATCCTCCGGATCGTCATCGAGGATGAGCCAGGCTCTCTCAGTCTGGCGGGTTACCCATCCTACAATATTGAATTGTGGGTTTTGAAGATGGATCCAATTCAGATCGTGGATTAAACCAGTCAATGAGTCGGTGATGGACACCGTTTCGATATCCTCATTCCATTTGGCGGAGAACCGACTGGGGTCCAGGTCAGCCTCCTTTCCTTCTGGTCGAAGGCGCTCAGGGTATGGTCCTTCAGCAGACAGGGATGTTTGGATCATGTTGGCCATAATATCGCCAATGCTGCCAGCTGCAGCGTACTTACGAACCGTGGTTCGGGGCTGCTCATGTCTGTGCGATGCGGATCGCGAGCCAGTGGATGAAATTGAACCGGGGGTTCATTAATTGTTGAATAGGTAAGTATTCGTAATGTTCGGTCTGGAGGTGATCCTCCACAACGACCTCGTCGTCTGATATCTGCATGATAGAGAATCAATGGTCATCCCAGAAATCACGGAGGGGCGGGAACACCGAGTCCCCAGGGAAGGTGAGACCACCGTGTTCGTTTAGCATGTTTTCACATGCGCTGGTGTAGAAGCTGATCAGCCCGGCTTGCGCTGGACTGGTAGTAGGAATCAAGCCATCAGAGTCAGC
Source organism: Pleurotus tuoliensis (assembly GCA_036872985.1). Lineage (NCBI taxonomy): Eukaryota > Fungi > Basidiomycota > Agaricomycetes > Agaricales > Pleurotaceae > Pleurotus > Pleurotus tuoliensis. The sequence goes on along the minus strand of JAYMDH010000011.1, from coordinate 1,422,884 downwards.
GGGGTTGGTTACGAACCCCACACTTCCAACTGGCAGTACGTCTAGGTTCTCGTCGTCGAGGTCCACGGCTTCATGGAGCTCCTCGGTCTCCTCAATGAAGGCCATGTCCATCCCGTGCATAGGTAGCCCCGGAGGGCCACGAGATGTGGACTGGTTGCGCACAGTGTGAGCCTTAGGGCATTGTCGGGATACGTGTCCCGTTTCCTTGCACCGGAAGCACCGTCCTTCGGATCTAAGACGAGTGACTTCTTCTTCTGAGAGTCGAGGCTTCTCAGGTCGAGGTTGGTTGTTTCCACCATTTCCTCGTGGTGGGTTATTGCGCTGATTGCTTTGGTTGTTGTTAGATCCAGATTGGTTTTTCTGGAACGACTTAGGCGGGTTCTTTTGGAACGGTTTGTTCTGACCTCGGGGCTGGGAGGGTTCTCCGCCCTTCCGATCGTTATTGTCTCGAGTGTCTCGAGTATTGCCATTTCGATGGACGACAACGGACTGCGCGATTTCGATTACCTCGGCAGCCATGACCACTTCTTCCCATGAGGAGGTCTCAGGGTTTCGTCGATCCTTCCAGAGATCCTGCTGGATGGACGATCTCAGTCCGAACCAGAGGGTGTTAACCTTATCTCGTTCCGAGATCTCCCCGATGATGGTAAATAGCTCTATTAGTTCTGAAACATATTCCTTGACAGTCTTTCCGTTCTGATACAGGTTTTTAAGCTTCTTTCGTTGCTTCGAAATATAATTCGTTGGGAAACAATAATCAAACAAGGACGTGAAGAACATATCGAGCGTCCATTCACTCGCATTGAACGCGACCTGTCGTATGTAAAACGTATAGGCCGTTCCCTGAAGATAGCGCGATAGTTTTTCCACCTGGTGCTTGCGGCGAACCCGTCCTTCTTCGACGTAACTCTTGGATTCTCGCATGAAGCGGTAGAACGTCTGGCTGTCAGCACTCCCGTCATAGGGTTCCGGAGGCGTTGGTTTTATCAAGCACGACCGCTTCTTTGAATCTCGATACTGCTTCTTTTTCGTAGCTCGACGTCGAGATCGGTAGTTATCTGAACTACTCTCCGAATCACTGGGTTCTTCTGAAGACGATGATTGTGGGTCATCGGGATCGTATGATCCATCGGACAATGGGTCAGGATCGTCGTTAGGATGGCTCTTGGTTGGTTGGTGCCGGAATGCACGACCAAGGTAACTGTCTGCTGGGAGTTGTTTGCTGGGTCGTAGATGGGCGTGCTCCTCTCGGGCAGGTGCTCCCTTGGAGGCCATGGAGGCCATGCCACGAGAGATGGATACAGGATCCGCCTGACGTGACATTACCCAGGCATGTTTTTTAGCAGCTTTATCTGACTGTTGTTCTCGCAGGTGAGCGTTCTCGGCTCGAATTGCTTTCAGCTCTCTCAATATTTCTAAATTGAGGGCCTCGGCGGTCGAGGGGGTGGGAACTGGTTTCGTGGGCATCGCAGGCAATACTGGACGATGGTTGATATCAAGGTAGTTTCTTTGACGCGCCTTCCATTCATTGTAGGCTTTTTCTTATACGTCAGGACGAGTCTCCTCTTCGTCGGAGAAGTGGATATTTCCCCAATTCCGAGGGTCTACGCCCTTTCCCTTATCCCTGGAGGGGCCGTCCCCAGGGTCTGCGAGCGGCTCATGGGCCCGAGCCTCATCTCGCACATTCTGATGCCGTTTGGCCAGCAGGTCTCTTTCAGCCTGGGTCATACTATCTTCGGCGGTTCTTACAGTGTTGGTTTGCTCACAACTTAATTCGGTACGAGCATTTCTTATGGCATTAATCTCTTCGTCAAGAGGTAATTGATTGTTTATATTTTCTTTATCAGAATTCTCCTCTTCCGAGGGTACTCGCTTTGCCACTACGTCGCTGTACGAGCGACGCCTGGGCTGGGCGGGGTGGACATCATCCCGTTCAGAGTCCGTAACTGCTGAACGTCGTGGTGGGGAAGGGGGAATGAACAAGGGAGACTCACCAGTGAGCTCCAGGTCGTCGGGGGTGGCAGCACGCGGTACAGCGCGACTGCGAGTAGCATAGGTTCGTGTCATAATGGTAAAATGGGGGAATGGGAAGTGGGTGCGGTGCGAGGCGAGTTGATCAGACTTGCGGTCGTCCGGCGTAGGTTGGTTTTATAGAGTTAAGAGAGTCGTAGCGTGGGGAGTATCAAAAATATGTGACGGGAGCTGGAGGGTCACGCCACACGTTGAGGCAGTCCAAAATATGATAGGGATAACGCTAGATTGGAGTACGCTAGGGATACAGTAGGACATGGGGGTTTATATACTGTAGGACTAGGGTACAGGGTGTAGGTAAATAGACAGGTGAGGGTAATCGTAGCGAGTCCTCGATGAGCGACGATCTAAGAAATAAACGAGCGGGATCGGGGATGAGAATAAGTCCGTTGGGGATCGGGCGAAGCCCGAGGCGTCACAGTTCACTCATACTGAATGACTCTGTTTGTCAGTTCACAGTCAAATAACTCAAAAAGTCATTTAAAAAGCAGTAGTTTGGAGTGCCACTGAGGTATGAAATAACCCAGAAGCTGACTCTTGACTCTAGTAAACTCAACCCATTACCTTCTTAACTTTGATGTGAGTTAGAGTAAACTTTGGTGGGTGCTTTTTACATAGGATGTCTTAAATTCAAATTTAAACATGGTATCTCTTGAATGTTGATTGCACTGAGTGAGCCCGACTCAGGCAATGATGTGCCCTTGAGACTAAATGTAGTGCCAAGGATTACATGATTTGTCTAGCTAGTTGTGATTTTACTAACTTGACCCCCAACTAGTAGTTGGGGATCCCGAACAGGGCCTCAGTGTATATTCCTAGACTAGGTAGATGCTAGCTATTATTTGCCATGCATCTAGAAGCGTGCATATTAGTTCCAAGAGGGTGTCACTAAAATAAATAAAGACCAGTGGTCAAGTTTTTATTTAAGCTGCCATTGTGTGAACCGACTGACCGACGTGGGAGCAAGCTTCCATATTTGTAACATCAATCACATGTATATCCATATTGGTATCAATTGGAACTCAGTGATGTTCCCACTCGATACGAGCAGCGCACTGCTCAAACACAACCACCAGCTCCTCCCCACTGTCGCACTCTACATACACCACTTCTTACTTTGGCTGAGAATCCCCATTACTCAGTCTACAGCTGTTGCACACACAGTTCTTTAGGCAGTGAGACATATCCAAGCAGGCAAGGTGGAACTGGAGCTGGAAGTTGGTATCAGCTTCCGTTGGACAAAGACTTACTACTACAGTACGCACCCATCTTGTTTGACATCCCAGACATTTGCACTCAATTACGCCCTCTTGACTGTTAATTTCCTCCTCAGTTACCTCGATCCCACAGCCTGTGCATTCTCTCAAGAAATCAAGGTTCTGTGCCCAGCGAGGACGACGTGAACCCACTTGTGGAATGTCAATCGTACATGGATTTTCACCCTCTGTTTCGTTATTAGCAGCTCTTGAAGTGTTTGAAACAGGTTCAGCCAAGTTTGGTGAAGTGGGATTGATGAGTGGCTATTCAATATAAGTGTTCATTGACTTACATTCAATCAATTTTGAATGTACTGTTGCATATGCCCCAGCTACGATGATGGTACCATTCGTTGCATGTTCCAATTCAATACTCCTTTCAATTGCAGGAACTCCCTCCGAGCTCCCTGCGATTCCACCAGCCTCTGGCGATTCCGATGCAATAACAGGTTCCAGCCCGCAATCCGAACAAGCTTTAAACTGGTGCTCAGTGCTGAAGTACTGAGGGCCACAGAATCATTGTCACTGATACCGTCCTCTGGTGATCGCCTACTCTCCTCCCTGTCCTGGCCACCTGTGTCATCACCTCCTTCAACATCTTCACCCGATTCCTCCTCGCTGCGGAGACTGCACATATCAGGACCCTTGTCATCGTGTGTGCTAGAATTTGTGCTAGTCAGATGGTCTTCGGGGTAAACACATATCAGTAGCTCATATTGGCGCATATTACCATGCCAAACTGCTTGAAGATTATCATCCCAACAACTTTACAACACAGGACAATTTGGTCAGGCAGCAGCCGATTTATGATACAGAAGGAGACCTGGTTTTGCCCTGGGAGTATTTCATGAAGTTGAATGAGGGGGCTGTAGTCTTCGTTGATGCCAGGCTCAACTTGGTAGAAATGAGACATAGATCTCTAGTGAGTCATCCACTCTATCGTCACAAAAGTGAGCAAGCATTAACACATCACATCTTATACAGGAGTGGCGCTTTTGGTTAAATTCCATGTACATTCTAAGATATGTATAGACTGGATAACAGTCAAACCTATGAACCTGCGAACCTGTGAACCTGCAGACCTGCAGACCTCCAAAATACGCACCTACAAACCATTTCCACTATCTGACCTGCTGCCTCTGCGTCAACTCTGTATATGGACTTTGGTCCTATACATGTGTGCCTAACTGGCCCTCAAGTTCAATACATTAGCTGAAGGTAACTAGATGTATTTAAAAATTATTGAAGCCACTGTCAGGTTCTGTACCTTGTTAATACATTTCTATAAGATATGGAACTCTGCTACTGAAACATAAAATTGAAAACAGGGGTTCAATACTACACCCTAAAGTATTTTACAGGAAATGGGGTTTGATACTTGAATAATACTTAAATTAAAATTACTAAAAAAGTATTGTGGTAAAGTATTGTAACAGATGGGTTTAGCTACTGGCTTAGTACTTACATAAGCATCACTCCTAGCCTTACTACCGTCACTACGCCTGTGTTTTGTCCATTATAGATTGGATCTAACGCACTTGTGACCACTTGAGAGGCTTAGGGGAGTTCAACCGTTACAAGTATCTTGCCACTCATGTTTCATACCTTTATGATAAGTCAATAATACTATATACAATGGTATCAAAGCAAATAATTTCATACTTGAATTTATACCTTACATAAAGGTAATGTTAAGGTATTTAGTTTACTTTTACAATACTTACTGCTAATACATGTTAAACCTATGCTACTGCAAGCGTTGTGAGAGTCTTCACCAAAAGGTGCCCCGCTAGGAGAAAGTAACCTCAGTGCATGCTTGCGAAAGGAGATGTTCGTGACAAATAGAGATACTCAAGGCCGATTACTAGTCAGCTATCTGTCGGAACCCTCTAGGTGATGTCGATTTTGTAAATTGATAGATGTTACGTGCTAAATGAAATGGCAGACTGTGTCAACATTTAGGAACAAATAACATCATCATAGATGCCGAGCTCCCAGGGCTCTCGCAAACCGATGTCCAAGTAAATTATGAAGCCGGTGTTTGTAAGGAATCCAATCCCCTACGACATCTTTCCCCTGTCCCTTGACTCTTAAATATGGTCATATGATCGCTGTTCCCCTCATATACAGAAGTCGCATACTTACTTCTTACTTCCTTCTTGTATCTTCCCATCACCTTTACATGAATACACCCACATGTTTGATCCTTTCACTCCATTCTGTTCTTAAGTTTTGTCACCTTCAGGTGTCTTCTAGTGTTCTGCACTTATTTACAGAGAAGACCGATGAAGGGGGTTTACCAGATCTCCAGAGAACATATGCTGGGTCCCTTAGAGTAAGTCTGCAGAATGTGAGAGTTTAGGTTTACCATATTTTTGTTACTGACCTCCTCTTCTCAGTCTAATCAAATCATATGCAGCATGTCTGAAGGCTTCTTGACAATAATACTCAAACACAACAAGAACATAGAACCACTAGATACCCCAGCCAGAGAATGTCTGCAGATAAATGGTAATGCCTTTTGTAACAACAATAGACACATGACTGATTGTAGTGCAGATAAATTACCATCTGCATTTGTCTAAAAGACTTGAGCCCACCCTGAACTTTGCTTCATTCAGATATCCCCAATCCACAATACATCATGTTTGGTACAGTACACATCATATACATCATGCCCTGCTTAGAATCTGTCACATCACACACTGCTGTTGAATGTACATCTGCCATGTTGTTGTAAGGGCAACCTCAAGATGGCCAACAGCGTGAACCTAGCAGAGGGAGAATCCAAAGAGAACAAGATAAGGATTCTCCATGCTAGGAAGCAAAGTATGTACTGCAGAAGCATGGGAGAAAGGTGAGAGAACTGTATAGTACACCCACCACAAGTCCAGAGAATATCACAAGGTACAAGGAGGTGAATGTGACAATGAGGTGAAGGGAATATGCAAGAGTCATGCCAGCGACCTGGGAAAGTGTGAAGGGGAAGTAATGAAGTGGGGGAAGAAGGTATAGGTCACCCGGATGTGCCCTGAAGTGTATACGTGCGTCCGAAGCACCTCTGGGCATGCCCAAGTGCAGCCAAGCATGGCTGAGCGAATCCGGACTGTGGGAAATACATTGGATGCATTGGATGTGGCTCGGATGTATGGTAGGATGGAAATGGAGTGAAAGGAAAGTAAATAAGAGTCTGTGGAGTCAAATGAAGAGAGAGGAATGAAGAGGGAGGGAAAGAAACAGGGGGAAAGAAGAAGATAGGAGTGTCCCCTTACAGTTGTCCTCTGTACATCACTGTTGACTACATAAATCAGATTAGATGGTCTTTGTTGATACAAACGATCAGCGTAGAGTTGAAAAAATTTAAGACAGCTGTGTTGGTCCATCATCTGCCAAAGTTTGACTCTGACTTGTCCTAATGCTGATTTAATGAAGAATGAGGTCTATTGCATATGGCAGTCTCATCTGACACTTAGTTCGACTACAAACATGGAGAACTTGCAATGATTTTCTTCTTATTGCATTAGTAATATGTGGGATGTGCTAAGTCAACAAAAGCGGATCGGAGTCTGAATCAGTCACAGTTTTTGAATGAGACATTACGGAATATGCCAGATATCCGTATAAGGAAGGATTCGTAACCTGGGCATGTAGCACATGGCCCACACCCACAAGTTGTACCAGAGATCTATGACTGATTAGTATGATCTCTTCATCCTTCACAGACATACCTCTGCTTCGGCCATAGAGAGCTTGTTCCGGTGGGAACCTGTGAGCTGTTATATGAATTTGGCCTAACTTTCACCCCTTCTGCCAGCTTATGCACATGTATTCTTTGTTTACTTGAGTAGTTACAACCAAATAATCACCCTTGTACTCTTCATATGATGGTTTGGGGCATTCTAAATGGCTTATACTGCTAATGAATCTCTCAAATGCCCTCCTCTGATGTTAAATACTGTAAGAAAAAAGTACGGTCTGATAATATTTTACTAGCTCAACCTGACCATGCTTGCGTTGGGCGCTAAATTACTGACACCCCTTGATTAGTTCTCATCAATACCCATGAGAATTAGGCGCGCGCCATGTCAGCAAGCCTCCAGTTGATGGAAGTTGAACGACCTTCACCAAATTACGGTCGTAAAACATCAAATCTCCACCAAAAGTGCCATTTTCTTGGCGCCAACCAACTACGGCAAGCAGAATCTTATACTTCTCATGACTCAGAATATTGGAAAAGGGACCAGTTCGTTCAGAAAGAAAATCGAAGTGGCCTCCAAAGAGCGAGAAATTTGTTTGTTCTTGTTTGCGCGGGCCTTGAACCCTTTAGAGGATGATTCCCAGTGAAAAGTCGGTCGATTGGGAGCGACTGATAGCGAGACTGATCGTGTGAATCGTGTGAGACCAATTGAAATATCTTATGATCAATTATTGTTTGTAGAACATGTACATCGTTGGATTCAAATTAACTTCCTTACATTCAAAGAGACTGAATCGTAGGCTACGTTCCTCAAATGTGTCTTTCAATTTTGAACTTCATGTCATTTCTTGTTGGCCTCACGTGCACAATCCGTCTCATGGTAAGCTCTGGTAAGCTGAGTTATAACTTGAAACTTGCCTCCATCTCCCATGCATCCCCAATTACTCGGACTAGCGGCGACGACGAAGGTACACCAGCACGAAGCACGACATAAAGTGATGTAGTTCTCAAGTCTTCAGAAGCTACCAGGACTCACGCGCCTCCGTCAATACCTTTGTCAGAGTACGGACTCGCCAACAGGAACATCAACGGAGGGAATGTGATGGTCAGTACTTTGACTGATCCGCATATATCCACCTTATCCTTGTCTTCAAGTGGCATACGACCTGCAGGAGAGGCAGGGTAGCTCTGGCCTCATTGGACTCTGAGTGCAAGTCTCAATGCAAGGAGCATGGAATCCAAGCTTTGCAAGCTAAAAGTGGCCGCTAAAAGGTATGTGGCCATGATATATACTGCTATTACTGCTGATTAAGTAGCATATATGCGCGCTGCTGCACAACCTGCTGCCTCAAACATATGTCGCGACTCGCCGCCGCTCGCGCCACCGAATGATCTTCATTAATGTCCCAAAAACCTCGCAGCCCTGTTGTACTAGACCATGGCACACTCTGCGGTCGTTGGTGAGTTTGCCATTGCCTTGTTGTACCCTCCTGATTGTCGACCACACCTCACGGTTGGCCTACGATAGCTACCCCCATGCAACGCGCCGAACACCACTCCATCCACCAACTTGTACAGAACTCCTATGGCCGAAGATTATCACTGCATCACATCAAAATCCGACCTTTCTCCTCCGAATCGAGCGCGAACTCCACTCCACCGCTCTCCAGAGCGACTACGAAACCCATTCCAGTCATGCGGTGTTTGGTCGCCTTGTATACGATTCGAAGAGCGACGCTGGAGCGACGCAGCGAAACGGCAGGCCAACGATGCAGGATATATTGAATCGGATGTGCTAGATATGGAGCTATAGAACAAACAGACGGAACATGTAGTAGTATAATCAATAATATACATTATGCGAGCGCAAACGATACCAACGAAACGGTCACCTGAAATAACCTGAGGGAATCGCTAGTGCATGATCAAATCTATCAATCACTCGATTTCAGTCAATGTGAATATATACCGATGCTCTGAAAACCGTTGAAAATGATTTTAATGGCCATGTAGTCTACGGTACACGATCTCAAAAATAGATGATATTGTATTTCGGCAAAAAACATTGTGAGTTCGACTCGCAACGATTCACACGATCCCTCTCGCTGTCAGTGGCTCCCAATCGACTGACTTTTCACTGGGGTTGAATCCCAGTGAGAAGTCCGTCGATTGGGAGCGATTGGGAACGAGACGGATCGTGTGAATCGGGTGAGACCAATTGCAATATTGTATGATCGATTATTGTGTTTTGTAGAATGTGTTGTTGAATTCAAATTCTTCATAATGTTCAAAGAGAGACTGAATTGTAGGCTACATACTACGTTCCTCAAATGTTCGTTTCGATTTTGAACTTTGTGGTATTTCTTGCTGGCCTCACATGCACGTCGTGCACCATCCGCTACCATCCGTCTGTGGTAAGCTGAGTTACAACTTGCAACTTGCCTCCATCTCTCATGTACCTACAGTTACTCGGACTAGCGGCGACGACGAAGGTACACCAATACGAAGTACGACATCAAGCGATGTGGTTCTCGAGTCATTAGAGGCTACCAGGTGCTCACACTCCTCCATCAACAGAGTACGGGCTCGTCGTCAACGGGAGCATTTCCAGATAAGCGGAGGGAATATGTCGGTCAGTACTTTGAATTGATCTCTGCATATATCTACCTTATTTTTGTCATCAAGTGGCCCACAACCTGCAGGAGAGTTGCCCTGGCCTCATTGGAGTCTGAGTGCAAATCTCGACGCAAGGAGCATGGAATTCCATCAAAAGTGGCCGCTAAAATGTATGTGGCTATGGTATACTGATATTACTGCTGATTAAGTGGCATATATGCGCGCTGCCTATCTCGAATATGTGTCGGCGCGACTCGCCGCTGCTTGCACCATGAAACGATCTTCATTAATGGTCTGCCCAAAACCCTCGCAACGTTGTACTAGATCGTGGCGCACTCTGCAGTCGTTGGTGAGTTCACCATGTCATACACTTCTGAATCTGATCATCGACCATTCCTCAAAGTTGGCCGATGGTAGCTACTATGCAACGCGTCGAAAACTCCATCGATATTCACCAACTCCTTCAGAACTCTTGTGGCCGAAAATTACCACATCAAAGTGGTCCTTTCTTCTATGAACCGAGCACGAACTCCGTGGCTCCGCTCTCCGCCGATTCTACTAGCAACAACGAAACCCATTTCAGTCACCAATCTTCCCATGCCTCTCCACGTCAAGGAACCGATTCTCACCAATAGCGCGTCCATGGAAGGCGCATTCGGCCCGGGCCACTTGTATACCATCGAGAGCGACGGTGGAGCGAAACGGCAGGTAACGGTGTAGGATCTATTACATTGGATGTGCTAGATATGGAGCTATAGAGCAATATGTATCAGTAGAATTGAAAATATACATTACACGAGTGCAAACAATACCAGCGTGAACGGTCGTTTGAAACAACCTGAGGGGATCGCTAGCGCATGGCCAGATCTATTACTCACTCGCTCATGATTGATTTCAACATCTTCTCACATTGGGATATCTGTTGAAATTGATTTTAATCTTTGTCTAGTCTACGGTACACGATCTCAGAAAAGGCAAACATTGTATATGGGTAGAAAACATTGTCAGTTCTACTCCGGCAGATTCACACGATCCGTCTCGTTCCCAATCGCTCCCAATCGACGGACTTCTCACTGGGGATGATTGCTCGCCACGCTCGCAATAAGGATGTTGTTCTCGTGAAGCATGAATAAGCTCAATCTCAAACTACCATGTCGGGCCCAGAAGACGAGCGAACAGCGCTCCTCAGTGCCCAGCATAAAGCCTCCACGTCGGGGGAAACGTTGACGGACCCAGAAACACCTACCCAATCACCTCCAGCCAAACGTGCACGCAGTGTGACGGAACTGCTCTTCTACTTGTTTCTCGGTCTCGCAGGTGTCGCACTCTTGGTCCTATTTATCAAGGGATTCATTGATGGGGGCGATAGCGATGTGAGTTCTCCAATAGCTCTCTTGCTGAATATGAACCGACATCAACTACGTAGTTCGACTTGAAGAAGGCTTTGAAGAAGGCACTCGGGGGCGGTCTGAGTGGTGCTGCTGGTGCGTAGCTTCCTTCTACATTCGGGAGATCTGCGCTGACGTGTACATTAGCTATGGTTCTACAAGTATTGACGCTCATGGTGAGTAATGATAAGCATCGCTGAACCGCCGCCCGTCTCACCGCCTCCAGCCTCTGCGCACGGTGATGAATTACCAATATCGCTACGGAACAACCACGACCGCAGCTATTAACACACTCTACCATGATGGCGGCTGGACACGGTACTACCAGGGCCTCAGCGCCGCACTCATCCAAGGACCCGTCGCCCGATTCGGGGACACGGCCGCAAACGCCGGGATTCTCGCGCTCTTGAACTCCAATTCGTACATGAAGAACCTGCCGTCGCTGGTCAAGACAGGATTCGCGTCTGTTGCTGCTGCTGCGTTCAGGATGATCCTGACGCCCATCGACACGATCAAGACGACCTTGCAGACGCAAGGCAGACCGGGGATGCAGATACTCAGAAACAGAGTGCGTGGCGAATCGAAACACCACACAACGTCCTGACTTTGGGTAGATCAAAACATACGGCATTGGGACCATGTGGTACGGCGCGCTCGCAACGGCCGCAGCCACGTTCGTTGGATATTACCCAGTTCGTGTTCCCCCCTTTAGGGTACCGCCACCTCACCGTTTAGCATTTGCTTTGTAGTGGTTCGGGACGTACAACTACCTGAACTCGCACCTTGCTGAGTACGACACGGTGATCAAGACGCTTCTGCGGCAAGCATTCATCGGGTTCTGCGCGTCCGTGACGTCCGACACGATCTCGAATTCGCTGCGGGTGGTCAAGACGTACAGGCAGGTGAACGAGGCGCGGATCGGGTATCTGGATGCTGCGAAGGCGGTGATCGCGAGCGATGGGATTAAGGGCTTGTTTGGACGCGGGTTGAAGACGAGGATATTGACAAATGGGCTACAGGGGCTTATGTTTTCGGTGCTGTGGAAGCTGTTCATGGATTTGTGAGCGACTCGACCATGTCTTTGAAGGCGAAACTGATGGTTTTATACGTTAGATGGGACGAGAAGACGAAGACGGGGTGACCTAACGTCGCTCTTTACTAGAGTTCCTACCATTCATAAGGCATCTCCTTGGCCACTTGACTGATAAAGCTATCTTAAAACTCACGGTCACTTCAAGGTTTTAACGGCGTCAACCACTTGACGTCAGTATTCGATTTACAGGTGTTATACAAGAACTCTCTGTCTTTCAAGCCATAACTTAATGATTGAGATACGGTGGGTAGAGGTGTCTCTGCAAATCCAGTCAGCTATTACCCAACACCAGGCGATGGTGGCGCGACATACCTCGTAGAGTCTAACCCCTCAAGCGACGACGCAGTACGCGCCTCCGCCACCGCCGGATCCCTCCTCGTTAACGGGGGGAACGGCGATGGTGATGTCCTCGAATTTGGTAGCGGCGAAAGCGTCCATTTGTGAAGTGAGGATGATTCTCGAAGAAGTACGAGTGTGGTAGGTTACTTAGATGATGGGTGACCTGGGGTTTGTCGTGGAGTTTGGGCCTCTTTTATGCGACGGGGGATAGAGGAGACGGAGCACGGGAGATTGAAGTGCAAGCATACCCTACTTTGTCCCCGGGGACGATCGTTTCACTGAACAAGATGCGAACGCATACAGCAATCGAGAGGCAGTGAAGGTACATTCTTCGGTGCCTTGTTCTATTGTCAGACCACCGCCCGATATACCGTCGACTTTGTCCATTGACGTGAAGATGATATAGTATTGTTCCAACCACTCACCCAGATAGTCTGCAAGCCTCGCCGTAGATTCAAAGTGCTGCGGTGCTCTTGTCTGCAACAACTAGTATGAAATTGCAAGTGGCTATGACTGTAGATAGATTTTTTAACACTTAGATGACAAGAGAAGGAAAGATGCTTGGCGACGAAATCCAAATCTCCTATATGCCTCCCGACTAAACAACAGTTCGAACAGGGGCTAGATTGCTGCACGACCGTCTCGTGCTTCACATTGCCGTACTTCATGTTGGACGCCAAACATGAGCTCTCTTAAACTCCCCGTAGGCTCTGCATGAAGGATGTAAAAGGATGTCGCTTGGATTGGCTGGGGCCCGAACCCTCAGACCAGTGTAGCCGTTGGAAGACAGTTGTCAGCTGAGCTCCCCAGTACAAGTCTTGTCTGAGACCTTGAACATCATCCGACTTGAGCTGTTGTGGGCGGTCCTTGATCAGAAGAAGCTAACAAACCGTACCAGTCAAACTTTTGGGGATTGACTCACTCGCAGCGATCTAGAGGCGATGATGCCAGGTAACATCTCGCAGACCGATGGCCTTTCCTTCTCCGCGGCGGGGAAAACTGCGGCATCGGTATATATCCCAATTTCTCATTACTTAGAATCGTCTTCTCCACATGGTACATCAGGGTACATCCGAGGTCGACGTAGAATTGGTAGGAGCCGAAACCATTGCCGGTGACTCATTCCCAACGATCGTACTAATAAGAGTAAGAAATTTATGTTCATAAGTAGAAATAGTAGAAGCATCCGCCTTCACCACCGTAACGAGACCGACAATGTCTGCCCCATCGTTCCATATACGGCCAGCTACGGTGGAGGACGTTGTACGTGGTGGACTACTTCTACCGGTATTTCGTCACGCTGGTCTCACGCACCAATAGGGCACGTTGCTCATTTTGGTTCGAGAACTTGTATGTGCCTGTCCGAAGACTAGACGATTGGTTCAGTGAGGACCTATATGCGCAACATTTGAAAGGGATCTACCGTTCTTGGAAGCGACACCAGAATTGGCAAGTGACCTTCCGAAAGCGGAAGCCCGTTAGACTCGAGCAACTGACTGGATGAACAAATAGCTGCGACAAAATCTCCTTGCAAGTCATCCAATAGGTCATGTACTTTTGGTTGTCTCCGACAAGCCGGGTGACGAAGGTACTATGATTGGATATATGGCTTACTACTTCACCTTCTCTACATGGACTGGGAAACCCGGCCTCGCGGTACGTATACCACCGTAATATGATGCGAGTCTGAGCTAGGGATGCTGAGGAATTTCACAAAGCTCCTTGATCTACTCATTAGGGAAGGGCACACAAGGTAGGGGATAGGGAAGGCTATTTTTGGCGAGCTAGGGAAAATCGCAAGAGAAATGGTTTCAGACAACCTGTCAAAATGTTGATGAACAAAAATTTTCTGCTAGAATTGCGGGACGATCATATGGGTGGCAAAGCAGGTAGGAATCAAATCGCCTACCTGAGCCGAAGGGCCTGACTACATCGTTGCCTAGTGGAACTCGCCTGCGGTGGCGTTCTACAAGATGGGTGCCGAAGCAGCAATGGGACATATACAATTGAAGATAGACGAGAATGGGATTCGGAGACTCTAGCGCACTCTTCCCGAGCTGCTCCACGTCATGGCTGAAAGATTATGTATGTATGTATTATGTATTCCGCAGATGTTGAAGGTGTCAATAGGCGTTTACAAGGGGTATGGGTATTAATCAGGGTATCGGCATTATACATATCTAGGAGTAAGAACAACAGGCAACGATGCTCTCGTCAACACTAAATGGTCGTGCAACTTCTCCTCCCACGTCGACGGATCAAACCCTTCCTCGAACTTCATATCAAACGTCTGTATAAGGAGACTACTCAGCATCATGATCTCCCGCTTCGCGAGGTTCCGCCCGACGCAGTTGGCTGGTCCATACGAGAAGGGGATATAGGTATTGGGGTTGAATGATTCAGTGTGTTCTTTGGATAGCCACCGATCGGGCCAGAAGATGTCGGGGCAAGGGGAGAAGTAGCGCGGGCTGCGATGGAGGGAGAATGCTGGGACGTAGACTTCGGTGTTTTCCGGCACGACGCTAAGGAAAGGGAAAGCCTTGATCAGTAGAGTCCGTCTGTTTGGTGATATGTACTGACCGGCCAGCAATGAGCCTTCCCCCGCTTCCGGCGGGAACACGGCGGGAACCATTGGTTGGCACTGGGGGTAATACCCTTAAAGTTTCTGAGCTAAACATAGCGTAAGGACGACCCAATGGCAAGACCATAAACTTGGGCTCACATGCAAGCAGAAAGGTAAGGCATATCGGCGTGCTTGGAAGTGTCCATGGCGTTCTCGCCTTGAGGGTACACTGAATCTACCTCGCGGCGCAGACGCTCAAGCATCGGCCGATTAGACAGAAGGTAGTAGAACAGGCAAATGACAGCTGTAGCCACTGTGTCGGCACCAGCCACAATGGCCACCGTACCATCCGCTACAACGTTAGCGAGGTTGGGTTCTTGTCTCTCTCGCCCGGCTTCATCTGTCTACGTGGGATGTGAGTGTATTGCTCAACTCTAGAGTGCTCGAAACTCACCAAGTGATACCATAAATCTTTGATCTTTGAACCTGACTTAATACGGTTGGTAGCACAGCTGACTCCGATCTTCCGCAGCTTTGTGAGACCGCGAGCGACGTAAGGGATCTTCTGAATGAAACATGAAGCCCATGGCACGTGGGATACGACCGCTGCAGCGCTGTGAAGACAAGTCTTGAATACAGGAGAAGTAACGACGCGGAAGATTCCTTACTGCATGAAATCTTCCAGTGCTTTCCAGAGTCCTTTGCTGTCCTTGCCATCCTGGATCATGCCAAAGCCACTACCAAAACTAAAACTTTGGTCAATTCATCGCGTCGCAAGACGAAATGAGATATACTAACGCCATATCGCCCATGAAATCGAATCTACGTGAGAACCGTTCAGATTATGAATATACAACAGCGGGAGGGGCTTACGAGAAAAAGCTGAGCCATTTAGAAAAGTCGACGGTCCCTTCCAAGCCCGCAAGCCTTTCTACTAGTTCGTGGGCTCTTTCGGAGATGAGACCTTCGTATTCTCGTAGCGAGTCGCCGCTCATGCCTCTGTTCCACAATCGTCGCCTGGCAGTGTGCTCTTCACCTCTCAGAATGATGAGGTTGCTAGGCGCGGTGGGATCTTGACGAGCATCATAGTCTAAAGATCGATGTCAGTTAAGTGTGAGGGAGAATAGATTGTGAAGCCCTACATTTGCCTTTAGGCAGACCCTGAGAGCCCAGTACGGGCACGACTGCGTCTGCATCTGCAATAGATAACTCGTTGGGACCTAGGGATCATTAGTGCTCCCCAGCGGTCGGGGAAAATGACATACATACCTGTTCGTACGAATGGTCCGTATTGGTCGTGCAACTTCTTGTTGTACAAATGTTGTCGTCCAGTCCAGGTGAGATAAGCAGCCCATAATTTGCTTATCTTCGCTATTCTCGGACCCGGGAACTCCGCTAACGGGTGGGCTGGAGATAGTCGGTACAGGACAACGGATGCGCTCATCGCGACGAAGAACGCGAGGTAGGCCAGTGGGATAAAGTACCAAGGGGTGTCAACAGAGAAGCACCTGCAGGCGAGATACATGAAAACGGGGGGCTCCAATAATGACAGAGCAGTTGGGACCAGCGGCTGACGAGGTTCATAGATGGAGAATAACAAATGTGTGGCCTGCGAAAAATATGAGTACATGCTGTGCGAGATGTTCAAACAAGTGACATACAATACCGGCGACAGCAGGGAGGACGATGGGAATGAGACAAGGCATCATTTGCGAGAGGCGGGTTTCGAGTACTAGCTTATCTGAATCCTCTTCTACTTATATACACCATAGACCCGCCCATATCGTTTGCGCTTCCGAAATCCAGACATGATGTCTCCCCCATAATCGGCATACTCTACTTGCCGCGCCTTCTTGTGAAGACTGAATTAACCAAACATTTCGTGATGGCGGGACTACTGGCGATTGAATTGGCTGAAATAGAAGGGCTGTTCCTTCAACTGGAGTCGACCCAGCCGGCGGAACCCGTTATAGATGATCGGAAGAGCTAATAGCGCTATACATCACATATCAGTGCCGAATTGCATGAGACTGGGACGGGCCTACGAATATCCTCCATCATAAACGGCGCAAGCCGCTCATAAAACATATCAATGTTGCAGAATTCCTTGAGGCGATGCTTGTCCTCGGAGAATGCAGATGCACTGCACGCAACAATAAGAAGACCAGCCAAGGGTATTCTCCACTCGACGCAGGAAGTCGGCGTCGTTTTCACCGATGATCTTCGCAGACGACTATTGAAGGTGTTTCATCTTCAAGAGTAAACGATGTACTGATGCGGCCCGACGAAGACAACGGGATTCACTTCGGGTTGGAGTCGGCGTCGTAGCAACCCCCGTCCATGAATTAGTCGTGGGGTATAGCCTCAAGGCAGTTGACTTTTACAAGGCCAAATGTGTGACTACTAAACACGATCGAAACGTCACATCGGCTTTTATCCAACTGCGCTGCGGTACCGAAGAACTCGGCATGCCGGTCTTGAGAAGCCTCGGAAGTCGTAAAACGCGATCGTTCTTCCATCTGTCTTTGGTAGTTTTGAGATAGAATGATGGGGAGGACGAATGTAAAACTCTATGATAACTAGCATCTACCATCGGACCAAATGGCGTCCGCACCGTAGATGCTTACTGATGTTGATAGGCGCCTCAAGCAAAAAGCGTTGATCATGAAGCGCAAGGCAGATGCCCAGTGCCCACGAAGTTTTTGAGGAAGATTTCGAAATTAGTGGAGCGGGTTGAATACCGACGCGGGTCTGTGTAGGCGCTCTCATTGTCTCGGGCCCGGTCGACTGGACGACACACTCGCTCGCGCTAACGCCCACACTCACCATCGTATGTCAAAACGCGGTCGACGCTTATGTCGCAGTATGTGGGCACCATCGACGAGGGGTTGGTGGGCGTGCTAGATCACGTCAGAGCGGGGTAAACGACCAGAACGTCGAACGTACATAAGGGACCCTCTCAAGTTCGTAAAACTCAAGCAGTGCTCAGTTTCTCCATACATACTCCCGGCGCTGGTCGTTGAAGTCACAATCGTCTACCCGAATCATTGATCATCCTTCAGACTCTTCACCTCATCGTAATGGTTAAATTGACGGCGATCATCTTGGCTCTGGTCACGGCCAACGCAGTTTACGTCGCTGCCACACCTGTCAGGTGAGGGCATCCGTTAACGAAGCACTTCGAGGCTTACTCACCGGTGAGTATAGCATATATGCGGAATGGGACGACAGTGGGGAGAGGCTGGCAAAGAGATGCCCCCCGCTGCGCCCGTACTACATGCCGCCTGCTTCCTTTGGATATCCGCTGAGGTCGCATGTACCTCTTATAACGCCCTCAACGCCGGGGAGACACCTACCACTTCCAGGCCGACCAGCCCCACCGACACTGCGAGGCCAATACCATCCCACACTGAAACAGAGTCCTCCTCGTCGCGCTACACTCAGGTGTCCTTCCCTACTGCTGTGCCTCCGCATTCTCTGCGTCCATTAGACAGCTCCAAGTCCACGCAGTCCCAAGACTCTGAAAAGCAAAAACCTCGCTCCCACTTCGACTCAGGTTTCGCGGCATATAGAGACCCAATCTAGCGAGTTCCATCACTGGCCTGAGAGGCTGAGCCATACAATCGTCCGTGGGGGTACATCCCACCAGTGGCCCGTGGTACCCAAGACCTTAGACTCCCGTCGTCGCGATGAAATGGCGGGCTCCGACGAAGAAGATTAAGATGAGAACTGGGTTGGTGGGGAGGGATATTAGGCGTGCTACGCAATTCAAAGTTCGACGTGTACAGATATTGTTGATGGTCTGAATTCGATGTATTCACATTAACACCACCTTTCAAAGAGAGCTCACCGCGTGAGTCTAGTCAAATCTGAGCTATATGCAATGCTTCGTGCTTCACCAAGAAACAGGATGGCAAAAATCATCTGAAACGACCCATATGTTCCATCGTTTCAACAGGCTGATAGTTGATGAAGTGCACGATGCAGGAGACAAGCAAGATAACCATTCGCATGATTCCAAAGGCGGTAGTAACGTGACAAAGGGGACAGGAGAGAATACAGGAGCCTAGAGGACACGGACTTGATGAGATAGATTATTGTTTCAGTGGACATTTACATGTTAGCTTTCCACATATAGCACGCGCGAGTAGTGAAACAGCACTGAGAGTTAAAAGTTACGCCTGAGGGTCACATTCTTAGTTATCGTGCCGGTGTAGGAGTCGAATATCTGATAATTATATCAGCATCTGATGTACGGCGACAGAGGCAATTGAAGCTCGGTACTCACTCCCAAAGCCTCAAACCCTGTATACGTGAATTATCCAGTGAGTACCAAGCTAGATTAGCCGATGAGTAGACTCACTGAAATCCAGAGGCCACTGGTTGGGTTGGTTTTGCCTGAACACCGACAGGCCCCGGATTTCTCGTGGGCTGTTCCACTTTAGGATTGTCAGTAGCATCGAAAAGCTAGATAGGACCAATGCCTACCCTGGCCCCTTCGTCTGATTTGAAAACGGCTTCTATTTTCCCATCCACGATCCCGCCATATTGGTTCATCTTATACAATTGGAATGTGTCATTGTACTTTGCAACGTGGGTGAACGTCTCATTTCCGTTATTCTTGAACATTTGCATTGACTGCTCGTAGTCGATGATAGCTTGAAAATTTACCCGAATTCAACATTTCACCGTTGTGCCAAAGAACCCAACACGTACCGGTCCACTCATCTCCGTTCTTCGTGCTATGGCTGGGGGTGTGGGTAGTTGGTGTTGCAGGGCCTGATCCAATTCGAAGCTTAAAGTTCTCGTAGCCTGGATAGAGTGTCGAATTGACTTGGCCTCTGTGTTTGAATAAAACATAAAACACCCCGCCCCCGTTCACAAAGTTGCTCGAGTCAGGAGTCTGGTTTGCCGTAAATATGTAGCACTGGCACGCCCAGTCCAAGGTGATGTAATGCGAACGATTTGAGTTGTAGATTCGCTCGCCAGAGAAGAGTGAGACATCTTGACTGAGAAAAAGGTCAGTAAGGACAGGCAGAATGGCAAACGTGAGGGAACCATCTTACACGCTCCAGAACGACGTCCCAACAGGAGGCTCTAGATGGATGCTATATCTGGGCATCCCGACTGCCATCTCCTGAACGTCAGTCTGAGATTGCTCTTCGTTGGCATTGCTTGACATGGTTCAGTGAAGCTAGTGTTGCGACTTGGTGCTTATAGGACGAACGATGAGACATTTATATTGACCTGAGACCGGTGTTTCGGTATCATATAACGTCCGAGCCCATTCCTCTGAGGAATGTTAATCGGTTCACACTTACGCCGCGGTAACTTCCTTCGCTTGTTCGCTTTCTGTTCGCTCTCCTCCCTCGCGTTCTACTCACAAATTGAGAGGTTAGTTTGTGAGCGATTATTCTAGATGACCAGCTGACGCTTGTGGAAGGCTTCGATGGAACCATAGGTACGTCGACGGTCGAATTCCCATCTGGACATGGAGTAACAGAGCCCAGTATTCGCGTCCGATGTGCTGGGCACGGAAGTTGCTAGTTTGAACAGAGGTGGGTACTTGTTCCGTGTTGCCGTGTCTTCCTCGCAAGCCATAATTGTACAATTGTCATTCCACAAGTCATAGTATTACAAGGTCATAGATCCAAGATAGATGCGTACTGTTGATAGATCCTTCAGATATAAAACATACTGTCCCGCAGCGATGGGTGCACCTGGGAACCAAACGTCAGTTATTGGCATACCTAGCGGCAATGCGGAGGCGACAGAAGAGCTTGACGTACCCCTTCTCCCCATTTTACCCTTGCTTCGTTGAACACCCTCGCACGTTCAGCGTCTTTATCCGCCCTCCTGCCGCTCGCAGATGTCTTGTCGTCTGAAAGGAAATCGTTGATATAACACCTCCCCCGTTCGCAGGCCAAGTCGGCGTAATACGCGGGAGGGATCAGGCTGACTGCCTTCGTCGCACGGGCGTAGAGGTAGCTGAAGTTGTGTGCCCCTTGTTGTATTTCGTCTGCACCGAAGTTATTCTCGTCGTAAATCACCACGTAGTGCGTAGGTCGGACCTGGCCTTGAAGACCGTTGTGGGCCTGGAGGTAGAAATCGAAGTCGAAGCTAGGAAGGTTGAGCTCAGGAACCATAGGAGGTGATATGAACGAGTGCTTACGTCGATGTGATGCCCCTGTCGACGACAGTGCCAGGCTTAGTGTTCCCATTCTTGACGGCATTCGCTGAGTCTGTAGGGTAGAACCGGGCGTGGTGACGCTTTCCACAGACGATGATCGACAGCTTAGGTTCGTATTCTTTCGCCCGACCGGAAGTGTTCATCTTCCTAAACGCCTCGAATATTTGCGAGAGTTCTTCTTCGAGCACAGTGTCGTATTGACCCTACGATGAGGTAAGGATAAGTATCGGCAAGGGCAAAGAATTAAGATATACGGGGAATAACAAACCTCTGAGACACCGTCACGGAACACCAGTATACGGTCAGGCAGTGACTTGTTCTTGGCCTCGTATACTAAGAGCCGCTCCACCAGCATATCACGAAGTTCATCGAGCATCTGTGGAACGTCTCATCAATGGATCGGTAAGGATGACGCATGGTTAATATACTTACCTCTTTCTTGCTTTGTTGGATACGCAGACTCGCGGGGAATTGGACGAATGAGGAGTCGACGCTGGCGACGACCGCAGCAATTGAAGGTGTCCCTTCAATGCTTCCGGGTCCAGGATGGGTCACGTCGATGCCGACCAGCATCGTCTTCGTCTTCGTCAGCCACTGCATCGCATTGCCATCCAGAAGGTGATTGTGCCCCCCAAGCTTCGTATTGACTTTCAACGCGACATTCGAGAAATACTGGTCCTGCTTCTTGGGGTCCGGTGGCAAGGCCTTGCCCGTCTGCATATGCAGCGTGTGGATGCCAAACTCCACGTCGCCCAGCCGCTTGATGCCCGGGTAGATGAAGTTATCGCGGTTCGACAGCAGAACGAGGATGAAGCTGGGTTTCTTGAACTTGGCGAGTTCCTGCTTGATGCGCTGGCGAATGGTATCGATAGCGTGTGTGCGCGAGGGGTCGTTTCCCACCGGTGGGAGCTGGTCGGTGACCAAGAGATTGGGAAGCTGGGGTGGTACTGCCATCCCGCTCTTCGCTAACTTCTTCGAAAAGCCCTGCACCAGCCCCTGCAACGCCGGATCCGTCGGCCCTGCGAACGGTGTTCGCCCATCCCTCACCACCAAAACCCACCAACTATCCACCCTCGCGGGCTTATGGAACTGCACATCCAGTATATTCCAGCTGCCCTCCCGCGCCTGCGTCCTTCCCACTTTGTAGGAGAGATTGGGAGGGAGGAGCTCGCGCGCGTCGATGGCGGTCATTTCGTTGGAAATGTCGAGGCCGAAGCCGTTGATATGGGGAGGGTAGGTGGAGGGCGTCAGCCCGAGCTTGGGAAAGCCATTTTGGATGATTTCTTCGGCGTTCACAGCTGGAGGGTTGCATGCGACGCGGATCATCTCGCGCGTTTCGTTGTCGTTTAGCTTCTGGAGGTAGGGGACATCTGGCGCAATGACACAGAGTTCGGCTGGTACGAAGTTCGGCCGCTTGGCACCGATGTCGATGCATGGAAGGTCGTCCGGGTGCTGAAGAGTGATATTGTACTCTAAGAGAGCATGAGCCCCGAATTCGATGTTGAAAGAAAGAAAAAGAGAACGTACTTCGCTTAAAATATTGTTCGACAGAGACTCGTCCGCCCAATTCATCGCAATCGAACATCTCCTTGCGGGCAGACTTGGTGCCTATCGCCTTCAGTGGTTTCCGTTGCTTGTATCCAAGATGGGAAGTAGTGACTTTTATCCCCTTCGCGAAAGTCCTGGGCATTGTGGGCAAGCCACCACCGCGTCCTCTGAAGTTGAGCAGCTTCTGCGCCATGTTCCCAGGTGTATAGAATGCTGTCATGCAGACATTTCTACATGACATCCATAAAATGAGCAAGCTGCAGGAAACACAGATACGACTCAAGGGGAATGCACGCTCACACATTGATCATGAGCCCACTGACAGTGGGACGGACGGAGGTGAAGAACCCCCTCCATGCGTCGACGCCTGGGCCAAGCCCAAAGCTCTCCCCTGGCCCGGTGGGCGGGAAGAAGTGGCGGTTGCGCCCGACACGGATGGCGTTCTGAGACGCGTGGCGCTGGACAACGAGGTTGAGCGCCGCGACAAGGGGAAGGGGATCGTAATTTCGCGCGTCCGCCGCACCCTGCGAGTGTCTGAAAGATACGTTAGACTAGATGCGATTAGGACAGAGAGATAACGAACTTAGCTAGCATACTCGGGTCGAGCGTTTGAGTGTGCTTGATGACGACTTTATACGTTGTGGCTTTGGGGCCGGGGACCGTTTGCCCAGCCTCCAAGAATGGAATCCGCATCTCGAGAGGCTGAGGAAGTTCTCTGGCCGAAACGAGTCGAGCACTGCGATCGTGCGCGATGTGGTTAATGAATGGTTGGCATTGCGGGCTGGCCTCTATCAGCTGGAATATGCGCTCCTTCAGACGGTTGATGTCCGTCTTGGGGGTGATGTCGACTTGGTAATCGTATACAGGTCCTTTAGGTAGCTTGACTGCGAAGAAATTTGCGCGAAGGGTGATAGGTTTCCCCGCCTTACCGTACCCTGGTCGTAGCGGACGCTTGAAGTCCTTTGCACCCAAGTTCAACGACGAGAACGATGCGACGAGTTTGTCTTCGAGTGCGCTGAGTTTGGGGTCCGTGCGAGCGGGGACATTGGCGTTGAAGATTACAGGGCCGCCACCGAATCCACCTCTTGATCCACCACCGCCACCTGGTCCTCCTCGAAATCCGCCGCCGCCTGGACTTCCGCGAAATCCACCTCCACCTCCACCTCCTCCCCGGAACCCAGGCGATCCCCTTCCTGCAGGTGATCCAGGGTCCCTGTCACTACCAGTCATCGGCGAGCCACCTCTGCCCCCACCTCTTCCTCTTCCCCCGCCTCTTCCGCCACCCCTGCCACCGCCGCGGTCTTGGCCTCGCGAACTCATAGTTGTATTGACGTGTGTTGAAGTTGGTTGTTCTGTAAAAGTCTGTGGGAGCCACAATGATGCAGACGCAGGTGCAGTCTCAATTTATCCCATTGTGTCTGACTCCAATTTCCAAGGCGCTTCCAGGGTTTGTCTTCGATTTCGGGGGCAGTAAGGTGCGTATTCCTATTCCAGACTCTAGAGCACGACTTACCTTGAGTTAATCGCTGATGATGTGCCACTTCGTTCACTGCTAGGTTATATGCGTGCTGCACGAGGCTGACTGCGCCCTCATCGCCAACCTCCTGGCTGCTGCGTATGGGTACTGATTGGTGCGAACATGCAGCATGTATGCCGCATTGTTTGATTGTACGACCGTTCGGGTAAAGAACGTGATCGCCCAGAACTTGGTAGGCTCAGCGGCCCGTTTCAACATAGAGGAATGCGCAAACAAGTGATGTTGGACCGGTCTGAGCAAAGAGGAAGGAACTTGAAAGCGGTTCTAAAAATGTGGTTAAGATAAACCGTACGTGCACTTCAATCTTTCGAAGTCTTTGGGAGTCAATTCTGTGTCAACTAAGTAAATCTTCTCGCACGGCGGAATTATTTAAACATGCAAACAGCGTAACCAATAAACAAGTTTGGATGTTGGATATCCATATATTCATGACTTACATAGAAGCAGCGGTGCGCTTCCAGATTCTTGGATTGCACGCTTCTCCGTATAGCGCAGCGGGGAAGGCTGCGAGCCAGGTTGGAAGTCATAACCTTTAATGAAGGTGCACATCGCTTACTTATTCGTTTCTTCACTTCGTGTGGCATTAATATTTTCCGCTCCACTCTGGCTGCGGCACTGAACTTACGACATGTACTTCGCTACGTTTCTGCCATACACCCCGTACAAAGGAATATTAGTGCGTTGCCCACATGCACCATCATTTTTTCTGATAGCCCCTTAGGCTTCAGAGTCCCCAGCCAACTCAGTTGACCCACACCTAGTGCGATATACTGATATTATCCTACGTATGTCAGCGTACTCGTGAACGCGATCGCTCCTCGTGTGCAACTCTGCAGTCGTCACCAAATCCGCGCCTCCCTTCTCGAGCTCAGTCCCCCAAAGACCCGGTATGCACAAGTGGGTGCTCATCAGATTTCACTCTTACAAGCTACCACGACTCCTCCTTTCAGACATAGGCATATGGACTTGGACGAACGTTGGCGACTCTAGATTCTAGAATAGCATCTGGGACGAAGGTCTGCTAAGAGATGTTGCTGAATTCTCCGCCGCAGTCATGTCAGCCAACTAAGGATGCAGCATGTGGGCCATACTGTCCTGAAGAAGGCTCTCAAATGTTGTCGGCCTTCGGAAAGACCATCTATGAATGAAGTATCAGAGACTGCGCAACGATATTGATGCTAGATTACATGACTGCGTTAGTAATCTGATATCCTTCTTTTTCACGCTTCTAACCAAGCACTGCGCAAACTATCTATTGGTGTAGCTGCGCCTTCCACGTTTTCGTCTACTTGAAAAGCAAGGTCTCCCAATACTGGTTTTCTCCTAAGCTGGAGTAAGTTCTCACCCCCTGTCCCGCGAGTGTTATGTTGGATACTTCTCTCGACTTGAGCGATGGTTGTGTGTTTTTGTTTACTTGTATTTCCGGAGGTGCGATCTGAGCAGTGTCGATTGAATAACCTCTCTTAGCCCCCAGAAACCCCCAGTGAGCAAGCAAGGTACTCTTAATCTTAGTAAATAATTAGGGGTATCAGGGGAACAGGAGGAACAGGAGGGATGAGGTCACCACTGTCCACACTGCGACCACGCAACCGCCATTTCACTTCGTCCCGCTACTTCCCGCACAACGACCACGATGCAAAATCCCGAGCAAGAGATCCGCGACGTCGTCAAGAACCTCACCACCTCCCCGTCGCCCGACACACAGAAGGCCACGGCGCACCGATACCTCACCCACGACGCAGGGTTCAGCCACCCACTGTGCGCCGTTAAACCGAAGCCGGGGTCGAGGGACACGGTCCTTGGTGTATATCAGTGAGCACGTTCAAGACGATGGTGACATGATAATAGGGAGCAATCTGCTGCAGATGGTACCGTGTCATGTCGCCGAAGCTGGATCTTGACGTGAAGTCAGTCAGTAAGTGATTCAAGCGCACGCGTTGAGCTTGAGGTCTTGCTCAATGATTCGACGCGGTATAGCATATAATCAAGAAGAGTCTATGATAGTACTAGACATCGTGCAGACATTCCATATATTTATTTCGCCTTTCAAGCCTGCGCCGTCGCGGTGAGCAACCCTTGTGCCTATATTATAGTCGTTGCGGCTCTGACAGAAACTGACGGTGCGCAGATTGATGGTTCGGTTGACGTTGCGAGAGGAGAATGGGCTACATTATATAGCGATGCAGGAGGACTTCTATCACCCGACTGTGAGTGCTTTCACCACGACTCCCACTTAACGACGGGCGACGTATACGGTTTGGTTGTAGGACTTGATGGCACTCCTCGTACCTCCACTGGTACCTGTCGTATACCTCATCCTTTTGATCACCGGGATTGCGTGCAACGCGTACGCTCGGCTAGCACAGACCTTAGGGTACTGGAAACCTACGGAGACGTCTGCAAGTGCAGGGCGAGGCGATGGGGCTGAGAGCGATGCTGGGTTGAAGTGGGAATGATCATGAGTTACTGGATAACTCACTCTCGCTCTCTTGTCTGTCGTTATCTGCGTGTATATGGAGGGAGGGGCTTCGCGGTCTGCTGCTGGAAGTTTATGTTACGTAGCAACGCTATGTTACTTTTTGAGAACAGGCGAATGGGGAATTCCATTTGTACAGACATATATCCTACAAAGCCTTTTTCTCCCGGGCCGCCTGGAACGTCTCCATCGCCTTCAAACGCTCCGTCAGCGTGGGATGCGAGTGGTGGTAAGCCGAGTATCTGCGATCAGAAAAAGTTAGCTCGAAGTAGCAGCAAGTGTAGTCTAGGACTCACAACCAGTCCACCCATACTGTGGACAGATTCTTGACGTGGAGGGTGACGAGCGCACGTCCAAGGCGGTCGCCCATGTCCTTCATGCTGGGATCTTGCAGCTGATCTTGTAGCTCGCACGCGAACCGGTCGGCTTGCCATTCGAAGTGCCTACTCACGGCGTTGAGGCAGATGCTCACGACAGCCTCAACGGGCGTGAGGATCATCTAAACGTAATTTAGTCTCCGTATGTATTTCATGATCCGTAATTCATGGGCCATGAGGCTGCGAAGCGAAAACGCACCTGGAACAACAAGAACGCGATGATAGTGGGTGGCTGCGCGGCGACAGCCTTGGGGAAGTCAAAGGCGCGGAGTACAGGGGGCGCGTGCATGAAGGCGGGGAAGGTGGCCAATACGGCGAAGGTGTGAAGTTGCGAAATGGCAAGCATCTTCGTAGGGTGCAGGAAGTACCAATGGCCCAATTCGTGGGCCAAGACAGCTTCGACTTCCTCGGGCTTGCTCTGCTGGATGAGCGTGTCGAAGATGACGATGTGTTTGCTCTTTAGGATTCATTAGCATGCGAATATACAAGGGAAGGGGGGAGGGCGATAGTTACCCAAGGCAAGCCGAAGAAGTAGGCATTGCTGTGAGAGCTACGCTTCGAGCCGTCGATTTCGTAGAGGTGCTTGAGAGGGAACTTGAGCTTGCTGGCGAGCGCCTCGATCCTGGTCCTGAGATCGCCGTCGGCGAGAGGCGAAAGCTTGTTGAACAGAGGCTGGATGACAGTTGGGTATAATATGACCATGATCATCTGGAATGAAATCCTATAGGCGGGGTAATATTAGCAGGCGCAGACCGATAAGGGTAAAAGCGCACATGAAGCCCATCAACCAAGGTACGAAGCGGTCTCCAGCCCATTGGAAGATGTAGAGGAACAAGGCAAGGAATGGCGCGCCCAGGACGATGCCGATGGCCCAGCCCTTGAGCAGGTCGGTAACGAATACGCCTGATGTAGTCTTGTTGAAACCGTGCTTTTCCTCGAGCACAAAGGTGCTGTACACCGATAGGGGGAGCGAGGGGATGGACGAGATGAAGAACAGCAGGAACGCGAAAATGAGAGACTGTGTGATCTATCGTGCCGTTCCCGTATCCCGTATCAGTCAACATACTCGTACGAGCCACTCGGCGCTAGGCGTACCTCGTAATCTGGGCCATAGCCAAACCACGAAGTCACTTTTCCGGCAGCCGTCCACGACCAGGCGTAGAACCCAAACTGGAGAAGCGCGGAATCGATGCACTGTTTGTACAACCCCGAGAAGAGCGAGAACTTCGCTTTATCTTTTCCGTAGTTCTGCGATTTGAGGAATTCGTCCTTCGAAAAGTAGGACGCTAACGCGGCCGGAGGTTCTGTCTTGGAGTACAATGGGTACTGGCGCAGTCTGTATCAACATCAGCAAATGGTTATATGCAGTTCAAGTGGCAGTTTGGGCAAACGTTGAACGTACATAAGATATGATTCAAACAACGCGACGGTCCACGAGAAAGCCTGAACGTATAATTTCCAAGGGATTGCGTCGGTAGCGACAAAGGCCAAATTGCGCTGCAGCGCCCCGAGTTGCGAGTGGAGAAAGTCCATGATGGTAGCGGTCAAAGACGCGACCCTCAGTGACACGTTGAGGTAGACGCACGGAGGACGTGGCGAAGCACCGCCACCGATTAGGCGCTTGGCCCGGAAAATGTACCGGCGCTTGATGCGGCTTCTGGCCTCGGTCCTTTGCACACCTCAAGCTAAGGCCTCACTAGCACTGTCAGAGTCTAACGGTGCTAGTGACCACAGGCATCGGGGATATGTCATCTTGATTAAATAACTCGAGTAAGGACAGAAATTTGTCCCATCAAGGTCTCTCTACTAATGTAAATGTCTCGTTTTGTAGGTAATCTATGATATCACTGTAATACTTGTACAAAATCCCGAGAGTTTTCCTCGCTACCGTACATCAAAGGAGATATGATAAATAGGTGCGTCCAGAATAACAAAAATAATATAAAGCCTCCAAGCAAGTCAATCAACGAACAGACATTTTCCGCGCTGGCCATTGTTGAAGTGGGCTGGGGCCGTGTCTTCCAGACAGTAGGAAATATCGATCTAGTACACACGGAGTCAGCGCTCACTCCCCCTGTATACTACATGGTATTCGCTCACCTTGCACTTGGGCGCATAGAAGTTCCCTGCTGGTAGGTCCTCCCAATCATGTTCAGCATCCCATACCCACGCGTTTGTGTTCTTCCGCTGCCCTCCTCCCGCCCGATTGTGAAACCTTAGTAAGTACATCTTCAATGACTTACCCCCACCAGGCGCCACCAAACTCGCCGACTCCATCTCTCTGTAGAGCACATAAAGCCAATATCTACACCCCAGTCGACCCTTGTTACATGGCGTGAACGTATAATGCTGCAAGCCCCTTATGCGGATGAAGTTAAGGACGTGGAGCGGCGTGAGTCCCTTGACGATGGCCATATCCTCGAATACACAGCCAACATGTTCCGCCGTGTTTCTGTCCTTGCTGCTGAGACGGACGAGGCCATGGAGATTCTTGAGGTCGTTCGGTGAGCTGTTGGGATCCGTGCATTGCTCCGCAATGATGTCGACCATCACGGCGTGGTCCTCTCTTCCAGCGAGTATCAGCCACAATGAGAAGTGGTTTGATGGGTGGGGCGGGGCAGCGAAATTCTTCTTCGTTCCTTTCACTGTCCGTAGATGAAATCTCTCGTCGCATATTCCTTGTGCCCAGAGGTGTGTGTAGAGTACTATCGAGCTTATTTCTGCATTGATGTCCTTTTCATCAAGCTTCTCGATGCAGATGAACGGCATATGTGTTAGCCTGAGCCGGGGAGGAAGCATCGCTGGATCGTGAATAGCCGTAAATCGTGAAGGGCTGTATGGGTTGATGGTTAATATTTTGAGGGCCTGAAAAATATAAGGGAACCAGTGGCACCGCCCCAGTTTCTGATTTCTCAGTTGCAGCGTGTAAATCATAATCTCCTTTGTGCCCCCTGCTTTGTTCTTTGTTCGCGGAGGAGAATTGCTGAGGCGTGGCGACCAGCGAGTCACCTCGGCCAAAGAGCACGGGAAATTGACACGACGGTTGGGCCACTCATATGTTAGCCTTCCTTTGTTTATTTTCTAGTCCCTTTCCGATGTCCCCAAATTCATGGCAATATTGAGTCGGAGAGTCAGAGGCCGTAAAACTTCTACTTCCAACTTAACTATCCGGCTCCGATACAATTTTAGCGCTGAAGTTGGCCTATCCGACGATATCAGTGTTTCCTTACGATGTCCTCCAGAAAACGCAAATTTCGTAGCAAGAAGGCCAGGGATGATAGAACAGTACATGACAGCCAGGATACTGTCCATGAGCCGGACCCTGCGTTGTTCATACAAGCGTATGAAGCAGATCTGATACATGGTTCCCAGGCCAAGATCGCAGCGGCCGCCCTTGAAGTCGCTGATGCTGGTGCTGGGAGCGGGCTTATTCGGTGGGGCGAAGATGCAGCTCAGCACAAGCCCAGCGGGACAACGGGAAGCCTCAACATCTCTGATGACTCCTACTTTCAGAGTGGAAGCACGGATACGCTTCCGAATATCTGGGTTGACAGGTAGGTGGATTCTATCAACATCAGACACCAGGAGGCGGAAGAGTCGTGGGTTCATATGATTTACGGGGAGGGACCTGAGTTCGTCAATCGCACTAGGCACCACTAACATCAGCCAAGGTCATACTTTCTACATATCTCGTCTATGCTACTCTGCACAAGCAATTGCTGATGCCGATTCGTTTAGATACGATGCACGTCTCTTACTAGAGTCTCTGCCAACACCAAGCGGTGCAGTGTCTGAGGCGCGCACTGTTTCGCCCTCGGGTTGGTCTGATTTACCCTCGGACACTGAGGACACCTTTTTCCTGGACCCGGAAGAGATTGAATCGTACAATAGGGA
The DNA here is from genome assembly GCA_036872985.1 of Pleurotus tuoliensis. Lineage (NCBI taxonomy): Eukaryota > Fungi > Basidiomycota > Agaricomycetes > Agaricales > Pleurotaceae > Pleurotus > Pleurotus tuoliensis. Next base: position 1,391,879 of record JAYMDH010000011.1, on the reverse strand, counting down.
TAAGAGACGCCGTATCTTGGACCGAGATAGGGAGGCTCGTCTGAGGGCTTTACGAGAACTAGAAATTTCCAACGGTGTCGAAGAAGATCCATGGGAAGGGAGCGACGAGGAGGTCAGTCACGGTGGCCTTTGTGCGCTACTGATTTAGACCGTAGGCTCAGTACTGAGGTACTGACTAAGTATACGTTGTAGCCGGACGATGATCAGAAGGACTTAATGCGCCGCACCGCGAAACATATTGTGACGTCTCCGAACGCCGCCCAACTTGAAATGCGGATTCTCGCCAACCACGGAGGTGACAAGCGCTTTGCGTTCTTACGCGGAAGGTGGAAACTCGCTTGGCAAGTCATTAAAGGTCGCGCCAATATGGAGAAAGTCCGAGATGATGGTGAGACGGAGGCCAAACTAGCAGGTCAGAAGCCCAGTGGTCTTGGTGGGCTGACCAACTATGGTGATAGCGAGGAGGATGAGGGAAGTGGGGCTGAGCAGGCAGATGAAACTGGGCCCGCTGATGTCCAGAATGACGAGGAAGCTTTGAAGGAGTTAAGGAGGCAAAAGGCGAGGGAATGGGCTCAGAAAAGACGCGAATCAAAATCAACTTGAGGGGGAGGGGGAAGGAGAGACCCATCGTAACGCCACCTTTGCATATGTATCGCAATCTTATATCGGATCAGGCAGCACTATATATGTTGCGATTGCCGAGGGCTTGGAGTGCAGAGACGATCGTGAGCACCAGATACTGAACGAATATACAAAGGCATCATGTCGAGTCATCAATGCTCTGAGACGTCCCATATTTATACTTCCTAGCGTCGCGGCGACCTTCCTCAACATCAACGCTTAGCAGCAACGGGACTGCAAGCCAGATCATGACTACCAGAAAGAAAAATGCGTATCGGATGTTGCCTGTGGCATCGGATATGATACCGACAATCAGCGGTCCTACAAAGGAACTCGACTGCCTCTCGTTAGCGAATGGTTGAAGACCTATAGCGGTGTCCTTACCTTGTCAGTGATTGAGTATAGGCCGTACCATCTTGCTTCTTCGCCCGCGGGCAAGAATTCAGAATAGAAAGCTCTGGCGTACCCCTGGAATGCACCGTAAACAAAGCCTTTGAAATAAGGCGAATTTCAGCCAAGCCAATCGTCTAAGTTCATGAATCTCGAGGCTTACCAAAATACACTGCAAGAGCGAACATCTCGCCCTGAGTAGTTAACCCTCCGAACCGAAGTTTATCTCCATCGAAAACACTCAGGAAGCCCAGGCATCCGTATGCTGGGATGGCCGATGCCATCATGACCAATACAACTAGGATCTTTTGGTTCGACCAGAGGTATCTTCGTTGTAGCACGGGCCACACAACGGAGCCGACGATGCCGCAGGCAGGAGTAAGGGCACCGACGATGATGAGAGCGTTAGGCTTCATGTGAAGACTAGTCTTTCCGAAGAGGATGGCTGTGGAAGTGATCGTAGTGAACCCGTCGGAAAGGAGAAACCAAGCGGCCAAATACTTAAATGTATTTTTGAGACGTTTGATTTCGCGAGGGTGAAGCATACCACCGAGCCTTTTCCACGAGGCAACGATCTCAGAGCGTGTACTCCATGGGCTCTGTGGTGGTTGCTCGATGCCGGTAGCACCAGGGAGCCATAGGGCAGCTGGAATCGAAAAGAACGCCCACCAGATACCGCTGAGACCGATGGAGAGTCGAAGAGAGAACGTCGAACCATGAAGCTTGGTGACAGGGAAGAGTGCGATGACGAGTAGTGTGATCCCTGCAGCGTAGCCCAGAGCTATTCCAAAGGAAGATATACGGGATGTTGCTCGGGAAAGCTCCTCATCGTATGTACGACTTCTGTTCGGTTGATCATCAGATGGTAATAAGGGGGCTTCGTCAACAGTTGCATCGTTGTCGTGTAGTTTTGCTTGGACTTCAGGTGATTCCCTGGCAAGGGTAGGCAGGTACGCGTTCATAGCAACTACAGAGGCACCAAAGCCGACATTGGCTAGCATAGCAAGGGGTGCCGCCAGAAGCCACAGGGACGACGAAGAAGGGAGAAGGAGGAAAAGGATGGCAGACGTAGCGCCAATGAAAGCGAACGAAAGAAGCAACCGTTTACGATGAGGGGCTACGAAAGGGTTAAACTTGGAATCTACTCATTCTATACGACTCACCATGATCAGCAATGCCGCCCATGGAGATTACTGTCAGTGCCTGCATCGCGACCGAGATCGAGTTTACATACAGGCTTGCAGTCAGACGGAACCACTGAGATTTATCAACGTTGCTCGGAGCCTCGGTCACTCACCTAAAGCTCGCAGTATCGACCCACATCCAACCTATTCGCACAACGCATCTTGTCGATTCCAAACACCGCTCTGTCTTTCCAGGTAGTTGGTATCCATTGTCGCGCGCGAATTGCTCGAGGCAAATTGGCAAAAAAAGGGTAAGGGAGACTATCACAAAAACTTCACTACATAGATTTCCATGAGCAACGGTTAAGAGAATACACTGCGAGGCACTGCGTACCTCGCGAACGCGTAGCAGAGCCATCCCCAAAGTTGTTTCTGGTAGCCACGATGTTCGATCATCATTAGAGGGTTTTCGCGGGTGAAATTTCAATTCATGGAGCGCTGTGGTTCGAAAGGTACGGGGGAGGGGCTGCAGTAACAGAGCTGCCAGTAGTACTGCGGCAGAGAAGTTGAGGGAGTGGCCTGGAGTGGCGTGGCGGGCGATCATGATCGGCGGGCCGATAGTCACGTGCTACTGGGTCACAGAAAGTTCCTCGTCCAAGCCAGGACCACTTCATTGAACAACATCCTCAAGACGTCCTCTGCGATATGACATTAACTTGCTTAATGACTTCGGAAGCGCTTAGTTCTTTCATTATACCGAGCACCCCTTCTCAGAAGCAGGCGCCGCTGCACTGTAGGAGGCCTGGGAGTACCCGGGTTCGATCCAGATTACGGCGTTTCTTGTGGATGAGGTGTCGCCAGTCTCGGACATCACTGATGCTAATCAAATTGCACTCCGTGACTACATGTATCTTGGATGTGCCTCCACAATTCACCCCGCATGGCGCGGGATGGGGTTCCTTCATATCGCTCTCCTGGCGGCCTAGTGGATATCAAGCCCCGCGGTGATACATCCATTGGGAACGACCTGTCAATGTCCTTCATCAGCAAATGGATATCCTAATATATAGCCATCGCGGAAGCTGATGAAGGCTACGTGATCCCCTCCAAATCCGACCATGCCAATTCTACAAACACGCAAGGGTGATGCTGCGCATCTCACTACCCTCGTGCAGCTCATCTCGTCCGCTGTCACCACCGTTCTCAGCGAGTATGACGCTGTAGGCAAATCTGTACCATCCTTAGACTCAACAGAGCCTGGCCCATTTGATACCCCAGAAGAACAGAGTGAAGAACTAGTGAAAGCTGTCAGGATAATTGAGGCTGCCTGTGGTCAACTTGCCACCTCCGTTGCAAGTCCAGGCCATGTGATGTTCAACGTACGTTGTTGCCTTATATTCAGTCGGACTTACTGAGCAAGGCTTGCAGAGATCCTACGGGGTATGTCTATCTCATCGTATCATCGGAATGATTGATTGACATGTCGCTAGTTCAAAGAACCTGCTTGTTTGCAAGTAGTCACCCAAGCAAAAATGGCGGACCTCCTCCTTGACAAGCCAGAAGGCTTACATGTCGACGTCCTCGCAAAGCAATCTGGATTGGATTCTGGGAAACTATGCCGAATTCTTCGCTTATTAGCGACAAGACATTGTTTCCGAGAAGGTACGACGTTCTATCGCGCCATTGCCGTTCCATTCTCTCACATACGTTCGAACAGTACAACCCAATGTATTTGCAAACAACCGTCTCAGTATCAAGCTGCTGGCTAAGGATCCGATATGGAGTTACGTTGGTCATTTGTAGGTCGTGGACATTCCTGCTCGATTCCTTGCTGACCGAAATATCGTAGAACGGACGAAGGGATGAAGTCCACTGCCTACCTTAACGAAGCCCTCACCGATCCCGTGTCGGGACCCTCATACGCCGTTGAAGCATCTCCATTCTATCGCATGCAGGGATGTACCGTCTTCGACCATTACGCCAGCGTGAGCCATCTTTCCCCCCTAGTATATGATATTTCACTAAGCAACTCTTCCACCTTAGCCCGAAGGTCAAAAGAGAGCAGACGTAAGTCCTAAAACTTCAGCGACTTGTGTCATTTATGCTCAGGTTGTTGGCAGCGCTTTGCGGGAGCAATGAAAGGTTTAGGTGAAGTCAACGGCAAGCGCATGCTCCGCAAGGGTACTCCCTCCCTCATCAAAGCCTCTGTTGATATTAACTTGGACCTTAGTCTATCCTTGGGGTCGTTTCCCTAACGGCACAATCATCTGTGACGTCGGGGGTAGCACTGGTCATGTTACCATGGATCTTATTCAAACATTCCCGCAACTCAGGTTGGTTATACAAGACATGCCCCACGTCGTCGATCAAGCTAAAGAAGTGCGATCTCTCCTTCACCTTTTCTCGTAGGTCTAGCTGACGACGGCCTCGTTAGTTCTGGGCACAAGAGGACCCTTCCGCCGTGCAGAACAATCGAGTGGCGTTTGCGCCTTTAGACTTCTTTACTGAGGTTCCAGTAGCTGGTTGCGACTTTTACTACGTGCGTGCAGGCCCTTCATTCTTTATACGGATTAATACTAAGCCACTTCATATAGATCCGTCATATATTGTACGTTGCTCATTCTAAATTAAGGTCGCCATTAACGAGTGACCGCCATAGGCATGATTGGCCTGATGCTGAATGCGTAAAGATCCTATCAAATGTCCGCCAAGCCATGAAACCGACTAGTCGGGTCTTAATCCGTACGCCGGTCTCTGGCTATCTGCGAGATTCCCCGTTTGACTGACAACGATCGTTTGTACCCGGTGTAGATGAGTTCGTTTTGCAAAATGTCGCCAGAGTTCTAACCTCCGAAAATCCGCATGTTGACCAGGTACACCTCCACGCTTCTCAAGTTATCATCATTGACTTCGACATTGCTTCTATTAGGCACCTGAGCCACTCCTCCCAAACTACGGTATGGGGAGAATTCGGCCATACCAGCAAGATATCAACATGATGAGTTTCTTGAACAGCAAGGAACGAACGGTGGACGAATTCATATCCTTAGGGTAAGTTTCGTAATGTGCACAATGTGTGTTGGCGTGCTCATCGTCTTTCTTAGGGTGCAATCAGGTTTGAAATTCACCAAACTGTGGGATGCTGGGGAGACTGGTCTAGTAGAGTTGGCCCTTGCCTAGGTCCTCTATATTGCTTCATTCTTGTATGATAGAGTTAGTGCTGTTGGTGTGATACGGACAGCATGCGTCAACTTCGGAGCTGACTACGGCTCGAGTTCCTCGGCGCGCTTTAGAAGAGTTTGACATGACAGCGTAATAATATATCAGTGCCCAGTTTAAGACGATATGTCTAATATACAATAATGTGCGGAACCGGGCGAGGGGATTGAAAGGGATAGGAACCATGTGGTTCATGAGCTTGCGCCGAAGATCCCCCGAGCTAGATCTGGCGTAAATGCGCGCAAGAACGGTAGAAGGAGTTCTTACTTGTTCAAGGTTCGCGTCAATCTGATCGCCGTCTTCCATCCCCAGCTGAGGGTCTTTCAGAATCCAACGATGGATGAATGTCACACTATAGACTCACCGACGCAGGTGTTTCATGTGCTTGGATGCGCTGTCCATCGTAAGTGAATTTGAATGTTCCTAGAGGCATCCGATGTCAGCATCCTGGGCCATGCAAGTGGTTACTCCACTCACCGGGGTCTTTGTTAAATCGTTTCTAGACAAAGCCCAAGTCAACGCATTGATTGTAGTGTAGGGGATCGTTGACACACCTCAGCAGCCTCGAATATCTTTTTGAAAGGCGTATTCGCCTTCACCTTAATCGTAATTTCTGTTCCAAAACACTATATCAGATGACCCTATCTCGAGTGATGACCGTGGCGTGTGGGCACTGACGGACGCCCCCATATACGACTTGGATATTCAACTTCGGCTTGACGTCTTCGCCTTCTTCTCCCATATTTGAGCTATGTGCGCGAGAATTCGAGTTGATTTGGGCGTTGGGGTAGGAGGCGCGAGTGCGCAAATTGAAAGCAGTGAAACGCGTGGCACGTGAGCTGGCTCGGTCGCTGATCATGTGACAAATTGCACTTCGCGCTCGCCCGCCTTCTCCCGCCCACTCCGAGCACCGTTGAGAGAGTCGCTGGCCACACCCACAGTGCCGCCGTCACTGGTATTCAGCATAAGATGCGCTCTACTTGTGAGAGCCAGAAATCCAAGTGCGCTGGCTAGATGATCTGCTTTGACGATGTCTCAGTTTTTGTCCGCCGTTTCTTTGACTTTAGGCAATGAGTGCAGGCCACTCCCGTAGTGCATACCATATGGCGGCGCATCACCTCGCTCTGCTATATGCCCCGGTGGTACTGAACAAAGCATTGGATGCCGCAGGCGATAACCACCCAAATTCGGCATGTGGCCAATTTCGTTGACAACAGCATTTTGTCAATCTCAGGGTCGTTAGTGGCTCACCGGATCCATCTGGATCAACAACGTCGGCCTATTGTGTATGTACCAAAAAAGGCAATTATACGCATCACTCCGCCTATTGTCCCTGTCCTGCGCCTCACTAGTCAACCATTGTTGTCGTCTGGCACGTCGTCAACGCGGTCGAAAAATTGGGAGAAATCTGCTGGTGTAGAGCTCGCGGTCAATGATGCAGCCTCACGGCCTCACATCTGGCTACTCGTGAGGCGCATCAGTACCACTCGGCCAAAGCAAGAGCAGGGTCCGCCAAAGCTACCAGGTTAATCCGAAAGCAGGCAGTCGGCACAGCACTCTGGGCGGGTCGTCGACACGTTGTTGTCGCACTGTTAGGCAAATCACGGGAACGAATTCCTATAAGAATCGAACAATGGTCTACTTCCAATTTCCAAACAACAACTCCCAAACTGACTCCGACGCCTCTTGCTCTTGACTTCTACCACCCACCATAACACAGTAGTTCCTGCATCGCCACTCAGCCGTGCCATCCACATCTCACTGAGCTATGGACTCTACTACCAACCAACCTTCTGGCTCCTCCTCATCTAATGATGCAGCGGAGCCTTCTTCAGCACTGTCTGCGCTGCAGGCAAAGATCTTTTCTGCTTTCGACAGCCTCGTTCAGTACTCTACTACTCTCAAGGCCAAGTTCGGTGGCGAAGCCGATCCCCGCATGATTCGCTTCACCAGCGATGTCGCCGCTCACCTGCCTACGTCTCTCGAAACCCTCGAAGATGCTCTGTGAGTTCACTCCCTTGATTGTAGCGAGGCTGGTGGCTGAATGCGATTTAGTGACATCATTCACCAGAATCTCAACTCGTCTGCTGCGTGAGTACTTGCTAGTGTTTCTATCTAACGCTTTTTTGCTAACGCATCCTGATCCTTCAGGAATCTACAAGTTGTACTTTATTCAGCCACTTCGCAGGCCGACGACAACGACAGCCAGAACGCCCCGGTCACTGGCCAACCAATTTCAAAGAGTGCTCCGTCTTCTCCCAAGCGCGGCAGTGCCTCCCGCTCTGCCTTCGACACCTACTCCGATGCCAACGGGCGGCCCCGAGCCTTCCCCACCACATTCTTCCCGCGCAAGAATGCTCTCAGGCGCTCGTACGCCGTCAACGACATTTACGACCCGGTGCCCGAGTTCCCTAAGGAGAACAACCAACCAGCCTTTTGCTCGCACCACCACCACCACTGGACTGGTACGTCTGCGGGGGGCTCCAGGAGTCGCGATCGGAAGGGGAAAGCCAAGGCCCCCGCCCAAGGAGCGAATGCGCCCCCTGCCGATGCGGGGGACGTGAACGAAGATGACGACGCGGAGGCAGTGGTGCAAGCACTGAGCGCATTTGATACCCCAGATGAAGACTACTACGCGGCGGGTTCTAAGACGGCGAAAGGCAAGGGCAAAGCCAGAGCTAAGAACGTGCAACAACGCGACGACGAAGACACGTCGGGCCCCTCCGTTGCGAGGGCCGCACGTGCTCGTCCTCCTCGCTCTAAGGTCGCTCACGCAGCCGCCGAGGGCTCTGGCCACCGATCTACCCGACGAGGTCCATCTGATGGACCGCAAGCACAGGCCGGCAATCTCGCTCGAGTTCCCTTGACACCTCCCAACGGGCGCGGTCTCAAACGGGCTGATGCCTTCAATGAAAAATCTCACCCTAAAGTCTATTGGCAGGGCGGATGGGGTGCACCCCCTCCTCCATCCCCTCCTCCACCCCCTCCTTCCCCTTCTCCTCCTCCCCCACCACCTCCACCGCCCGTTGCCCTGCAGGCGCCCGTCCAGGCCCGGTCTTCGGCCCTTCAACCCACTGGCTCTACGACCGTCCGCACCGCTGATGGTGTCCCCCTCCGTCGCTCCACTCGCAATATCGTATCCCGCGCAAGGGCCGCTGAGGAACCTAGGCCTGTTGCGTCTTCTTCCAGACTCCCCGCTGAGCCTGCCGGGAGAGGCACGAAGCGCAGAGCCGAAGAGGACGCAGACGCAGACGAGGATGAGGATGATAACGCTGCAGAGGCGTCGCCAAAGAAGAAAGCAAAGCGTACGACGGTCAGGAAGCCTCGTGCTACGAGGCACACCTCGCGCAAGTGATGATTCTAGTCATCGTTCTTATTTAAGTGATTGAGCTGGAAAAAACAGTAAGCCTCCCCTGAATCTCCCCTCTTCGAATGAAAGCTAATTCATCGTTTCTAGAAGCTTCTCATATTTTATCTCATCTCATTTCCATTCGTACTCCATACTCCTCTCTTCACGTCTGCCTTCACATTGTTTCGTCGTTTCGTTGTGGGCCTTGATTTTGCTTTCGTTGTGGTGTACTGTATTGTTGTCATGTTTTTTCTTTTGTTTTTTTTCTTTTGTTTTTTTTTTCTTTTCCTCGAACTCTTTGATTTATCAAATCCAGCATTGGTACTGTCTCAGTCGCCTGTCGCTCTTGTAATGCATTGTGTGTCTCTGTTCTGATCACGCGGAGCCCCTTCGATAAGCTAACAAATCCACAACCAAGTCGTATCACAATCGACCCTCAAACTGACGTATTTAGTATTTACCTTGCCCCAGTCAATTCCTGTGCTCCGATTGGCTATTGGCGAGTACAGACTGTGAGGGTACTCAATCACCCGACGTCTTCAAAGCTTCACCCTCATGATTCCCTTTCGTTGAACCCCACCATCATTGCCCAATGAACAACATTTATACGACGAATCACGATGACTCTGCTTTCGACGTCCTTCCCAACGACATGCTCGCAAAGCGGGTCTGGGCCATGATCCTCATTCTCGTCGTCTCTCTAACTGGTACATTGCTACACCACTTTCTGCAGTCTGTAAGCTGATCACTTGGTGCAATTGAAGCTGTGTCGTTCCCAGGCGTATCGCGCAAGGTTCGGTTCTTGCGCATACCCCACGTCGTCTTCTTCATCGGCAAGCACTTTGGCACGGGCGTCATACTGGCGACGGCGTTCTGCCACTTGCTGCAAGACGCCTACATATCGCTCCAGGATCCCGAGGTCAGAAAGGGAACGGATGTCGCACGCTGGACGGGCTTGATAATGTGAGTATCCTTCACTTCTCACTCGTCTGCTTCGAACTCTGACGCAAATTGCGGTTGTAGACTCGGCTCGCTACTAACTATATTCCTCGTCGAATGTGAGTGCACCAATTAGTGTATACGATTTTATCTGACACACGGCGACAGATATATCCACTTCTTATGTCGATCGGCTAAACGCGAATCCTTCTGTGCCCTCTTCGCCGACAGAATCTCCGTCGCGAGCGGCGTCCCCTTCCCCCCCAACTCCCCTTCCTCTCCCACCACTAGCCTCTGTCATCCAAGACAACGACGCCGTGTCCGAGCGGACGCCTCTCCTTGCTACCCCTGCTACCGCTCCTATTCGTTCTATCCCCACATCACCTCGTTCAACTTCCCCCTCCCCCCCCGCCACTGCGCGCACGGGGATTCCCATAGCTCGATATAGATCCTCCTCCCTCCACGAGCCCTCTTCACCAAATCCGTACCTGCCGTTAGTGCACTCGACGAACCCCAGGTATATTAGTATACTGGGTGATAGAGACCATCACCGGTGCTGCTGCACTCACGACGAGTTCTGTGGGAGTTTACGGAGAGAGCGGACGGCGCGCCGTGGGTCCCAGTCGAGCGGGCGGAAGAAGTATGGACATGTAGGCGCTGGTGAGGGGGAGGGGGAGAGATCAGAGGGGACCGCCAAAGTGAAAGTGAAAGTAAAGAACAAGAGGGCATCGATAGTAGGCATATTCGCGCCCCGTCAGTTCGTGCACCACCATCGCCACGACTTGGATATCGAGTGGGGGCGGGGATCTGAGCACAGGCATAGCCACGGGAGCGCCCATGCAAATGCCCGGAGTGAGGATAGTGGACATGCGTACCACCACCACGACCTCGAGTTCCTGGACGAAGAGGAGGGGGAGGGGGTTACTACTGTGGGCCGCCGGAAACAGGTTGTTGGGATCCTAGTGAGTGTCACTCAGATGATGTACCCGACAGCGTGGGGCTGATAACTGCCACTCGATGCGTAGGTCCTACAACTCGGGATCATGATCCACTCGCTCGTCATCGGGCTAACACTGTCGATAACACCCAAAGCAGATTTTAGTGCGTATTCTCGTTATCTTGTCACTTGCAATTCGAATAACCTGTCACCCGTCACCCGTCACCCGTCCCCGCGTACTTGATGTGGATGGTGATGTTTACAGCGTCGCTGGTCACCGCGATATTCTTCCACCAGCTGTTCGAGGGGCTCTCCCTCGGCATTCGGATAGCAAGTCTGCCCCCGCCAACGAATAAGAGCTCGCGCTCGCTGCTGGCCCCAGCCCTCTCGGCGCTCTTCGCTGTCACCACGCCCGTCGGGATACTGATCGGGCTGCTGTCGTTAGGTGGGGGACAAGGCGGTGAGCTATCCTTTCCCCCACATCCCTACCTATCACTCACCACTCACATCCCTTCTATGCTTTCATGCATTTTCATTGTAATCTGTAGTACACCTCCGCCTCACGCAAGGCCTCATGTCCGCCATATCCGCCGGCATGCTCATCTACGCCGCGTGCGTCGAGATGCTCGCAGCCGACTTCGTAAACGACCCCCACATGCACATGGGCGTCGGTGGCGTGCGCCGCCAGGCCGTCGCGCTGGCCAGCTTGCTGTGCGGCGTCTTGCTCATGACGCTGGTCGATTGATTGATTGACTGGTTAATCGATTGAGAGTTTACTCGTTCGAGGGTTTAGGATTATTATAAAGACACCTTCTGATTAGATTGTATTGGGTGTAATTTTCTTGTTGTAATGCTATAGATTTGATATGATGTACGATTCATGGGTGCCACTTGGGTGCCCAAGGTGTCTTCGTGCTCTGATGACAGTGTTGTATCTCGCAAGACACGCTGGACTTGTCGGAGAAACTCTGAATAGCAATCAGTACCATCGTCACGCCGCAAAAGCAAGTCAAATGGTTACATTATAAGAAATAGGATAAAGTGTACATTGTCCACCGAAACGTCGACAATGCACGGTTAGGACGAGTTCAATAATGGCCTATTTATCTATATTCCATGTGTTGCGAGGGTTGCAGGAGAAGGACGTTGATCATTAGATCAACGAAGTGGAAGACTCGTAGACAGCGAAAAGGAGGCCCCTGAAGTATCTGGAACATCACGTGATCGCGCCGTGGCTGAGGCGCGACGTCATGGATGATAGACCTCCCGCTCCACATAGACTATCAACCGGCTTCCCGAAATCTATAAAGACCATTCGGATGATAAACGCGCTCGAGAATCCTTCTTCTCCCCCACGACACTCAAATGACACTGCCCGTCTCAACATGCGCTACCACGATCGCGCAGGACGTCGCCGAGTACCTCCGCGATTCCATGCGCCTGATTAAGGAAGGCCGGATTTTCAAGGCGCTCAGTCCGCTGAGGACGTTCGAGTTGGCGTTGAATATCGTGTATATCGCGATCCAGGGGGTGATTATCATGATGTTCAAGCCGGTATGTGGATGTTTTGTTGCTCGTTGTTTTTGCGAATGCCCTTTGAGGAAGTTGGGATGACTCCGATATTATTGAATGGGAGATCGGAGTAGTGGGATGTGCCAGATTGGTCTTTGAAGCCTTGAAGGAATTGAGACTTGAATGCGTTGAACTCATCGCGTGCTATCATCTTTGTAGCCCTCTTCGAAATGCCGCAAGACACTTGCTAAGCCGCATGGTCGCATTGCGGTCATAGGTGCTGGGCTCACGGGAGTCTCATCAGCTGCGTAAGTATCAACTACACTTCCTTTGGCTTCTGTCTGATCTGATTTGTGTATTTGGATCTGGAATCTGGATAATTCAGCCATTGCGTCGCACATAATTTCGAAGTCGTCATCTACGAAGAGAACTCCCGAGACAAACTGGGCGGGATCTGGGCGCATGTGAACAGCACGTCGGGCCTGCAGCTGAATTCGATGCTCTACCGCTTTCACCCTGCGGTATTGTGGAGGAAGGCGTTCCCTCAGCAGAAGGATATTGTTGGAGGTGAGTTCTCAGATCTTAGATTTCGACTTTGAATATTTGAAACCCCACGCGTTATATGACAGAGATCACTCGAGTGTGGAAAGAGTACGGTTTGGAAAGTCGTACTAAGTTCAATGTAAGTAAATGCTTTGGAGCGCAGCTACTGCAAAGTCAACCCTATACTCATTATTGTGATAGACGGAAGTCAAGTCCGTTCGTCGGGTTCCCGACGACGAGAAGACCTCCTCACAGCCGGAGTGGTTCATCAACGACGGTGAAGACGGCGTGTTCAACGCTGTCATTGTCACCGTCGGGACCTGTGGCAAGCCGAAGTGGGTGAAGATCGAGGGTATGCCTGAGGACGTAGGCAAAGACGCAGATAAGAACGAGGAGCACGAGGACGGATGTGCTGCTGGCCCATTCTCGTACGCTACTGCCGTAAAGAAGGAATACGAAGCGCCACATCAAGATGATGGAGAGTCTGAGGACGGCGAAGAATGCGCTGCTGGGCCTTTCTCGTACGCTGCCGCTGTCAAGCACGAACACCCCTCGGATGGACCCACTGACCAACGTGACGAGGAGGATGATAGCAACAAGACTAATGGTAGCGGCCGCCCAAACGGAACAAAGCATACAAAGCACACGAACCAGCACAAGGAGACTTTTGCTCAGACAATTATACATTCGTCGCAGTTGGACACAATCCCTGGGTGGAAGCTGGAGGGCAAGAACGTCGTGGTGATTGGGAGTGGCGCAAGCGGTGTCGAAGCCGTCGAAACTGTGTTGGAACGCATCGAGGGTGGGAAGGGCGGCAATGTATGGATGGTCGCTCGGTCGGATAAGTGGATCATCCCTCGGTAGGTCATGCTTTCCAGTATTTCACTCATTGTATGGACGGCTGATAACCCGCCCTGTCCTCTGTAGGAATATTGTGATTGACACGGTGTTGGCGTGCCAGCCGTTCGGCAGGCAGATGCCACTCAGGTAAGCTGTCTTCGATCAATTCGTCATACACAAGCTGACGATGGGTGCGCTAGTTTCCTATGGGAGTTCTTCCTGACCCACTGGCACTATCGCGGAGTTAAAGACCTCGTTCCTGCTAACAAAGGGATATTTGAGGGGACACCGGTACGCAATCGCCACTGTCGCGTCATCTACCATGATTATTAACGGTGTTGCTTATATCGTTTTGCGCTATGTGCAGGTGGTCAACGACGAGTTCCTGGAGCATGTACGCACGGGGAGGTGTGTCTACGTTCGGGGCGATCCAGCTCGGTGTATGAAAAATGCTGTTGTGGTGAACGAGCGTAAACGGGGCACGAAACCCGGGGATCGTGGCAGAGAGATCGTAAGCTTATCCTCACACCGAGTGTGATTCGTATACTGATAGAGTCCTGCTTATGCTGCTGGTGTAGCACCTCGACGCAGACATAATCGTCTTAGCTACGGGCTTCGAGAAGCCAGATATCAGCTTCTTGGATGACGGGCTGTTCCCGGACGGTTACGAAGTAGGCTTTGGTATTACCCGAGCGTCCGCTGGGTTGTTTGGGATGGATGCTGATACTGATGGCCGTCTGTGACAGCGCCCGGATCTGTACCTGCAGAACTTCTCGACGGAGGATTGGTCGATATTGATGACGAATTCGGCGTACCAGAGTGCTATTGGGACAGTGTAAGCTACTTCCTTGTACCGTTGACACATAACTGACGGGACTTTGCCGTAGGGGCCACTTGTAAGCACATATACTTCGATTTTTGATGCCGCAGCACTAACGACGACCTGGATTCTCCGCTTGAATGGCAACAGCCATATCGGAATATGCATGTTTCTTCCCTGCTACTTCTGTCAACAGTGTACTAATCGAAGAAACTTCTAGACACGCGTATATTGTTGGTCCTTCTCATGGACGAAGGAGCCCGCCCCATCCCCAAGGACATGAAGCTCTGGGTGGATGTCGTGCGTTTCATCAAACGCGGCGCTTCTGGCGGTGCCTTTGGGTTCTTCACCTACGCTGAATTGAGTACGTTTCGTCCTCTCCAGCCTCTCCCTCGCCCTCGCCCTCCTCCCCTTTGTCTACTGCATGGTACGCTCGCTGAACCTGGGTCGTTGTTTTTGTAGCTATTTGGTTGCTGGGGTTCCATCTTTTGAGGCCGGATAGGTTACGCTGGCGAGTGTCGATTTTTGTTTTCGCATTAAATCTCTGAGGTAGTGGGTGCTGATGAGATATCTCGACGATATAGGATTCTGTTCATTATGCAGGGGTGGGGTGTACATCCCAAGTAGCCCGGGAGAGTTATAGATGTTATGTTCCACGTGAACTTTAAAAAGGTAAGAAGCACTAGGTGACGATCAATGTCAGATGGTGTGCTGACACTTACATAAGTTACAAATAGATAAACGTCAGGAAGACTACAAATACACCGTTTGTATGTATAGAAATTTGTATCATCAAGAGCTTCTGTTCCCTCGCAAGTACTGTAATCATCAACTCCGTTCCATGAACTTGATGGCCCATCAGCAAGACCTTCGCTTAAGATCGAGTACAGTGGAGCACCAGAGAATGTCCGGCGTCGGCGTCTGGCATCTGATGGCCATCATATATACAGCATACGACCATCGTTCAGCCTATTCGTCGTTGGGGCATGAACCCATTCTACATTCGTTAGCATCACAGTACCCCGAAGGCCTGTCCAACTACGACAATGCCATGGTTGAGGGATGCAGTTATTGTGACTGTTCGCTGACGCTGAGTACTGCTGCCGCTCAGTGCCAGCAGGCGTATATATTACACGAATGGGTCTGCCAATCTTGCGAACATTGGACCCATCTCGGAAAACGAAGAAACGACACTAAGCAACGATATGACAATCATAGACCCCTCCACCGTGTACGTATGCCCCTGGTGCGGATGATGTGGCCTCGTTAACACTCTTATAGTGCAGCTCCACTCGTATGCACGCGCAAGATAGTGTGTGGACTGTACTGATACAGTGATATTTGGCTAGGTGCTCGCGTATATGATCAACTATCTGTTGTACGGTGTTTCTGCCGTGCAGTTCCGTGCGTACTTCCATCGATATTGCCATCTGATTGTTCGCTCGGTTGATGGTTCCAGTCCTTTACCTCATCCAGTACCCAAGAGATAGATCGTCGCTCAAGATGTTAGGTGCGGAAGCTCCCAGCATTCATATTCAACCCACTGCGTCATCTGATGCTTGTGTCTATTAGTGTGGCTTATATTTCTACTTGAAACCGTCACGACTGCGGTGGTTGGATCCATCGGCTGGGCGACCTTTGGCGAGGGTTTCGGCGACATTGTAAGCCTGAACTACTTGCCCGACCTATTCTATGTACAGCTTACGAAATCCTACTCAAAGACTCTATTCGGGAGCACGAGGACGAAGGTGTCGAATTTGCTGAAATTTACAGTGGAGACCGGCCTCGTGACTACCATCTGGGCTATTATCCACGTTAGCCTGTGGGCGACTATGCCGCAGACAAGTTTCCATTATATTTTGTAGGTCGCATCTTCGTTTATGCCTTATTGTAGTGCTCGCGTTGACATACATGACACAGCTATTTTAGTTTTCCGCGTCTGTGAGTCTTCCTCCTAGTCCCTTGGAGGGCGTAACATGAACTACAGGTGTGGGGAACCTCGCAGATACTCCAATTGGTTCTTCGCGGCTCTCAACTCGCGACTCTACCTCGCTTCTTCCGGACAAGTAGTTACTTCCGTGCGCCAAGCTCCCTTTGGTCGGACCTGCCGGCAGTTAGAACACATAACGGTCCCGCCAGTACACACCGCTGTGGTACCCAGGTCCACATCACGACGACGACGGAAGTAGTGTCGGAAGGCATTGACCCGACCCACACCCCGCCCAATGTACGTGTCTTCCATTAAAAACTCTCATTAGTCGAGATCGAGGCATCTTTCTCCAGAGAAACAACCACACAATGTTGGATTCAAGTAGTGTTTGATACCAAATATACCATTTGTGAAATTGTGTAGAACTATGAACAAACTGACGTTGTTTCCGCGAATCAACTCTTATCTTCAACGTTGAACCTACCTACGATCCTGGACTTCTTCTCGGTGTATATCGAAGCGAAGGATGGAGAGCGAGCGCCTAAAGGTCAGCGTTAGCACGCACTATATGAGTCAAGAATGTTCTGAGCGTCGAGGGAAATATAGGAAGAAAAATGCTTGCTAGTACATATGAAATTTTAGTGGGTGCTGCGTCGGCAAACCAAGCTCTGCGTCACGGGTAAGACTTTAGATCTGGTGAAGCGGAAGGGGTCCAATTAACAGCATGACTAAATACATTACCGATCGTGTGTCTGAGTAGCATTAAGGTATCTTTCCCGTAATCAATCTATACAACATACAGAAGCTCAAGCACCAGTACTCAGCAAGCGCATCCACCGTCTTCGCTGGTATCTTCCTGACTCAATTGAAGATTACCCCCGGGCATCGAGTTGCCGTTAGCTTCGCGTGAGGGTTTGTTCGTTTCGGGTGACCAGAGCTCCGGCGTGTCGAGAATCTTTTCAACGACTTCGGTGAAGGTCTCTTTCACACCTACTGCAGTTTTCGCTGAAGCTTCGATGAATAAAGAGTTCATCCGATCAGCGAAAGCTTTCGCCTCCGATGCAGACACCTGTCGGGAGAATTCCTAAACATAGCAGACCGGTTCAATTCAATTCAAAGTAAATCACCAGCTCAAGAATAATTCACCTTGTCCACTTTGTTTCCGACAAGAATCTTTACGACCGAATCGGAAACATACGTTTCGAGCTCAGAGTACCACCGTGGTAATGCATCAAACGACTCTCGACTTGAGACGTCGTAGACTTGCCATAACCGTATATCAGCTCAGTTATCGCCGCTGAATCAGATGCAACTTACCGAGAATGACACCCTGCGCTCCCCTGTAGTACGAAGACGTTATAGTACGAAACCGTTCTTGCCCAGCGGTGTCCTATATTACGGATAAGATATGGAACTTGGGACTCATATCATAAGAAAGCCCACCCATATACTGAGCTTCACCTTCTTCCCTTTGATGTCCATTTTGTGCACCTTTAACCATTCAAGTTAGACACAAGACATACCAGAAAAGTCAAGACTCGACTCACACGAAAGTCTACACCAATTGTGGCACTAGACTCATCCTCAGGAAGCCACTGCTCGTCAGAGAAGCGTAGAAGCAGGCTGCTCTTGCCGACTGATGAGTTTCCTATGAGGAGTATCTTGCAATTTATGGGGGCTTCAGTCGGTTTCTTCTCAGTGGGCGCCATGATGGAGCGATAGAACAAGCAGTGGTCGTGACGCACTGCTGTTTGCGCATTGAGGCAGACTGAGGCGGAGTGCAGTCATTCACGTGATTCACAGGAGAGCAGTAAGGGGCCGACCCTTTTTTACAGGACTACAAACATTGCGACTCAAGGACTAGGCGGTCTTTGTAGAATCGAAACGCGGCACTTCGCCGCGCGTCTGTGGCGTTTAGACGAAACGGAGGGACCACAACGCATCAGGTAAGCGACATCCCGGTCAAGGATTAAAAGGAGCGGCAACATAATGCAAAGTGTCGAGTAATGTGAGTATGATACAGTCATACAGAATATCCAATCGTCCCATAAAGTAAGGAGATACACAATGTAGAGTTCGATACAGCAAGTGTAAATGGAGCTTCGTCCTAAAGCTATAGTAAGCCCGACCCATCTCTGGAGTGGCTGCTGCCCAACGCAGTGTGGAAAGTAGCATCGGTAGACTCCAGATTATGCCCGCTACTTTGGAGATCGTATCGAGGGGGCTGCTCCTGAGCTGACCTGGAGTATGGATTGCCTCCGTGAGTCGCGACACTCGGAACGTGATACGCTAGCTCCGGTGTGTTTCCCGTACTCTGGCTCTGCGGGAACATAGACTCTTGGTGTGTATCTGGCATTGTGACTAAATTAGGTGTCGAGCGACTTGTCAGCACATTTGAGTGCGGTGATTTTGGAGGAGAGGGTATTGGGTCGCGGAATGGTGATATTCTATCATAATGTGCATCAGTCGGGTATGCCAAGGGAGTGAATGTTTGCTGGGAGTATGGCGGTGTGGGCAATATGATATTGGGAGTGTGTGGGGCAGAGGAGACTGTAACAGCGTCTGGGTCAAAGGTGATGACATGGGACATGCCCGACTCGCGCCTTTGGTGAGTCTGGTGGGTATCTGTCGGCGGCGGTCTGGCGAGGTAGGGGTTATTTGAAAGTGACTCTGGTTCGTCTGGCACCCCTGGAGGAAGTTTGGCGTAGACGGGTGCGTGTGCATTGTTTACGCCCATATCCCAACCAGCCTCTTCGCCACTGTCCTCTCTGACGATGCTGAGCACGTCTCTGCCGCCTTCTCTTCTGTTCCAGTGAGCTTGCGAGCGAGGATAGTGCTCCCCAGATTCTTCGTCTCGCGGACGAGCGTCGAACTGAGAGGTGTAAGGTGACATTCGCTGGGGTTGCGGAGCGAACAAGGTCGGTTTCGAGTTCAATGGGAGTTCGGAATCGGACCCAGAGAGTGTCGCCTCAGATGCCGTATCCGATAGATGAGCCCTGGCGAGTTTCGCTTGCCTTGCTTTGCGCCTTGCGTAAATGATTTCGGGCTTGACTTTGTTCATCTGCCGAAGGATGTACCACATCGCGGCAATGGTGATCAAGATGGTGATCGCCAACACAATATTGGAGATCAGTTTGCTGGTGCTCGTTGATTCACCTGATCGAAATAAACCCCGTCAATTGATGGTAACCTTGAGGGTGAAGAGAACGCACCTGATTCAGATTGCTCGAGAATGACACCGAGATAAACGGTGACAAACTGCTTTGGTAGTGATAGTACTGCGGCTAGAGAGAATGTAAAAATGCCCATGCCACAAGTGGAGAATACAGCGGTGGTGACTATTTCCAACTTGATTAGAAGCGACCTAATATAAAGTATATTAAGACTTACAATGTCCCGGGATGGCGCTTAATCTTGCTACTAATGCAATCTTGAATCCACCATCTCTAACGACCTTCGCCAGACATGCATAGCTAATTTGCGTTCGCTCGAGCTTTTCGCCGCGGGAACGGCAGCAATATTTGAAGGCGTAGAAGTTGCCTACTTCACCAATAAAGGTTCCAGCAGCAACGATTCCAAAGCCTATCCATAGACCCCAGACTAATCCACAAAGAATTGCGACGATCTCATGGCCGAAAAGCTGAGTGGGGTTCGTTAGCGTGGAGGACTGACGCCCAGAACCTTGTGAGCTTACCGGAGGGAAGGAGATGATGAAAAGGATGCCGATAGGGACGAGCCAGCCGCAAGGTACTCTGGAAAGTTAGATTTAGTTAGTAGTCAGTCCAATTTAGCTGCGCAGTGCGAATGATGTACTAAAGATGTGCTAAAAATGTGCTAAATGCTCAGAACATCGTGACAGCAAGACTGATGCCGTCGACGCAGGAGATGGGGTGCAAAGGAGGGGGAATACTACTCACTTGTGAAGCCAGTCCGCTGCTGGCCGTAGCGCATGCACAATTTCCTTATGGTAGATGGAGACGAGCGCCGTAATTACGACAATGATGATGATAGCAACATAATACCCTGATATGCGCAGAGTTAGCAGCTAGTACCAGGTGAGCACATAGAGAAACTCACAAGCCCACTCCTTCCGTATCCAGAACCTCCACTTCGTCAGTGATTTCCAGTCAATGGCGCCTGTTTTGAGCTCCCTGGCTTCGCTCGGCGTCGGACTTGGCGTGCGATTTAGGTCACGGCCTCCATCTTTGGGAGTTATTGTCACTGATGATGCTGCTGCTGAGCTGAGAGTGTCGAACGCCGGAGGGGGGTACTGATGCAGGGTAGTGTCGGTGGTGTCTGAGAGAGAATGTCGGTGTCGTGGCGGGCTGTCGTACGGAGCGTATCCCGATGCCATGGAATGAGTAGACTATCGAGGGCGGGCGGCTCTCGATGTAGTGGTTTGAAGTAAAAGGTGAAACGGAGGTTACGCAGGCATCAGGTGGATGTGGTGAGAAGTAAGGCTGCGCTTTGATTTGGCAGGCAATGCAACGGAGGAAGTGAGGCGCGTGGCAAATGCCATTCCAAATTGGGCGCTGGTCGCGTCACGGGCCGTCACAGTGACATTTACTGCTTAGTACGTTTCTTGTCAAGGTTTCTTGTTTCTTTGTTAGTCGTTGCCACTTCCTCGCAAACTTCCCAGCTATCGCTAAAGATAGTCAGGTGCGTAACTATGTAGAACTTGAACTTCGACGCAAAGTGCACCCATGACTGGTTGGTAGTACACGTCTTGTCATTGGGATCAAAGAATGGCCTTCCGATTCCCGAAGGAGTTTGCAGTATTTAGATGGTCACTGCTGAAATGATTTAGGTTTATAAGAATTCAGTTATTGGAAATTATCTAAATCGTCGAGTAATGCTCTGCACGGAGTCAAGTACCCATCATGCAAGATGCCTACCGAAGGCACAGCACGTACCAATAATAGACTTAAGCGGTGCCCATTGTTCTCGGCGTAGTGATCTTCTCGTCGGCAAACCCGATCGCAGACCTTACTAACAAGGACGCCGCATACCTCCTGGCGAGCACAGGTCCGATAGACGAACAAACACGATTCGTTTGTGCGGCGTACCATATTTCTTACGTTACAGGCTTCTGACAAGCCCGGCCAGAACTTGTACACCTACTTTTGCGCCATCTATCACGGTAACCGGTCGCCCGCAAGCCTCTGCAACTCCGGCCTTGACCAAATCTTCCATCCCACTCATACCTTCCAATCAGCGTTCAATAAGCACCATCAGCCTTCGAAACCCTTCTTGTGATATCAGAGCATAGCTATGAACACTTACCTGCACAACCCAGAATAATGACATCGGCACCTAGTGCGCTAACTTTAGCGGCAGTGTTCTTGATATGCCCTTCGACTGCGCCACGATCCGGACTTGTCTGAAGCTCCACGACGCCGAGACCACTGGCGATACACCCAACGTACCGTCCGCTTATACCCCCCAGGAACGCTGTAACGCCAGCATCTATGGCGGATACCATCGCCGCTCCGGTGGTTAGAATACCAAATTTGGATCCTGATAAGAGAGCGTGGACGATTGATGCCTGTATGAAACCATTGACCGAGATAGGGATGATCAGGAGAGTCGTCAGAGATGGAAGGGGTTGCGATTGCGACGATGTAACTTAAACAAGGGGTATCAGATTTAGACTTACATCAAATATACCGATGCAAGGCTTATCGGGTGCTGCATGCCGTAGACAGTGGACGAGTGGGTGATCGGAGAAGCAGCATACGAGGAAACCGGCGTAGGGCTGCTGATCTATCGGCTCCATAGCTTTGAATGTCGCAGCGGCGGAGAGGATTGAGGTGGGAGGGTCATTAATACTAGGAGGTGCATCCGGTGGTCCAGTTTTGAATTCTAATTCAATTCCGGGTGGACATAAGGGCGTTAGGTTAGAGACAAGTACTTGTGTGATAACCTAGAGTTCCGAATGATATGTGAGTTACACGCCAGATAGGGTAGATGCAGTAATTACATCTGAAGAGTTTGGATTGATGATGAGAAGCTTAGGGTTTGACGCGACCATAATGATACAAGTTGGCCAGGACCAGGCCTGATCACGACACGCTCAGTGCATCACTATTTCAATGATCGTGGGACATAGATTGGCTGTCTGATATGTTCGCTACCAATGGAGAAGTACGTTTCCCATACCCACCAAGAATATTTCCGTCCTGTAGTTTGCGGCCGAGTGAAAACCCTTAGTATGGTGTAGCCAACATCAAACGTGAAACAAAATGATACTCAGAATACGTTGTCAATCGGTTCGTACAAAGCAATCGCGGACCAAAGCGGTGCATCGAAGCCCGAAGGTGGAGAAAAACAAAGACGTGGCTAAGATGATGTACTATATGGGCGTACTATATGGGCGGTACTAGAAGTTCGCGTCACAGCGAATCAACCAGATGAACAAGTTTTGGATCACGGGAAACGAAAGAAAAATCAAAGGGCGGACCCATCTGCTGGACAGGCGTGTCAGCCGACATGGTAGATAGGTATTCAGGGATTGATGTTGATGGGGGTGCAGCCAATGTTGATGATGCCGTCTGTAAGTAGATGCGTGAGCGCCATGTCCTGAATGAAAACATCGCCTGTGTAATGCGTGCTAACTGAACGTGTTTCCAGTGCAACAGACGGCCTGGCTGTTACTGACATAATAAAGTAAGCATCTTATGTATTTCGACTCATGATCAACGGTAGAAGTACTCACCACTTCGTACCACCGATAATGGGGAGGACAGGGCTGCAGTTGCCGTGGGAAACGAGGCTGGTGGTGGTGCTGAGGTCAAGGAAACCTAACAGCGCCAAGATTCCTAATGAAGGAGAGGATTAGCCTTCTCGACGGTGTTGCAGCACTGGACGGGTCGGTATTGCACTCGCTGCTCACTGGCTGGTCGTTGCGCCAGTCGGGATGGCGGCGGCGGCGGCGATGGCGACTGCAGTGGTGAAGAAGAGCGTGGCCTTGGAGAACATGTTGGAACAAACACTGAAAGACTTTGCGATTGTTGAGAGGCTTTCGGAGAGGGTTCGCTGAACTGAAGAACCTGGAGGCCACTCGGCCCTTTTATATCGTCCAGAGGGCTCTGTTATTCGAGCGCGCTGCCGCGGAGGATCGTCTGTAAACCTTGAGGCGGGTTACTCGGCGTGCATGATTCTGCGTCCGAAGCATGGGTATAATAGAGTGCACAGTATCAAGAACCTCGGTCCTTGACGGTGGCTTAGACTTCCAATACATACGGGGAAGAAATCAATTTCTGTGACAATATATTCAGTGATTGTGAAGCTCAAGCATCTCCCGCCCATGTAGTACAAACAAGAAGGTTGACTTACCTCGGCGGTAGGACGCTTGGGTAATGCATGTACTCCTGGGGGAATACAGACAAAGCTCGGAGTGTATGCTGGGAAATTAGGTCTGAGTACTGAGCACTGAGTCCCTTGAATGGAATTCTGTTCCAAAATATATATAAGTTCCGTCAAACAACTTGACGGGCTTGTCTTTTCCGTCGAGTTCGAAGCAATACGCAGGTGTGGAACATACTGTCCATCCAGAACTCCTTTCGAGTGAGTTGTGTTGCCCATTGCAGACATCCGAGCCTCTGCATCGAAGTTTGGGATCACGGCTTGGGTGGTGGTGGTGGTGGTGGTGGTGGTGGTGGTGTTAATCAAAGAGATAAACAAATAAAATTCTATTGAATTCGGCGTGGCGGATGGAACTATTTAGGAGAACTTCTGCTGGAGCGCCAAACGAAAAGATATTCTAGCCGTAGAAGGTCCTGGGTGAAGTGTGGGCCTGATCGGGCAATACGACTCTAAAGAGATATGCAGGTGGACGTCCACAGAAATGACGAGTCTTGTCGACGACGCGAACGAGGCATGTGTCTCGCGAATATTAGGGCGATGTGAGCTGACTTGCCAACCGTCGATCCCTTTGTGTTGTAAATTTACAAGTGCGGATAAAGGGGCAGCGTCCG
Organism: Pleurotus tuoliensis; assembly: GCA_036872985.1. Classification (NCBI taxonomy): domain Eukaryota; kingdom Fungi; phylum Basidiomycota; class Agaricomycetes; order Agaricales; family Pleurotaceae; genus Pleurotus; species Pleurotus tuoliensis. The sequence continues at coordinate 1,367,679 of JAYMDH010000011.1, read as the reverse complement.
AGTCGCGTCCTGTCTGCTTCGACATTTGCCATATCAAGGCTCTAGGTGAGAAGGGACGAGCGGGTGTGCCGGAGGACGGCGATACGTTCGGGGTGGTCTTTGTTCCAGTTGGTGTTTTGAGCGAGTGTCTCCTCGTGGCGATGGCGGGGCGGCAATTGTGGGTGTTGCAGCCAAAGGTACTTGTAGCCACCCCACTGCTCGATCCGCCCTTTGGCTGGCCGAATGTGCCACTCCCTTTGACATCAAAGCAAATAGATCTATAACGTATATATGAGCGTACTTTCGTCGTCTTGAAACATACTTACTACCTATAACCCATCAAGTACGCGATGTCTCATTTCAAGTATCTCCCTCTTCCTACCTTCGACGAGTTCGTGCAGGAAGTTGGCGGGCAGTACGTATGCAATCTTGCCTTCGATATCCGGTTGTTGAGCGTCCTCCGTCGTAGAGAAATCAGGCCCACGGACCGAGATATCAGAATCGAGTTCGTCCCGAATCCTCCCCAAATTCAGGGCAATCTTCCCAACACGAGCAACGAGGCCGAAAGCCCGGCCACAGTCGTGTACATCACCCATCCAGGTCCAGATCTCAGAGAGTTCATAACCCATCTGGTCTCGACCTACATGTATATCCAACCGCCACCCTACCACAACGCCGAGATGGACGAGCTCGTACGCTTTGAGACCGAGGGCGGTTTTAGAGTCGATGAAGAGAGTAAGGATGAGATAGATCGGTCGTGCGCAGCCCTAACTCGTGTGCATTGGCCGTTGTGGTGCTTCATGCTGGTGGTGGTGTGTATATGCCTCACTCCAGTGATCGTTGATAATCTCCGAGACGAGTCGGGGTAGCTTGTAAGCAGAGACTTTGCAAGTAGAGTTGGCGTATATTACAAAAATATAGAGGGCTATGATGCAGCGCGAAACTTTCGCAGACGCCTTGGTCTGAGTCAATTAAAGGCGGGCCATTTGTAAGATTCGACTGCCCACCGGCGGAGTTGCTTGGACAGGAGCGATCTTCCGGGAAGGCTAAAGCGGCAGCAGTTCTCCAGGCATTTGGTATTCTTTGTGTCGGTTGGGAGTGCCACAGGGCCCGGGGTTGAGAATGTCAATGTAATACGGCATGATCGTTTTGTCAAGGCGCTGATCGTCTGCGACGTATATTGTTGGTCTCATAGGCGTGATTATCAGAGTCAAATGATGGAAGAAGGCCGGTCGTTTGCTCGAATGCTCGAATCTAGGTGGGGGCGCTGAGAGCGTGGGTTGCTGCGCAGCAGCTTGTTTCGCCCGTAGGGGAGCGACGCGTCCCTTGCTCTTGTACAAAGCGCTCACTCTGTAGCTTACACGTATCGATGAATCATCCGACTCCCGACTCTGCAGCCAGGCGCCAAATGAAGGACGGAGACTCGAACGACAATAACTCAAAACAATGCTACCACAGGCTATCGCGTCAGCGGCACTCCCTAGTATCATCATGGTGGCAGGCGAGCGGCATTCAACCCGGATGCGTTGAAGGAGGGTGTTCGCGTAGGGAATTTTCGCCGCGAACTGACACAACCATATTGACTTCACTGCATGCCAGACTTCACTGCATGCCAGGCTTCCGCGCACGAGATACAAAGGGCAGGATAGGGCAGGATTGATGCGTCCCAAGTGGCCGATGTTGTATTCATTCCGATATTTGTCGTGCCTTGAGGGTGCCATCAAGATACTCGAATTCGTCAGCTGCTGACGAGCTTGTCCGCGTCATTCTGCTCGAAATGATGTTATGCCTTGGCTGCTGGCACCGCAAGACCAACGAGTGTATCCTCCGGTGCTTGCGTTTCCTGTGCCACGCCTTGCACTGCGGGAGGAGAACATAGTCGCTCCCGTCGCACGGCTGCGAGTCACTTGAGTAACTCCCTTGATCGTTGACCTGGCGAATGCGAAATAGTGAGACGGCAACGAGGAGTCCGTCGTGGGAGTGCGAAAGTGGTTGGGTGATTGTATGCTACGAATTGGTGACCTGCGAACAGGTGAGGGAATGAGGATTGCGTTCATCGATTTTCCGGACTCAAATAGTACGTCTACTTCCTCACACGATAGACACGAGGAGCTGGGGCGGGAGAAGGGCGGTAATGAGGGGCTCCAATATCAGGGGAAGAAAGAGGTGACGAACTTCTGGGCGCATCTCGGGGATTCTTGGTCTGGGTTTAATGATTCCTTCATCGAGCTACAGAATTTGTCGCGGGGTTACGGAGCATTTTCTGGGAAAGTCAGTGTCCATTGATTGCCTTAAATGTGGGCTTCTTCAACGGTGGAGCACCACCCATCTGCGTGGCCTTTCGGGAGCGTGTTTACACACCGATGCTGCGCAGCCAGCTGTGCTATCAGTGGAGCGTCACGGTGTCGATCCGGCGATTTGATCAAAGGATAAGCAAGTAATGAGCAAGATTTGTGGCTCAAAGGCGTTCACTTTGCAAGCGTCCTCCAAGTTGCATCGGTGAAGTGAGTGTGTGCGACGATGGTTATCAAAACTCGACGTTAGAGCAAGTCATGTAGGTGTCCACGATGGTCTGTCAGACCAGTTTGGTCGGAGCAGCTTTATTTGGCTGTGCGGTCTTCAGCAAACAAAAGCGCGTAGTAGATGCGCCCCGCGCCGCCAGTACTCCAGCGGCTAACCTCTAAGAACGTTCCGCAATGAGGTGTACGCCTTCTGTACTAATGATGACCGGTGAAGCATAATATCCAGCTAAACCCTCTCGTAAATTCGATACGTTGACTCCCTTATACACACCTACCATAGGCTTCAAGATATTCACCGCGTCTGCGCTCGTGTTCCACGTTGTCTCCTTACTTCGCGGGCCGCTGTTCGGCCCTCTTCGTCTCTATCTCCATCTTCGCGTTCACCTCATCTTTGCGGTCGCACAAATCACCTGGTATACGCGCTCGTTTGTCGTTGGCCTTTACTTCCTAACCCGTCCGATTTCTACTTTCCAAACTACAAACACTGTGAATCTATGAGCAAGACCTCGAGAGGTTCTAGATTCCGTGAATCGGTACTTTAGGTACCGGGTACAGATCCCCGAATACTAGGATATAGTGCCCGAAATTTTAAATCGGGTACGTGCTTGCTCTTCGTTCCCACTTTCCTGCTCTTGTCTCTTCGCGTGGCTGGTTGATTAAGGCCGGAACAGTCTCGAGGAGTTTGTATGGACGCACGAAACGCATATACGACGCCAGAGGAATTGTGAGCGGGGGCTGCAAGAACCAAGGGGGAGGGAGGAAGTGGGAGGGAGGGAAGGAGACGTTCGTCCTACGGTATACACACACGATCGCAAGCTACAAATCAGATATAGTGAGTAATTCATGGCATAGAGCAGATTGCAGGTGCTCACTGTTCCACCGTCCCAGTACTTGTCTCGCCTACTTTGGCACAGTTCATAGAAATCTCATTCATTGCCTGGTCTCACGCTGATGCTCGTGACACGTCCACGAGGCTGGCATTATTCGCACACGAGTGCTGGTATGAACATCCTACAACGTCTCCATACTCCAGCCTCCCTCGCGGGGAACATGTGTCTTCATATCCCTTTTGAACTGATAGCTCTTAGGAATCCCATTCACTTCCCGGCCTCACGCTACGCCTCGTTCACCTCCTCGAGGCTGCTGTTCCCTGCGCACGGGTGCTAGATCAACGAGGCAGCGTCGTATACTACGTCTCCACTCACCACTCGGTTACCTCCTTTGCTAACTTCTACTCTACAAGGTGAGTGTTCATGTCAGTTCTACGTACGACTTGTTTTCACGTCGGGTTAGACAATATAGATCCTCAACAGCAAAATACAGACTCTGGTTTCGGAAATATCCTCACAGGCGGAATACAGGACGTGTCCGCCCTTCTCCCGCTTTGGGGCACCGAATAGTGCGAGCACCATGTTGGTTCAGCTCTAACGAAAGGTCACCTCTACGCCGCCGCCGCCCCTTTGTCCATCTTTGGAAGTCTGGGTATTGCACGCTGCGGCATGAAAACTGTCGTAGCAAGCTGCAATTTCCAACCATGGGGAAAGAAAGTCCTGGGTTGGCGGATGCGGGGTTCTCGGCGGGAGGGGAGGGGTTGTCTCTGATCTTGTGGGACGGCCGATGTCATTTTGCTGAGACCCGGTTCGCTACGATGCTGGAGCAGCTTCACATCACGAGTGTAGAAAAGTTATCTGTGGACGCAAGCATGGGGCATGGAACTTGAAGATGCTGGCTGTGTCGGCCATCGCGGCTCTCGCAAGTCTCTCGCCCTACATCTATCTCTTCAAGGTCCGCGAGGAACCCCTTTCCATTCGATGGCTTCTGCCTCTGGCGAGGTCCGTAGGCAGCCTTCTCACCGCCAACCCAATCCCGCTACTAGGAACCCGGAAAACAGAGCGTAAGTAGACGATGCTTCCTGACTGAAGAGACGGAAATGAGCTTGTCTGGACTGAGGTTCGACTTTCTTGGATTGTTAGGGATTGCTACACCCTACTATGCGTATCCCGGCAGTATTAACGCTGGCATCGCTGCGTGTACGTTCGCGCTCCGTGAGTAAGTGGCGGATGGATTGGATGCGGTGGGTGCGGGTGGGCGAAGTATAAGAAGTCTAAAGGACCACGGACGGTGAGGGAGGACGTGACAGAGAAGCTTCATCCTCTCGTTTCGTGTGTTGTTCGTAGGCTCTGGGCGAGCGGTGGGCATTTCGGTATGCAGGAGCCATGATGTTGGCGTACTTCCGCGTTCGAATCTGTCGATATCATCAGGGTTGAAGGCGAGGTGCTTCGAGGCCTCGTCTCTTTGGGACCTTCCATCCCCCCCTCCCATCCCCTTCTCCCATCGACGCCTCGCCTCCGCCGAACTGCACCGTTAGCTTTGTCGCTGAGGTCCGAGAGCCCGTTCGTGCGCGTTTCCTACTTCGTTCTTCTCTCTCTATTGATCCCCTCCTTTTCCCTTGTCTTTGTAGTTACCAGGAGCGGCGAGTAGGCGGATGAACGTGTCGGCGAGTTCCAGCAGGATTTCATGACCTACTGCTGTCGCATTTGCCAGGTCAGCAGGCCCATACGGTCCACCCCTTCAGCCATTCGGGATACATATATGCGTTTATGCATGCCATGCGTTGATGTCATTGAATCAAGGCCAACGTTGGCGTCCAACTGGTCTTAGTTTGAATCAAATTGTGGCACAACCTCAAGACCTAGGTTCCCAGTACTTCCGGAGTACGCAGTGGCTTCGCAATCGGCCGATGTTTCAAAGATCATGCCGGAGACGACATCCGTGCCGCATCTGATCCATATCGAGCTCGAAGCGGTTGGGAAAATACTAGATGTTGGAAGCAAGGGAGGGGAGGAGACGCACAGAGATGTGACGACCCCCCGCTCTCTACGATGGGGTATTGTGTTTGTGTTGAAGGGGGTGGTCGGGAACGTTATCGTGACGGCATAGTTATAAGTCCACGCACTCGTAGTTGGTCTCTTTGAAGTCGGCGAAGAACATGGCAACGCCTCGACGAGAAGGACTTTATGGGGGTCGTAGGAGGCAATGTATAGGTCGCGAATGTAGTTGCGCAACCATTGCCCTTCATGGAAGGTAGGGGCGGTTGACATCGCTGTTCTTCGTCGTTATAGAGAGCGAGAGGATGTGTTGTGGTTGCGGTTGCGGTTGATAGGTCTCCATCTAGCGAAGGACATTGAAGTTGGCGAGAAGAGGGAGGAGATACAAGATCCACACCACTGCAGTGTCCAAAGCAAGCCAGTAAATGTCCACGAACGCCGTCGCCCGCTTTCATGGTCATAAACCTGAACGACGAATACCGGTATCAAACTTCATATTCGGACGTTCTATGTTTGCGATTGGTAATAATAAGATGTTGGACGTGGAGGACGTGAAACTGGGGGAGGCGTATAACAGAGAAGAGGATGGCACGGAAAGTGAACGTGTTGCCTGTTCGCTCGAAATTCTTCGCAGACTTAGGCTTGGATACGGAGGCGTGATTAACCCGTAGCTGGTTTCGAAGGTTGGATGTACGCTGCGTTCATGTCGTCGCATTGCACAACATCGGTAGGATGAAATAGGGAATGCTTTACTCAAGCTCCCCATCATTAATCTTGTGCGTTGCTCGTGAATACGAAACGTCAATTGAGGGGATGAACAAGTGCGGTATAGCCGCTAGCCTTATTTCTCCGGCGCAGCGCTCAAAGCTCGTCAATATAGCGGGAGTAGACCAATATAAACTCGTCTGGGAACCCATTGCAGTCTCGTCTAATGTGGCTAGTCGCGCCAGTTCGTTCGACTGAGTTCCTGAATGTGCCTGCCACTCGACCCGACAGCGTAGACTCAGCAAGTTCACATCCATGGTGAGTTGAACTATGCGTGTATCCAGCCGCCTCCCCAAGCCGGAGCAATGAACGACGAAGCGAAGTTAGTAAAGAGTACATTGAGCAAACATTGAGAGTACATACTCTGAACGTAGACTCTGAATCGTATAGTTTGAATTTTATACTACTGAGAAATAAAATGAGCAATGGCTTCCTTGATGCGGAGCAGGAGCGTACCTTCAAACGCCCGAAGGTAATCGTGAGTTCATCGGAGAACTTAGCAGTGTGCCCGGTGTTTGCTTGGAGCCTCGTAACCAAACAAGCTCGGCGTCTTGCACGACGGCGTCTAGCACACCTTACTCATCGACGTGAAAGATGTCGAACACCATCGCCTTGTACGTTCTCCCCATCACATACAATGACCTGACCGCCAACTAAACGCGTCCTCTCCTTAGATACCCGCTATCTAACTTCACCTTCAGGTAGGCCCTCTGCTCGAATTCAGAATTGCGCTCATCATACCCATATCTCTGTACTCCTCCCTACCTTTCGTTTGGCAGCACGAAGGAAGCACAACCCGAAGAAGACCCCAGTGTCGCAGCGCGTCTGCAGCGCTTGCAGAACAACTATGAGGATTTTGGCATGCGCAGGACTGTCGAGGGGATCCTCGTCGTACACGACCACGGGCACCCGCATATTCTGATGCTACAGATCGCGAACGCGTTTTTCAAACTGTACGTACATCCTTTATGCTTTGCTTGATTCCTGGGACCAGGGCGGGGCTGTTATGCTACTCTGTATGGGCAGGTTGCTATATGCACCATTGCACTATTGTATTCGTTGTCATTCACGTAATTTATGAGCCTGCATTGCGTGCTCCCCCCCATGAATGCCATTCCCTTCATCTCATCTGACTTGGCGTCGGGCCTGTTTAGTCCTGGGGATTATCTCAAACCCGGTGAAGACGAGATCGACGGGCTCAAGCGGCAGCTCGACGCGCGCCTCGCGCCTCCAACTGGCTCTGCGCAGTTCAACTCCACGCACGGGGTGGACAATGAGTGGGAGATCGGAGATTGTTTGGCGCAGTGGTGGAGACCGAATTTCGAGACATTCATGGTGCGTCGTGACTCTAAGTCGGTCCTTGCCACGGCAATGGTGACGATGAACACGGTGCACGGAAATAGTACCCCTTCATTCCAGCCCATATAACAAAACCGAAGGAATGCAAGAAGATGTTCCTTGTGCAAATGCCCGAGCGAAGTATGTCCTTCCGTCGTCACCGTTGCTTCACCTTCTCTGACGAGTGGTTTCCAGAGGTCCTCGCGGTCCCGAAGAACATGAAGCTTCTCGCGATCCCGCTGTTCGAGCTGTACGACAACGCCGCTCGCTATGGCCCGCAGCTCAGCGCAATTCCTCACCTGCTTTCCCGGTGCGAGTTCATTCTCTTCTCTCCTCCACGATACCGTATTGAAACGCTTTCCTTCTCAAGATACAACTTTATTTATCAGTGAACATGGTGCTATCAGGTGTAATTGTTATCATGTTGTCAGTACTAGTAAAATAAGCCTTGGCTTGCTGTAATTAGCGCCTCGGCCTCACCAATGGCATTCGCGTCGTTTGTTTTCGTTCTTAGTGTCCGCACGAATTTCATAGCCCGCACGCGATACCCCGCAAGGCAATCCCTGAGCTCCCCAATTCCAAGTCGGAACGGACGTCCTCCATTCGGGGGGCCCTTATCTCCAGCCACATTTCCAATTCACACCGGAATCCATCCAGGTTGTCGGGTTTGGTTTTAGGGTTTTTATCATAAAGCACAAAGGTACGATGGTGAGCCCTGGTAAATCCGACGTATCGTACCCATGTCCATGTCCTGCGATGCTGCCCAACGCCGCCGCCACAAACTCACCCGTTCGTTCGACAGTGCGTCAGAGATCGCGAAAGCCAGCGCGGTGAGCGGGGGGACTCCACGAACGCGCCCCAGATCGTCCTCGACGCAGTATCCCGCCTACGTCCACGCCCCCAAGTTCCTTTTCACACCAGCAGACCTCCCAGCGGCACCCCCCTTGCGCACCGCGACAACCAGGAAGGTCAACTCGTCCCCAGTCTTGCATTTGCCGCACACGTATCCTCTTTACCCGCTATCGTATCCATCTACGCCGTCGTCCGAATCTATGAAATCAGATAGCGACGAGTATGAGGACGGGCAGCACGAAGGGGAGCACGACGGCGTTATCTGGCATGCGCCACATTCCTTATCTTCTAGTCAGCACGGCGTAATAAGGGCAAGGGTCGGCGTGTATGGGAAGGGCAGAGATAGAGACAGAGAAGGCGGAAAGCTGATATCCACTACGCCAGGGATGCTGGGTGCTGGTGAAACGGAGACTGAGGCTGACGAGCCGGTGAGTGCATAATTGTCTCATTCATGATCCTTTCCTTCTTATGCCGCTGCAAAGCCCAAGCGGCTACCGACAGCCCGCATCATCCCCTCGCACGAACCGCTCATTCCCCCCAGTTCTCTGCAAGAACGACTAACCCCCCTCCTCTTCGAATTCTCGCGCCTCCTGTCCGTCGTGCCCGCCATAATCGGCACCCTGTACAACCTCTACTTTGTGTTCTATGGAACAGGCGAGTACGCGCGGGGGAGGCCAGAGAAGGTGGACTATGCGGTCGCCGCGCTATGGGTAGGCATTGCGGTCATTCATTAACGACAAGACGCTGATGCGCGGGTTTTACAGTCCATTTTAACGGGCTTCCAGTGTCTCGCGCTGACAACTGGTCTTCTAACGCGCTGGAGGATATATTACACCCCACTATCTACGCTTGTCCGACTGCTGGGTCTGCAAGCAATATGCTGGCCTGCTACTACTTGGACGCTTCGGATATTCGATGGAGGTACGTAAATTCCCCCTCCTCTTCCCCTTCGTTTCATGTTCGTGTCGCTAGGAATGTTCGAAGGCGCCGCGAAACGCCCGGTGATCGTATGGGCGATCATTGGGACCACGACGTGCGTGAGCCGCAGTGTGCAAATATGGGTGACCAGCAACCTCTGGTGGGAGCGCGACCCCCAACACACCAGCCACGCCAACTCCCATACCCCGAATCACGACTCAAACCCAAACTCAATATCCCCCAAATCCCCGGCCTCCCAAGCCCAATCTCAAGCCCAAGCGCACCACTACCAGCAGCACGCGCACAACCGGCCGCGCGGGAGCGTGACCTCGCTCCTCCAAAACAGCTTCCCCAGCCTCCCAAGTTTCCCCTCCCCTTCCGGCGTCGGCGTCGGGGGCGCGCGCGCGAACGGACGGGGCGGGTACTGGAAAAGGTGGCGGGGCGGGAAGTGGGGTGGGAGGCGGTGGGATTGGAGGGAGGTTGGCGTGAAGTGTGTGTTGCCTGCGGGGATCGTGTATGTTGTTATGGCATGGGCGGAGGCGCTGAGGAGGGAGTGGAGGGGATGCTAGTGTTAGTCGTGAGGGGAGGCTTGGAGAGCATGTTTATGTTGCTGAGGGGAGGATGTTGGAGGATGCGATGAGTGTTTTGCATGGGGATGGGTCATGCATGGGCCTTTAAAACTGATTAGTCGGCTGCACTGGGAGATTTGACTGCTTGCTTGCTTTCTGTAAATTTATGCATATGTATCTTTCTTGTCTTGACCTTGCTTGGGATTTTGGTTGATATATATAACGACCGGGATCTCCTACTTGAGAAACATTTTGCGTGTATACTAAAACTAAGTGCGTTCTACATTGAAATAATGACAACTAGTGGAAGCATCCATAACAATAATATGCAACATATAAGAGTCCGTCCGTAAATGAGTACATCTGAGTATGATACAAATGTGTCGTTTTCGAAGGTCGTAATCAATCATCTCGTCATCTCCTCGTAGCTAATGAAGACAATAAAATATCATAATCCACTTTCGCGACTATACAGCCCATCAATATTCCGAAACAGCGAATGACGAAGCAGCGACACACCTTTTAGCACAAGCTGACAGAACTTCCAGAACAAAGCGGGATGCTCCTTCTCCAGCGTACGGAGGTCTTGCATGCTCAGTTTCCACAGGACCGAGGGCCGTTCGGCGACGACCGTTGCGTTCCGAGGAGAATCGGAAAGAGCGGTGAGTTCTCCAGCGAGCGTGCCAGGCACCATCGACTCCTCCAGATTTGGTGTGAAATCGGCGAAATCATACCGCGCTCGCAGGACGCCCGATTCAACGATATATAGCCCATCGGCAACGTCGTTTTGCTTCCAAAGAACGTGCCCATCAGGTATCGAGATACGTTGCAGGGATGACAGCATTGGCCGGAATTGTTCTAGGGATATTTCGCCGTAAGACGAGAAAGCCTTCACCAATGTATCGAATGGTTCCAAGTGGTCTTCGACATTGACATCATGCTGGAAGCCTGGGGAGCCGATGTATAAGCCAATGTGTGCGCAAAGCAAATTGCGTTCATACCCAGTGCTTGTGCAATAGTCCTGTTGCCCGCATCGTGGAGATGCGATATCCTCGGGGAGCTCACCAACGACTCAGCGAACTGGACATCTACTTCACGTCTACCAGGCAAAGCTACATACTGTCATTAGTATACAGCACTTGTCTGAGCATAACCCATGATTACCATACGCAGAGATTTCCGTTTTATGAGACCGGAACCAAGCTCTGAGGTACGCATTTTCCGTCCCTTCAAAAATATAAGATAAATATCAGCTCTGAGCACCTTGGAATGCGGGAAGAGGTAAGCTCACACTCCAACGCGTCGTTCAGAGTTGAAAACAGCTCTACTCCATTAGCACCAAGGACTTCCGCAGTCTCCAAAGCTTGCCCTATAGTCGATCGACTGTCGAACCCACAGAACACCAGGATGACATGTTTGGCCATAACTAGCCGATGTACCCGAACGAACGCCTCGGCAGCCGACATATCTATGCCCACAACCATGGATAGATCAAGCACGAGGAAGCGAACCGGGTTCCGATTCCACGACGCGCCTTCAATTAGATCGCGAATACACTCCTCAACTGAAACGATTGTGCCGAAGAAGAGGAACCCTAGGTTGAATTCACTTGTCATGAGACGATGAGAATGAACAGGAATTGGGGTCGTCTGACCTTGCAGGTTCATGATTGTGGTCTGCTTCGAAACTTCTCGTAGGTAATCCCGCTGTGAACTCGGTCGCCTAACAGAAGACATCGCCGTCTCCCCATTATGTACGGCGCGTATGCTGGGAACCTGCGAATTCTGGACTACGAAAAAGAAGCCTTTGAAAGAGTAAGTCACTTGGCACCTAAACCTAGAACGCAAAGGAACGCACAGCTCATAATGATGCCGAATAACACTCCGATGACGAAATCCCAAACGGTCATGCAGACCATGATGCTAATGATGGTGATATATTCGTTCCTGTGGAGAAAAGAAATCAGGAATGAACAAGCGCGGATCATTAACAAAACAGTACCTGCTCGCACGATGCCTGGCGTCCCATACCGCTTCCTTTACAAGATCAAGACCAAGAACGAGAATTAGAGCCCCAACAACCATCACCGCTACGACAAGGACAGCGTTGAGTACGCAAAGTCGGATCACTTGGGATGAACCTACGTATGAATGCAATCGGACCAGTGCCGATGAAGAGCAAGGCGGCAGTGGCCACGGCCAACAAGAACCCTGCTATCCGTGTACTGCCGCCAACACGGTAGAAGCTAGGCACTAGCGTCAGCCCCACGAAGAGGTTCGAGAAGAAGAACCCTACAGCAGTGTGTTCACATAGACGAGGTAATTCGGTCTATCCGCAGGTTCTCGTCAGTGCACTACTCGGCAAGAAGAGAAGAGGGGAGGTACTCACACTGTGCCGGCCAGGCCAGCTAGTAAGTTCGAGTATCCATGTCCAACTAGTTCCTTGTTTGTATCAATATCCTCATTGAGAGACACCGCTACCGTAATGGAGATGTCAATGGGTACTATTTAAGCTGGGCCCCTAGAACTCACATAGGGCGGGTACGTTGAGCGGCGGGTGAAGCACGTTGAAAAAGAGCCTTGCAAGTACAAGCGATGATGTTAGCATCGTACATCGCAGTAGCAAGGGTGAAACAACAGACGTACAGTGCGAATTGAGTGGGCAACGTATTCCATAAAGGAGAAAAGCGAACAGCGTTGAAATCTATAAACAATGTGAGTAATGTCGACACAAATAGGATCCAAGATACATACCCAGATAGGTATAAAATTTGTACCATGCAACGTGTTCAGTTGCCATGTTGAATAGCCAGCCATCACGCCGCAGCGCGCCTAGGTCAAGTTGGCCAGCGGCAACCACGACATAGAATAAGATAGGTATGGTAATGAAATCTAGATGGATTAGGCGGTTTACCATTAGATCTAATCAAGGAGGTCTGGTAATATGAATTCGTACACATTGGGAAGAGTAATTGATGAGTGTACTTGTACGTGAGGAGTCTCAACAGCAACGCAAGCGCCAACGGCACTAGCCATAGGACCAGGTTGTGGGAATCGAGAAAGAAGAACTTGAATGTTGCCAGGTCAAATGCGAAGTCGTCGTCGGGTAGCCTTGTGCTGACTGTCAAGCTATAGAAATCGGCGATGAGTTGTGAATATCGGATATCACAACCCAGACGCATTAAACGTAAGGGAAGCGAACGTACCCCGTCTGTACCAAAAAGACGCCTACACCTCCTATACAACTATTGGTGGTTGTCAGCTTCGCCGCCATGTGAATTGGTACATGAATAGCTTACCCAACGAGTATATGTCTGGGGAAGAAACCAATAACAACGCCTAGCTTCAGCGCCCCGAGAAGGAAAAAGGCCAGTCCTAGGTTTCATGTTTAGCGATAAACAACAGTGACCTAGTCTTCGCAACAAACGGAAACTCACCGGTGAGAATGGAAGATAGTGCATAAGCTACCAAAGTAGTCGCAATGATCTCTTTCGGATACTCTTCTCCTATTTCCTCAGCAATACTGGTCGCCAGAATATGGAAGAACGGCTAAAGCCCCAAAGAGAAGCACACATACGAACATGCCATCAATAAGGTTCATCCCAAAACGAAAGAATTGTAGTTATAAAAGCCCACTCACCACGACCTCAATCATCATACTCCCATTCGCACCGGCGAATCCGCTTCCTCCGAACGTGTACACCAACTGCGCTATCACACACGATACGAAGAACATCGAGACCCCCATTGGACCGGCCTGGTGTTCAGCGAACACAGAAGATGCAGGGAATATGATCATTCCATCTATGAACAAACGGACATGAACGGACATCAGCAATGAGTATGCTCTATAAGCACCGCTCAATCCCAAAAATAAGAATGGTGCCGAACGATCTAGCTTCTGGAAGGGGTAGAAACGGCAATGCCCAACATGAAGGAAGATATGATCCCGAAATGCAACACGGCCGAGCTTATTCTCCAAGGACGAAATGGAACAGGAGCGCCAAAAGAAGATCCGAGGGGAGTTACTCACAGCTAACCCCGTCGAGAATATTGAGCAGACTTCCTAATAGGACCGCGGGCAGCCCCTTAGCCGCAGATCTCCAATTGTCAACATTGCTGGTCTCTCTCCAACCAACAGCCACTGTCCTTGAAATAGTCCCTGTCAGGGGAGATAGGAGGGCAGATGTCTTGAAAGGCGAGTATGGGTGAGAGTGTGAATGTGAATGGGACTGAAACTGAGACGACTGTGCATGAGAAGCCCGCCCCGTGTAAGCTGAAATCGAATGTTCTACGGAAACCACACCATTACTGGCGCTTGAAAGCAATGGAACACGTTCGTCATGTGTCCTAGGATTCAACGGCGTATTGACGTGCATTGTTTCATACGCGTGTGAAGTGTGTAGGGAAGGCGAGGGTTTGGGAGAAGTAAGTGGTGATTTTGTAAACGTGACCGCGGGCGCGTTGCCTTCAAGATCCGTTGGCGATTCTCGTACCCCAAGCGACCCAATGACACGATCACGATCCAAGTCGCTCTGCGCACGTTGATCTGGCTCCCTCCCTCGCGAAAGCAAAAGCGACAACCCAGAAGGTCCGGAATTGGAAGAAGGCGAACGTGGAGGGGCTGAAGAAACTAAAGGTAAAGAAGACGTGGGCGGCCGCGGCGTCGCGCCGTAGCCGCCAACCTCGGTGTCATTGTCCGACTCTCGCCCAGAGTCCGAGTCATCCGAATCGAAGAATGAAAGTGTAGATGGAAATCTGTTCGTCGACGCTGTTAAGGCGTCTACGGAACTAGAGGCGTGGGACGAGGCTGAGAGAGATCCGGTGGACAATGACAAGTCTATGTGAGGACCGTCGGCAGAGAAAGCAATATGTTGAGGTACACAACTCGCATGGACAGGGTCATCCTTGACCACCGATGTCTCCGCTGGCGGTAAATCTTCGGACACCGTGTGTGTTGGGAAAATGAACGAGTCTCGCTCTCTCACCCGCCCGCGCTGGGTAGAAGACAGGCGTCGTCCCTGTGGATGGCCGTGTTGGTGTTGATGGGCCGGAAGAGAGCCATACCGCGGCGGGGAAAGGAGCATGCTCGAAAGTTGCATCGTGTTGAGGCGAATGGATTTTTGGGAGTGAGGGATGGAATGGATGTGGGCAGCCTGGTCATGATCTGAAGTCCCTTGGTTCGACGATGGGTACGATGATTTTGCTTGGAGCAGGCTGGCGGGCAGAGCATTGGGCACGGTGGTCATGTCAAAGTGCGGCGGCGGCAACATCGTAGGCAAGTAGAAAGCAGGTATATAGAGCAAACAGAAGGTGAGCCAGGTGACGGATTTAATATAGGAAAAGTAATAGGCAAAAAGGAGCGTGAACCTTCACAGTCAAAAGACCCCGCATCAGATGGGTAAATGAATGTGGGCAGAGATCATGTCATATATATATATATATATATATAAAGCCAGGAAGCCAGGAAACATCCAATGACCCAACAGCAGACGTCATGATTGAGACTTACCCGGCTCTGTGCAACGGCGAAGATTGCGAATACGATGGCGGCGTTCTGGCGTAACCTGAGGCAATTGAAGCGTGCGCATGAGTTTCGCTGTCGCGGCGGGGATGGGAGCCAATCTCGCCATTGGGCACGTCGTCGTAGCCATCGAGAAGTGCGCTCGTCTGGCCTTCGGCAATCGTTCCTTCGTGGAATTCGCCGCAGAAGTCTCCTGACCGCTCAGGGAGCAGCGAAACCTCACCAACTTCAGGCACACGACGCCCCGAGCTCCCACCAGAAGACAGTCGGCGAATCAGCGAGCCCAAGCTCGATCTTGCCGCTGGGAAGCCTGCTTGCAGTCTATCCAAGCCAAACGTCCCGCCGCTCGACCCTTGCGAATCAGAATTTAAATTCTGGTTAAAATCGGAGGTCCCGCTTTGACTTGTGCATCCAACGCCGCCGCCGCCGTTACTTCCCATTTTCAGGAATCGGAACTGGGGATACCAGTCTACTGGTAGGGTAGATCAAGAGTGGATACGCAAGACTAACAAGTTGCGAAATTGCGGTCATGAAGAGAAGTCCGGAGCGATATGGTACATCACGTGGTCTCACGTCGGGCCTCAGCGCCGCGCGCCCGATTGCGACGGGACTGATCTCAATACTATCATCGATAGAGGCACGACAGGTAAACGACTGTATATGATCATCAGGATTGCATTAACATAGTATTTTTTATGACAGTATTTAATTGTCGGATTACATGCTCTTCTACAGCAGATTTCCGTTATTGTATGGTTGAGGGACGTTCCATGACATCCAGCATCAAAACTGCGGTACAAAATAAGGATCTTCTTCGTACTGAACCTCGCGAAGCACCTGTCTGAACCTCACAGACCACCATCCACGCTCCTCACGCTCTCTAGACACCACGTTCCCTCGTTCTCCAGAAGTCAACTGAACCGAAGGACTCTTGGGCATAGGTAACCCCGAAGCCAAAATTGTCTGGATCGTGTTCTCTATAGCCGCAGGAGGACCGTCATACTTTTGCGGTACCCTCACGGAGCCGTAACAGGATGGGATGGAAAGTGTGCGAAGCGTGAAAATTTGGCACTTGCGAAAGGCGGACACCCACGCAGTCGCATCTAATTCTTCGTTCGGCATACAGAAACAGAAGCTTTGCGGGGATCCGTCGCGGTCGTCCATCCTCAGTGGGATAAAGTCAACTTTTATGGCTTTACCTTCCGTAGAACCTCAGCAGCGGTATTATGAGAACAGCGTTGCTTATGCTCACCGCTAGCCTCATGGCATTCTGCCTCAGCGACGTCTATAATCTGAACAACACCGCATTCATTCATCAGTGACCATGATGTCCCTGGGCCGTCTTCTGGATGCATAAAAAGGGCCAGGTCTGTAAATAAGAAAATGTGCACGAGGTCCGACGGAGCTTGAGGTGGTTGAAAAGGTTCCTTGTGTTCCGACGTTGGGAGGGCTGTAGCCTTGTTTTTTGGTTGATGTTTTGAATTAGGCATTGATAAACCGGCGTCGGAGGGAAACTGTCCTAGCACAGGAGTGATCGGGAATGCAGATGAAGTCGAACTATACGACCTAAAGGATACACCCGTCGAAGATGACGCTGTGGATTCCGACCTGTTACGCCTATCCGAGCCCCACTCGCTGACCGCGTTGGCAAGTATATCGCTTCGTCTTGAGAGGTCGAAAGATGGCGACGTGGACATCTGACTTGGTGAGGCCATTTCGCGGCAAGTTGTGGGCTGAACCTGACGAAGAGCCCCTTCCATTATCAATCGACGATCTCGCCTGGGGAGCTCCAGATCCGCAGGCAAGTCTCTTATTCGCGTTGACAATCCCTTGACAAGTTCGTACTCGTCCTCTCGTATTTTCACCTCCGTCATGATGCGTATCATAAGGTTAGTTGAATGACGGAGGATGACGGCGGACAAATAATCGGGATGGGCCTTCTGTGTAACATCCTGAAGCCTCTGGCGGCATGGAATCAATCTCGGAACTTCGGGCGGCATAAGAAAGCAGAACGAAAGAACGCACTTGAAATAACTCTGGATACTGAGCGAGTCTGTTTACGGGCTCCGACAACAGCGTTTCAATTGTCCACCCATCGCACTCGGCCGAGGTCTCCTGCATTTTGATGAACTCGCCCAAGTCGGTAGCATCCTTGACTTGCTGGCTGACCAACTCCGTCAGGTCGCCCAACCTCACGAGATAAGGTTGATAGACTTCCAAACGCGGGACGAATGGCCTTATAGCCTCCGCGATGCGCTCCACCACCGGGTATTGTGCCGTACGCGCGCGTTGCATTGCGTCAAGAAGTTGAACATGAAGCTTTACAATATCATCCAGCCAGTCCAACAGCTTGGCCAAATCCAATGGGACTCCCGATATCCACGCTTTGCTGTCCTTCACACGGAGCGGGAGTATGAATAAGTCGAGTATCATTTGTAGGCGTGCCACGTAGTTCTTCTCGCTTTCGCAAATCTCCCATATGAGCTGCTGGCGACGAAGTTCACACTCTCCGTGTCGTCGGAAAAGTACTTCATATATTTCTGCAGGCACGTCGGCTTGCCAACTCCCTGGAGGTTGGGGGTGAGCGTGGCCGCGTTGTTGCGATGAATGTCCAGAATCTGCGCCTTGGGCATCAGCCGCGTCCTCTTCGTCGTCGTAGATAGAGGCATCACTAGCGCTGTAAGCCATTTCTGTCGCTGGAAAGTTGTTCGGACGTGGGGCAACAGGCGGAGACTTTAAAGCACTGGAGGTTTTGTTTGTAGACCTGCTTGAGCGGCTGCTGTAAGTGTTTTCAGATCTCTCGGTCTCCTGCCTCCTCTCGTTTGCCCTTTTCAATGTTTCCGTACCGCTGATCTTTCTGAACAATGCTTCTGCCCCAACGCTTAACCCGTCGTAACCTTCGTCCTGCCACGTAATATGTTGTTCGACGGCGGAGACGTCGCTACCAGCCTGCGACATTGTACCTTCACTTTGAGACTGCATCATTTGCGTTGCCAACGAAGCTTCCTCAGTGTCGTGCCGCGCCTCTTCCGAAGAAATGCTTGATGGTTGAGTCGCACAGTCGTCGTAATCTTCGTTGCCGCAATGCTTTCTCTCTCCTTGCGGAGGCGACTTGTGATTCATGAGTCGCTGCCAACCCTCGTGTTCTCTCCCTATTTCGTCGTTGTCGTCAGAAGAATTGACGTAGAACGCACTCATCCTCTTCTTCAAAGTTCCCGGAGGACTCATGACGGTCTTGATGACTGGGGACCTCGATCCGTCTTGGGATTTGGCAGGAGACTTAGACTCATGTGTCGCAGGAGATGGTCGTGCAAGCAAGGATCTCTTGTCGCCTTTGGGTGACTTTGAAGGAATCGTCCTTGACGAGCTGGTCACATCATCCCTAGAGTAATTCACTCGAGGAGTCCCCTTGTTATGCTTGGATGCCATGTCCCGGAAATCGTCTTCTCGGCGATGTACATCACCTGACCCGCTTATCGCCACGCCGCGTTCGAGGTGATCATCGAGCTCTTGACGAGAAGCCAGAGAAGTATCATTCGAATCAGACCCAAGCGCCAGACCGCTGACAATGCCTAAAAGAGCCTCGCGACGCCTTTCGTGCACCGCATGTATATCGTCCACATCATCCGCCGTATGGCCGGCATACCAGGGTTGCCCCTTTTCGTTATGCCCGATGTCGTCCACGGAGTGCGTATTTTGGGTGACCTGAATTTCACGTAGCCGAGAACGAGAGTTAGACCGTTTATCTGGAACTGTACTGAGCCTGTTGTGAGACAGATCCAGTCCAAGTCCTATCACTGGCCGGGTGCCTTGAGAAGGAGATGCGCGAGCAGGACGAGAGTATCCGGTAGCCTTCGGGGTAGCCTTCGGGGTAGAGGGTTTGTTCCTGTCCGTCGGCACGGGTACACGAGATCTTCTTCCATCGGCATCACTCTCCGAGCTTGAGGAGATACTGTGGGCATCTGCATTTGCAATGACGAGACGTCTACGTTCCCTGGCGGCGGCTTCGTACCGATATTCTAGATCCGATTCGTCTGTACTTGTTTCTGGATCCCTGTAGGGTAAATGTGGAGGTTTTTCAGAGTGGTGGCCACCAGAATGGCTTTGAGATTTGTCGTTTCCCTTACGGCGGCCTTGGAATCGGGGAAGCGAAGAGACTACTCCTGATTTAGGGTCTGTCTTCGCGGGTGGTTGAGGAGTTCCCATGGACGATGGTACTGGTATCCGGGGCCGCGACTGGGAACCTGGATCCGTGCATGAGCGACTCCTGGTAGTGGACTGTTTTTCGTTGTTGGGGTACTTTGTATGACACCAAGTTAGGCCAATGCATGCTCAAAATCAGATGGCTTACGAGTTTTTGGTCATGCCTATCTGTTGGAGTGGCTGTCGTCTGTCGCTGCTGCACGGTGTTGCTCGCACTCGGAGGTTCTGCGTCCCTGCCTCTAACCGGACTTGATTTGACCATGGGCGAGCGAAGAACATTCTTGAAAACTGACTTCGGCCTGGACCTTGGGGTGTCTGTGCGAGCAGTTTGATATTCGTTATCTTTATTGGGAGTGCCACAGGCCCTGGGGGTCGAGAGCGTTGAAGTATCACCGTCGCCATTTTGAGGGGGATCGGGGTGGTAATCCAAGGCGGACGAAGATCGTCCGGAAGACCGGGGAACATAAAGCTGAGATAGAGTCAAGTTCGAGGTTTCGGTCGCTCTGCTACCTCGAGACGGAGATCGAGTCATTTTGCTGATAGTATCCCTGAGTGACGGCAAAAGCTGAGCCTCCAGCATCGGAATTCCTTTCTGAGTTTGACCGTTTACAGACGCGGAAGAATTCCCATAGTCGCGCCTAGAGTTATCCAAGGCTGTCCTAGGTCTTGTGTCGCGATGCACATCGTCGATCCCATAGGCGTGGTGACCAGTGTCCGATGCATGGTAAGCAAGTCCCGCAGCTGCAGCGTAGTGAGAAGGAGGGAAGAAGGTCGGACCTTGTCGGCTGGAAGGCTCGAACTCATGTGGCGGCGCCGGAGAACGTGATTTACTGCGCAGCGATGGGCGACGCAGAGGCATAATGATGATGATGGTACAGAAATAGGGCGAGCACCCAGCGCGAGTGTAGATGCGCCTTTGTTTGTCTCAGATCACATCGCCAAACAGTGGCGACCATTCTCCCCAGACGAATGTTTTGACTGCTACGTACACTAACGCTACTTGCAAACTCTCTGCTTACAAGCTTTACCAACCCACCTCGAAGATGGACAATGATCACTAGAGTGACGCTCATGCAAACCGCACTATCAGCATCATAGGGGGCTACAGACGGACTGAGCCCAAAGTGTACGAGCTCGTCTATTTCAGCTTGCTTGTAAGGATGTAAGGGAAGGAGACAGAGTCAGCGGGTGGTCAACCAGATAGTTGGAATGAGGCCATGACGTTGGGCACGACGACGAAAAAGAGGAAGCGAGGGAAGTGAAGAACCAAAGTGAGTGACCAAACTGTGCGAATGGGCCTGGAGTTCGTAGCTGAGGGGATTTGAGGCCGGCCGGGGTGTGGGGGTGGCACGCGAGTTTTTTCTTTGATCATGCACTGGTGACATAATCCAATGGCCCCCCCGAATACATTGTGATTAAATTGAGTGCCTATAAAGTATATAACACCAATGTAGTTATGGAGTAAATGCAATTCAAATTCATCATATTTCCCTGTCTTCTCCAATATGGTGGACAAGATTACTTCGAATATGGCTTCTTGGTGTGACCTCAGAAGTGTCGGTGGTACCAGTGTGGATTCATTGAAAATATAAGTCAGAAGTCTTCAAAATTCTCTTCAGTGTGTTCAAAATGTAATCAAAATGTATGTACACTAGGATACACCGATAAATGATGAATGTGTTTCAAATGTATTCTACATGTGAGCAAAAAGGCCTTTGTCTTTGATCCACCGTCATATAGTGATCCCTTTGAGATATCACAAAATATGTTTCTTATGAGAATATGTTGAATACAAAGAAGTAAAAATCAGAATGTAATCATATTTTAAGGGCGTCACTTTGTCTGCATCCATTATGACTTATCTAAACAGTGTAATCACAATGTATCACTGTTTATTCATTGTATCTATTATATTAAGTCTCGATCCGTGTGAACTTTGAACTTAGGTAATCTTAAGTAAGCAAGGAATTGGCCAGTTCGCCCTTTTGGCGCCCAACGCACACGGCCACTTTGATCCGGTGGCTCTGAGTTCAAACATAAGCAAACATCTCTCCTGCTTTCATCCGCCCTCCATCCCCCTTCCTTGCTTCTTCTGAGCTCCCCATCTGTACCTTAACACATAAAGAAGGTGTCTAAAGTGTGACCTGGGTTATTAGAGGTATTTCCGCATTTTTTCGAGCCCAAATAGCCCCAGATAAGCTCATTACATGCTATTTTAGCCAATTTTCTGCCATTTTCTCTGTTTTTTTGGGCGCATTTTTGGTGTTTTTTGAAGCCTGGACAAGGTGAGTATTGCTATCCTACTGTAGGATGATTCTGTGCTTACATTGGTGCTCTTTTTCCTCCTCTACTCTTCATGCTTCCTGCTGCAGATCTGTTGCTTGCTCTTTAAGCACCTGGGTGGATTTTGCCTGTTCTTGAAGGCTTAGGGAGGGTGAGTTCAGCTCTTCCACTGTAATAGGAATGTTATACTCATACTTAAAACCTACTCTCCCCCCCTCATCCTCTCTGAAAGTATTTGCTATTCCCTTGCTCCTTCTATTCCTATACACCTGGACCTGGATTTCTGGACCTGGGTGTTTGGGAAGAGAAGACAGGCTTAGCTGCTGCTGGAGATAAGCATTGGGGTTCTGGAGAAGTAGTAGACCAAGGTGAAGCTGCTGAAAAGTCCTACCTCCCTGGCCTCTCTATACAGAGTGTTTGCCAGTTGCTTGACCTTTTGGGTCTGGACCGCTTTCACAGCACAGTTTGCAGGGAGAGGGTAAATCTTCTTTTGAAGTGGCTCCATTATCAACTGCAGCTGTTGGCACCGATTTCACTACTTTCTTTGCCGAACTCGAATAGCCAGTTTTCACCAGACGTGCTTCCTGTTCTTTGCTTCTTTGACATCCTTCTCTGGGATTCCTGGCTCCTCCATACGACCGAATTGTGGAAGACCGGAGCGTGGACGACCGAATCGTGGACGACCGAATTGTGGACGACCGAATCGTGGACGACCGAATCGCGGACGACCGAATCGTGGACGACCGAATCACGGACGACCGAATCACGGACGACTGAATCGTGGACAACTTGATACCTGGACCACTGGATACCTGGACCCTTGCCCTTTATTTACCGTGCCCACTGAATAAGGTATGAAGTACTGTCTGTTAAACTACATTCAAAGCAACTAATGTTTTTCATAGACTTTACTCTCCTTGCCTGCTTTCATCCCTCCATCTGTTGTAATTATTTCACTGCTGAATCAATGTATGTGTTTCAGTTTTGATATTGATTCTCAAATATTAACCAATTTTATTAGGAGTGGTAACCAAACTCCGCCAACTACTCCACAACGGGCCCGTATTTCTGCCCAACATCATGAGCGTGAACAACGGACTCTGGGTAGCCCTGTACATCGTCGAACTCCAGATCGGCCACCTGTTCCAGTCTTTCAACCGATCTTGAGATTGAACTTAGGAGCTGCTATCAATCCTCTACCTCCCCTTGCCAACCACAATGATGTATTCGGCCCTGCTCCTCCTCAACCTTCCATGCCAAACCCATCACGTTTTGAGCATCTACCTCCAGAACTTGCCCAACAACTTGCAAACTTGCCTCCGTTAGTTCCTGTAAGGCGTCATGCACCACGAGCCCGTCAGAACAATCCACCTCGCCAGAACCCACCCCCTCTACCACCTAATCCTCCACTTCCTCTGCCTCTTGACCCACCTCCTTTACCCCAACAACCACCGCCACCACCTCCTTTACCCCAACAACCACCACCACCGCCACCACCATTGGCACATCCACAGCGCCAACAAGGACGAAGGAATAGGATTGCCCAATTGCCCAAGGCACGGCAACCATTTTCTGCTCAGTGGCCAGTACACTACTTGGGAAAGATGGATCTTGAATGTCAACACTGTCATGCGCTTCATTGGAAGGATGAGCGGTTAACATCCTCCACTCGGAATTCTCCACGATTTGGGATGTGCTGTTATCAGGGGAAGATTCAGCTTGCCAGTCTTGAGGCACCGCCTTTGGAGCTTGACAACCTCCTTAGAGATAATAGTCCAGCCTCTAAGGAATTTCGGGAGAATATTCGCCGATACAACAATGCTCTGGCAATGACCTCTCTTGGCTGTAAGATTGACGACTCAATCAACCGTGGTGGTGGAGGCCCATATATGTTCAAAATCCAAGGACGTTTGACACATCTGGCAGGTGCTCTGCTGCCAGAAGAAGGCCAACTACCACAGTATGCTCAGCTCTACATCCATGACCCTGCAGAAGCTCTTAATCATCGCATGCAACATCCCCTCAACAATCAACTCAACCGTGAGACTATGTCAAATCTTCAGGACATGCTTCATCGTCACCACCCAGGGGTTCAGCTTTATAAACAGGCATATGAAGTAACACGGAACATGCCCTCCGATCAACAATGCCGCATTGCGCTTCGCTATGATAACACTTGCGACCAAAGACGTTACAACCTGCCCTCTGCTGCTTCAAATGAGATTGCTGTCATTCTTCCTGGAGATGGTGAAACATTGGAGCGTGGAAGGGATATCATCCTCTACCGCAGAGCAGGACAACCACTTCAACGTATCAGCGAGCTTCATCCCCTGTATCAGTCATTGCATTATGTGCTGCTATTTCCCACTGGCCAATTTGGATGGACCCCACACATTCCTTATCAGGGTGGAGCAGAAGTTGAGGAAGAGGGTGAAGTAGATGCAGATGGGAGCCGTTCATCTCACAAGCGCTCAACTGTCTCTCAAACCGAGTACTTCCGCTATCGTCTTCACATCCGTGCACATGAGACTGTTCATCTCTTTCAAGCTGGAAAGCTGTTTCAGGAGTGGATGGTTGATTCATGGGCATTGTCAGAGCAATCACGGTTGCTATGGGTCACTCTCAACCAGAAGACTTTACGTGTCGACAATCTTCGAGGTCTTATGGATGCAGTAGCAGCAGATGCAAATGCGACTGGAGCAGATGCTGGCCAGCGTGTTATTCTTCCTTCATCATTCATTGGGAGTACCCGGAACATGATTCAAAATTGTCAGGATGCTTTGGCCATTAATCGACATTTTGGAGGAGCAGATCTTTTTATCACGATTACTGCAAATCCCAAGTGGCCAGAAATCACTGAAGCCCTCCTTGGAGGTCAAAAGCCTCATGATCGCCCTGATCTGATTTCCCGTGTCTTTCATGCCAAAGTCAGAGCAATCATTCAGGACATTATGACCAATGGCATTCTGGGCAAAACAGTGGCAAGGGTACACACCATTGAATTTCAGAAGCGCGGCCTTCCTCACATGCACATAATCATCTTCCTTCATCCTGACTCCAAACTGCGAACTCCTGAAGATGTTGATAGCCTTCTTTCAGCAGAGTTTCCTGAAGACAACCCAGAGCTTCTCGAGTTGGTCAAACACTTCATGGTGCATACTCCATGTACTGGAAGCTCCACAGCTGCATGTGTAAAGGAACCATCCAAGGGCTGCTCCAAGTCATTCCCAAAGCCATACCATGACCGAACTACTATCAATGTTGACTCTTACTCTGTGCTACGGCGACGTGCAGATCGTGGGACTCACATGGTTGGAGACAAAGAGGTGGACAATCAATGGGTGGTTCCCTACTGCCCATACCTTCTCTGGAAGTACCGCTGCCACATCAATGTTGAATGCATTGCCTCTATCAAAGCCATCAAATACATCTACAAGTATGTCTACAAAGGCCATGACCGTACCACCATGGAGTTCCGAAATTGTCAGGATGAAGTCACAATGTATCTTGACTCCCGCTTTGTTGGTGCATGCGAGGCTACCTGGCGTTTGATGCACTTCTGGATGCATGAGGAGAAGCCAGCAGTTATACGTCTTCAAGTCCATACTCAGGGCGATCAGATGGTCACATGGAATGAGGATGCAACAGGCAATTTGCAACAGGTCATTGACAATAATGCAAACAAGGAGACTACTTTGACTGCGTACTTCAAGGCCAATCAGGAGATTCCAGAGGCAAGAGATGTGCTATACCCAGACTTCCCATCAAAGTTCGTTTATCAGAAATCTACTCGAAAGTGGAAGATTCGTCAAAAAGGGGATGCCATTGGAAGAATGTACTATTGCCATCCTACTGCTGGGGAACGCTTCTACATCCGCACACTTCTATCAGTTGTCAAGGGTGCCACATCATTTGAGGACCTTCGTACTGTTCCTGGATCCAATGTGCCATGTGCCACATTCCATGAAGCATGTCTTAAGCGTGGTCTGCTGGAGGATGATAACGAATGGAGGCAGTGCTTAGAGGAGGCAGGAGACATGGCAACAGGCCGTCAGCTGAGGGATCTTTTTGCCACCATCCTACGTGAATGCTCTCCATCAAATCCTGCACAACTCTGGAATGACTTCCGCCACAAAATCTGTGATGACCTTGGGCATAGACTCCGTGCTGGCAACATCAGAGAAGATCCCACAGATGAGGAGGTCTATGACTTTGGCCTTTATCTCATTGAAGGAATCCTGCTTCAGATGAACAAGTCACTGGCAGACTGTCCTGGAATGCCACGTCCACAGCGTGATTGGGCGGCTGCCTTAGGAAATCGTCTAATTGCAGAGCAGAGGAACTATGATCCACTGGAACAACAACAGCTGGGTGACGAATGTATTCCCCATCTCAATCCAGACCAACTCTCTGCCTTCAATGAAATCTGCCATGCTGTCAACACCAAGTCAGGCCAAACATTCTTCCTTCATGGTCCAGGAGGGACTGGAAAGACCTATGTCTACACCACACTATGTCATCACCTCCGTGGTCAAGGAAAGATTGTCCTCTGTGTTGCCTCATCTGGAATTGCATCACTTCTTCTTCCTGGCGGTCGAACAGCACATACCATGTTCAAGATTCCCATTCAAATCCATGAGGCATCACACTGTAGCATCAAACGAAACGACAATCTGGCAGATCTATTGTGAGTCACAGACTTGATCATTTGGGATGAGGCACCCATGCAGCATCGTCATATTCATGAAGCTGTGGATAGGACTTTCAAGGATGTGCGGAACTCTGATCAACCCTTTGGTGGTATTACTGTGGTCTTTGGAGGTGACTTCAAGCAAATTCTACCTGTGATCATCAAGGGTGGAAGAGCTGATATTGTTGGAGCATGCATGCAAAAGTCAAGGCTATGGAGTGGCATCAAAGTTCTGAAGCTTACTCAGAATATGCGTCTGAATACAGCACTGGAGCATGAGCAAGACTTTGCACGTTGGCAGTTGGATATTGGGCATGGTTGACACACAAATCCTAATAACTCTATCCACCTTCTGGACTCCTTCAAGTGCCCGCAGAACTCAGAAGATTCCCTCATTGCTACTATCTATCCTGGAATCAGCTCCCACCCCCCACCCAATGATGAGTACTTTGCAGGTCGCACAATTCTTGCAAGCCGTAATGACAATGTTGATTCTATCAACAACAAGATACTGTCAAAACTTCCTAGGCAGGAGCAGATCTTTTACAGTGCAGATGCCATTGTTCAGCCTGCTAATGAAGGTCAACCTGGCTATCTCATGTACCCAGTCGAGTATCTCAACTCCATCAACTGCTCTGGCCTACCACTTCACAAACTCACTCTAAAAATTGGAAGCCCAGTCATGATTTTGAGGAATCTCAATCCAGAACGTGGTGTTTGCAATGGATCTCGCGGAATCCTAACTTGATGTCGCAATCGTGTCCTTGAAATACGGTTGATCACTGGAGATTATTCAGGCCAAACCATATTTGTCCCCTGGATCAGTATCATCCCCTCAGACACTCAGGTTCCCTTTCAATTCTCCCGCCGACAATTTCCCATCCATCTTTGTTTTGCAATGTCCATCAACAAGTCACAAGGACAGTCTGTTGCCCATGTAGGGCTTGATCTGCACACACCTGTTTTCACCCATGGACAGCTATATGTTGCTGTCTCTCGGGCCACATCAGTTCAAAGGATCAAGGCCATCTGGGATCATCGAATAGAAGAGTCCAAAACAGATAATATTGTTTACCCTGAAGTTATAATTGATTAGTTTGTTGTAAATAGCACCCTCTGATGTATAATTTGATCATTGACATATATTATATATTCCTA
Source organism: Pleurotus tuoliensis (assembly GCA_036872985.1). Classification (NCBI taxonomy): domain Eukaryota; kingdom Fungi; phylum Basidiomycota; class Agaricomycetes; order Agaricales; family Pleurotaceae; genus Pleurotus; species Pleurotus tuoliensis. Next base: position 1,340,051 of record JAYMDH010000011.1, on the reverse strand, counting down.
CCCTATATATATAGGACTGTATGCATCCGCGACGTAGTCACGGGCCTGAAGCTTGTTCATATGTTAATTACATTAATTTTGTAATTCTGATTTAGTGTTGCCACAGCTTCAACTTGGCTCCAAACTTTGTAACCTACACTGCACAATCAGTTTTGTATATTTTTTCATGATACCTCTTGTCAAACCTAGATATAATATGATAGTTTGATATCCCAAAAGGGCATTTCATGACTCCCATTAGTTCTTGTTGTATGGTCCTAACTTTGGCTTGGCAAATGGCTTGCCTCCAATCCTGAGCTCCCTGAGGACATTTGTGCAAATTCCTTTATGGTCCACAAAGCTACACATATTGATCTATAATTGGAGCCCAGAAGCTTCCAGTAGCTCAAAGTATTGGACGAGATATAAGCAAAACAAAAAAATGAGGCTTGAAGCTACAGCAACACTATTCTGATTCATGTTCAAAATTCAATCATCTCAAACACGCTGAGCTCACTCAAAATGTAGTCTTGATATACTCACCAAGAGCATGCAATTTGTCCTTGATTTGTGCTTGATAACATCAGCGATCACATCCTCGGAATCAATAATATGTGACATACAGCGCTATGGTGATTACATTCTGATTACATTCAAAATGTATTCAACTGAGGTTCAAGTGATGTTCAAGTGGTATACAAGTGTTGTTCAACTGAAGTTCAAGTGATATACAAGTGGATGCCAGGCGGACTACAAGTGAACTTGCTCATATCATTCAATCATCATCATCCTGCGCCTCTTGCTGCCCATATCTCACACCATTCTCATCCTCTTCATCCTCACTTTCATCTACTGCTTCTTGCTGCCTTCCCTGCTGCCTAGCAATAACACATTGAGTGTGCAAGAAGAGCAGCACATGCATGGTGAAGTCAAAGTTGCTGACAGTCATCTGGTTGAGGACTGTCTGAAACCCACCCAACCATGCATTGAGCTGTTCGCAAGCCTAAGTGAACAAATTAGACAAGTACAAGTAACTGAGTAGTATAATCACTTACCTGAGTGTTGAAGGCCCTCTTGTAGTAAGGTCTCCCCTCCTTGTCTTCATCAACTACCACCAGGTTGGAGGCATCTCCATTGAGTGGTGCTGGGTTGCACCAAGTCCGGCAGAGGTGGTCAGTGACCTGGTGGTTGATGTAGTGGTAGGAGTCAACAATGATCTGAGTGGTGGGTTCCCAAGCAGGCCAGTGCCCTTGCTTGACAATGTGCTTGAGCAAGGCACATCCCTTGTCAATAGCAATGTAGCTAGGACGGGAGTTGGGATCTGCATAGATGACTTCAAGGAAGCAAAAAATCTTGGCAACCCCTTCAGCCTTAGCAAACTTGTGCCAGGCAATCACCACACCACATGGAACACAGATGGTCTCCACACAGTAGAACCTAGGAGCAGAGAAGTAATTGTTATACTTGGTGCCACTGACCTCTTCAACCTCCTGCTCCTCAAGGTTGTCATGCTCAGGTGCCTCTACTCCTTGACCAGCAGGCAACCACTCCTGCCTCTCCTCCTGAGCCCTCCTCAACATCCTCTGGACTCCTAAGAGTGAGGAGTTGGCATAGCGAGCCTGGTAGACCCTCCACTGCTCCTGGTGATTAACACATGCCTGAGTTCCAGCAACCTTGACTCTGACACAGTCTTTCATGCAACAACAGACTCCCATCTCGTCCTGATGGGCCTTGCAAAACACTCCAGTCTGAGCATTGAGCAATCCCATCTCACAACCTGGCATGGCACAGTGACGAGGCCCCATGACAATGCTGTCAATAACAATCATGCAAACATCAGCAGGATTGTTAAGGGCAGCACCCCCAGCAGGTTCAGATGCATCATTGGCTGGGACATTATCATCAACATCCATGGCCTCAGCATCCTCCACAGCAGGGCCTGCATACTCTGGGACAGCATGATTTTCATCATGACCAGCAAGAGCAGCAGGATTGTCAGGCTGATTAGGGATCACATCAGCCACATCCTTGAATGCATGACAGCACTCATTGCAAGAATGCTCCTCTGCACTGTGGATGACACCTCCATCTCCCAGATACTCATAGGCAGCAGTAACAAGGTCCTTGACAGCCATGTTGTCCATAAAGAGAAGCTCAGCACCACTGGGCTCTGCAAGCAACTGGATCGACTCCAAGACGAAAGCCTTCCAGGTATGTCAGCGAGTGAGCTTGAATGTGGCACCACTGGGCTGGACAAAGGAGTAGTTCCAGAACTCAGTCACTGCAGCTGTCGAGGCGTGAAAGCTGTAGTTGGCATTTACAATAGCCCTAGAGACCAGGCAGTCAACCCAGACCTGAGTTCCAACTTTGAGGTATTTGGCATCTGAAAGATAAACAGCAAGGCGACGATCGTTGGCAGGGTTGTTGAAGCTCTCATGGTCAGCCCAGAACATGGAAGAACATGCAAGACGTCTTCCAGCAAGTACCGGAACCTTCTCAAAGCACTCACTTCCCCTAAGCAAGGTGACTTTGGAGACATCATGGTAACACTGGTACTGAGTCAAAGCACGACCAGGACATGTAGCATCAGAGCATTGCATGACAGAAGGAGTGATGATGAGGACAGGTCGCATAGCGGTAGTGGAGATGGAAAGGAGCTTGCGATGCAAAGTACCTCTTTTCTCATGTGAGTAGAGATCAAGGAAGTGACAAAAGAAGTCAAGCTTTTTACCCAAGTTGGTTGTCTGCTGTTTTGGAGTCTGATCTGTATGCTGATCGGTGGGGAGAAATAGAGTGTCGTAGGTAGATCTGGCATCGGAAGAGGCAGAGGTGTTGGAACCAGAACCAGAACCAGAGTCAGAGCCAGAGCCAGAGCCAGAGTCAGAGTTCATTTCAGTATCAGAACCATCATCAGTGACAAGAGAGTCAAGCTGAAGCCTGTCTTTGATAGCCTGGATGAAGGCAGCCATCCAGCTAGTCACAACCTGAGTGTTGGTAGGGATAGCTCGCTGCTGACCATGAAGGTTGAGAAGATCAGTGTTGTTTGTGATGCTAAAGAGGAGCATCAAGACAGTGGCAAGAGTGATGTCGGCACCAAAGCTGGACTTGATAACTTTGGCAAAGTGTAAGGGGACACTCCTATTTTCTCCTTTTCCCCTGTCTCTTTCCCTCTCTCTTCATTTCTTTCTCTTTCCTTTCACTCCACGGACTCTTATTTACTTTCCTTTCGCTCCCTTTCCTTCCTACCATCTATCCGAGCCTTATCCGTCACATCCGAGCGACATCCGACTCATCCGATGCATTTCCCACGCTTCGGCCGCACTCGGCCGCACTTGCGCATGCCCGGATGTGCTTCGGATGCACGTATACACTTCAGGGCACGTCCGGGTGACCCATACCTTCTTCCCATACCTCTTTACTTCCCATTCCCACCTCCCTGGGTCGCCGGCACGACTCTTGCATATTCCCTCCACCTTTCTATCACATGTGCCCGCTCGTACCTATGATATTCTCCGGACTTGTGGCGGGTGTACTATACAGTTCTCCCACCTTTCTCCCACGCTTCTACAGTATATACTTCACCTCCTAGCATGGAGAATCCTTATCTTGTTCTCTTTGGATTCTCCCTCTGCTAGGTGAGCAGTCTCTCATGTATTGTAGTAGCTCTATTCATTTCTTTGGATTCTCCCTCTGCTAGGCTCGTGCTGTCGGCCATCTTGAGGTTGCCCTTACACAAAGTCCACAAAAAGGATGTCTGGAAAAGGATCTTCCAGTGGTGCTGCAGAGACACACAGAAGGAGTCTGAGGAGCAGCCAGAAAGAGAGCAGCATGAGCAGGGCCTGTAAAGAGAAACTGCTGAAATTAGTACAAGTTGAAATGCGAGATGAGATTCAAACAAGAAATTGCAACCTGGAGTTACTTGAATTCAGTCTAGTATCAAAGACTACCTACTTCAAAGTAGAAGCCTTCTTGCCTTTCTTCTCCTTGGCCAGCCTGGCCTTCTCTGCAGCCTTCTCCTCTTTGTCCTGCTTGTTCTGCAACTCCTTTGTGATGGCAGCCAAGTTCCCCAGACAGCCTTGTGTTCCTCTGAGTTATTATCATAGGTAGGGTCATTCAACAAAGAGTGGAGAATGGGGAACTTCTGGGCATTCTCAAGCATCTTGGCGTAGGTGCTGTAGTTGGTCTTGCGGATGTAGAGTGAGTGAAGTTTGTTGATGTTGAGATCACGGCCAGTCCACTTCCCTGCATTCTTCAATTCCAGCCACTGCTCTGGGACTAGGGCAGCTGCCTTCATCCTGGCAAAGATCTGAGGGATCTTGCCCTTGCCAGACACCTTAGGTGTCATGCTGAAGGGCACATTCAACATGATGGCGAGCTGAAGCAGGGTGGGATCAGAGAAGGCAGTGGCAAGTTGCTGAGCAATGGTAAGTGAAGCAGTGGAGACACCAGCAGTGGAGACAGAGGCAGAGGGGGCAAGGGAAGACATGGTCGATAAGCCAGCAGCAGAGGGGACAGAAGGGGAAGGAGGGGGATGGAAGCCAGAGCCTTGAGTTGAAGGTTCCTAAGTGAGATAGAGTCAGAATCTTTTCAAGTCAAGTCAGATTTTGCTTACCATTAACAACTCCATTTCCTTGTTGTTGTCCGACTTGATGGGCTCATCCCCCTCAACAGCCACAGCAAACGGGCCCTTCATCTCCCAGTCATTCTTTACCCACAACAAAATGACAGAGTCTAAGTGGCAACGATTGATAAGCAAAAAATGCGAAGTCAAAATATGTGACATACCTGCAAGGGTGGTCATTTTCTTGACCATGGACTTGAGGACAGGCCCCAAGGTGTAAGCCAAAGGGACCCTCACAGCATGGGCTTTGGTGCTGGTACAGTCCTCATTCTTGTACACCAAGACTCTGCCCTCATTGTGGACAGGGACGAGGTCTGCTGGCTGGGTATCTAAGCAGGAGTCAGTAGCTGAGCTGAATATGGCAAGCAAGAACTTACTGAAGTCAGCCATGTTGGGAACTACTCCATGCCCCTTAGTGTTGCCACAGCTTCAACTTGGCTCCAAACTTTGTAACCTACACTGCACAATCAGTTTTGTATGTTTTTTCATGATACCTCTTGTCAAACCTAGATATAATATGATAGTTTGATATCCCAAAAGGCCATTTCATGACTCCCATTAGTTCTTGTTGTATGGTCCTAACTTTGACTTGGCTCCAGGCTTCAAGCCATTGGCTTGACAAATGGCTTGCCTCCAATCCTGAGCTCCCTGAGGACATTTGTGCAAATTCCTTTATGGTCCACAAAGCTACACATATTGATCTATAATTGGAGCCCAGAAGCTTCCAGTAGCTCAAAGTATTGGATGAGATATAAGCAAAACAAAAAAACGAGGCTTGAAGCTGCAGCAACACTAATGCCCCTTGCCCCTTGCAAATCCACCCATGGTACGAGAGGCACCTTGCAAGTCATCGACATCATCAGCAGTGGGAGAGGAAGGCAGGAGATAGTCATCAAAGTCAGCAAACATGGGTGCAGGCAATGGGGTAGTATCATCAGCATGGTTAACCTTGCTATGCTGAGCTACATGGTGATGGGCGATGGGGGAGGCACTAGCCTGACACTTGGAAGCAGGAGGGTTGCAAGGGGTGATGTTGATGTCAAGATCCATGCCATCCTCACCAGAATCATCACTCTTCTGATCACTCAACATCTTCTCCTTCTCCTTCTCCTCGCTTGATATCTTTTCCTTCTCTTTCTCACTCAATGTCTTCTCCTTCTCTTCATCATCAGCCACATCACTAACCACTTCATCACTCGACTTCTTTTCCTCCCCCAAGTCCTCATCATCCTCCTTCTCCATCTCATCCTCCACATCTGATGAGCCAAGATTGGTCAAGTCCCGACCCTTCCCCTTGTCTACGACTTGGGGAACATCACCAGGGTCAGGACAGTGAACACGGGTGGAGACAATCCTTGGAGCGACCGGGGGCAGGAGAACCCCAGTCCCAGCTCGACGAGGTGGTGGAGCAAGGGCAGCCCCCACTGTCATCCAAAATCCTAGAGGTACTGGTACAATGGCGTCAGGTTGTGGAGACAAGCAAGAATAAGTAACAACTTACAAAGTCATACTCTTTACAATAGCTTCCTCAGCTTCCTTATCTTCTTCATCACGGTCTGCAGAGGTCCTACAAACAACCAGCATGAAGAAAGGATGATTAACAAGACAACAGAGTGCTCACTTGTTTTTCATATTGGCCTTGTTTGCCTTCTTGACCTTCTTAACTGGCACAGGAAGATCCTTACTATCAGACAAGGTGTTGTTAATTTTTGTTAATTTATTTGGATTTAAAAGAAATTTATTTAATTTTATTACTATACACTACTACTAACTACTACTGACTACTGATATGGATGGGGCTCACTCGCTTGAGAGCCTCCTGCAGGGCCTTGATAGCAGACCTGTTAGGCCTGGGTTTGCTAGCAGCATTGCTAGTGGTGACCAAGGGGAAAGATGGGGGTATATGTAAGGGGACACTTCTATTTTCTCCTATCCCCCCTGTCCCTCTTCCTTCCTCCTCGTTCCTTTCTCTTTTCATTCATCACACGGACTCTTACCTGCATTCCCTTCGTTCCCTTTTGTCTCCTTTCCTTTCCACTTCCCTTCCGCCCACTCCCTTCGCCTCTGAGTCATGTCCGATGACTCCGGAGTGTTCCTGCACCTCGGACTCGCTCGGACTCGTACATACACTTCGGGGCTCGTCCGGGCTACCCCTACCCTCTTTCCCCACTTCGTTACTCCTTGCTTTCACTTCCCTAGGTCGCTGGCACAACTCCTGTGCATTTACCCTCCACTTCATTGTCACATATCCCCTCGTATCTTGTGATATTTGTTTGGACTTGTGGCTGGTGTACTGTACAGTTATTCCACATTCCTCCCATGCTGCTACAGTATATACTTCGCTTCCTAGCATGGAGAATCCTTATCCTGTTCTCTTTGGATTCTCCCTCTACTAGGTGAGCAGCTCTCTCATGTATTGTAGTCAGTCTTATTCATATCTTTGGATTCTCCCTCTGCTAGGCCTGCACTGTCTGCCATCTTGAGGTTGCCCTTACAGTGTAAGGGGATGTTGTGGGCGTTGGCGTAGGTGTTGCGTTGTTGTCAGAGGATGTTGGAGCATTCTGGGGTGTGTGGATGGGTGGGGGCATTGGAGGACTTGTGTCGGTGTTGACAATGTTGGGGGAGTGTTGGGGCATTGCGGGTGTGTGTATCGTCATCAATGACGTTGGAGGGCATTGTTGTTGGGGGGTACGTGCGGGTGGTGAGGTTGTTGGGGGACGTGCATCGTCGTCATCGGCGGGGCACATAGGGGTGTGCCGTGGTCGACAACGAGGCACAGGGGATGTGTGGGGGGTGGGCGTCAATGTTGGAGGGGTGGGCATCATCGCCGATGACCATGGGGGACAATGGGGGGTGCACATACTGTTGTTGATGGCATGGAGGGGTGTTGGGGGTCGTTGTCGCTGAAAACGATGATGTGGGGGTGTGTGGGGGCAGGCATCGACATTGGGGGGTGCACGTCGTCAACAACAACGATGGGGGACAACGGGGGGTGCATGTATCGTTGTCGATGGCGTGGAGGGGTGTTGGGGGTCGTCGTCACCGAAAACGATGGCATGGGGGTGCGTGGGGGCGGGCGTTGACATTGGGCGGCATTGGGGACATGTGCATTGATGACCACGATGTTGGGGGGCGTACGTATCGTCGTTGATGGCATGGGGGGACGTTGGCAGGGCGTGGGGGTGCGGAGGTGGTGGTGGTGGTGGAAGATGGGGCGGTCGTCAGATAAGAAAAAAAAGTGGAGGGGGCAGGGTGCTTATCTAACATGTCCCTCCTCCTCGTTCCTTGCTGTTCCTCCACGTCCTTGCGATGTTGGCTTGCGTGGGGGCATTCTGGTATTCTTGTTGGGGTGTTGGGGGAAAGCGAGGGGATGGGGGATGATGGTGGTTGAGAAGAAAGAGACGACGTGCCACGCTGGCACGTTGCAGTCACATGCGCGTGGCATCACACTGATTGCCAAGAAAGGAGCGCCCATTAAGCGCCTGTCTGAAAACGTGAAGAAAAGTAAAATAAAACAAAATATATATTAATTAATCATTGAGTGTAAGCGCCCAATGAGCGCCCATCCGAGGAAAATGACTTACCTCTAGATAAGTCATGCTAACCCATTTCCTGCCATCCCAAAGCGGAAATTCCCTCAGAAAACCTCTAATAAATTGTAAGAAATCCAAATCAATTCATAGAAATTGCCTAAAAAATGTAGAAAATATATATGTATATACAATTTCTTATTATTCATTTAGTGTTCAAGTGATATTCACTTGGTCTCCAATTGGTGTTCACTTGATGTTCTACTAAATTTTCAGATGAACACCAACTGAACACCAATTATCCACTTAGTTCAGTTGGTGTTGAACTGGTGTCCAACTGGTGTTGAACTGAACTTTTTCTGCCATTCTCAGCCAAAAAAAAAAAGTTCGAAATTCAGTTGAACACCAACTGAACACCAACTGAACAACAACTGCCAACTGAATCCAGTTGGTGTCCAACTGAAGATGTGGTGAACTGTCAGGTGCTTGGAATGTAAACTTTTGCAAAAGAAGTAGGCTTTATATGAGCTTTATATGAGATAAATGTACCAGAAATGTGAAGTCATATGCTTCATATAAGCTTCATGTACAAATGTAGTAAACTGCCAGATAGACAGAATAACTGCCAACTACAAAGGCTGAGCCCCAGAGATCTTCATGATGCCATTTCTGAGCTTGAAGATGGAGGTGCTAGTGTCTAAGCCTCTCAAGAGAACTTCATCACTGACAGTCAGCAGTCTCAGGTTGCTGTGCTTGTCTTTCAGAGCTTCAATCTTGGTGACACCCTCTACCACCTCCTAGAGGTTCTCTTTTGATATCTTCATGGTGTTCTGACATAGATTTTCACACTGGACCCCAGCTTTGGATTAGAGTTGTTCTCCTCCTCATATGCTAAAAAACAGAAGATTGACTTTTCTGAATGAGAGAAGGATTGCCCAGTGGTGATGACAGAGATGGCTGACTTGAGTAGATCTAATTCATCTGCTCCTTCTGGGGAGCCTGCAGGTGGCAGGACAATGTTGCCCAAGTGTTGGTCTGGCTTGATCTTCTCCTTTGTCTGTGGTGTGTCTTTAGAGATGTCGATTACAATGTGAGTAGGAGTTTTGGGAGGTGGAGGGAAAGGGAAAGGGAAATGATGGAGTAGGGCATCAGCTATTTGGGGAGCAACAATGCCTATGTTCATGAAGTAGAAGATATTGTCCTTGGGCTGGCATTGCTACCCTCAGTCTGTTAGGAACTATACAGATAGGTTGGCAGATCTTACTTTGGTCTAATTTAAACTCCAGTATTTAATGAATTGTAGCAGACAATGAGGCTCTGTAGGCCTTGAAGACAGAGGCAATTGATTTGGGAACCTGTTTCTTTGCAGTGGTGGACTTCCATCTCTCCATTCTCAAAATCCATCTTCCCCTACATGGATGTAAAGCTGGATGGTTGCATGGGTAGTCTATTCAATATTTAAGTTGATGAGAGCATGATTCTAAACCAGATCAAAAGACATATACAAATGAAACCTTCAAGCTGGACAAGGACCTTGAAGGAGCACTTGAGCACCTCTAAAGCATTCAAGAGGTTGCTGAATGTAAACTGGAAGAGGAGTTGATCATAAGTAACATTTAGGACCCTGGCAGAGTGACTGAGGTCTTGTTGAATAAGTGAGCTTAGCTCAAAAAAAGTTGAGATTGGAGCCTTCATTGTTAGCTACATCTGGTGGGCAGTGTTGTACTGCAATAATCTCCATTGGGTGGTGGTGTAAATGTTGCTGTGAGAGGGCTTAGGCGAAATAATTGTGTGTTGATATGTGCTGGACTATTTTGATGGGTTCTCTTTAGTCCCTCAAGCTCAAGTACTTATACTAGAGATTGGATCTGTTGATCTTCATCAGATTAGGTACCTTACCATGTGGTCTCAGCAGTCTAGATTAGCTTGGTGCTATGCTTCTTGTGGGAAGCCAGTGCCCCATTAGGATAGATAAGCCATGTGGCATGTGCTTATCATGGGGCTAAACCGTACCTGGGTCTATGGTGTGATATGGTACCATAGTGATGTTATATGATATCAGAGTCCAGACTGTTCTAGAATCTTTGTGTGCCTTCAGACCGAAGTTCAAAGAAGTGTAGTCAATTCCATGCCTTAGCCTGGCATACAGCCGAACTGGAGATGCTGGGTACACAAGCAGCAAGAGCAAAGCCCTGCCGATCTGCTTCCTTAGCAGGAGCCATAGTCCAACTACTGGGCCATGACTTATATCTGGCTTCGAAAGAAGAGAGCATGGTAATCAAGAAACAGTCAGAACCACTACCAGGATGAGACTACTAGCAGCCATTTGATCAACTGGTACATTAAGTTCTGCTTTACTGGCATGTAGTATAGTACCTTGAAAGTGGTTTTAAAATGATTACTGTAGCAAGATGCACATGATAAGCAATGCTATTGACTATTTTACAGCTTTTTCCCATGCTTACAGCACACAAAAGCACTCATAAAGCATTCTACACAAGAATTCCCATAGTAAGAAGCCCTACTAATGTATTTTTAGCTCTGTTCCATGCTAAAATTCAAGAAAGCACCCAAAAGCAGACTTAATAGATACTGTAATCAAATTCCCACAGTCAATGAAGCCAGAACATGTTTTTATAATGATTTTCCCACAGTCAATAGCAAAAATGTAGTTTCAATGGTTTTACTACTGCTAGCTTTTCCACAGTCATTGAAAACCAAAGGCTAAACTTTGAAATATGAAGCTAAACCCATAAGGCAATTGATTATCAACTGAATCCATTGTTGATCAAGTGATCTGATCTATCTCTAATCTAAAGTCCGACCTAATCTAATCATGGATCTGATCTATCATTAATCTAAAGTCCGACATAATCTAATCATGGATCAAATCTCTTATCATTCAAAGTCTGGTCTAATCATAATTTGCTAGCAAAGATCTGATCACATGATTACAAGGTCGAACAATGCATTATGGGCCATTGTCCTCTATATTGTAGTTTCTCAAACAGAGCACCTGACAGATTACCACATTCTCACATGAGGTTTATGTGTAGAAAAAGTGAATTTTGATTTAATAGTGAAAGCTAAGAAACTCATTGTTTTAAGCTTTTTTTTTTACATATGAGCAACAATTGAAACATGTAGCTCATATATATTTTATGTCAATTTATATGAATTTCCATATGGTTTCCATGTGTAGTTTACATGAAGTTCACCTTTTTATTGAAGTTGCATAGCCTTATAGCTGAATGTGTAATTTAGATAAATTGACACAGATTTATATGTGTAGTTTATATGACGTATTCATTTCTGTAATTAAATTGCCTTATTTGGACACTCAGAACGGACTTAGTGAAGTTATGTCAATTTTGTCAGACAGGTGCTTAATCACGAATATTATTATTCTTTTTATTATTATTTTATTTTCTATTTCTTTTACTTTAGGCGCTTGTTGAACACTTACTCAGTAATATCTTATGATATTATAACTTTAGTACTGTTACCTTTAGCTAAGTCTAGTGCAGTCAAGCCTACATGAGACAGTCCTATCCTAGTAACTAGATTGTTGATAGAAGTAGTCTTGTGAGTCAACTAAAAACTGTTAAGGATATTTAATCTAGTGATGATTTAGTTGCCAATGATAGTCCAGTTTTGAGTGATTTGAGATGGTTAATAATAGTTGTTTGATGGAGCTAGGTATGGGCTTGGGTGGTTCATTGTAGTGATTTTACTGTGACTTTGCTAGTGGTACTGGTTGATTAGAGTACTGTTATTATTAGTAGGTCTAGTCAACTAAATAGTGATCAGTAGATGGTTATTGTTAGTTAGGTTTTTTTAGTGATTTTGCACTGTTAATAGCACCAGCCTGACACCTACCCTAATAGTGATCATGGATGGTTATTGTTAGTCCAGTTCTTTTAGTGATTTCGCACTGTTACCACTGATGTGAATGATGGCTGACTGGGACAGTGTAAGGGCAACCTCAAGATGGCTGACAGCACAAGCCTAGCAGAGGGAGAATCCAAAGAAATGAATAGAGCTACTACAATACATGAGAGGCTGCTCACCTAGCAGAGGGAGAATCCAAAGAGAACAAGATAAGGATTCTCCATGCTAGGAGGCGAAGTATATACTGTAGAAGTGTGGAAGAAAGGTGGGAGAACTGTATAGTACACCAGCCACAAGTCTGGAGAATATCACAAGGTACAAGGAGGTAAATGTGATAGAAAGGTGGAGGGAATATGCAGAAGTCGTGCCGGCAACCTGGGGAAGTGGGAATGGGAAGTAATAAAGTGGAGGAAGAAGGTATAGGTCACCCGGACGTGCCCCGAAGTGTATACCTGTGTCCGAAGCATGTCCAGGCATGCACAAGTGCAGCCGAGTGCAGCCGAGTGAATCCGGACCATGGGAATGTGTCAGATGCATCAGATGAGGCTCAGATGCATCGGATGTATGGTAGGAATGAAAGGGAGCGAAAGGGAAGTAAATAAGAGTCCGTGGAGTGAAAGAAAAGAGAAAGGAACGAAGAGAGAGGGAAAGAGACAGGGGAAAAGGAGAAAATAGGAGTGTCCCCTTACATTCATGGCAAAAGACCTGTGCCCAGAGATATTTAACACCTATGACAGATTATACAATACAGCACGTCGTACAATTGAAGCAGATTGTGATGAAATAGAGTGGCTTTAGGGACAGTTATCTCAGGCCAATGGATACATTGACCATATAGAGTGAGAGCTGGATGCATCACAGAGGAGAATCAAGGATTTAGAAGACAGGCTGGATGATGGACATAGGTGCAATCGACCAAAGACCAGTTGTCACTATCACCAGCAGGCAGGGAATCACCTGCAACTAGCTTGAAAGTGATCTTGTCCACAGGATTCTGATCGCAGGATGTGTCGAACGTATCCATCATCAGCAAAACAGCTGATAATTACTATGACACATGCTCAGACTATGGTGAGTTGGAGCCATCAGATGCAGGTGAACCACTGAGGTACACCTCAAGGGTCCAGGGTTCACGAACCACATCATACAGGGCCATGCAGCTAAGGCAAGCGGGTAGGTTTCCCACTGCCAACAAGGTGAACAATGCAGATGGACTGCTGGATAATTCGGTGGCATGGACAGAGGTAGTGTGCTGGGCACAACAGCCAGGTAACTGGGCTGACATTGATTGGTGCAAGGTAGTGGTAAGAATGGCAAATCAGCTATCCGCCAACAAGAAACCCATGAGGAGTTTCATGAGGTCAGCTATGACAGAATGGCATCCACCACTATGGACAAAAGAAACACGAACCATAATGCTGTTACCAAGAATATTGGTAGGCATGAGTACATCACGAACTGACAACACCACAACACTGCAGTTGGCAGCGTTGTCAGATAATTCTACATCATGGTCAACTCTGAGCCAAAACTACAGGAACACCCTCCTGTTCCAACCTTGGGTAGAACCTCACTAGCCCCTGAACCACCATGAGTGGAAGCATGGCCCTCTACCAGGTATCAAGCTCCAGCTATGGACACATCACCGGAGGTGTGGTACATCTATAACTACTACTTTTGCCATGTGAAAGCAATAATAGCAGGGCTGGGGGACAACCCACTTGACCTGTGAACTCGACAAGGACACCACATCATATGAAGAGCCGGACCTGTCCCCTCCACAGGAGATGTGTCACTAGGTCGAAACCGATCATTGTACTCTGAGCAAGCAGCAACATTGTTAGTGATACCTCACAGGTATTAATTTATTGTTGAATGAAATGAGTATTCAATCGCCCCCTCTTATCAACTGGTTCATTTCACTGGTCCCCTCGACAACCTCAAGGTCTTGGATGTCACTGCACACCTGGCCAGATGTGAGGTCACGATAGCAATGGTGGATGATGCTTGGACATTTGCCAGCCAGTGGATATTGGATCCACACAACACCAATTGAATGAGGACATATCCCATCAGGCAGCGACTGTGGTATTGACCATGGAACAATACCCCCCATTATGCCAGGTGCACCAGCCATGCTAGACAACCCTCAGTTGTACTTTCCCCCAAACTGTCTGCCTGAACCCACAGAAGTGAGGTTGAAGAAATCACGGTACAGCTCCACTTTGACAGGTGGGTTTGATACCACCGCCGCTATTCTACAGCAACTCCATGCCATCACTGTCACTATGGGTCATATGTCTATACCCACCAGGGATCCCTCCATCACTCAATCATCCACTACTTCCATTGTCAAATCCCACTGGGGGACACCTTTGCTGACGCAAACCATGCCATTCACATGGGCCAGCGATGTTGAAGCAGCCACTTCCATCAGACCAACGACAGTATCCCTCGGAGTGTTGATAGTGCCACCCATCTATGTGAATCAATCACATACAACCCACAACACATCCACATTGTCCACACCGTCTCAACCCCACGGCGAACCATCATCATCATCCGTAACCCATACCCCTGCCCCTGTGAGTGACCAAACTATGAATGTACCTATGAGCCCTCTAATTCGTTCCCCTACTACCAATGCTCCTTAATGCTTCCTTTCATTATTTATACTATTCACCATGCACCACCACATTCTTTCTATGTATTTCACAGATTGCCTTGGTGCAATCTAGGGGGGGACAGGTGTAATGAACCCCTTATTACTATCATTACTCCTGAATCATGTGATACATTGTTTATCAGCTACTGTGACAGGTCATGGTAGCAAACCTTTTTACTTACACCACACGTACATGTGAATAAGAGTCGGTCTTGCATACATCACAGTGATCTGAGTAATTAAGGCATCAACTACCAATTACACACCATCAGGGTGAAGCCCCTGGTTGTCAATGATGTGACCCAGGCAGTCTATGTGTTTAGCATAGAGAACACACTTTTCAGGCTTGAGGTAAAATTCATATTTGCAGATCTTCGTGAATGCTAGACGCAGGTGTTCTTCATGTTCTTTCAGTGTGGATACAAATATGTCATCCAGGTAAACATGGATGAATTTGCCTATGTAGTCTCTGAACACTAGGTTCATGATACATTGACACATAGATGGTGTGTTACAATCACCTTGCTGCATGATGTGGCTAAGCAACATCCCAAAGATGGTAGCAAACACAGTTTTTGATCTTTGATCAATACTTGGCTCTCGCTACATCCAGGCAAATAGAGTCCTGGTCTGGAAATGGAGTGACATCGGGATGAGAATTCTCGTTCCGTTTCCTACAATCTGCAACTGTTTGTAGCTTTCCTGATTTTTCAAGACACATAACATGTGTGCAGCCTGATCTGTCTGGCATGATTTCCACCATCCAGCATTTACATACTTAGCTATCTTGTCAGATAGCTGGGTCTTCAACAAGTCAGGGCAACAAGGGAGGTAGTAATTGTATTTTTTACTCTCATCATACAGGGGAATAGTATGATTTATTTTCCGTAGCAGAGGGGGCCAGTTAGGCACTCCTGCCATGATATCCTTGCATTGGTATACCCATCTCACTCAGAGATGGAGAATGTGACTATCGTCATATATTTTGATGTTTGCTAGTATCACTTCGAAGTCCATTTCCATGTTTATCATGGCTTTGTCAGCTATTGTCTCTAGTGTCCTCTTCAATTGCTGAGTTTTATCAAAGTCTGGACATGATTTTTGTTGACTCAGGCTAGCTTGTTCCTGAATAATAGACTCAATATCATCAAGTTGCGTTGATGACATGGCTATGTCTTCGATATTGATGTTGATATTTTTCATCCCTTTGGGATGTTGGCAGTTCAGCCCTATTTGACTGATGCTCTAGTCATTCTTTCCTACGTACTATGTGATGTCGCACCATTTCTATCCATTCCTCCCCCTCTGTGAGGGAGTGATGCCTCCTTTCACCTATTTGGATGGTTCAATTTGTGAAATCAAGCACAACATTAGTGATATCCAGGTATTCCCTAGATTTGATGTTGCCAAATATCATGTTGGTGTACGTGCCAAATTGGATGCTAGCACTGTTACCTACAGTGCCCAGCTGTAATGGGATAACTGTTAAGAACTGTATTGAGGGGCCTCCTGACTCGTCCATTAGGGGCACAGAAAGCATGGGAAGTGCAGGAGTGCGGAATGTGCGGACGAGAGAGCATATGGGACTCAGCTTCAGCTTTGATGCTGTGCCCTCCTAGCCCTGCGGTGTCCTAATTTCGGAGAGAGGCAAAGGTGAAAGGCAGGGCTCCATGGAGGAGCCCACAGTGAAGATAAGAAATCAAGAGGTGATGAAGATGGAACTAAGATTCAGAGTGAAGACTACATGTGTACTAGTGCTACTATAAATACTAACTAACATGTGTATACTGCAAGGCTAGTATGTACGTAAGTACACATGTACATGAAACATGTAACAAGTGAATCCAGTACTGCACACCATGCCTATACCTTGAGGGTGGAGCCTGAGGGATTCCGAAGGTCCAAGAGTCTGAAAAGGGGCATAAGAGGGTGAGGATCAGTATATAACAAAAACATCTTTTATTGTAAGTTCCCATAGTTAATCTTTGCCATGCTGGCAAAGTCTGGGCTGACACAATCAGTGCATCCAGAGTCGAATAGGGTGTACCCTTTGACTCCATTAATCGTTACATATTGAACAATGGATTTGGTTACCTCTTGTGCCCATATAGGGTGTTCCACCTGGTGCTTAGTGGGGTTATATTTAGGACACAACATGGCCATCCAATGTTCCCCCAGAGCTACCTGCTCTAGCCTTGGCATGCCCTTAACGTTGGTGGTTCTCGTCTTTAACCGCCATCATGTCAGGCATCCCTGCCTGGAAGTCCACGACAAGAGGAGCATGGCAGACTCGCAGAACCTCCTCTTGGAGAACCAGGTCACTTGACACAAGCCACGCCTGACCGTGAATGATGTGAGTCGCAGTATGAGCAGTTCCTTCATCACAGTCTCCATGATGATTTGAGAGCTTCATGATGAAGTTATTACACTCCCAGCCATATCTTAAACCTGTTTTGAACCTGTCCTGATTACAATGATGGCGGTAGCTATCGTTTACCAAAGGCTTGAAATTCATCCCTCAATAGCATGAGTGAAGATGCCCATAGACAATGGAGGCATGAAAAACATCTGAAACGATGTAAATCACCCATTCGAGGAAGCTGATGATGACACCATATCTCAATGGATGTGAAATCATCCATCAGCAATGAATGAGGAAATTGCCATTGTGTACAGCACAGATCCAACGGATGCACCAGCATCCACTCACCCCTGGAATGCTCCAGAATATAATGAATCAAGTATGTGCCAAACATATGGCGCGATCATTTATATGGCAAAGAGTGGAACATCAACTGGCAGCTGATGAACTGAGGACTGCACCATCTACTACTGGGTTACTACCTTCGGGTAGAGTGCTTTCAATGACTGGATGATCCTTCAGAAATGGAGAAACATCGCACTGAGGGCCAATGAACCAACTCAGATAGCTGACCAGGGCATCGACTTTGACTCAGATGGAAATGCCTGGGAGTGCGCCAGTCCTGAGGCTGGCTAAATGGGAGAATGAACATTGCAGAAAGAGGAAGGTACCAAAACAGAGCTTCGCTGCCCCCAGCTCTTCCATGAGGAGATACATGAGGACAATGAACTCAATGCTAACTGTCCCCACAACCTGATAGAATATGTGTAGACAACAGCATCATCATCGACTTCATAATTCACGTCCAGTATGTGACAATCCTCAACAGGAGCTAAACTCTCAACAACTGAGGGGATACAAGTGGACCTTTGCTCCCCCCCCTTGCCACCGGCAGGGTATATCTGGCAGTTTACTACATTTGTACATGAAGCTCATATGAAGCATATGACTTCACATTTGTGGTACATTTATCTCATATAAAGCTCATATAAAGCCTACTTCTTTTGCAAAACTTTACATTCCTTCATATGGCTTTACATTTATTTACATTTCTTCTACATTTCCTTTACATCTTCATCACTTTTAATCAATAATGAATTGTTAAATAGCTTCACATGAAGCTTATATGAACTTTATGTGAAGTTTGTATATGACAGACTTCATATGTGCTTCATGTAAAGTTCATATATAAGAGAAGTGAAGCACAGGTCAACATATTAAAAGAGCAAGTCCAAGCTACTAGTACAGTCCATGTACACTTCATGTGAAGTACATATGAAAGCACATATGAAGAGATTATAGTTTTGGGTTTGTCATTTGTCTCATATATAGTACATGTAAGCTTCATGTGCAGTGTATCTGAGCTTCATATATGTAGACTTTATGTGTGCCCTATATGAGCTTCACACAGGCTTTATGTGTAATTTATATGAAGCACTAAGTACACATTATGTAGAGTAAATGTACACTTCATATGAGCATCATGTGTGGTTCATGTGACATATATGTATACTTCATGTGACCTTCATATGTGGCTTATATAACATATATGTACGCTTCATGTGAGCTCTATACGTGGTGTATGTGTGGTATATATCAGCTTCATGTGCACTTCATGTGTGCTTTATATGCAACTTATACATAGTACAAGTAAATACTTTGACACATTTAGTTCTCCTCCTCTTCACCCTTCTTCACGCTCAGAATCTTCCTCATCCTCACTCTCCTTATCACTTTCTACCACTTCTATTCCTGCTTCTTGTTTCCTCTTCTTTTCCTCCTGCTTGGCAATGACCCGTTGTGTGTGTATGAACAACAATACATGCATAGTGAAGTCAAAGTTGCTGACTGTCATTCGGTTGAGTACAGTCTGGAACCCTCCAATCCATGCATTAAGCTGTTCACAGGCCTAAGTCCAAATTAGACAAGTGTGGCTAGTAAACTACTAAAGTCACTTACCTGGGTGTTAAAAGCCCTCTTGTAGTAGGGGTTGCCTTGCTTGTCATTGGCAACCACTACAGGATCTGGTGCATCTCCATTGAGTGGTGCTGGATTGCACCAAGCCCGGCAAAGATGGTCAGTGACCCGGTGGTTGATGTAGTGGTATGAGTCCACAATAATGTGGGTGGTGGGCTTCCAAGCTGGCCAGTGACCTTGCCTGACAATATGCTTGAGTAGAGCACATCCCTTATCAATGGCAATGTAGCTGGGGTGTGAGGCAGAATCAGGATAGACATTTTCAAGGAATTTGAGTATCTTGGCAACTCCATCTGCCTTTGCAAACTTGTGCCAGGCAATGACCACACAACATGGAGCACAGATGGTCTCCACGCAGTAGTACCTAGGAGCAGAAAAGTAGTTCTGATACTTTGTGCCACTGACCTCTTCAACCTCCTGTTCCTCAAGGTTGTCATGCTCCACTGCCTCTACTTCTCCACCAGCAGGCAACCATTTCTGTCTCTCTTCCTGAGCTCTTCTCAACATCCGCTGCACTCCAAGAAGTGAGGTGTTGGCATATCGTCTGTGGAATGTGGCCCACTGCTCCTGGTGATCTTGACAGGCCTTGGTGTCACCAACCTTAGCCTTGCCACAGCCCTTCATATGACACTTCTTCTTCATCTTCTCCACATGCTTCTTGCAGAACACCCCAGTCTGGGCATTCTGAAGTCCTGTCTCACAACCTTCCATTGCACAATGACATGGCCCCATGACAATTCCATCAATAACAACCATGCGGACCTCTGCATGATTGCCAAGTGCAACTGGGCCAGTAGGTTGAACTACAGCAGCAGGATTGTTGTCAACCTCCATTGCATTGGGATCAACAGGTTCCCCTGCATAGTCTGGTACAGCATGATTTTCATCATGGCCAACAACTGCAGCAGGGTCATTGGGTTGCCTTGGAATGACATCAGCAACATCCTTGAATGCATGACAGCACTCATCGCAAGAATGTCCCTCTGCACTGCGGATAACTCCATTATCGCCAAGTTCAATGTAGGCAGCAGCAACTAGAGCATTGATGGAGAGATTGTCCTCAAAGATGATCTGGCGCTTGTTGAACTTAGCCATCTGCTGAATAGACTCCTCTACAAAGGCCTTCCAGACTTGACGACGTCTGAGTTTGAAGGGATCTCCGCTTGGCTTGACAAATGAGAAGTTCCAAAACTCGGTAATGGCAGCAGTGGAAGCGTGGAAACTGTAGTTGGCATTAACAATAGCCTGAGAGACAATGTGGTCGACCCAGACACTTTTGCCAACCTTGAGATACTTGGCATTGTTGAGGTATAAGCACAAGTCATCACCATTATTCTGAGTGAACCGCTCGTGATCTGCCCAGTAAAGTGAGTTGCAAGAAGAACATCGGCCAGCCAGAACAGGGACATTCTCCAAGCACTGACTCCCCTGAAGCAATGTGACATGAGAGATATTACATTCCCGGAGGTCCTGAGTGAGGCTGTGGTTGTTGCAGTCAAGAGTTGGACAAGCCATGATGATGGGCGTGATGAGGATGATAGGTTGAACAGAAGCAGTGGAGATGGGGCAAAGTTTGGACTCGAAATTGCCGATACTGGAGTGTGAAGCAAGAGACAGAGAGCGGCTGAATCAGCTGAGTTTCTTGCCTGCTAGTGTAATTTGCTGCTGCAGAGATCGTGAGGTTCGCAAGTCCTCAGCAGTGAAAAGAGAGCTAAAGCTGTTTTCTGAGAGCTTGGCCTTAACAGCACGGACCAGGGCAGCCATCCAGCTAGTAGACTCTTGTTGCTGAGACACCTGCTGTTGTCCGTGAAGGTTGAGAAGATCTGTATTACTGACCAGAGTCATCAGAAGCATCAAGACGGTAGACAGCTTGATCTTGAGACCAAAGTTGTCCTGACTGCTTTGAGCAAACTCAGTGAAGAGCATATTTGGAAATGGATCTTGTTTAGGTGCTGCAGCAACACATGGAACAAGTCCAAGCAAGAACCACACCACCAGCAGCATCATGTAGGACTGTAAACTAGGCAAATTAGCAAGTGCTGAGATGGGATATGATTCAGATGCCAGCAAGACATAGCAAGACATATGCATTTTCAATAAATACAGTAGTATAAAAAGATATGCATGGAGGAGCAATTCTAAGTTGTATGAAGCTGTCAACTTACTTCAATTTGGATGGCCCAGCCTTTTTCTTTGTAGCCCTCTTCTCTTCTTTCTTCTGATCAGTGTTGATCTGTTCTACAAGTTGGCCCAAGGTTGCCTTGCCAGGCTTAACTGAACCCCACAATTTCTTGTAAATGGCAGAGCCCAATCCAGCATCATCTTCCAGGTATGCAAGAATATCTGGATGTTGAATAGCAGCCAGAAAGAGAGGATTGTAGTTACTGAAGCTGCTGGGATTCATGTAGATGGCATGGCAGTTTTCGACATTTGGGAAGGGAGGAAGAGGAGGTGATTTGAGATCGTGAGCATCGTACTTGGCCTTGAGTCGTTCTCGAGCAGTGCTGGCAGCTTTCCAATGCTCATATGCTGATATGATATCTCCATCATTGGGCTTGGTGTTAGGAATCAAGGAGAGGGGAACCTCAAGAAGAAGGGCATGTGGGATGAGGTGCTGCTTGGTGGAATACGCTGCACAGATATAATCAGGAGCTGGTGGAAGTGTTCTTGCAGTGGCAACACCAACGGATGAGATGGACGCAGATGGTGCAATAGAGGATGGAGCAACCGAGCTGCCAGAGTGAGACAAGATGAGAGGAGGAAAAGCAGGAAAAGCAGAAGCAGATGTTGTAGGGATAGGTTCCTGAGTTGTGGAGTTAGAAGTGCTCAGGTATGGATGCGGACAAGCTTACCAAAAGCATGAGCAACCTGGAGTCATTATCCCAGATCACATCCATGTCATCCTCTAGCGCAACGGCAAAAGGGCCAGCAACCCCCCATTCCCCATCAACATCAAAGAGTGAGATAGCAGACTCTACATACTCAAATTAGCATGCACATCAGGCTAGAAAAGGCTTAAATGACTAACCTGTCAGTCAGAAACTTCCTGGCAAGGATCTTGAGAATTGGCACCAGAGTAGGGAAGCGGGCCATAGTCACAGAGTGGGCCCTGTCGGTCATGCCTGATGTGGTGTGCATGACTACCTTGCCCTTACCATGAGTCTCAGTGGGGGGGACACCATCAACAGGAACTAGAATGAAGGTAAGCATGAAACAGCAGAAGTCAGTTTGAGAAACTCACCAAAATCAGCCATGTTAGGAGCAGTGCCAAAGGCATTGCTACGTGCAAACCCACCAGTGGTTCGCAAAGTGCCCTGCAATTCCTGCAAGTTGTTGGATGGAGACAGGGAACGAGAAGGCGCAGGAAGAGAAGCAGCACTGGAAGCAGCACTGGAGTGGGAGACAGTACGGCGCTGAGCCTTACTGGTGTGCTTGTCAGTAAGTGGGAACTGGCTAGCATCACGTTTGGAGGCAGGCTTGCGAGGAGTGATATTGACATCAACATCCATGATCGTAACATTACCCTCATCATCTCCATCACTTCCACCACCTGCACTGGCAGCTTCACCCTCAGCAGCTCCAGCAGCCTCTTCATCGTCATCTTCATCATCTTTCTCCTCATCCCCCGCATCAGCATCAGCATCAGCATTAGAGTCCTTGTCCGACTCTGCACCGAGGTTGTGCAAGTCCCGAGCTTTACCTTTGCCCTTATCTGTAAGGGGACACTCCTATTTTCTCCTCTTCCCCTGTCTCTTTCCCTCTCTCTTCATTTCTTTCTCTTTCCTTTCACTCCACGGACTCTTATTTACTTTCCTTTCGCTCCCTTTCCTTCCTACCATCTATCCGAGCCTTATCCGTCACATCCGAGCGACATCCGACTCATCCGATGCATTTCCCGCGCCTCGGCCGCACTCGGCCGCACTTGCACATGCCCGGATGCGCTTCGGATGTACGTATACACTTCGGGGCACGTCCGGGTGACCCATACCTTCTTCCCACACATCTTTACTTCCCATTCCCACTTCCCTGGGTCGCCGGCACGACTCTTGCATATTCCCTCCACCTTTCTATCACATGTGCCCGCTCGTACCTGTGATATTCTCCGGACTTGTGGCGGGTGTACTATACAGTTCTCCCATCTTTCTCTCACGCTTCTACAGTATATACTTCGCCTCCTAGCATGGAGAATCCTTATCTTGTTCTCTTTGGATTCTTCCTCTGCTAGGTGAGCAGCCTCTCATGTATTGTAGTAGCTCTATTCATTTCTTTGGATTCTCCCTCTGCTAGGCTCGCGCTGTCGGCCATCTTGAGGTTGCCCTTACAGCAGAACAAGATCTCCCATCCTGGCACCAGAGCCCTACGGAAAATGTCCTGCGCCCCTCCGGACTCGCACCCGACGTCCTTCCGGTTTTGCGGACATTCCGGACGCTCTCCTGCTACTCCCATTCACCTCTGACGACACAAGCAAAGCACCCCCACTCTCTCCTGCCGACTCCGACATGACGGGCGCATCTACGCAGATCCCGCCATCCGAGCAGCCGGTAATGGACTCCGAGACGTTGCAGACCTTGTGGGCTCAGACGTACGAACACCAAAATCAAATCAGTACTATCCATGACACACTCGCCCGCATTGAACAACTCCTCATAACACCCCGTTCCTCTACTCCCAAAACGACTCCGGATTTCGGCCTGCAGGGCACCGCAGCCTCTCAGCACGCCCCGGGTCGATCTGACACCACCTCACATTTCCGATTGAAGCCCGCATCTCCCCCGATCTTCGACGGAAACCGCAAAGATGGTCGCGCATTCTACAATGTATGCTCTATCTACTTCCAGCTCTGCCCGGATCACTTTCCCACGGAGCAAGCCAAAATCCTCTGGTGTCTCTCCTTCTTCCAGAAGGATCGAGCTAAGGAGTATGCGGACATGGTGCTTCGGAGCAAGAAGGATCCATACTTCGAGTCCTGGGCCGCCTTCGCAACCGAATTCCGGACGTGCTTCCTTCCGGATCGGGAACGCGAAGCTGCCATTCTCAAACTAGAGACCACCCGATACCACCAAGGCCGTCGGACTTTCCAGGAGTACCTCGACGAGTTCCGGGACCTCGTAGACCAATCCGGATACACTGAGGGCTCCAACATCACGATGAAGTTCCACCGCGGGTTGGACTCTACCATCCAGAGCCGTGTCGCCGAGTCCGCAGACTGTCCTGGCGAAGACGATTTCGAAGAATGGTACAGGGCAGCGCAACGGGTTGCCGACAACCGTGCTGCCAATCACTCCTTCCACTTCGGCGTCAACTCCAGCACATCTGGGTCACTCGGCCGACCATCCGTCACTTCCGGATCCGCTCGGCCGCCCGCGGGTGTTCTTCCCGCGCCTCGGACTTACTTCCCACCTTCGCAACCCCGCTTCCAATCCCTGCCTCCTCCAAAGGCTCTCTCACCCGGTGTCCCTATGGATGTTGATCATACCCGCTCCCGGCCCGCCACTTCGCAGCTCTGTTACCGATGTGGCAAGCCTGGACACATGTCCCGCGAGTGCCAACTCCGGTTTGATGTCCGGTTCATGACGGCCGAAGAGCGGACGTCCGCTATTGAAGATCTCTTGACCGCGGCCGACGTCGTAGAAAGTGCTGGAACTTCGGAAGGAATAGACGCAGAGGGAACAGCCGCGGCCGAGGAATCGGACACGGCGGATTTTACCCGGACCAACGAGTGACCTGTGCGGCCTCGTTGGTAAACAACCGATTTGCTTGTCTTAGCGTAGACACAATACACGATGATGAACCTGAACCATCCGATGATTCATCCGACGCTAAGACACCCGACCCGGTTACAATCCGCACAACCCAAAGGTTTCGCCCGCAGTGGGAACGGCGGCTACCCAGTAGCTATAAGATTTCCGCTTTGCCCGGCAAGCCTTCGCTAGATATATCCGTTGAAGTGCTGAGCACAGATACGCAACACCAATGCACTCTGCAAGCCCTGGTGGACTGTGGAGCCACTGGTGTTTTCATGCATCCGCGCTTCGCCGATGCTCATGGTTTCACCTGACGTAAGCTGTCCGCTCCAATTCCAGTCTTCAATGTCGACGGATCACCAAACGAGAACGGATCCATCTCTGAAGTCGTGGACCTTGTACTCCGGTTCAAGGATCACACGGAGCGGATGCTTTTCGCGGTCACTAACATCGGCCGACAAGACGTCATCCTCGGGTACACCTGGCTTCGGAAGCACAACCCGGAAATCGACTGGCAAACCAAAGAGGTCACCATGAGTCGCTGCCCATCCGGATGCGACACCTGTCGCAAGGAGTTCCGCCATGACAAGCTGACCCGACGCAAAGAGTCTGTTCGGCTCCGGGAGTGTCATACAGGCCCGATGCCGATGGTTGAGGAACTCCACTCGGATGATCACCCGCAACTTCTGGAGTGCGACGATGACAATGAGGAAGACACTTCGGCCGATGAGGATCTCAAGGAAGGCGACCGCATCTTCGCGGCTGTCCCTCCGCCGTCTCCGGAGTACCTTCACAGTCTTCGGGAAGAGCACATCCGAGCTTCGGAAACAGTCTCGCAGCGTCTTGCATTGGCTTTCCAGCGCAACAAACCCCACGATCCTCAGAACAGCGCGGTCCCGGACTTCCTTCACGAGTTCGAGGACGTCTTCGCCAAGGAGTCCTTTGATGAACTGCCCCTGCCGCGTCCGTGGGACCATGCCATTGAACTGCTGAGTGGAGCCGAACCAACTTCTACCAAGTGTTATCCGCTGTCCCCCGCAGAGCAGAAACAGCTTGACGACTTTCTGGAAGAGAACCTCCGGACCGGCCGAATCCGCCCAAGCAAGTCGCCCATGGCTGCCCCCGTGTTCTTTGTCAAGAAGAAGGATGGATCACTCCGCTTGGTTCAGGACTACCGGAAGCTCAACAACATGACGGTCAAAAATCGGTATCCACTTCCGCTCATTTCGGACTTGGTGGACAAGCTGCGAAACGCCCGCTACTTCTCCAAGCTCGACGTCCGATGGGGTTTCAACAATGTCCGGATTAAAGAGGGTGACGAGTGGAAGGCTGCATTTCGGACGACACGAGGACTCTTCGAGCCTTTGGTGATGTTCTTCGGACTAACAAATAGCCCTTCTACCTTCCAGACCATGATGAACGACCTATTTCGGGAGCTCATCACAGAAGGTGTGGTCATCATCTATTTGGACGACATTCTGATCTACACCAAGACGCGCGAGGAGCACCGCCGGGTCCTCAAACGAGTCCTAGAAATCCTCCAAAAGAACAAGCTCTTCCTTCGAGCTGACAAGTGCGATTTCGAGCAGACAAAGGTGGAATATCTTGGAGTTGTCATTTCTGAGGGTAAGATCGAGATGGACCCTGTGAAGGTATCCGGTGTTGCAGACTGGCCGACGCCTCGGACTCGGACTGAACTTCAATCCTTCCTTGGGTTCGTCAATTTCTACCGCCACTTCATCAAGGACTACTCGCATATTGCTTGGCCGCTCTTCGATCTCACTTGCGCAAAGGAATGGCAGTGGAATGACTCTGCTCAGTCCGCATTTCTTCGGATCAAAGAGCTGATCACTTCCGAACCTGTTCTAGTGTTTCCGAAGGAAGATAGGCCATATCGGGTCGAAGCGGACTCATCGGACTATGCAACGGGTGCGGTCTTGTCGCAGCTGGATCCAGATGATGGTAAATGGCATCCTGTCGCATTCTACTCTAAAAGTCTACAGGCTGCAGAGCAGAACTACGAGATACACGACAAGGAGATGCTTTCGATCATCCGGGCACTCGAAGAGTGGCGGCACTACCTCGAAGGCGCCAAAACTCCGTTTGAGATCTGGACGGACCACAAGAACCTCGAGTATTTCATTAAGGCTCAGAAGCTCAACCGCCGTCAAGCCCGCTGGTCCCTCTACCTCTCCCGCTTCGACTTCTCTCTCCAACATCGTCCGGGTCGGACTATGGGTAAGCCGGATGCTCTCTCACGCCGCTCAGACCACTCGGACGGTAAGGACGACAACAAGGATGTGGTCTTGCTCAAACCGGCCTACTTTGCTGTCCGTGCCACGGGTGTCACTCTTGAAGGGGAGGAGAAGGATATCCTCACGGCTATCCGGACTGGAGTTCGTGACGCGAAGTTTGAAGATGCAGTGGCAAAGGCGGCAGAGGAGTTGAAGAAGGCGCAGGGCAGTTGCAAGACAGTCCGGAGTGCAGAATGGTCTCAATCGGACGGACTTCTGATGTTCCGGGGTAAGATCTACGTTCCGGACTCACCGGACTTGCGTCGGACGATTGTAGCCCAGCACCATGACACCAAGGTCGCCGGCCATGCAGGTAGATGGAAAACTCTGGAACTCGTCTCCCGCAGCTACTGGTGGCCAAACATGTCCCGCTACATCGGATCCTACACCCGCCATTGCGACCTCTGTCTCCGGACGAAAGTCCAAAGGCATCCGCCCATGGGTGAACTCCATCCGCTTCCTATTCCGGATGAACGCTGGGACCGGTTGAGCGTGGACTTCATTGTCGAGCTTCCGGAGTCGGACGGATTTGATGCAGTCATGAACGTGGTTGACTCCGTGAGCAAACGTGCCCATTTCATCCCTACTCACACCACCGTATCTGCCCTCGGGTCTGCCAACTTGTACCTACAGAACGTCTGGAAGCTACACAGCCTCCCTCGGTCTGTTGTGTCTGATCGAGGTCCGCAATTTGTCGCAGAGTTCACCCGAGAAGTTTACCGGATGCTCGGGATCAAGCTGGCTGCATCCACAGCTTACCACCCTCAGTCGGATGGACAGACAGAGCGGACGAACCAGGAACTTGAGTCCTATCTCCGGATCTTTGTCAGCGAACGTCAGAACAACTGGGCTCGACTTCTCCCTATGGCAGAGTTTGCATACAACAACCGGGTCCATGCATCCACTCAGCAGTCGCCATTCCTCCTGGATACGGGCCGCCACCCTTGCCTCGGGTTTGAACCTCATCAGCCGCCGTCTCGGATGGAGTCCACAAACGAGTTCGTAGACCGGATGAAGTCCGCGGTTGACGAAGCTCAGTCCGCATTGGTCAAGGCTCAGGATGACATGAAGCGCTACTATGATCAACGTCGGACTCCCGCCCCAGAGTACCAACCGGGTGACAAGGTTTGGCTGGATTCGTCGGATATTAACCTCGCCCGACCTTCCCGGAAACTCGGACATGCACGTCTTGGTCCCTATAAGATCATTCAGAAGGTCGGCAAGGCAGCGTACCGACTCGAGCTCCCGCCAGGCTTATCCCGCCTTCACCCTGTCTTCCCTGTTGTCAAACTCTCACCCTTCGTTCCGGATCCCATCCCGGGTCGACGCCCGGTCGCTCCACCACCGCCGCAGCTTGTCGATGGAGAAGAGGAACATGAAGTTGAAGAAGTCCGGAATAGTAGACGCTTCGGCCGAGTGTTAAAGTATCTGGTGCGCTGGCGAGGCTATGGCATTGAGCACGACTCCTGGGAACCTGCGAGCAACCTCCGGCACGCTGCCCAGAAGGTCAGGGACTTCCACGATCGCCACCCGGACGCGATCCGAGTACTTCGGATGACTCCGACGGCCCTCGATCAGTCCTGGGAGCGTTGGCGCAGTCGGAAAGCTCCCGGCTCTGTCCAGTCGTATTTCGATGTCTTCTCGCAGCAATCCGGAGTTTCAGGGTTGGTGAATTCGTGGCGCAGCAGGCAGGAATCTTCGCGTCGGGTCGCCGCAAGCTTGAAAGGGGGGTGATGTAAGGGGACACTCCTATTTTCTCCTCTTCCCCTGTCTCTTTCCCTCTCTCTTCATTTCTTTCTCTTTCCTTTCACTCCACGGACTCTTATTTACTTTCCTTTCGCTCCCTTTCCTTCCTACCATCTATCCGAGCCTTATCCGTCACATCCGAGCGACATCCGACTCATCCGATGCATTTCCCGCGCCTCGGCCGCACTCGGCCGCACTTGCACATGCCCGGATGCGCTTCGGATGTACGTATACACTTCGGGGCACGTCCGGGTGACCCATACCTTCTTCCCACACATCTTTACTTCCCATTCCCACTTCCCTGGGTCGCCGGCACGACTCTTGCATATTCCCTCCACCTTTCTATCACATGTGCCCGCTCGTACCTGTGATATTCTCCGGACTTGTGGCGGGTGTACTATACAGTTCTCCCATCTTTCTCTCACGCTTCTACAGTATATACTTCGCCTCCTAGCATGGAGAATCCTTATCTTGTTCTCTTTGGATTCTCCCTCTGCTAGGTGAGCAGCCTCTCATGTATTGTAGTAGCTCTATTCATTTCTTTGGATTCTCCCTCTGCTAGGCTCGCGCTGTCGGCCATCTTGAGGTTGCCCTTACAGTGGAGAGGTAAACGAGGTCACCCACTGCGTGAGGTATTTCCTGAGAATAAGATTGGTTAGCATGTAATGTCTGAGCAAATTTAGCAGCAAGGAGGGAGTCCTTAGCCTGAGCTGTGTATTCTTCAATAGTTTTGATAATGAAGTTGGTGTCAATATCAAGTGGAGGGGTACCAGTGACCAAGGGAGGGATGACACTGGAAGAACATCCTAGTTGTAACTGGAAAGGCAAAAGTCCGGTAGATGTGTTGGTCATGTTCATGTATGTGAAACAGACATGAGGCAAGGCCTTCACCCATCCTTTTTGATTTCAATCAACATAATACCAAAGAGATTGTACCACTGTCTTGTTCATACACTCACTCAAGTCATCAGTTTACGGATGGAAGGAACTAGACATCTTCAATTTAACACCAGTCAGTTTATGCAAGGCAGACCAGAATCTTGACACAAAAAGCTTATCATGGTCAGAAACTATTTTGCTAGGCAGGCCGTTTTCGCAATACCAGTTATCGAAAAAGAGTACAGCCATCCAGTCAGCCGTCAAATCTTTCTTGCAAGGGATCAATCAAGTATCTGCACCAAGACAATCAGTGATAGTTAAGAGGTAATCGAAACCTTCATCCTCAGAAAGCGAGCCAACAAAACCCAAAGCAACACAGGAGAATCTAGAGTCTAGGACTGTCAAGGAGTGCAAAGGTCTGACAGGCTTGACAGTAGGAGACTTGTTACGTTGGCGGGCAGCACATCTGGGAATACATGCATCCTCGAGATTGTGATGCATGTTAGGCCAGTAGAAGGAGTTGCAGAGGGCACTATGAGATTTGGCAGTTCCATAGTGACCAAATGCATCATGAGCAAGCTGGAAAAGGGTCTCGCAAACATCAGTAACACGAGGAATTACCAGGCAATCTCCAACGTAGAGCAGGCCAGTCTTCTTGCTGACACCAGCAATACTGATCCCCTTCTCGAGCAGCTTCTGGCACCAGGGATTGTCAGCATAACCGCCTTTGATCTTGTTCAAGAACGCTTTGTCATTTGAAACTGTCAACACAGGTGCTATAATGGAGTGTTCTTGGACAGAAAATTCACAAGACAAGGTGTCTGTGACAGTGTTATCTTCACCTTTGATGTACTTGATCTCGAACGTGTAGTCAGCCAAGAATGTTTGCCATCGAAGTTGGTTCTTGTTCAAGTCTTGTTGTCGATTAAAATGCTCCAAGGTACGATGATCCGTGTAGACAAGGAATTCTGCACCCAATAAATCAGTGGGCCATTTATGAAGAGCACATACGATAGCGAGCATTTCTTTATCATGAGTTGCATAGTTTCGTTCAGCTGAATTCAGCTGCTTAGAGTCATAACCCACAGGCCTTGCTGTTTCCCAAGTGGCCCCAAAGGTTAGCATGGCTCCAGTGCCAACATCACTAGCATTGGTGGTCATAAAGATTTTGTTATCACCTGGGTTATCATGGTCAATGACGGTGAGGCATTCGTGAGACATTACCAGCAATTTCATACTCTCGAACACCTTCTGGTGGCATGGGAGCCGAGTGATAGGCTCCTTAGCAGCAACTTTGTTAGTCAACAGAGTAAGAGTACTAGTGTACAGCAAGGTGGGGTAGGAAGACTGCGAGGTAGCAGACTAGGCCAAGGAACTGGCGTACACCAGTAGCTGTACATGGCACGGGCCATTCAGTGATCCTCAGGGCCTTGCTAGAGTCTGCTTGGATACCCTCTTGGGAGATTGTATGTCTGAGGAAGCTGATAGAAGTGCAGGCAGAACAGTTTGGTCTTCTTCTGAGAGCAATACAGAGAGGCCTCACAGAGTGCAAGTAGGACAACCTTGACATTTTTGATGTGCTCAGTGAGGGAGCTAGACCAAATAATGATATTGTCGAGGTAAACATAGCAGATTTTACCAATAAGGTAACAGAGTGTGGCAACCATGTGACGTTGGTGCATTGTGGGAGTGTTTCAACAACCCTGGGGCATGACCACCCACTCATACAAACCAAAGGGTGTTCTGACAGCCATATATTTGATGTGGTCCAGGTGAACTTTGGTTTGAAAGAACATGTTAGTCATATGTATTTTCCCCATATCTTACCCTTTCCACAGTTGGCCAGGATCTCGTTGATGCAGGGTAAGGGGAAGCGATTGGGGACAGTGTTCTTGTTAAGTTCATGGTAATTGACTGTTGACCCAGCAGGGGAGGGCACTGGGGTCAGACTTGGGAACCAGGAAGGCAGGTGAAGTGTATTCTGAGTTGGAGGGCGGAAGTTCACCAGAGGCCAAGAATTCATCGAGCAAGATCTTCCAGGAGTCACAAATCTTCCTAGGACAGGTGTAGCCATGTTTAAAGATGACCTTGCTGTGATCCTTCAGTATGAATTTGTGGTAAACCTGATTGGGTAACCTATGCACTGGAGGTAAGTCGTCAAAAAGGTCGTCATATTGCTTTTTCATTTCTGCATCCATCCGTTTCAGCTGGGCCTGGAAACTGGCTAGGGCACTCATGTCCTCTAGTTGACCACAGATGGCCACAATGATGGTATTAGGTTGGAGCTCTTGAGCGACACTGCAGTGGCTGCAAGACTTCAACTTCGATTTAAATTCCGGAGAAGCAAAAAGTTTCTCATGGGTACGATGGTTATGATGATGATCAGCATGCACATTGCTTGCACAAGTGTATGAGGATTTCCAAGCAGGTCTCAGGCATGAAGGAATAAGGGGAGAAGGTGTGAAAAGGTTATAAGAGTTCACATTATCAATGTGTGCAATACTGGAACCAGAGCCGTGATCAAGTACAAGTCCGTTAGACTTTAAAAAGGGAAGGCCAAAGATGGCATCAGACATGAGGGAGGGAGAAATAAAGGTGCAGAGGTTTAGAAATGAAAACATTGTCCAGAAACAGGCTGCAATTTGATAAAAGATGATAGCGAAAGCTCAAGCTTCCCAATCCCAGAAAATGTGGTGCTGCAGACGAAGGGAGAGGAGGCAGTATGACACTTGAGACCAAGGGAATCAGCAATGTCCGACCTAATAAGAACTACAGCAGAGCCGTCATCAATCAGGGTGTTCAAGGAATTATCACAGAAGGAAGAGTGTTCATCGTGAACATGACAACACCAGAAATTATTGAAACAAGAAAAGGATGCATACTCATCATTGGTCCAGCTACCATCATTGACCCAGCTGAAAGCATTAGGCAGAACCGGGGAAATGGAAGGCAGGGGAGAGTAATTGGGAATGTAGTCAAGGTCAGAGGCAGCAGGCTCCTCACCGACTACCTCAGTGAGGATGGCAGCAACCTGGGGAATGGCAGAGACACTAGCGATGGCAGGAGCAAAGTGAGAAGAGTAACCGGCAGGCCTGTGTGGCACATCCCTTGTTGTGAGGGTCTTGTATTTGGATCTGTCAATGGGAGATGCTGAGCAGTGAGCACCGATGTGGCCAGCCCAGAACTTAGGACACTTGTAGCAGCTGCCATTAGCATTTAGGAGTGTATGTTCTTCATCAAGCAACTTGGGAATGGGAACGAATGTGGCAGATTTGGTACCAGCAAAAGTGGGGTGGGGGGTGAAAGGTTTAGCACTCAAGGTGCAAGGTAGGATTGCCACAGAGAGACATGCAGGCAACCACCTTCTCGGTCTTATCAAGTCTTTGGTGATGATGTTCATCAATCCACTTAACCTCATCCAGCCAATGGCAGAAAAGCATGATAGAGTTTATGTTTTCTCTATTGAGTTCACGAGCAACCTCTTGATCCATATTGGCCTCGAGAGTATTGTGCAAGAATTCATCGTTTAGGAAGCTATCAGTGCCAGTGAGCAAGTTATTCTTGCCCATGAAGTCCAGGGAGAATTCAACGAATGACTTTGAACACTGTTGAACACAAAGTACGTCCATTCTGGTGGTATGCTCCCAGTCAGAGGCCAAGAAGAGCATGCAGATGTGAATACAATAGTCGTCCCAGTCCATGGAGGCGAGGTGAGGAGAATTCACAGAGAGCCAATGAATAGCATGTATGCCACTCATTCCCCAGGCTACTGCTTCAACATGGGTGGTGGAGACCAGATTCTTATGGTGGAAGTATTGCTCTGATTTGTTGAACCATTCCCAGAGCAACGACACATTGGCATCGCCTTCGCCCATAGTAGACAGCTTGGTAGGGTTCAATTGATCTATTTTTGTGTGCACACCCATGATTAGAGGCTGTTGAAAGGGTGTTGTGGACAAGGAAGGTGGGAAATGCAGGAGAGGCGAGCCCAATGTAGGTATATGTGTTGTAATTGGTGAGCAATCGGAGAGTACAGGCGATAAGGGCAAGTTCGAGTCGATACAGCTACTGAGAACTTGTGGAGTGGGGACAGAGGTGGTTCTAATACATGGGGTGCTGGGGTGCGGGTCTGGACATGGGACAGTGGAACTGGTTCTGGGATTTACGGAAAGTAAGATGCGCCTAAGTGTGGGCTTGGGACCACGACTCCTGATGTTCAGGGAGACTTGGATTGTGGGCCGGGATTTGGAAGGCAGGGCTAGAGAGCGGGCAGGTGGGAGATGCGAACAGCGGGAACACATACCTCACCAGACAATAATAGAGAGTTTGAATGGTCTCAAAAAAAGTGGAGGGAACCCCAAAGGGTGGAACACTCAAGAAAGGGAAGCAAGAGATGAGAGGTCCAAACATATGGGATTGAGGCGTGTATGTAAGGGGAGAGAACAAAGAAGAAGTATGTGAATGTCAGAGTTGTGCTTATATATATGCAGGTGAGTCACATGTTCACAGGTAGGGGAAAGGGGTCAGGGAAAGGTAGTAAGCAGAGGAGCTTATAGCAGTTCAGACTCACCCAGTGCACTTGGCTGCACTTGGGCATGCCCAGACATGCTTTAGACACACATATTGTAAGGGTTGTACCCTTCCGTTCGTTGTAAACCATTCAGCTCCTATCTCCTATCAACCCTCATGTCGATTACTTGGACTCGTACCCACATGACTCGGCCGGCACAGATTCATCCTGGCTGCATGTAATAAGGGATTAAAGACTTTGGACCGACATTCATCGGCTGCACGAGCACCTGACGGTTTACCACATTTATACATGAAGCTCATATGAGCTTTATATGAAGTCATATGCTTTATATAGGCTTTATATAGGCTTCATGTACAAAAACTATGAAGATATGTTTTATAGGAATGGCAGGAAAAACTTTACATTTATCCTACTTGCTTCACATTTTCTTTACATTTCCTCTACATTTCTTTTACATTACCTATACATAGCATGTGAACTTTACATAAGATTTATATAAATATTTATATGTACTGCATATAAAGTTCACATGAAGTAGATTTGTTTGAAACATAATTTTGAAAGACACATATGCTTCATATGAATTTACATGGATTTGTATGGATTTATATGGATTTGTATGAGTCACTGGAGCCATTTCCAAGGCAATTACTGCTTTGGGACATCCAAAAATGAGTTAGCAAGACTTATCCGAAGATAAGTCATTTTTCACGAATGGGCGCTTATTGGGTGCTTACTCACAAATATTAATATTCTTTTTCTTTTCCGTTGGGTGCTTATTGGGCGCCTATTTCGGCAATCACCGCACCATGTGCATGTGCATGTGACTGCGACGTGGCTGCATGCCACGTCGCTTCTTTCTTTTCAACCACCACCATCCCCTCGAATTCAACGCAACCCACAGACACCCAATGCCCCCAAGAGCCCCACGCAGTATCCAAATGGCGTCCATGCGCGGCGGAGCACAAGAAAGGAACGAGGAGGAGGGCCAGGCAACATAAGTGGCCCTGCCCCCTCCTTTGTGCTTGTACTGACACCCTCCACCCCTTCCCACCACCCCACTTCCCCCTCCCCTCCACAACGCCATCCCACGCCCTCGTTTTCACCCCCCATGCCACCACGCCCTCGTTCCCATCCCCCGCACCCTGTTTTCACCCCCACGCCCCTGTTTTCACCCCCCGCACCCCATTTTCAACGATGGCACCCCCATTTTCACGACAACACTCCCGTCCTCAATGACGACACCCCCTGTGCCCCCATTTTCACCCTCCCGCACCCCGTTTTCACGACAACACCCCTGTTTCAACCACAACACCCCCTGTGCCTCCGTTTTCACCCCTGCGGCCCTGTTTTCATCCCCCACGCCCCTGTTTTCACCCCCCGCACCCTGTTTTCATGATGATGCCCCCGTTTTTGACAACAATGCACCTCTGTGGCCCCGTTTTCACTCCCATGCCCCCGTTTTCACCCCCCCGCACCACGTTCTCAACAATGACACACCCCTGTGCCTCATTCTCAACAACACCTGCCCCCTGCCTTCGTTTTCACCCCACACACCCATGCCTGTTCTCAGTGCCATCAAACCTAGGTCCACCCGATCAGCCACCGCTGCTGCCAAGGCAGTGCAAGAGGCTTCCCAAGAGACTGAGTAAGTACACCAGTCTCATGTTAGTAGCATAGATGTAGAGTAGCAGTATTTAAAATAAATAAATTTCTTTTACATTTACAAAAAAATTATCTGAACATTGTCTGACAGAGATGAAGAAGAGCAGCCAGCCAAGAAGACCCGTGCATCTGCTGCAAAGAAGACCACAAAGACCAAGAAAGAGAAGAAGTACATATTGCTTGCTTGCTTATACTTGTTGCTGACTTCTGGTATTTATAGGACCTCCGCTAACCGTGATGCAGAGGATAAGGCTGCGAAAGCAGTCGCTAAGAAGAACATGACACTGTACGTATCAATATCCTCACTGTGATGCCCACCACCATACTGATTAACTATAGTACATCTAAAATTCTCAACGAAAGTGGCGCTGGTGTAGCTCCACCACCTTGCTCGACCAGCACAGGGATTCAGATCCCTTCCACTACCCTGTGCATCATCTCTGACCGTGCACATCGTCCTGACCCCGACTCAGGTGACAATAAAGACCCACAGATTGACACCAATTCCAAAGACGACTCGAACTCCGGTGACGAAGAAGAACTTGCTGCAGTCAAGGATAAGGGTAAGGGTAAAGCTAGAGACTTGCACAACCTTGGTGCAGAGTCAGACAAGGACTCGGATGCTGATGCAGATGTGGGGGATAAAGAGAATGACGATGAAGATGTTGATGAAGAGGCCGCCGGAGCTGCTGAGGGTGAAGTCGCTGGTGTAGGTGATGGAAGTGGTGACGACGAGGGTGATGCGACAATCATAGATGTTGATGTCAATATCACTCCTCGCAAGCCTGCTAAACGCGATGCTAGCCAGTCCCCACTCACTGACAAGCACACTGGTAAGGCTCAGCGCCGTAACATCTCTCACTCCAGTGCTGCTTCCAGTCTGCTTCTCTCCCGGCACCTTCTTGCTCTCCCTCTCCATCCGACAACTTGCAGGAATTGCAGGGCGCTTCGCGAACCACTGGTGGCTTCGCACGTGGTAATGCCTTTGGCACTGCACCCAACATGGCTGATTTTGGTGAGTTTCTCAACTTGACTTTATCTGCTTTGCGCTTACCTTTAATCTAGTTCCTGTCGATGATGCCCCGCCCATCGAGACTCATGGTAAGGGCAAGGTAGTTATGCACACCACCTTGGGGATGACCAACAAGCCCCACTCCGTGACCATGGCCCACTTTCCTACGCTGGCACCAATCCTCAAGATCCTGACCAGGAAATTTCCGACTGTGACAGGTTAGTCATTCAACTCCCTTCTTGTCTAATATGCTTGCTGATCTGAATATGTAGAGTCTGCTATTTCAGTCTTGGATGTTGATGGGGAATGGGAGGTCGCTGGCCCTTTTGCCCTTGCGCTAGAGGATGACATGGATGTGACTTGGAATAATGACTTCAAGTTGTTCATGCTTTTGGTAAGCTTGTCTTCATCTGTGTCTGAGCACTTCTAACTTCACAGAATCAGGAGCCCCTCCCTGCAGCATCTACTTCGGCCTTTTCCGCCTTTCCTCCTTCTCTCATCTCAACTCGCTCTGGCAGCTCAGTTGCCCACTCTGGTGGCTCTATTGTGCCCTCGTCTATTGTGCCCTCAGCCTCCATCTCGTCTGTTGGCGTTGCTACTGCAGGAGCACTTCCACCAGCTCCAGACTACATCCGTGCAGCTTATTCCACCAAGCAGCACCTGATCCTGTACGCCGTTCTTCTTGAGGTCCCAGTCTCCTTGGTTCCTAACACCAAGCCCAACGATGGGGACATCATATCGGCGTATGAGCACTGGAAAGCTGCCAGCACTGCTCGAGAATGACTCAAGGCCAAATACGACGCTCACAATCCCAAATTCCCTCCTCTTCCTCCCTTTCCAAACATCGAAAATACCTGTGCCATCTACATGAATCCCAGTAGCTTCAGCAACTACAACCCCCTCTTTCTGGCTGCCATTCAGCATCCAGATATTCTTACATATCTGGAGGGTGATGCTGGAGTGGGCTCGGCCATCTACAAGAAATTGTGGGGTGCAGTCAAGCCTGGCAAGGCTACCTTGGGCCAACCCATCGAATGGATCAACACTGAGCAGAAGAAAGAGGAGAAGAGGTCTGCAAAGAAGAAGGCTGGGCCATCCAAATCAAAGTAAGTCATCAGCTTCATACAACTTAGAATTGCTCCTCCATGCATATCTTTTTGTACTACTGTATTTATTGAAAATGCATATGTCTTGCTATGTCTTGCTGGCATGTGAATCATATCCCATCTCAGCACTTGCTAATTTGCCTAGTTTACAGTCCTACATGATGCTGCTGGTGGTGTGGTTCTTGCTTGGACTTGTTCCATGTGTTGCTGCAGCACCTAAACAAGATCCATTTCCAAACATGCTCTTCACTGAGTTTGCTCAAAGCATTCAGGACAACTTTGGTCCCAAGATCAAGCTGTCTACTGTCTTGATGCTTCTGATGACTCTTGTCAGTAATACAGATCTCCTCAACCTTCATGGGCAACAGCAGGCTTCTCAACAACAAGAGTCTACCAGCTGGATGGCTGCCCTGGTCCGCGCCGTCAAAGCAAAGCTCTCTGACAGTGGCTTTATCTCTCTTTTCACCACTGACAACTTACGGACTTCACGATCTGAGCAGCAGCAAATTACACTTGCAGGCAAGAAACTCAGCCGGTTCAGCCGCTCTCTGTCTCTTGCTTCACACTCCAGTATTGGAAATTTCAAGTCCAAACTTCG
Source organism: Pleurotus tuoliensis (assembly GCA_036872985.1). Taxonomy (NCBI): domain Eukaryota; kingdom Fungi; phylum Basidiomycota; class Agaricomycetes; order Agaricales; family Pleurotaceae; genus Pleurotus; species Pleurotus tuoliensis. The sequence continues at coordinate 1,301,448 of JAYMDH010000011.1, read as the reverse complement.
CCCCATCTCCACAACTTCTATTCAACACATTATTCTTATCACACCCATCGTCATGGCCTGTCCAACTCTTGACTGTAACGACCATAGCCTTACTCAAGACCTCTGGAAACGTGATATCTCTCATGTCACATTGCTCAAGGGGAGTCAGTGCTTAGAGAAAGTCCCCGTTCTGGCCGGCAGATGCTCTTCCTGTAATTCACTTTACTGGGCAGATCACGAGCGGTTCACCCAGAATAATGGTGATGACTTGTGCTTGTACCTCAACAATGCCAAGTATCTCAAGGTTGGCAAAAGTGTCTGGGTCGACCGCACTGTCTCTGAGGCTATCGTCAACGCCAACTACAGCTTCCATGCCTCCACTGCTGCCATTACCGAGTTTTGGAACTTCTCATTTGTCAAGCCAAGCGGAGATCCCTTCAAACTCAGACGTCGTCAAGTCTGGAAGGCCTTTGTAGAGGAGTCTATTCAGCAGATGGCTAAGTTCAACAAGCACCAGATCATCTTTGAGGACAATCTCTCCATCAATGCTCTAGTTGCTGCTGCCTACATTGAACTTGGCGATAATGGAGTTATCCACAGTGCAGAGGGACATTCTTGCGATGAGTGCTGTCATGCATTCAAGGATGTTGCTGATGTCATTCCAAGGCAACCCAATGATCCTGCTGCAGTTGTTGGCTATGATGAAAATCATGCTGTCCCAGACTATGCAGGGGAACCTGTTGATCCAAATGCAATGGAGGTTGACAACCAGCCTGCTGCTGTGGTTCAGCCTACTGGCCCTGTTACACTTGGCAATCATGGAGAGGTCCGCATGATTGTTATTGATGGAATTGTCATGGGGCCACGACATTGTGCAATGGAAGGATGTGAGGCAGGACTTGAGAATGCCCAAACTGGGGTGTTCTGCAAGAAGCATGCAGAGAGGATGAAAAACAAGTGCCATATGAAGGGATGTGGCAAGGTCAAGGTTGGTGACACCAAGGCCTGTCAAGATCACCAGGAGCAGTGGGCCACATTTCGCAGGCGATATGCCAACACCTCACTTCTTGGAGTGCAGCAGATATTGAGAAGAGCTCAGGAAGAGAGGCAGGAGTGGCTGTCTCATGCTGCAGAGGCAGAGGAGCTTGAACATGACAACCTGGAGGAGCAGGAGGTTGAAGAGGTCAGTGGCACAAAGTATCACAACTACTTTTCTGCTCCTAGGTACTACTGCGTGGAGACCATCTGTGCTCCATGTGGTGTGGTCCTTGCCTGGCACAAGTTTGCCAAGTCAGAAGGGGTGGACAAGATTCTTTGATTCCTTGAAAATGTCTATCCTGATCCTGTGTCACGCCCCAGCTACATTGCCATTGACAAGGGGTGCGCTCTACTCAAGCATATTGTCAGGCAAGGTCACTGGCCTGCTTGGGAGCCAACAACTAGGATCATTGTGGACTCATACCACTACATCAACCACTGGGTCACTGACCATCTTTGCCAGACCTGGTGCAATCCAGCACCCCTCAATGAAGATGCACCAAATCTTGTAGTGGTTGCCAATGACAAGCAAGGCAACCCTTACTATAAGAGGGCTTTCAACACTCAGGTAAGTGAATTTAGTAGTCTAACAGTCAGTCATACTTGTCTAATTTGAACTTAGGCCTGTGAACAGCTCAATGCATGGATTGGAGGTTTCCAGACTGTTCTCAACCGAATGACAGTTAGCAACTTTGACTTCACAATGCATGTGTTGTTATTCATACACACTCAACGGGTCATTGCCAAGCAGGAGGAAAAGAAGAGGAATCGAGAAGCAGGAATAGAAGTGGTAGACAGTGATGAGGAGAGTGAGGATGAAGAAGACTCAGAGAGTGAAGAGGAGAGTGAAGAGGAGAGTGAAGAGGAGGAGGAGGAGGACTAAATGTGTCAAAGTATTTACCTCTACTATGTATAAGTTCCATATGAAGCGCACATAAAGCGCACATAAACCACATATAAAGTTCACATGAAGTGTACATGTATGTTATATAAACTGCACATAAAGCATACATATATGCTGTATAAACTGCACATGATGCTCATATAAAGTATACATTTGCTCTACATAAACCACACATGATGCTCATATGAAGTTTACATTTACTCTATATAAAGTGCATATAGTGCGCATATAAATCACATGTAAAGCTTATATAAAGTACACATAAATCCCATATACATGAAGCTCATATAAACCACACATGAAGCTTGTATGCACTGTATATGAGACAAACTCACAACTTAGTTGTAATCCATATGAATATAAACTCTTCATATGTACTTCACATGTACTTCACATGAAGCATACATGGACTGTACTAATGGTTTGGACTTATCCTTTTCAATATCTCAATCTGAGCTTCACTTCTTTTATATGTGAGCTTTACATAAAGCACATATGAATGTCGCATACAAACTTCACATGAAGTTCATATAAGCTTTATGTGAAGCTATTCAACAGTTGTTATTGACTAAAAGTAAAGAAGAAGTAAAGAAAATGTAGAAGAAATGTAGAAGAAATGTAAAGCCATATGAAGGAATGTAAAGTTTCGCAAAAGAAGTGGGCTTTATATGACCTTTATATGAAATAAATGTACGGAAGATGTGAAGTCATATGCTTCATATGAGCTTCATGTATAAATGTGGTAAAGCGCCAAATATACGGCTGCACGTGATAACAGATCAAAAGCATTCGGATTGACATTCATCTTGGACGTACCTGGTAATGATTCAAAGTCTTTGGACCGGCTCGACATTGTTTCTTTGTTTCATACTCTAATACCTTGACATATCTATCCTCATTTTCCTTTCTTTATCTATTCATAGTTCCAGACTTATTTACATTTGATACTCTCCATACTTACAATACTCTTGTACTCATAGCTAGAAGAATTAAGCTTGCTTTTCCCCCACTTCGAGCCCAAGTCTAAAAAGAGTCATCCGAAGCCATCATTTCATCTCCATTGTCTGAGTTCACCTTCATCCGAGTCTGAGTAAACATCCATCGTCACTTTCTCCTGCCGTCCTTATCATTCTCCTGCCTGCCTTGCCTTATCTTCCAAAGCTGAGCCGTCCGTTCTCCATCCGAACTATCTGTCATACATCCGAAACAGCTGTCGTCCATCTGAAGCTATCTGAGTCCGATCGAAGCCATTGGAAACACATTAATTCACGTTCGTCATCTCAGAATTATCTATTCACATGTTACCTCACTTGGGTGTCACACAGACTTGTCCTGCCGGAGGCAGACCCTCGTATAATAGGTTGATCTACTTACAGATCACTACATATATTCACTACTACAATATACACTTTGGGGCATGTCCGGGTGGTCTATACCTTCTTCCCCCACCTCCTGACTTCCCATTCCCACTTCCCCAGGTTGCTGACACAACTCCTGCATATTCCCTCTTTGCTATCACATGCACCTGCTTGTACCTTGTGATAATCTATGGACTTGTGGCTGGTGTACTATAAAGTTATCCCACCTTTCTTCCATGCTTCTACAGTATATACTTTGCTTCCTAGCATGGAGAATCCTTATCTTGTTCTCTTTGGATTCTCCCTCTGCTAGGTGAGCAGTCTCTCATGTATTGTAGTAGCTCTATTCATATCTTTGGATTCTCCCTCTGCTAGGCTCACACTGTCGGCCATCTTGAGGTTGCCCTTACACCCCCCGGAACACTACCTGCTCACATCGCTCCATGCAACACCATGAACTATGGTACATGACCACACTATCATTATCTCAAGAATGTGCCCACTGGATGTGCCCTGTCCCACCTGTCCCACCTGTGAGATAACAATCTCACCAAACTCAGCCAACCACCTGTTCGCATTCTCCTGCACAATTCCTGTTGAAATAAGCTGTTGAGGGTTGCGCAATATCCGAGTGAACAAATGGTTGTACTGCATTTGACTGGGACTCCAGCAAACACATGAAGAAAAGAGTACTATGTGCACCAAACTATCTATGTGGTCACATGCCCATGACCCCCTGTACTGCCTAGATTGCCAAGATCTGACAATTCCCTGATCTGTTACACTCCTCACAATGAATGCCACCCAGCATTACAGTGTTGTACCTACCCCGACCGACCACCTTTATTCTTCGCTGATGAACATGCTATCCCACATGCACCTTGTACGGTACCACAACTGACCTAAAACCACTTCATCAGGTATCACCATGATAGCCACTGTGACACCACAACATTGTCTGCATATGGGCACCGTGATCACCACTGCCACCACTTCTTGAACCATAGAATGCAGTTATCTATGACAACTGCAGGAGGGCATATGTAGTGACTCGGGCTTCCAGTCCAAACTCACCATCCCTCAGACACATATCTCTTAGGCTTCACCAGACTCTTGTTACAGGGCCTGTAGTGAAACAAAAGGTTCCGTCCTTAATTTCCTGGACAGTTTGGGCGCCTTGCTAAGTTGCAGGGTTACTAACTTAGCCGAGTGCCGGTGGCTTCTCAATGAGGTCATTTAATTAATTAACTTAACTTTGATGTGAGTTAGAGTAAACTTTGGTGGGTACTTTTTACATAGGATGTCTTAAATTCAAATTTAAACATGGTATCTCTTGAATGTTAATTGCACCAAGTGAGCCCGACTCAGGCAATGATGTGCCCTTGAATTAGGCCTGTATACATAGACATACAGCCCATAGCACTAACTTAGATGGCTCATTCTGATGATTCTATCACACTGTGAGTGGATCCCACGGTCAAATTGGATTTCTCACACTGGACATAGAGGTATATACATTGGAACCTAAGTACAAGGCACCGTACCTGCCACACAAGCGTGTTGGCCTACAAGTGCCAAGTTTGGCATGTACTTTACTCAACATGCATTTATTACCTTAACTACTGTACCCTCTACCCTACTTCCATAGTATATAAGGACTATCTATCTATCTTGTATTAGACAGCCTAGTTGGACCCCTCGAATACCACAGCTTTATTCCTGTCACCTTTCAATGGCCCACTTCCGCTCTCGTGTGGTGTGACCATTCACGCTCACGTCGCAAAAGGGGTCAAACTTCTAAATAAAGGTATCACACAGTGCAGCCACCAATCAACTTGTTCCCTGCACTGAAGTATGTCCCTGCTTGATGGGCTTCCTGGAAAGGGCTGTGTGCATGGGCGAAGGCACTAGGTGACAGGCTATACACCGTAATATTCACTGGTGAATATTCTGCTGAATCTCGACAAACCAGAAATGAACACGGACGAAGCAAACTGAGTCTCATCCCTTCCTCTATTTCTTTGACTGGGTTCCATTTGCTGTATATAATAGAGCAATGGCAAAGGTATTGATGGACACAGGTGCTGAAACATTGACTTCGTATCTCCAGTCATTCATCTTGGCTCTCATCAACTTCCTGGAATGTCAAAAGAGAGCTCAGAAGGAACTAGATGAAGTCGTTGGGACCGACTGGCTTCCCGTATTCGAAGACTTCCCTAATTATGTCAATGCATTCATCAAGGAGGTGGTAAAGTATCCTGATTCGTTGTGAAGTGCTTAATGCTTATATTTTCGTTTTAGGTCCATCGATTCTGCCCTGTTGTACCCCTCGGGTTGCCTCACTCTGCTGCGCAAGACGTAAAGGTCAGTAGTGTTTGTCCTTCTTTATCCTAGACACGTTTCGATGAAATTATGTACGCAGTACAAGGGGCTACGTTATCCCCGCTGGGTCGACAATCCTCACTAACCTCAGGCTGTGTACCCGGGAGACCATTCCACAGGGGGCATCTACCACGATCCGCGTAAGTGAGCACGACTAGTTGGTGGAACCTCACCGCATGTTTTGCAGGCCTTTTTACTGACCCAGAAGAATTCATGCCCGAGCAATTCCTGCAGTCTGAATTCAGCACTCGGACTGATATCAAGGTTGATACAGAAGAATTCCGTGAAAATCTTCCCTTTGAGTCAGGCAGAGTGAGCCGTGCATGTGTAGTATCCTCATGGCGTCACTGATTTATTCAGAGGATATGTCCGGGCACGGAAATGGCTTCGAAGACGATTGTAGGCCATGCATTGCTTATCTCTAGGGTACACTCATGCGAGCCAATCCTGATATGCCATCAACGCCATGAACCTCCTTTGGGCATTCAGCTTTTCGCAAGATGCCTCAGGTACGGGTGGCATGGACATTGACGCCTACCAAAAGGTATGTACTACCTAAACAGTTCATTCTCAGAACAGTTCAATTGAGTCCGCATCCATCACCGTTTAGCCCGGGGTGGAGCTGGCAGCACATCCATTCAGCTGTGATGTTGTTGTCCGCGATGAAAAACGTGCTGCACTAATGAGAGACTGGCACGCGGACGCGTCGCGGTCGTCGGATTGAACGGGACCCAGAGAATTGGATAACTCTCCGACCATAAAGGACAAGTATCATATGGGCGTAACTAGTTTCTAATTTATTGTAATATAGACCTCACGCAGACACTGCAACACTGCAAACACATACCCTATGTCCCCTTCCAATTCCTTTCAGAGCATACCGCCTCCTGAGAACCTCTGAGCTCCCCTGGAAATCAAGCGCCGGTACGGCGTTGACACTTGACAGTGCACTACACCAGCCTCATCGATTTTTTGGGTCAATTGATGTTGCATCATGCATCGTAGTCTTCGTGGTTGAATATTGGTTCTGGGTTCTCGCAGACCATCAGCATGCTCCACGAGCTGCCAGGCGATGTACCTTGCTGCCGCCCGGGATTTCCCCAATGCACAGCTTCCCCCACTGACATCACCTCTTCACGGACCTTTTTACCGAAAACGTCGACTATTTAATCTGGCAGTGCTAGTGAACTCTCTATCGCCAAACGTCTCTTGCTAGGAATCCTTCTTTCTCTGGAATGCACCGCGCATAGCGACGCATCTTTCACGCCACGGTTGGTTCAAAGCGTTCTTCATCGAATGGTGGCTAATCTCAACTGCCATCAACAAGATGAACGCCCTGGAAGTTCCACATTATTTTCCGGCATTTCTGTGGAAGTTCTGGCTGGCCGATATGTGAGCGCTTCCCCCTTCGTCGTCGTGTGCGCTCATCAGAGCAAATCACCGTAGATGCCACGTCTCCCATGTTCTACGCGACCCAAGGATCCACGCCTACGATGTATACGAAAACGAACTCACGGAGACCCGCACCATGCCGGCATGTGCTAGGTCCGCTTTTGACGACTTTCGGGACGATTCGATGACAAACGAATGTGCAACGGTGCTTGCTGAAGTCGAATCAGCCTTTATGAGGTTAGAATCGCTGGCGGAGCAAGCGCTGCTGGAGCTCATGCGCGGTATTCCATCACCTACCTCAGATTCCCCTCGAAGAGCCCAGGTTGTGCTGGATAGGCACCATGTCGATCAAATTAGGATGTACCTAGTGTTCCTTCGGTTCAGGAATAGCCCCAAGTACGCTGAGATTGCGACGACGATGTGCCGACCCCAGTCTCGTTCCGTGGGGAACTCCATCTTCTCGCGTCCGTTCTTCTTGCAGGTTCGCCAACGAGTCATCTTGGAGGGCATGCTACAGTTCTTCAAGTCGTGCCCAGGCGTTTCGGCTTGTACGGAACAGACTGAAACACGAAGGCGACCACCTGTTTTCAATGACGAAAGGGACGACTTCCACAGAGCTATGCGGAACTATTGCTGGAAGTTCAGCGAAGCTGAAGTATGCATTGGTCTGGCTTCCGAGAAGCAGGAATACATGATGACGGACAAGTGTTATGGAACACTGCATGAGGGATTCGTCGACGACGAGTAAGTACCCTACATGCATTTCGAAGACCAACTTCTAACGAACGCGTCAGCGCCTCAACCGACCTGTTCTTCTCGATCTTCCCTACTTTGGCGGTGTATATTCTCGCCGGCCCGGACCATGATCTCGACGATAACCCAACGGCAAGCAAAGTTGCCATCGACTACGGCCTCGAGACCCCATCGGACATCCATCTGCGCAATGCGATGCTCCTACAAACCTATCCACAGCGGATGTACTTCTGCACCCTGCTTTCTGTCACGCAATCCATTTCGTCTTACGACGAGTTTCGCTGGATTCCCGAGCACCAGGATTACAGCCGTCTGAAGCAGCGATGTCGGCAGAAACATACCATCGAAGGAGTGAAGAAGACGTTGCTTGTGAAGGGGAGGGTGGTTATATCCGACCTCACAGACGAGGTGGCCAAATCAGGCAGGGAGCCACTATATCATGGCTCATTCTCAGATGTCTGGAAGGGTACATGGGATGATACTGCTTCCGAGCAGCGTCGAGTTGTACGTGGCCACCTATTTCACCATCGCTCAACCATTCTTACTTTTTGTTTCGCCGGTAGGTTGCATTGAAGTTCTTGCGCCAAGTAATGGTCCAGAATGTTAGGGAGAAACTACTCAAGGTCAGTGCTGGCCATGCCGTCCTTTCGATATCTAAAACCCCCAGCTTTGTTACAGCGTTTGCAAGACGAAGTTGTGGCGTGGTATCGGCTCGATCATGCAAATATACTCCCATTGTTCGGGATCGTTCAGAGGCCCAACACCGTCGGAATGGTGTCTCCCTGGTGCGAGAACGGGACCATAGCGCACTATATTCGGCGAAACCCCAACGTCGATCGTCTCAACTTGGTGAGTATCGGCTTGTGTCTCCCGTGGCCTACTGTTGACGCTAGAATGCACCACTAGCTAGCGCAGGTAGCCTCGGGCGTGGCCTATCTCCACAGCTTCAACCCGGCAGTCATCCACGGGGACCTCAAAGGGGTAGGTGTTTCCCAACTTATCTCCCAAATTTGCACTGCTAATTTCGTGAACCAATAGGGAAATATTCTCATTGGGGACGATGGTCAACCTTTGATCACAGATTTCGGCCTCTCGAAGGTCGTTGAAGATCTGAGCGACTCGCTACACCTTGGGACGTCTTTCTTCGCGGGATCGACGCGATGGATGGCTCCCGAGTTGGTGTTTACTTTGGTGGAGGACGATGGGAGACCCCCAGTAGTGACTACGCAGAGTGATGTGTACTCGTTCGCTTCCGTTTGCTTTGAGGTAAATTTTTTTGACTAGCGATCCTTGGAGATCCGGCTGACCAGCCATGCTGTTGAACTATAGGTCGTGGCCGGGAAGCTGCCGTTCTGCCATAGATCAAACGATCATGCGGTCCTAGTCGATATCCTCCGCGGGGTGCCACCATCTCTCGGCATCTCGACATTTTCGAGCATCAAGCCTGCTGTCGAAGCCGGGCTGTGGAGCCTTCTCAACAGATGCTGGGATCAGGATCCATCCCGGCGCCCAAGTATGCACGAGGCAGCCTCGACGCTGCGAACACTAGACAACTGGTGAACAACTTGGTCTCATCGTTCCTATCATGCTTTCCCCGCTTTCCGCACACAATCTGTTTATGAATTATAGCACTAAGTTATTCCCAATCCAAGTATATATCAAACATATTCCCAGCAATGTATACCAACCATGTACGATACCGTAATCTGTAACAATTCAATTATGCTGGTGTGCTCACAGTACCCAAATAGACTAAGTCGTCGGAATGGATGCTCAGGCTGTCCGTCTCCAATTCCGCGCCGGGTGTGCTAACGTGGTCTGGGGGCGAAGATGAGCAAAGATAAAAGTTCCGATAGATATAGTACTTACCTGAGTAGACATCCTCCTCCAGCTTCCCCCATGACATACCAATTTGTTGTCTATTGGCGTAGTATTCACGAAGACGACTTAAACAGTCGACTTCCACTCCATCGAATATCTTCTTTTGTGATGGGCGTGGTTGGCGCGGTGGGCGTTGTGCACGTCGGAGGATGGTAACTTCGGGCGCCACCCGAGTGGCCTTGCATCGAGTAGACGGTATCTCAACCCCGTCGAACACTTTCTTCCGGAGCGGGCATGGCACGGTAGGTGGCACTTGGACACTCCGACGTTTAGCTTGCGTAGACGGAGTATCTATCATCACCCCATCGAAAACCTTCCTCTTCCGAGGTGTGACGACGTCTGGTGGCGCCGCGGCGCGTCGCGTCGTCGATCGGGTGAGCACGGGAGTAGTAGCCGCAGGTTTCGAGCGGTCAGTGCGTTTCGCTGGCGCTGCAGCTGGCCTCTGCGCCGTGGGTTTGTCCCGGACGGAAGAAACTGTAGAGGCCGCGATTGCTTTCCGCTTCGTGACAGCGCGCTTCGCTGATGCTCCCGATAGACGCTGCGTACAGGTATCTTTTTGAGGCGAAGGTCGCATTGACTGAGTGGGCCTTGTCAGAGTCTGACTCGAAGCCACTTGAACCATCGATACAGCTCGCGGCACAGCCGAAAGCAGTCGGGAATGATGAACCTGATTCAGTGGTTGTGTTTCTTGCCGCCTCATGACGTTGGCAACTATAGTAGTATCATTTAACATTGAATGAAATCGGAATTACTGATCATCGGTTCCGCTGCTGCTTAAGTGGAAAATTCGCAGTAAACTTACCACCAATTCCGACTGTCTGCAGTAACTCCAAGGCATCGCTTCTGCCTCGTTCTGCCGTTCGTGACGCGCCTGGATCTTCGCAAACATTCTTCAAAGTTGGCGTGCTTAATTCCGTCCGGGGAAACATGGAATTGAGTCGGGGGGGTACTATATGTACTATCCTCGTGAACTTATATATTGTATGGTCTCGCAATCGCATTATCGATCGACATCTAGAAGCCCTAAATGTTGGCTAACACTGGCAATATGACCAGCAGAATTCGGTTCGTGCGGCGTGTTGCGCCTCATGGCTGTTTTCAACACGGAAGCGTATGATTCTGAAACGTTCCCTCACGAACCGAGGGTTGGGCTATGTCATTAACCATCGAGAGAGTATCCTACGTGTCCTCCAGAGCTCTTATGCAGATCAAGTAGCCTTGATAACATGGCTTTCCCCCTCGCGTCCAGAGTATCGTAGAAGCTCGTACTGGTCATCCACTCTAACCCATGCTGCAGGATGTTGCGAGCACGTGTAGACCCCCCACGGGAGTCACCCATACAGGCGTGAAGGGTTGCTCTGGGTGTATTCGAGTTGTACGTCGCGCAATGGAGGATATTCGAGTTGTAGAATACAGTTTCCCCGGCTGCGTTATCAATGTCAATGAGGTATTCTCACGGGCGAAAGACAAAGAACGTACGGTGGAGAATGACTTGGATGGCTCCGGGCATGTCCAGAGGGTTCTCCGGGGGCACTTGAGAAGAAGATAGAGAGTGTTGTTCGAGGGTCCTAGGCTGCTTGTGCGAGCCGGGTACGATGTAAAGGCATCGATCTTCATACAGCACTCTAGGAGCAGAAATTAGTATCACCGACAAAGGCACTCGGTGAAGCAGAGCTTCCTACGTGTTCCATTGAACCTAGGCTCGATTGTCAGATCCTCGGCGAATAAATGGATGTGGGAGTACCCTCGCTCACACCATGGTGCCAGATAGCTAAGGCTTGCTGCTCTTCCTGTTCAGTAGCCTTCTCGGACACGTCGTCGCGATGCCATCGCAGCGCAAAGCTATGAGATACAGGGTTTATCAAGAGGTTAAACAGTTCTACTTGAGTATCAGACAGAGGATTCCTCAATAAGTTGACGGGTGCTCACCCATCTGCAGATGATCGGCATCGCAAACCAATAGCTGTGTCACTACCTTGATCAGTGCGTCCGAGCAATACCACTTGGCGAAGGCAGGTTCGCATAGATCGGGGTGCATAACATGTTGCACGCCCCAAGAGTCTGAATCATCATCGCCGTATGGGGGAAATTGTTTCCCAACCGTTCGACGATGGGCCCATTCGCCATTACGAGTACGGGAGATAACCCGAGCGCAAGCAGCCTTGAGCTGTTCGAAGTCTTCCGATGGGATAAGCCCTCCAAGAACAATAAAACCTTGGTTGTCGTAGGTGACCTTGATTGAGCCTGACATTTTGATCGCGAGATTGGCCGAGCGTGCCCCAAGCGTGCCCAACGATTTGACAAGCTATGGGCTAGATAATCGTGTCAGCGAAATAAGATTGGGATCGTATGTTTGACCGTGAATGATCGCCCCTGCAGCACCACGTGTCGAGCGAACTCCTCCTTAGGCTCCCCCTTGAAGCTTGAAGTACATACACTGTCACATTAAATCCACTCCACGTGTGATCGGGCGGTACGTCTACGTTCTGAACGTTCAAAGTGCGTCGCAGGTTTCCAGAAACCCGACGTAACGAGAATGAACTCTGCCTGACAAATCACTATTTCATGCAAATGAGTCCATCTGCCAGTGTACGTCGCAAGATTTCAAAACTTGGACTTCGATGAGACATCAATCTGCTCCATGTGTTGAGACAATGAATTGTGAACCTACCTTGTGCAAATGTGTTAGCTACAACATCTACCCACTAACTACATGCCTGCTAAATCCCCTCATTTCCTCACTTTCACCAAGACCTCAAGCGGTGTGGTAAAATCCGTCCCTATACCAATCCGAAGCCTTCTCTCCCTCTGCAACCCTTCCCATCTTCTCTGCACTCAATGCCGCGACTCGAAGGAACAGCGACCCATCCAATTTCTCCGCTCCAGTCAGCTTCGTATGTGCAAAGTCCTCTTGGCCAGCCGCACGCTCGCCATACAGCGTCGAATAATGTGAGAGCGCGCGTTGTAATTTGGCGATGTGATTGTCGGGATGGATGAGCGTGCTGTTGATGATGGGGAGCCACGAGTTGGGCGCCGCCGCAGTGCTAGTTGCCGCGTCGAAAGTGAGCGCATCGGAGGATACGGCACTCATTTGCGAGGAAGTCGGTACGTCTGTAGCGAAGAATCCGGCGATGTCCAAAGGAGGCCGGCCTCTAGCGACCCACCACATCAAAGCAAACGTACAATACGACTCGAGGAGCTTCTTCAACGACGCCGCGCTTAAGTAGTTAACGTAAGACGACAAAAACAACGAAGACGTCACTAAATGCATGCTAACAAATCGTCAGAAAAGGATTCTGCCCCAGATTCGAGAGGAAGAATACTTACTAGAAGAAATCGGCTTCGAACCCCGCATCCTTCTTCCAACCACCAACGCCATAAATGAGTGTGACGAGCCAGACGAGCTCTTCTAGTTTCTTCTGAACGTCTGCGGGTGAGGTGGTGTCGACTACCCATCTCTTCGCGTATGCTAAAACGGCCACTTGGTGGTCGAAGTAGGTGTGATACAGGATGGCCATGCTTTCTGGGTCAGGATTTACTATCCGCGCGAAATGAGAGTCGATAGCCATGTCCGCGAGAATGTCGAAGATATGTTGTCCCGAGGAATACTCAGATGATTGGACGGGAGACCCTTCGGCCCACAGAGACGGAGGTGTCATTGCAGGCCAAAGGGCTTGATGGATGGCTGCTTGGGCCAAACCTAGGAACGATGGCATGTCAGCCACTTGTATCAAATGGGGAAACGGGTATCAAACCTTCAACAAGCATGCCCGGCAGTCCGAATTCTAGCCCGTAGCCAATGTGGATCATGGGATGATACAACGAGTCCATCAAACGATTCAACATCAAACGGCTGTTATGACCGTCGTTGGTGAAGTTTGCCTCTTGGGCGAAGAAGTACTCCTCCAAGACGCTAGAAATGCCTTGTTGTTCGAGGGCGCGCCGGAAGAACTCCATGTACGAATTGTAGTACTTGTCGTCTCCCAAATGGGCGTAGAAGTTGTCTTTCTTGATGGGCTCCGGTGATTTGAACGCCTCCCGCTGTTCGTTCGACTCGTAGGCGGCCTGGATCAACTGCGCATTGGCACCGAGTGCCCAAGTAGCAAGTGCATGGTGGCTAGCATGACTGCATAGCGTAGCATTATTAAAATTCGATCTGGATATCAGTGAATCGAGTACATACTTATGGAACCCCTCTTCGTTGAAGTAGACATGCCACTTGAGATGGTTGTCCTGAAGAGCTCGTTGCAATGTCCTGGTAGAATCAGGGGTTACACCAGCCCGTAACGAGGGTGAAAGCTTGCTACGAAAGACAGAAGGAGTGGGGAACAACCTCTGCGACAGAGCCGTCAAGGCCGCGCGAGCGGGCGCCATCGCTTCGGGGAAGAAAAAAGAAGGAAAGAGAGAGTAGGAAGAGGGGGGTGAGGCGGAAGGAGGGAGGGGTAAGGTCTGTTCGTGGCATGTCCAGGCTTTTTTGAATGAAATTCTGAGCCGACGCGGTCGGCCGGCGGGATGATAAGCACTCGAAATCAGTGGTCGATCGTCGGCAAAGGTGTTACTGCGCATGTGATGCACCATCCCGACGGGTGACTGTCACTTCCAGTTTTCCTTCCTCACGTGGATTTTCTGTACCCAAACGCCCATCATCCGCCGCCGCCTCGACCACGCCTCAAATCCAAGTACGCTACCGTTCCGATAGTTGACTTGCGGGAGACGACCAGGTTCAGAACAACTTCCGATTTACCCTTTCCCTTCGTTGGGCAATCCCTTGGAATCCATTGCGACAATGGTCGGATGCTCTCCACGACAAGCAAGCCGCACGCTGCTGCAAGCGTTTCTCGCGGCAGTGGGGCGGTTGGATAAGTCGCTGAATCCCAAAGATACCATTCTGAAACTACGACAACACGTCTTTACCTGGACGGACTTAATCCACGTCTTCCATCTCGTAGTTGCGGGATTTTGGTTGACGATCATGCAATCACCAGGATTCCCTTTGAAGCTGTTGATCCCCGTATTGTACTTCATTGCAATCCTCATTCCTTTAACTTCCCAGTTTTTCATTCCTGCGACGCCGATATTTGCGTATTTACTCTCATTTTACACGTCGCGGTTCATTCCAACGGATTGGCGACCGTCCATCTCAGTTTCTCTGCTCCCCACTCTCGAGACAGTTCTGTACGGCGCAAATATTTCCGACATCCTCACGCGCTTCACCCACCCCGTCCTCGACGTAATCGCGTGGTTCCCGTACGGTGTAGGCCACTTCGTTTTCCCATTTTTCGTCGCAGCGTTTCTGTGGCTCTTTCGCTCGAAAGAAGCCCTCCATTTCTTCGGGAAATCATTCGGATACCTCAACTTCCTCGGTGTATGGATTCAAATCATTCTTCCCTGCGCAGCTCCATGGTACGAGCTCATTCATGGGCTCACACCAGCCGACTACTCGATGAAAGGCTCTCCCGGCGGCCTAGCACGCATCGATGCACTCTTCCACGGGAACGGCTACAACGTAGCATTTTCCAACTCGCCCGTCGTATTTGGAGCCTTCCCGTCGCTGCACTCCGCCTGCGCCACCATGGAAGCATTCTACATCTCGCACTTCTTCCCGCAGTACACCCGCTATGCTTGGACATACGCCGGGGTCCTGTATTGGGCAACGATGTATCTCACGCACCACTACCTCATTGATGTTGTCGGCGGCGCGTGCTTGGCCACCGCCTTCTTCTACCTCTTCCTCCCTGACACTCTCCAAGGCCCCGGCGCCACCGCACCTCCCGGAGGTCTCGCCGCACGTTCGCAGCGCAACAAGTACGAAATATACGACCTAGAGATCCCTCGTCGTAACGCCAATGGCATCGTGGATGCGGCCGATTTTGATCTGGACGAAGAAAGCGACCACGAGTCTGACGAGGGAGAAGTTGATATTACATATCGCTCGCCGAAGCCTGACTTCGATGTCCCTAGCTCTGCAACGCCTTTTGCCCGAGGGCCAAACGGCAGTGCTACTGGTGGAAAATTCAAGCCGGGGAACGTTAGGGGGCATCGGCACACTGCTAGCATCGCGAGTTTGATCAGAGGGGATGAGAGAACCGAAGAAGGGTGGAGCTCGAGGCCTGGGGTTGGCTTCGTGGTTCCTGGATCACCATTGAGGAGCGAGTCCAGGGTGGGCAGAGATATGGAGACTGGACGGTAGTCGTGGGTTCTAGAGGGCAGAACTGGCTATGTACGGACACGGAGAAGACTGCTTACGTGCGTAATTGCTTCGAATCCTATTGTCCGTACCATTTTTGCATAGAGGATGTCTCTCACTAGGATCATAATTTATTCACGCCATGGGTTACTTGCCGGTTGTTTCATGAGCTTCGTCATGTCGGCTGCACGGGCGCGGTGATGTACTCCCGTTTGCACCACATCTGCCATGGGAGCCAAGTTTCAAGAGTGCCACGTACGAGGAGAGGGCCTATACGTGTTCCTTGTTTCTGAGCCCTAGCGCATCCTAATTTCAACCATCAGTCACCTTTCTCCCGCGGGTACATCGGAATGAAGTACGAATTGGCCTCGACGTGCGCCCCATTCAGTTCTCTGACATGTCAGGCTAAAGATCCGTATACCCGTGCGATGAGTCAGCTTTGCCCAAACTTTGCCTATGCATTGTCTCGGTGCGTAAGCTTCTTACACTGACAGGAGTTGCCCTCTCCACAAGTCCCGTGGTTTTTCAACGTCATACGGCATGGATCAAAAGTACCCTAGCAGGTATATAATCTCGCTAGCACCATTCACTTTGATCCAGCAATCGACTGAAATGACCTCCTCTACCTTCGAGCTCTTCCCCGACCCGGCCCCTGCCCCGTCCCCAATCTCGCCTTTCCGATGGGCTGGGATCTCGCCCCAGACAACCGCCGCGTTGCGCGAGACCCTGCAAGCTAATCATGAGAAGTGGCACATATTCTTCAACGACCGACGGTTCCACAAGTGAGCTATGATGTCTTATTTGCCGTCTATAATCGATAACTTATTCTCTCTGCCATCAGTCACGCCGCGCACGCTATTATAGCCGTTTGGGTACTTGGCGCAGATGCTGACATCATTCGCGCGGCGTATCAACATTCGGCGGATTACCAGCGTCCGGCGATCAAGTCACCCGCCCCAATCACTCCTCAGAACTTTCATGAACATCTCGGAAAAGAGGAGTGAGTTCGTATACCAGTAAACGTTTACTCGAAGAAATGACCATTGGCATAGGTATTATAATTCCTACTTGGAATTCTTCAAGGGAGAAGTCCAAGCAAAGGGCTTTTCCTCCGTTTTGGAAAAATATGTCTTCGCCGCAAAGTCCAACTTCTCTGGCGACGCTCAGCCTCAGATGCTGAACCGCTTTTTGTCTGGGCTTGTCCATCCATTCATCCACACGGGATACGGTGCTGAATTAGGCCTTCCCGGTATGATTGTCGAAGGTTTGTGGCCCGCTGACGAGTGATGTCCAACTTCATACTGATTTGCCTGGCTACTCAAAGGTCTGGCCCAAACTGCGGTTCACGAAGTCGATGCCACGAAGCTTGTTCCGCCATCAGCATTCTCCCCCGCAACGTCAGAGCATAATCTCATTACGCGACTGGCGTCCGTGCTGGTTCTGGACAATCGGCCTATTTCCAAACCCTCCACCACATCCGGCGTCCACGCCTTCACCATCCTCGCTCGCCTCCTCAAAGACCCGAAGTTCGATGTGAAGAAGATTGGCAAGAGCGACGACTTCCAGTACCTGGTGGATAACCTGAGCGAGCCACTCTTGAAAATCCTTGACGACTGGGTTGTAGATACCTCGGACCCAAAAGCAGTGGAGAAGAAAATCGAAGAGATAATTTTCACGAATGTCTTGCTGTACGCTCTCCCCGGTTGGAAGGAAGGACAAGACTTCAAGGCCAACTTCTTCATGTACGTGTTCCCATCACGATTGCCAATAATCCCGCAGCTGAATACCATCACTATCTAGAATGCACCTTGTGACCTCATCCCTATTCTTGTCCTCTCTGGTGCCGTATCTTGGGCCTGCGTCCCAGTCTCTCTTCCTCAAATCCTATTTCGCCTTCTCACTCGCGTGGTACCTCTCTCGAGGAGCCCCAGCGCTCGATATTCCAGGATTCTTTGCTGCGGATACCCTCCATACTGCACAGCCCGGAACCCGACCTATCCCATGGGAGGGAGCTCTTGGATCACCTGCAACAGCAAGTAACCCTAATCCTTGGCTCCCCATTATCCAGAACAGCATCATCTCCCCCGATGAACATGTGCCTAAGCTCCAACGCGCGCTCGCGCATTACTCAGCAATCTACGGATCCCGACGTGCTGGGGAAGGGGATCTGAAGGATACTGAGCTCGAGGGCGCTGATAAGGTGGACGGGTCGTTGTTCATTCGCGCAGCTGGGTTGACGGACAAGCGCATGGGGAGGATACACAGTGGGGAGAAGGCTAACGACTTCTGGGATCGCGAATTCTGAATATCAAAGGTAATATCCTAAATGGTACGACACGAGAAGCCTCAGTTCATTCAAATGATCATACGAATGTTAGTATACGTGATGCTTTTCGTGGTTGCGCCTGCCCTCTCCTATGACCAAGTTTACCAGCGGAAAGAAGACATTCGTAAATCAGGACTGAGAAGCTGAACGCTGGCTGTCGTCGCCAACAAAATTCCTGCATGTTCCATCGAGCTGCGATAGAGACTAAGCATTGCAAAGACCAAACCATAGATTCATGACAGAACATTTTTAGGCAAGTTCCCTACTTGTTCAAGAACTGTAGTTGCACCAGGGTAACATCAGTACAGCACTGTCTGATATATCATCTAGTTCTTCTCACCTTTAGTTACAGACTTTACAGCTGTAAGAAACCAGGCTATTCAAGATCGTGTGATGGGATGTAGCGAACTCGGGCTTCCAACCCGGACCAATTACTGGGGTCTGCCGACGCCATTCCTCAGGGGGTGATTTGAGGGTCGTCGTATCCTAAAAACTGATTGATTGTCCATTTAGTCTAAACCGACCGCGAGCTCCATCACAAACAAAATCTACTATGTTAAATCCCCACCAGCAGAGGCAGGAAGGGACGTCCTAGTCGAGACGGAGACAGCCCGAGAGTTGGTTGGTAAAGAGCGGAATGTACGCACAGGCGTGCACGAGTACGGCGGAGGTGCTACCATCGTCCACGACGGCATCGCCTATATAGCAATCTCCCAAGATCTGTGGCGCTAACAGCTACATTGATGTTCAAAGAAACGAAGAAACAACTAACATGTACTTGAGAAATGCAGGGCTCAGATCATGTCTCAGGACCAATAACTCCAATTACTCACCAAGGCTCATGATACCTTCACATACCTTCCTACTTGGTGCCACCAGAGGTGTTCCTCCGGCTCGCCCTTGACTCCCCACCTCTGACCCTCCTTCCAAACCTTATCCCCCTTAGTATTCAGCACGCCTTCTATCCAAAGATGAGTGGGGCGATCGAGTTTACAACCGTCAAAAGCGAGTTGCCACAAGGGAGTCCAAAGCTTCTGCCACCATGCCACATCATTTCGAGGGCTTCGTACATGCTCGAAGTACAGGAGGACTCCCCCGGGCTTGAGGACGTCTCTGACTAGCGAGGTAATAGTGAGTTCCGGGCTGGGTACACTGCACAGAGTCAGGACGGAGACAATGGTGTCCACTGCGCCGACAGTCGAGAGGATGGTTTCCGTGTCCTCCGCGCCGCAAGATAAGATGAGCAACGTGCCATCAGCTTCTTCGAATCCCGCCGCCTTTGCCGTCGCGCGGATTTGCGGATGCATCAACACGTTGGGTTCCAAAGCGACGTATTTAGAGACTTTATCGTGGTCTAAGTAGTTAGCTGTATGTCCGTGACCTGCGGATTGGAATTCAAGACGTTGTGTTGTTCAAGTAATATTGCGCGTACCAGCACCAATATCCAGCACTAATCCATGAGCACTCTGGGTTATCAATTCGATCTTGATTTCACGACCGTTCCCGTCGATTCCGTTAGCAAACAGCCCCCAGACATAGGACATGGCAATACGAGACACGAGTGCTGGCTTCAGGAGCAGGGAAGGTGAGGATATTACTGCTTTGAGTGTACCTGGCAGGGAGGCCTGTAATGCATACCGAAAGTCCGTTAGAAAGCCGAAGGCGGCACTAAGCTTCATGGTGGCTGTTTGTGCAAAGTGGTCGGCGCGAGTGAGAATGCCAAAGAGCGTGTGCAGTGGTTTACCCAAGCAGGTCACGGCTCAGGGATGGCAGACGGATGGTGCCATACTTGCATCAGTGATACCATTCGTTGGTGATCGATTCGCAAGGCTTTTCAATTGGCCATCCGCGATATATAAAAGGGGGAAAGCACAAAGTCAATTGAACTTTACCTTCATAGCAAATCCCCCATACTACCAATGGCCGCTGCACACAAGTCTCTTCGTCTCGGTGACATCGCCCCCGATTTTGAGGCGGAGACCACCGCTGGGCCCATCAAGTTCCACGATTGGATTGGAGATTCATGGGTGAGCATCTTTTTTACTTCCAATGGGCGAAGACGTCTTAATGATCCGACGATCTCCAGGCAGTTTTGTTCTCCCATCCAGGAGACTTCACCCCAGTCTGCACCACCGAGCTTGGAGAAGTTGCTCGCCGTGCCCCTGACTTCGCAGCTCGCAACGTCAAGGTGATTGGTATCTCGGCCAATGGTCTCGAGGAACACCACAAATGGGTGCAAGATATCAACGATTTTGGCTCCAAAACCGCTCCTACTGATGTCCAGTTCCCCATCGTAAGTGAACACCGAATGCTCGGTCGCTTTGATCTCTGACGTGCCGTTCACCGTGTTTCAGATCGCCGATGCTGACAGGAAGATCTCTACTTTGTATGACATGCTTGACTATCAAGATGCCACAAACAAAGACGCGAAGGGCTTGCCGTTCACTGTGAGTCGCACAATGATGTAGATCAACTGATTTCTTACCTGCTCTTCTCAGATCCGAACGGTCTTCGTCATTGACCCTAAGAAGGTCATTCGTCTGACCCTCGCATACCCCGCATCCACTGGTCGTAACTTCGTACGCCCATTATCAGGATATGTGCTTCAGCAGCTTACATCTTCCATCTACAGGATGAAATCCTACGAGTGATCGACTCCTTACAACTTGGTGACAAGCACCGTATCACTACCCCCGTCAACTGGAACAAGGGCGATGACGTGATTGTCCACCCATCTGTTACTAGCGAAGAAGCCAAAACTCTGTTCCCAGAGCACACTGTACACAAGGTACGATAAGAAGTGGTGTTTGTATACGCAGTCCAGATTGCTGACGACTTTATCTTGCAGCCGTACCTGCGCACCACGCCTTTGAAAGTCTAAGATATGTGAAGTACACGCTGCTGTGTATATGTATGTATATCATCATGGAAAATTCGCTTGTTTACCATTCGTCGATTATGGATCAATGATGAGGGTAGGCTTGATTGCAGTCGCATGGGTTCCTACGCCTTGATTTTGGCTGTGGCGCATTAATAGTCGACTTTAAAGAAGGATTTACAGAAGTCTAATTGGCCGTACCTTCAGGAAAACCTTCGTCGTGAACAGGAACAGTCAGCGTACGCTCCCGCGCGACCCGGTCCCTGGACCCCTTTCTGTTCACCACTGGTAGATCCTCTATGACGCTTTCCGCCCCGTGCGCAATGCAACAGGAGCTCGGGATTTCAAATGTAGGGAAGGCGGTTCATCATATATTGAGTGTATCACTCACTGCCGCACAGCGCGGGTACTCCGCAATGTGACAGAGGTTACCCCCTGGGTACCTTCTGGGTACGTACCCAGTACAATACCATGAAAATCCCCAATACTGGCCATACTGCCACAGTACCCACAGGGGCCTCCCCTGAGTTTTTCCGCCACTTCCGTTGTGCCAGGCCCAGGCTGGTTAGGTGGGATAATGAGGTGTGGCTCGCTCCGCCTCTATTCAGTTGATGGTCACACGAGAAGTTCCACGGGGCTGGCGAGCGCGTCTGGTGACATATTGATTATTGAGCAGAACCACGACCACTCTTTGAGCGTGCATTGATGGTCATCTGAAGTCGGGACTAGCCTATTCACGCACGTCGATTGGTATATATACTCCTACAATTTGCTCTTCCAACATAATACTCAGTCTCTCATACAATGGACAACTACCTGGTAAAGCTCTATCCTATCCCATCTCCTCGTCCGCCCTCAGCCATTTCTCCAAACGTATATCCTGGATCCACACCAGCGTCGACCACCGCTCTGCGCGAAGTGCTGCAAGACAACTACAAGAAATGGCATGTGTACATCGATGATTACGGTCGACACAAGTGAGAGTTTTGCTGCCAATCATGAGGGTGCTGTTTGTCGACCAACTCTTGACCAGCCATGCGACTCACCACATGTTGGCACTTTGGTCGCTTGGGGCCGACGAGAACGTGATAAAGGCAGCGTACAAGTCCAATTGCTCGTACCAAAAACCTGCGTTTAAATCTCCTGGTCCGATTGACGAAAGTAATTCGTCGAGCATCTCGGGGATCACGCGTGCGCACCCCTCACTCATTCGTGCATGCCCCACCTCTGACTTTAATGACCATTAGGTACTACAATGCATATATGCATTTCTTCTACAAGGTCCTACAGGACCATACTGTCTCCGAAGTCCTTGAGAAATATCTATTCTCCAATGAGATGAACTTCCCATCGCAATCTGATGAGAAGAAGAACCCCCAGATGCTTAGCCGTCTGCTGGACGCAATCGTGCACCCCCTCATCCACATCGGATATGGCTTAGAACTCAACATCCCAGGTATGCTGGTTGAAGGTATGTTCACCCCTGTTCCCCCTATCTGCCGTCCTGACTAGGAGCTTTGCGCCTTAGGTTTGGCATCTGCAGCGATACACCAGGCGACCTCTACCAAAGTCATCAACCCTGACCTATTCAAAGCAGCAAGCCAGAGCGTCGTCAGTACAAACCTCATGCAAAAGCTAGTCCTCGAAGATAATCCAACGGCGAATGCTCCGAAGGAGAATATCCATGCATTGAAGATAATGGCACGAATGCTAGCGGACAGCCGTCTGGATAACTGCGTTGTTAGTGACCCGTTCACAATTTACTCGAAGACTATGGAAGACGTTGGGTTAATCATCAAGCCGTATGTCGATGAGTGGACTTTGGACACCACCGATCCCGCGATGGTCCCCAAGAAGTTCGAGGAGCTCGTCTGGTTATTCACGATTATCTATGGAATTAGCACCTGGAAGGGAGGAGATACTCTGCACGCCGACTTCTTCTAGTGGGTTCCCTCTCTTCACATTCTTACAGCCTAGCTCTCGACTGAGTACCCATCATCAGTATGCATCTCGTTACATCAAGTCTCTTCTTACCCTCCGTCCTGCCGTACCTTTCGCCCCGTTCTCAAGTGCTGCTTCTTCGGTCGTACATGATGGTCTGCCTGACTTGGTGGGTTGGCCACGGGCGCCAGCGACCCGACATCCGAGGTTTCTTCAAAGCAGATACCGCCTATCCGAGACCTCCTGGCCCGCAGCCAGCGCCTCTCGTATTGACATTCCCCTCGCCGTCGTCTCCGTCAGCCATCACCCCCAACCCCTGGCTCCCCCTCCTCCAATCAAGCATCGTCCACGTCGACGAGCACCTCCCCAAGCTCATGCGCGCGTTGGCTCATTACGGTGCTTTGTACGGCACTCGGGGAGCTGAAGACGCTGAATTCATCAGGACGGGTCTCGATGGTGCAGAATGCCTTGACGGGACGTTGTTCATCCGAGCGGCGGGGTTGACAGCCAAGTGGATGGGTAGGATTAGGGAAGGAGAGAAACCGGCGTTGTATAAGGGAGACCCTTACGTCGTAGGTCGCTACTGGGTATTCCCTGATTCGGATGTACAGGGCCACTAAACGTCCAATAATGATACAAGTTATCCAAGTTACACTTCACCATTGTCCCGTTTACTGACTAGGAATGACCTTCAATGCTTCCGCAAAGTCAGCAATTATATCGCTGATAGCTTCGATTCCAACCGAAACCTACGAAATCCATGTAGTGATCAATATCTTTTCGCAGAATAGGCAAAAACAAGGAACACTCGCCCTAATCAAGTCGGGGGTAACACCAGAAGCGAACTGCTCTTCATCAGATAGCTGTTGATGTGTCGTAGTGGCCGGGTGGATGACTAGCGTCTTTGCATCGCCCACATTCGCCAGGTTACTGGCGAGCTTGAGAGAGTCGACAACCTTGCTTGCCGTTGCGGCGTCCGCTTTTACGCCAAAGCTTAGTACTCCACCATACGCGTTCTTAGCCCTCAGGAGTTTCTGAGCGATCGCATTCGAAGGATGGGAAGGAAGTCCGAGGTAAGATACCCATGCAACGTTCGGGTGCTGCTCTAGCCACCTGCGACACGATTTAGCATCAGTGATGAACTAATGCGAGGGCGTAGACTCACTGTGCCAAAGCAAGAGCGTTGTCCGAGTGTCGCTGACCTCGCAGACTCAGAGTCTCGAGCCCCTGAAGAAGAAGGAACGCGGCGAACGGATTCAACGCCGGCCCAATATCTCGGAGAAGCTGTTTGATAAAACCGATCAATTGTCAGAAATCATGCACGAGATAAAGCTTCGGATTCTACATAATGAAATGTTATTCATAGCCGACTTACCTCGGTGCGGACTTTGACAGCAAAGGCGACGGAGCCAAACGTTTCGGCAAAAACCAACCCGTGATACCCTTCGGAAGGGCTGGTAAATCCGGGGAATTTAGTTGATTTGGTCCAGTCGAAATTGCCTATATCCGTATGTTCGATTAGTATTACGCTACCGGATCACTTCACGTATGATGCTTGCCTGAATCTACGATTACGCCAGCGATGGTTGTGCCGTGTCCACCTATCCACTTGGTGGCGCTGTGGACTAAATGGACGTCAATGTCGGATTGTCAAATTCTTCAAGGCAATGCGAACCTATGATATCTGCGCCCAACGATATAGGTCTGATGAGGTATCCTGCCACAAATTCGGTGATTAGCAAGGCATACGCTCTAAGATGTCACCTGTGCTTACCTGCCATGCCGAATGTATTGTCTACGACGAGGGGGATACCATGCTTGTGCGCAACCTACCAGCGAAAAACATGAGCACCGTTTCCTTGGAAAAGCCAAATGCAATGTACCTCAGCTAGCGCAGGGATATCCGCGACGGTATATTTCGGGTTGGCGATGCTCTCAATGAATATCGCCTTGGTGTTCTCGTCGATGGCGGCTTCGTATGCAGCGGGGTCGTTTTCCGTTACCCATTTGACACCGATGCCGAACTTTTTGAATGTTACTACCAGGGGCACTCAGCTGCCAGGGTTAGAGCCAGAGGGTCTTGGTTGTACCTTTGAATTGATTATATGTCTGGGAGTCACTGTTTCAGTGTCAGGGTGGAGACGAGGAACGAACGACTTACGCCTCCGTACAAGAAAGATCTATAGGAGATAAAGTCAAGGAATGAATGTAATCGTGATACTACACGTACGACGATACGATGTTGTCGCCCGAGCCAGCGAGTGCTGAGATAGCCAGGAATTGGGCAGATTGGCCAGAAGATGTTGCTACCGCCGCGGCACCTCCTTCGAGCGCTGCTACTCGCTTCTCAAATACGTCCTAGAACCGTTAGGGATCGTCGATCACTAATCAGAACCTGCCTTCTCTCGTAAACTCATCAGGGACATACCACTGTAGGGTTCCCAATACGCGAGTATATGTTGCCGAATGTTCTGAGACAAGCGACTATCGGTTAGACGCGAAGAGCAATTAATCACTCGGCCAGCCCACAAACTTTAATCCAAAGAGATCGGCGCCGTGCTGTAGTCCCCTGTCAGGACAGTAAGGGAATTCTGGCAAGGTGTAAGCACTCACCGCGGAATCGTTGAAGACAAAGCTCGTAGTCGCGTAAATTGGCACGGCACGGGCGTTCGTGGTAGGGTCTGGTTCTTGTCCTGCATGGAGTTGTAAAGTATCGAACTCGGGCTCCCTGCGAACGCAAGTGTCAATAAAGGTCGTCTTCTCCGGATCCAGAGACACTGCGCAACGCGCTCACTTGTAGAAGGGGTTTGCCATGGCTTCTGAGGGGATTTGGATGGGCTAATCTATAGTCAGGACATAGATAAATATATACCAATTCGAGGAGTCTATTGCGTGCTCCATACCCCAACAATCACGCCATCTAGACAAAGGCCAACAAGGGGGCGAAACTTCCCAGAAAAAGTGCCGCCTGGAATAATCGCTGCGGTAGAGGGGTAGAGGAGTCCTAGGATCGACTGATAGGCTGTGTAGGAACCTTGTCGTTTTGGCTTCGGGATCCGCAGCTGAGGCTGTGACAACGCGTGACAGTGCCTGCCTCACCGTCGTCAAAGCTTTAAGGTTTGTGAAATCTCTTCTGCCTCAACGGGTCGCGCTTAGCTGTGCCCCACGCTTCAGATATATGGTGTTATCGTTCATATATGTCTGTTTCGCATCAGTAGATCGGAACTGAAAACTCATGAACTCTGACTCTGGGGAATGCACAGCTGCAACTTGAAGGACTGGTGCCAGTTCAGCGGGTCATCGATGTAATCAGTATTGAGAAGACTCGAGAGGCCCATAACAACGGCATAGCTTGTTCGGTTCAGGCGCACGCAAATCATGGAATGCGTGGGTCTTGAACCTCCTCCAAGGGTCTATCAGGGCTTGAATCAGCCACCTCTGGTCCTCTCCAATCACTTCATAGCAACATGGCCACTGGCATAAAAGCCCCCTACGGTACTTGGCAATCCCCAATCACTGCCGATGCTATTCTTCAGGGGGTGAGTTGAGGATCGTCGTAACCCAAATACTAATTGACCGTGCATTTAGTCTAAACCGATCGCTGAGCTCCTTGTCGATCCCATCACAAACAAAATCTACCATGTTGAATCCCGACCAGCAGAGGCAGGAAGGAACGTCCTAGTCGAGACAGAGACAGCCCGAGAGTTGGTCGGTAAGGAGTGGAATGTACGCACAGGCGTGCATGAGTACGGCGGAGGTGCTGCCATTGTCCACGACGGCATCGCCTACTTCTCTCACTACGGCGATGGCAGAGTGTACATCGTCGATGTCAAAGTAGAGGGTGCTACCCCTGAGGCCGTCACTCCAGGTACGCGTCCGAAGCAAAGATTGTCTGATCAACCAACGATCAACGTTATCCTTTCTGCTTACAGATAGTAAAAGTCTTCATCGGTTCGCCGATTTCGATGTCCATCCAAAGAATTCTGAACTTGTGGTGGCTATCATGGAAGACCACACTGACGATCCCAATGGTGAAGCCCCGTCGAAAGTAGTCAATACTCTCTGCATCATCGACACGACGGCCAAGTCCGTCAGCTCTTTGGTTTCTGGCGCCGATTTCTATTCCAATGCAAGGTTCTCGCCGGATGGCACTCGTCTCGTTTGGATCCAGTGGATCCATCCCGACATGCCCTGGGAGGGTTCTGAGCTGAGGCACGCTGATGTCGTCGTCACAGAGGGGAAAGTGAGCTTGTCGAACGTTCTCACTATCGCCGGCGTGCCATCGCAGATCAGTGTTGCCTTTCCATCTTGGATCAACAACGACACTATACTGTTCACGAGCGATCAACTTGGATATCAAAACCTTCATAAGTACGCGGGTGGCCAAGATACGCCGGTATTCCTTGAACCCATCGGGCAGGACTTCAGCCAGCCGGCCTGGGCGTTGGGCTGGTCGCCTTATGTCCCCGTCGATGATATCGGACAGACTATCCTATGCACAGCGTGGAAGGACGGGAAAAACATCATATACCTCGTCGACATTCAAAGCGGAGCTGCGCCGAAACTCATCGAGGCACCTTTCGTAGCCATCGATGTCATCCGCGCTGTTTCTACTGGCAGCCATCAGGCTGTCTTCTCGTCTCCCAAGGTAGATGGCAATAGCGCTATCATTCTTTGCACTTTGCCTTCTTCCCTTGAACCCGAAGACGTCAAATTCACGGTGGTTGGTCCGGCACAAAAGAAGGCTTCATCAGGCGATTTCCCGGACGGCATCGTTTCTGTACCTCGGTCTCTTAGCATTGGCCCCCAAGATGCATTCGTTCACGTTGTTTATTATCCCCCAACCAACCCGGCGTATAGTGGGAGCAGCATCCCTCATGAACTACCACCTTGCGTCGTCGGTATCCATGGAGGCCCAACGGCCCTCGAACCTCAAGGTCTGAATTGGAAGAAGCAGTATTTCACAAGCCGAGGCTGGGCGTGGTGCGTAGTGCCCCCTCTATGTGCTGCGATATTGTTATAGTCCTGTCTATTTGCGCATAGGCTGGACATCAATCACGGCGGTTCATCAGGTTATGGTCGTGAATACATGTGTGCAATGCTTACCCTTTACGGCGACTATCAGAATACTTATGCCGTCGTAGTGAACGTCTCGCAGGGAAATGGGGAATTGTAGACACGGAGGATTCCATCAAGGCCGTGGACATCCTTTCTAAAGCGCCCTACAATCTCCTCGACGCCAAGAGAACCGCGATCCGGGGCGGGTCTGCAGGAGGGTATACTGCTCTCGCCGCTTTTTCGATGAGCTCAAATCCGGCTGCCTTCGCCGCTGGCACCTCGTCCTACGGTGTCTCTGACGTAGCCAAGCTTGCCGAGTTCTCCCACAAGTTTGAATCTCACTACTTGACCAAGCTTATCGGGACCACCCCAGAAGAGAACCCTCAATTATACAAGGATAGATCCCCCATTTATCACGCAGATAAGATTACATCCCCTCTCTTGGTCAGTGAGCTCTGTACCCATGTCTACGATGACACACTCACTGCGCGGAACCATAGATCTTACAAGGAGAAATTGATCGAGTAGTCCCGAAGGAACAGGCAGAACAGATGAGAGATACAATTTTGAAGAACGGTGGGGTGGTGGAATACAAACTATACGAAGGCGAAGGCCATGGGTGGCGCCAGGACAAAAACATCAAAGATGCGCTTGAACGAGAGCTGGATTTCTATGAACGCCAGTTCAAGTTGAAGTAAGCGGAACAAGCAAAGTCGTTGTGGCCGTACTGTATGGGTAGTGCTAGTGGATGCGTGTAACTGAAATGTACAATTATGATGGTGATACCACAAGGATAAGGCGTGGTTAGCCTCTCAGCGCATATGACAGGGGAGAAGTCGACGTAGAATATTTCTGCGAGATCATAAACTATGCATTTAGTACGTTAATATAGTAGTTGTCAGTCGGGGTATCAACACGTCTGCTCTATATCTATTTTCCCTTCTCAATCCGACCTGGATGCTTCTGTGTGCCAGTCTCTTAGAAGCACCGCACGCTTTTCGTCGCGGACAGCAACGCCGCAGCTAAATGGATGTGCCGCCAACTCCACGCCGGGCTACGTGATGCATGAATAAAGGTAAACCCAGGCAAATGCGTGCCCACCTTCTGGTAGGCGTCGATGTCCATGCCGCCAGTCCCTGAATTATCCTGTGCGAAGTTGAATGCCCAGAGGAGATTCATGGCGTTTATTGCCTGTAAGGGCGTAAGCGAAGTCGGGAGAGAGGAATCGGGAATCGTGACTCACGATCGTCTTCGAGGCCATCTCAGCGCCAGGGCATATCCGCTGAAGTTTACGGCCGCTCAGAATATCACTTGGGATACTATAGAGGCATGACTCACTCTGCCTGATCCGAAGGGGAGGTTCTCGCGGAACCCCTCCAAGTCGACCTTGATATCAGTCCGAGTGCCGAATTCAGACTCGAGGAACCGCTCTGGCATGAATCGCTCCGGCGCGGTAAAAAATCCTGCAAGCGACAAACATTAGTATGCACGACGGGCGACCACTGGCTTATCACTTGCGCGTGTCGTGGTAGATGCCCCCTAGATGTCATAGGAGCCCAGGGGTCAGAGGGGTCAGGGAGCTGAGCAAGAGGGACTCACACAGATTGGTGAGAATCGTCGAACCGGCAGGGATTATGTAGCCATTGTACTGTATATATGAGTGCGTAAGAAGGCGTCGATGAACAAGACCAGAATTACCGACCTTGACGTCTTTTGCAGCGGAGTGAGGCAACCCAAGAGGCACGACAGGACGGAAGCGATGGACCTATATCATCAGTGTCAGTATACATACAATATAAGCATCTGAGGCATTTTGGTATCCACCTCCTTGATGAAGGCATTGACGTAGGGTAGATTTGGGAAGTCTTCAAATGTTGGTACCCGGTCGGTGCCTACGACTTCATCTATCTCTCGCTGAGCTCGCTTTTGACATTCCGGGAAGTTGATGAGAGCCAAGACGAATGACTGGAGATACGATGTCGATGTTTCGGCTCCTGCGTCCATCAAGACTTTCGCCATCGCCCTGTTGTGCAGGCGATCAGATGAGGAGTAACGCTAAAAGGGCGGGCAGGGAACTTACTTTGCTTCGTCCATGTTCATTTCAAGTTCGTCGAGATTCAGCAGGATGTTTCCCAGATACGAGCCAACGTCTGTTCCGGACGCGACTTTCTGTTCGACCTCCGCAAATAGGCTGGTGTATAATCCATCACGGAGAGCCTTCGCACGGGCGCATAGCTCTTTCCACGACGCCCATCGAGCGGGGACGTACTTCAGTGCGGGGAACAAGTCAATCGGGGGATGGGCTGTGGGGTCCATGACTTCGTTCAGGAGCTTTACCCCCTTGAAGTATGTCTCCGCCTCGGTGCCTTCGTATTGAGGCAACCGCTTGCCATACACGAGCGTGGTGACTGTGGAGACCATGGTGCGTTTTAAGTGAGTAAATAGATCCTGGGGAATAGCGTCAATTTCTATCAGTTCGGGAGAATGCTGAATGCTTTTACTTCTGGTCTATCCAGGATGGCAACGAGAAACTGGGCGAATTCGGCTTGTTGAGTAGGCCAATGGGCCTTCAAGCCATTAGATGTCAGGAACGCGCGAGCAGCTTTCCGACCCGACTTCCAGACATGTGTGTCTACGCCGAGTGAGCAATGTGATACAATGGCGAACGGATTAGCTACCCACCCATGTTCTGGTTCGGCATCGTCGGACCATCCGCTCTAACCAGCATGTGGAATTCTGGGCGATTCCCCGTCAAGACACCCTGCTTGTCAAGGATCTCCTTGACTGCAGCAGCACTATTGATCACGATGATTGTGTTGTTCATGATCTTGAGCTACGCGGTGGCAATGTTAATGTCTTCGCTAGATATGCCAGGATGATATGGGATCATACCGAGAAGACGTCTCCGTAAGTCTTTGCCCATTCGACAAACCTAGAACAGCGGTTAGATATCGTATCAAGCACAAAGTATGAGAGGAACTTACTTGAAGTAGGGGAAGACCTTTGGGTACTGGGCAGCGTTGCCAATAAGGAACTGCGTGGGGGGTCCTGGAGGTAGGTGTTTCTCCCTTCTACCCAAGCGCCATGGCTTCGTGTGAAGGACGACGGCAGAGAGCACCAAAGAACAGATGTAGTACCAGTTTGGCATGCTGAGATGCGGCGGGAATAAATGGAGCGATGAGTAGGTGGGTGGATGTTAGATATTCATGAATAGAATGCTCGTATTAATACTTCATAATTGATCCACATTCAAGATGTATGACCAGTTGGTCTTTTGGGGGGATGTCCACTGGCGTTTGATTGGCATTGAATTCAAAGCCCCCTTCCCCTTGCGTCTGTGCTTTGAAACGAAGGGCGATGGAGACATGTTCACAATTCAGCCATCGAGCGGTGGGGCTGCGGACCAGGCCTTGATAAATTCGTGAAGGGGAAACGTCGTTCGAATGTTAGATGTTGAGATCCTTCAGTGGGGCTTGTCGCGCTGCGCTAGTGTACGTATCTCCAGGCGGGTAGAGGAGTGCGACAAACGCTCTATTTACTGCGGTCCCAGACATGTCCGGAATATTGTGGAACCAGTCCGCCACCACTTCTAGGAGGGCTCACGCTCGGAATTCGAGGATGTGCGTCGGCATAACATCCAATCGAGGTACCAATATGGTCCGTCGGAATTTGGAGGTACATACGAGGCCGTGGTTCGACGGCCGCGCACATGAACGAGGCTTCAGCGCAACCGTGGAGTCTTTGCCGAATGTGGGTCGGTTAAGTCCGCTTCAAGTACCATATTCTCCTATCTAGGCCACATTGTTCCGAAGCTCACTTGGTTGCAAGGTTTACTCGTCTACGCCCTGGCGAGCCAGCATCCTTGGACATCATCTGTGGGTTTGACCCTGTGTTTTCCTATGGTTTCTTTAGCCAGGCTGTGGTTGCCGTTAGTTGTATCAGGAAGTCAGACCCAAATGTACTTACTAGCACTCCGAGTCCTGGTCTACATTTGCGCGCAACGACTTTCTCGCATCGATTTATCCATGAGGGCCGCCTGTACGACGCTGGATGGACATTGCTCAAGTTGCTGGTTCCGTCGTAAGTCCTTTACTGCCATATGCAACGTTGATACCCGCTTGTCAGGCAAGCTTGTTTCGAATGTCTACATACCGCAATCACGAGAGTTTGATGTACATGCCATCTTCGCGAAAGCTAAAGACACGCACCCCGCAGATCATTTGATTGTGGAGTACTCAATGCGTGTGCTCGAAACACGGACTTCCTGCTGGTATATTAATGGCCGATGCTCTTGAGGATTTGCAAAGTTTATACCCCCCTTTGTACTACCTCTCCACCTTCCTTTGAACCCCCACCATCGCCTCAGACATGGATGCCAGCAGCAATGTCGGTATGGACATGAGTGGTGTCTTCGGACCTATATACTGGGGTGAGTAGTCAATTTCTTATCAGCCAGCGGTGATGCTGATTTGAACTATGAAAGGGACCGTAATATCTCTAGTGTAAGCTGGTGACAACTAGATGTGCCAGAGAAATGTCGTTGATTGACTGCAGGTTGGGTGGAATCACTGCTCTTCAAGCATATAACTATTTCCCTCGCCATTCAGACCGTCTCATCATCCAACTTGTTGTATGTGACAATTTCTTATGATACCCTCATTGCACTCACGGATTTTCTAAGGCGGGAGCTATGGTGTAAGTCCTCACGATGATCTTCGCCACTTTCCTTCTGAGCGGTCCAATTATCCAGAGTCTTTGACTTTGTATCATCAGCACTTGTCGTCCAATCCGTGTATTACTACTTGGTATGTGATTTCAAAGCGAAGATGTTGCTTCCGCATGATACACATTCGTTGCAACCCAGGTTCCGCACTTCGGATCGCTATCCCCTCTTGCAAGCATAACGCCGTAAGCAATTACATCGCGCCATCGTGCATAACGGCAACCCTGATCAATTTATATTACTAGAGAGCTTTCTGCTGAATGCCTGCTGTCAACCTTAATCACGTTCATGTGAGTACTGTCTCTTCCGCGCCGCTGGATTAATCTCACCGCCATGTAGCTCACAACTTTATTTTGTTGCCCAACTGTATGCTGGTAAAGTGGGCCCCTTGTTCCGCCGTCGATTTTGCTGATCGGTCTTGATAGTCACTAAGACTGGTAGAGGCAGTTGGATGGTCCCGGTATCGGTGGTAAATTTCACACCTATCTGATTTGCGTGAGTTTACTCATCAAAACTAGGCTGTTTGTGCCGTCCTTGCATTTGGTGGGTTCGACTATTTCAGCGCGGATATAACACGAATTGACTATCACAAATGGCGACAGTTTTTGGAGTCGGTACGCGCCACGTTTGCTGATAACTGCGTTTTTTAAATACTCAATTAATGCTCAAACCTTCTCAGCGTGCACGAGCGTGATGTTTGTTTACGATCGCCACGTTCTAGGGGAACGTCATCACAACTTCTCGGTAAGTAATCCTTGACTCACGTTTCATCCAAACCAAGATGGATTGATCTGGCAAATATAGATATTCTTTGGTCTAGCAAAGGGATTCGGTGCGCTCACCGATATCATCGCAACCATCGCGATGTGCATCTTGCTTTCCGGTGCGAAGACTGGCATTCAACAGTACGTGGGCATCTGATGAGGCGTATCGCTGAATTACTACTGACAGCGCGGTTTCATCAGGACAAATGGTCTCCTGAAATCTTTGATTCATTACGTGGTTCATCGAGGGGTGCTAGTCACCCTCATACAAACATTACTCCTCATCACGTTCTATGCGGCCCCCTCGCGCCTCTATTGGTGAGAGGACTTGAGCTATTGTCATCATAACCGCTTACCGACGATACGCAAATTAGGCTCGCCTTCCATGTCAATGTCACCAAGCTCTACGCTAATACTTTCTGTGAGTTCCCTTTTCCTTCCCCTATACAAACCAGCATACTGATCACTCTTCTAGTTGCGATGTATGGATGATCTTGTTCCTCCCCTCGCGTCTTCTTCTCACTGGCGTGATCCCACTAGGCTGAATTCACGCGACCAGCTTAAGCAGAAGCATGCCCACACCGTCAGTACAAGCTACGCTACCCATTCCAAAGGCCGGTACGCATCCAACAACGCCACTCATGACAAATACATGGAGACACAGGTATTTCATACACCCTCCCCACCTTGGTATTGTGCACATGTAAACGATTGACGCTCTAGACTGCTGAGGAGGATGGTAAAAACTTTCCCATGAACGAGATGCCCACAGTGACGAAAACCGTGATTATATCCGACCTTTGACTGCTGAACATTCCGCACCCAATCCCCGCTCTATACCACTAGAAGTAACATTTAATTTCCGCCGCCGTATGTTTTTATATTTTTTTCACGCACAATCCACGACGGCTGGGTTCGAACCAAGTCGTGCTTTCCTTTTATGGTTTATGTCCTTTATCTTTGCCAAGTGACCGGCGGTAACCGGTTGGAGGTTGTCTTGACCTGCACAACGTTGTTCTCATGACCCCCAGTTTGATGTCTTTTTACCACGGGCTTCGTATGTGCGGTACTCGCACCAGAGGCACGAGTAGCACGAGGAGCCCGCGCTCCGCAGCACGATGCCATTTCTTCGACTCCCCGCAGAGCTGCTGCTGATTATCCTCGAGAAGTGTTCTCGCACCACGCTTTGTCAATTACTGCGCGTCAATAGATACATCCACGACCTCGCCATCCGGGAACTCTACGCAACTATCCCCCGATTGCCGCTCGAAGTTTCGACCAGATGTCTCACATCCCTCTGCTTCAGCGACCTCGCGTCCCAGCTCGTTAAGAAGCTGACGATAAACTGGGAAGATGTATACCTGAAAGACGAGATACCGAACCAAGGGCTTTTCAAGGCAATGGTGCGCTATGGCACGCTCCCTGCAGTGCTCAACCGCCGACTCTTCAGGGACCGCTTTGCGCTTCTTCGGACCGTCCTGGGCCGTACGACCAATCTCACGAGCTTGACCCTTATCGTCAGCGGGCGAGACAGCCAGTCGGATGTATACGCCGCTGATGTCCTCTCCCTCGCCTCGTTCTCCCTCACGTACTTCAAGACGACGTTCGTCGTCGGGCCGCACGTGATGGCGTTCATAGAGCACCAACAGGACCTGAAGGAGCTGTGTCTGACGTCGGAGTCGAGTATGTTGGAGGGTGTTGCCCTGCCTGAGGGCGCGTGCCCGCGTTTGGAGAGGTTCTCGTGGACGTGGGGCACCGGGGACCAGCTCGAGCTTGCTGTGAGGGCCATAAAGTCCCGCCCGATAAGGCATGTTGGCGCGGTTCTGAGCGCACGCAATGCGATAGAAGGAGTCGACATGATCAGCCAAGCTGCGCCCCAGCTTGACTCTGCTGTGTTCACCTTGAGAGATTTCATGCCCAAGAACTTTCTACCTCATGTCTCATCCCGTCTTCCCCACTTGATCCATCTCAAGCTCTCATTGGCTAGACTTCCTCCAAAGGTACTGTCGTCTCCTTCACATCGTATCAACCTCCGATTCTCATGTCATCGCACTCGTGCACCACAGGAAACCCTGGATGGGATTGGGCAATTCTTGCTTACGCCGTTCGGGCTGCGGCTGAAGTCCTTGTGCCTCCTGGTCCGGGGCCTGCGGGTAAACCTGGCCACGGAGCAGATGGACGACCTCAGGTATATCGTGACGCGCTGGGTCCGGACGTGCCACAAACACTCGCACGGAATAGAGATTACGCGCTCCTCACCAAGGGCTAAGGACTACGACTACATGCAGGCGATGGCAAAGAGATGTTGCAAGGGAAGCTTTGTCACGACGAAGAAACTCGCGGGCCCGAACAACAGGCTCGCTGTGGTCACCTTGACCAGGGGGCTATGTGCTTCCTCGATGGGGACCGATGGCCGTGCAGCTCAGCTCAGCTCGCTCATCTTCGACACTGAGACAACGACATATCCGCACAAAATCAAAGTACGTTCGTTGGAATTTGGAGGGGCTCAATTGATGGGCTCTGAAGTTGAGGCCAATCGAGTATAGCGTCGACACGCATAAATTACAAGCATGACGCTGTTGTGACCATACATATCCCAATCATCTGGCAAGACACTCGCTGACATGGCCAGCACCGCGCAGAGATATCTTTGTCGTTATGAGGTGTACGTGGATGCTGCACGGTGGGCGGACAGGGCGGGAGTTAGTCGGTTGGTAGTTGGTCGTTAGCACTGAGTTGGCCATCGGGGCAAGTAACCCTCGGTGAATACAATTCATTGCGCAATCTATCTGGTACCGTCGCTGATTAACGGCGAAGGATACGAGAGGAATGGGACTTACATTACTAACAACGTCCAAATTGCAAGTGCGGGGATGTTTATGATGGATTCGTGCCAAGTTAGTGAGCTAAATAGGCTGTCAGCTTGTGGATGAGCGCTGGGATTTTGTTTCAATTGTACTTATCACTCTTTGGTTATTGTCGCTAACCAAAGAGATGCCATTGAAACAAAATCCCAGCGCTTATCGAACGCCGTACTAGCTTGTTGCCGCAGTCCTCAAGCTGACCGCCCATTTAGATCACTATTTGGCACGAAGCCATCATAAACATCCCCGCACTTGGACTTTGGACGTCATCGTTAGTAATATAATTCCCCATTCCTCTCGTATCCTTCGCCATTAATCACCGACGGTACCGCCTCACACAGATGGATCGCGCAATGACTTGTATTCTCCGAGGGTTACTTGACATGGGCCCATGGCCGACTCAGTGCCAAAGACCAACTACCAACGGACTAACCACCGTGCAGCATCCACGTACGCCTCACAATGACAAAGATATCTCTGCGAGGTGTAGCGTTCGTTCATTTGTTCGTTGTCCTCTACTGATCATTCGCAGTTTGCGCGTCGTCGTAAGCCGCCATCCAGACTTGACTTGCCGAGCGCCGAGCACTTGACAACGAAACCACACCCTCCCCGTCGTTGTACGGAAGAGCGCCAAACTTCGAGTTGACCCAGGACCGCCTGGGCGCCCAGCTACAATCGACACCCGCGAACTATGTGAACAAGCTGTATGGACGAAAGAACCAAAGAAAAATGAAATAATCTGGAAACATCCACAGAAACACAAGTTGGTTAGATTCCTTGCAACCCCGCGTCCGAGGGGTTTACGAGCGCCCGTGCAACAGTATGAAGGTGGTCGCCATGATCCTGCCTTGTCAACAAAGAGCACTCGAGTGTACTTACTGTACTAGACCCCGTCCTGGCATTGTAGACGTGAAAACTCCGACGAAGGCAGCCTTCGATACAGAGCAAGAAATCCTCGCGCATCTAGTTATCTCTTCAAGTTTATTCCGGCCGGCCTTGCTCAAGTCTCATTGCGTGTCCGCGCATCTGGCTCACGCTGGAGAGGAGCCTTCAAGTGAACAGTCTGCAATTTTCAGTTCATTTTGTTGTTTATGCAGTCAGGACTTTTTATAAGTAGTTGCTAGATACATATGTAACCTTGGATTTAACAAATAGCACTTCGCAGCGAGCGTACCGCCGGCGCGTCCCGCGGATCCATATTATCAGTCGCGTGGAAGCGACGATGACACATAACGGACGCGACGAAGGCCAGACGCTGCGCGTCTCTATTCGTCGTTGTCCGGGCCTGGCACCCCCTTTAGAGAAGGATATGCGAGCTACGCTCGCAATCACTCCAACACCTGGTGTCGTTCCCGGGGTCCTCAGGCCTCACAGCTATCCCGGGAGCAGTAAAGGTATGGATAGACTTACCACAACGTTGTGGCAGAAATCCGAATTCACTGGGGTAGAAATTCCACGGTGGAAAACGGTAGAATGGGATTGGCTAGGCAGGAGTGCGCTGACGTGATTAGCGCTGGCTGTTATCCTTTTATGTCAAGTCCCTTGATGGGAATGTCCTAAACGGGTGGACCAAATCGCGATCCCGTCTGATCACCATCAAGGGTAGCCGACTACCCGTCCATCAATCGCGACGTCGTACTCACTGTCTCAACCAGCGAGCTCAAGAGATCGTCAACATTGAGCCCAAGCATTCGCTTTCTTACTAGTAAATTCAAATTATATTCTTGTATGCATACTTTAGTGAATGGACTATCAGGTCAAGTAGTATATGCTGGAAAACTTGATGATTTAACATTAAATGCACAAAGCAGTAATAAGGTACTATTGCCACAGTATTAGTCACTAGATATATCTATTTACCTCTGAATCACCTATGCATCAATATTCTATGATAAAATCCCTCAAATTCTTTTGTTTTCATTATTATTTCAAGCATTGTTCAGACATACTTCGCTTTGTGGCTACTTTTCATCAGCTCTGAATATCTAACCACTTTCTATCAATATTATCATAACTTTAAGCGAAAGACGCGTGCTCAAATACTTAAATCTGACGAAGAACTTGAGCGCACTGTCTAGAACGGCGAGCACGAAAGTTTGGTCGGAAGATGGCGCGCGGGATTGATTACCGCAGGGCCATGCGGCGGATTCTCACGAGGGACTAGCTAGAAGTGGACCGAGGAGCGCCAAGGTTCCTGGATTCTACGGAATTCTCATTCTACGGTTTTCTATCCCAGTCAACTGGGTGCCCTCCGTTGTGGGGTGATTATGCGGTGGATATGGCGACAAATGAGTCACACTGAGATAACCTGTTGGGGTGAGCTGAGGCCACGATGCAGAGCGTGTGCAGAGCCTTCTCAGCTTGGCCGAGCTAGCGCAGCGCTGGCGGAACGAACAAGGTTTCCATCAAGTAAATGCCGGAGTCCTTGGAAGATTTATGTATGAGACTGAAGCGCCCTATTAAAGCAGTGTTCGGGGTCCTATACCCGAAATGGATGATAAGGCGCGAGTTGCATACGCAGCACTCCTTGACTTCGATCCACAACCATCTCACTCGACCACTTTTTGACGCCCCATCTTCCAGTCTTTCGTTTCATTCACTGCTGTGACTGAATTCCAACTATTGTCTTCTTCCTTTGTCATGCGCACATTTTTTGCAACGTCGCTGCTCATCGCTGGGTTGGCGGGAGGTGTCTTTGGGCACGCGCCAGTCAATGGGGGCGAAGTTCGTCGACGCAAGTCGCTTGGATTTGGCCCGGAGCTCACTCACGCGAAATTCCACGCAAACCCATACCAGATTCAAACGAATGGCTTCATGCCAATGGGTTCCGCCTCAGACCCGTTTGGGGTTGCGACGGCATTCCTCGACGACTTGTTGAGCGGCCAGACAGGGCTCAACTCCCGCTACAAGATTCGCAAGGACTCTTACACCGACGCGAACACCGGTGTGACCCACGTATATGTGCGCCAGATGGTGAACGGATTGGAGGTTGCTGATGGCGACATCAATTTGAACATCAAAGATGGCATGGTTTTGTCATATGGCAACTCCGTAAGTCGTTACGATACAAAGTAAACCCTTGACGCTAACTTGGCGAGTTAGTTTTACACTGGTCCTACTGACGACCTTTCAAGGTCGTTGATTGGTGATGTTCGGCATCCTCATCGCGAGCATTGCGAGACTCTGCTTGCGGAGCTTCAGCTTAGTGTAGCAGAGCGTTACTCCTCAGGCGAACAACTTCCCATGTCCTCTCCCGCCTCCGTGGAAGATGAACTCGCTCATCTTGTCGAATCGAACTGCGCATTCGTTGACTTGCCCTACGACTTGGCTTCCAAGGGCTTTGTCTCCCAAGAAGCTGTTGACGACCCTCGCGCTGCTCTTCTCCAATTTATGGTCGCAGCCACCCCCAATCAAGACGTTGTTCAAGACGTTTTGAGCAACTTCGACGCGCACTTCGAGAAGATGTCCGTCTCCGTCGTGCATCACTTTGGTGACCCGGAGAGCGCTCCGCCCTTTGAAATCAGCAATGTTCCAGACACCGTCAATCCGGTCAAGGCCCGTCTCGCCTACGTCCAAGTTCCCAACAAGGCCGGCGACTCCACGGAGCTTAACCTTGTATGGAAGTTTGAGGTTGAGATGTCAGACAACTGGTATGAGGCAGCCGTGTCCGCGGCCGCTCCCCACCGGATAGTGTCTGTGGTTGATTGGGCTTCGGATTCTCCCATTCCCAAACCGAAGCCCGGCGCTGCAGCCACCTACAACGTTTTCGCGTGGGGTATCAACGACCCTTCGGAGGGTAAGCGCTCTATTGAGACAGAGAACGTCGATGCGCTTGCTAGCCCATGGGGATGGCACGCTTTACCTGTCGCCAACGATCCCTCCATGAAGGGTGTGCGACCAAGCTCCCCGAAAGCCATCAGGAACACAACGAGCACTTGGGGTAACAACGTGAGGGGCTATGACATGTTCCATGGGATCTTGCTCACATCGTTCGCAGGTCTTCGCTCACGAGAACTGGGAAGGCCAGAACTCTTGGATCAACAACTACCGCCCTGAAGGCCACAAGGGAAATGTTTTCGACTTCCCGTACGACCCTCAAGCCACGAACAAGACAGCCGCACTCGGCGAAGCGAAGAAGTTCATCGACATCGCGGTAACGCAACTCTTCTACACTTCCAACTTGGTGCACGACCTTTACTATCGGTGAATACCTTTGCACAGCCACTCTACCTTATATTGATCAGTCCCCCACATCAGGTATGGATTCGACGAAGTCGCAGGTAACTTCCAACAACACAATTTCGGTCGTGGAGGTGCGGAGAACGACGCCGTTATCGCCAATGCCCAGGATGGTTCCGGGTTCAACAATGCCAACTTCATGACACCACCTGATGGTCAGAATGGCCGCTGCCGTATGTACCTTTGGAATACTGCCAATCCCTACCGCGATGGCGACTTGGAGGCTGGTATCGTTATTCATGAGTTGAGTCACGGCCTCAGCACTCGCCTCACCGGTGGCCCTGCGAACTCAGGTTGCTTGGGCTGGGGTGAGAGCGGTGGAATGGGTGAAGGCTGGGGAGGTCAGTTGCACTATATTTAAGCGTGAACAACCGTAAACTCAGGAAATTTTAGACTTCCTTGCTACGACGATCCGAAGCACGAAGAACTACTCTGACTACTCCATGGGATCTTGGGCTGCCAACCGTGAACAGGGTATCCGTAACTTCATCTACTCTCTTGTGAGTGCTCTCACCCTCTGAAGACTTCTATCGCTTACGTCTTCCATAGAACGAGACCGTCAACCCTTCCACCTACAAGACTCTAGACAAGCCAGGATACTGGGGTGTACACGCCATTGGTGAAGTTTGGGCAGAGATCCTCTGGG
Organism: Pleurotus tuoliensis; assembly: GCA_036872985.1. Taxonomy (NCBI): domain Eukaryota; kingdom Fungi; phylum Basidiomycota; class Agaricomycetes; order Agaricales; family Pleurotaceae; genus Pleurotus; species Pleurotus tuoliensis. The sequence goes on along the minus strand of JAYMDH010000011.1, from coordinate 1,260,135 downwards.
TCGTGTCGAACGGACTTATCGATGTCCACGGTTTCTCCGATTCGTTGTTCCCTCCCGCTCCTTTGGAAGATGGCACCATTCCCGAGGGCGATTTCTACCGTCCCGTGGAATACACGTCCGCTGGCAAGAAGAAACCATTGATCCCCAAGCACGGAAACACACTCTCTGTCCAGTGATTAGTCTCGGTCACTTTGTCTCTACATTACTAACCAAGTAATAATAGGCTCGTTCTCAACGGCATGAAACTCCAACCTTGTCGCCCATCGTTCTTTGAGGCCCGTGATGCCATCATCCAGGCTGACCAGATCTTGACTGGTGGCGAGAACTTCTGCACTCTCTGGACCGGCTTCTCAAAGCGCGGATTGGGTCCTGATTCGCGTGTCGACGGGCGCACTCCATGGGGTGGAGGAATCCGCACGGATGTATGTGGCTTTCCATTTTATTCTTCGAGGCATGTTGTTGACCCTTCGCTCAGGACTACGATCTCCCCTCGAAGTGCAAGACGGCTTAAGTTTGTGCATCTTAGATTGCCTGCCCTACGTGCATTTTTTGGCATACCTTATGTTCTTTTTGCTTTGTCATGACCTGGCGCCTTGTAAGATTAGTTGATGTCATTTGTTTCTAGTATAATAGTACATGATACTGCACGAAGACGTGGTTCCGGAAGATACAAGATTGAAGATGCACGAGATAATGCATCATGCAGCTGTGCTTGTTCAGAATTATGGCAACACCGTTCCATGAGTCCGTGCATGAGGCAGGACGTCCCCTAATAAGAATTGACATTGCCCAGAAAACCCTCGAGTCCATCCTTTATCGATGGACTGCCACAATATAAATGCCTTGAGGAGTTGAAGTGAAACATTACCCCGCCTCTCACCTCGAAATGTTTCCATGGGGAGAACTCAGCACAGATACACTACGAAGTGTGTGTAGGGACCTTAATGCACGACGAACAGCCGAGAGAGCAAGGGAAGATGCGTTGGAACTGCTAAATACATTGGAAATAGGTGGTAAGCATTGTACGTTACGCTCTAGCTGACTCGATAATAATGCGTTTACAGTTGCGAATGCCCTCAAGAAGCAGCAGTCGATGCCGCCGCCGCCCAAACGAAAATACCAGAGGCGGAACCCTGCCCCTGTTCGTGCTCCTCCGACCCCTGCCGCGACCCCTGTTTCATCTCGCACTCGAAAAAATACTAGGCCTCCACCGATTGCCCCTACCAGAGGGAGACAGGTTCGGGATGACACTCCTCAAAGACAGAGGTCAAAAAATCCGAGTCCCACCAAAGAAAAGAAAGTGTTCGATGGGGTCGAAGTGGAATTTCCACGCGCACTCCGTCGGCATTACTACCGACGATGTCAGTCCATGCATGAGACCGCTGCCGACGTGTATTCAGGTGTGTATCAGTCCATCCTAGATCTAGTTTCTCGTTTCTCATGTTAAGCTTATACAGACCACGTTAGCACTCCCGGGGCTGAATTGGAGGAAGATAGTCAGAGTGTTCACTCTGATGATATTCTTGCGTTTGGTCGCGCATGATAGTTGGTTTCCAAGACGAAAGAGTGTACTATGATTCGACTGTAGTACTAGTCAGCTGCTTTGTCTTCTAACTCCGTGACCTCCGATGCCGCCAGTTCTGGTTGTTCCGTCAATCTAGCTATGGATATCGTATCACGATCGAGGTTGGTTGAAAAGTACACATTCTTGAGGAATACATCGCCAACCTAATCATGCAAAATATTAATCAATTGACTTACAAAGTTCGCACACTCAGAACATCGGACACGTACCAGCCAGCTAGTAGGTTTGCCGCCAGTCTTGCTTATATTGGTTCCTTTTGGCTTGCTCACCCCTTGCATCTCGCTGATGCTTGACCAGCAGTAGCCTTTCAATCTCCCCATATTCAGAGGGAGGAAAAGGAGGTCCCGCGAGTCTATCGGGAATTCCTGGCCCGATATGACGAGTGAAATGGTGGCGTTGGTGGTACAAGGGATGATCCATCTAGTTCCGGTATACAGGGAGCCCGGGATGAGCATATGGATGGCCGAAACGTCCTGCACGTGGTATCGTAGATTAGAGAGAGAAATGCAATTGTACGGAGCGCGAAAGTGAGCCTACCTCCTTCGGAGCCACTAGAAGGGTCTAAACACAGCGATGAGCAACGGAACCTGGGTGCTACTTACGCGCGAGTGACTTACTGAGCCTGTATCCAAGATTGCGGACCTGCTGGCTAGGCCTATGCTTGTTCCGTTTACCCTCACTTCGTCGACTGGTGCTTCCCAAAATCCGGTAGGGCTGACATTCCGCACCGTTACGAGAGTGCTGGCGTTGAACTTTGCTGGGTTCATCGCACCTAGCGTAAGTTCTCCTACATTCTTGACCGGGGCGCCAGCTGCACATGACGAAAGAGTTAGTCACGAAGAGGGGGCGGGCGCAAAGAGTCGGAGAACCTTTCATGGTGTCGAGGGCGCGAGGGATATGGTAGGAGACGATTCCCTCCTTGACGAGGCCCTCGTCGCGAAGGGCCGCGATGAGGGTAGGAGCATGCTGTTGCGAAAGATGCTAACAGAGCGTGACGTTCAGCAACTACCAACGACCTGAGTTGGAGCTCCACCGACCGACTTAGCGGTTCCTAAGAACCCGTCATAAGGTATTTTGCTCCTGCCAGCGGCCAATCAATCTCCCATCGTCGTCTGCCATTGGAGTGTACTCACGACGCGAATTCCGGACTTTCCTCCATTGCCACACCAAACTTATGAGGAGCCTTGAGCTGAAGACCAGCGATGCTGACGAGGTCTGTGACGATATTTCCCAGGACGAAGCCTGCGCCGTAACGGATGTGCCACGGGTCGCCTGTGTTATTAAATGTCGTACTGGAGTTGCCGAGGAATGTGTGTGCGCCCTAGTACGAAGTCGGCCTGAGGAACAACAGTTAATGTAGGTATTGATGGGCTTACACAATCGCCAACGTCGTATCCCTTGCATTCTTCATGGCCGACCCAGAGGTCCGAGGAGCCAGAGTCTACGAACAGACTGAAGTTCTTCGGAGGCGTCCCAATTTGCACCGTAGCGATATCTGTTGCGTGTAAATTTGTTACCAGTGAAGAAGTAAGAGAGTTCTCACAGCCGATATCATTCCCTCTTTCATTGACAAAGGCATAAAACTATATTCAGATACATGCTGATTTGCTACTCACTGGATGTCCAAGCCAATGGAGTTCGGCTGTCGAGGCTGCTCGGCCCTGATGACAGGTTGAACCAACGCAATTTCTAGGCCAATTGGACTGAATCCACTGCCTTTCGGATTGGGATTGTCGCTCTCGTCCAGTATCAAGAGGTTCACTGGAGCAGAGACATTGGCTTGCGTCTCTTGTAAATGGGATACCGCATTCTCGATCACAGCCTGATTGAAACGCTTCTCCACCGAGGACCCCAGCATCCTAGAGTAGCGCTGGCTAGCTCTCTGGACATGCTGATGATGTATCTACAGCCGGTGATTAGCATCTAATCATTACGAAAAGCCAATGTCGACAGAAAGGCAGAAACGCACTGCGCTCGTGTCGGTGTCCTTCACGTGGTGTTCGCTGTGCGCCGGGGACGTTGTGGGCCAATGTCCGTCCCGGCTCAGGGGATTCGGCCGACCTTGCGCACACGCTGCGAGACCAAGGACAGAGAGCAGGAGGACGCCCGCCGGAGAGAATACCGCCATAATAAAACGGTGGTAGTAGTCAAAGACGAGGAGTACAACATCGGTGCGCTGTCAATGTGACCATCCCCAGAATCCAGGTGCCCGACGGCTGGAATGATTCCAACGACGGTTAGCCTCCTCAGCTGCACTCGTCTAGGTGCCATCTTAGTTATGCCTAGCATGCCCGCTGGGGTGAGGAATCCTTAGTGATTATTCTGCTTTCAATTCAATGCATAATAGACGAAGATGGTCGACAGCCTTCCACGGGCCATAAATTTCGAAAGCGAGCTCGCAGTCGAGAGAGTACGAAATAAAAGAACAGTGAATTAGTTTCAGTATTTGAGACCTTTTATTTGAGAGAACAGGGCGACGCGACCTGAGGCAACTGGTCTTCGACTTGCTTGGAGAGTCCTGGGTTTGTGCCAGCGTGACGTGTGACGGATCGCCGGGATCGTTGCCAAAAATCGGAGTTGAACCGGAGTCCATCTTATGCGGCCTTCGCATACTCAACACGATGATTCCTGAACTTCATGACTTATTATGTATGAGCAAAGGACGACAAACCACTGAAGGTCCCCGCCGTTCAAGCTGTTGTTCCTTCGCTTTCTAAATTCGGGCATGAAGGTAGCATACACCCCACCGCCTGTTCATACGTGTATCATTGACTGCAGTATGCAGACATCCTCAAATTCATCTAAGTCGGAGTTGCTGAAATCTGCTTTCAGGATCGTCGGTACGCCATCTAGAGGTGACAACCATCTGTGCACAGGAATCGACGCTTGTTGTGATTTTTATCATTTGCAAGGCACCGAAAACGAAGTCTACGATTAAGCACTATCGCAGGTCCTATGAAGATCTGAATTGAGTCGCTAATTGGCAAGTTGTGCAAGGTCATGGCGCAAGTGCACTCTCCGACTATATGTTAGACAATGGAGAGAACTCTCGTCAGTGTTTCGAAGCGGTCGGGGAGGAACATGTGGCTAACGCGATGTTACTACGACAGGATGCTGGGCGAGCTGTTCGGAGGATCTTGCGTCGCGTACCTGTTTCCTGGACCGTCGGTGGCCTCTGAAACCCACCTCAAAAGGTCGCTGGTGGGTACAACAATTCAGCACATGCACGCGCAAGTGTGGGTCTCGTCGTTGTCTCGTAGTACTAACGGGTGTTCCTCGAAGGGTACTTAAAGCAGTTTGACAAGTGCCTTGAACATCATCCTACCATCCCCTCATCGTTGCTACCTCTACCCAATCACCAGCAATAATCAACCCAACAATGAAGTTCCAGTCTCTTGCAGCTCACATCTCTCTTGTCCTCTCGCTTCTTTCTCTCCCTCTCGGAGCCTCAGCTACCTTGTATAAGGATGCGGCCGATTTACCAAACGTTTCCTATGATTTTATCGTTGTCGGCGGTAAGTGAATGTCCTGTCAGCGGCATGCACAGATACTGATCGTGTACTCCAGGTGGTGTGGGCGGTAGCGTACTCGCCAACCGCCTGACGGAAAATCCATCGACAAACGTGCTCGTCCTCGAAGGGGGTCCTTCGTAAGACCATATCAATGCGTCATATACTCTGTCTTTGCTCACGTATTGGTCTCACAGAAATGAGGATGCGTTTGAAACCAAGGTCCCATTCTTTGTGACACGAATTCCAGCCCAATACACATGGAACTATGTGCGCTACATTTGTAATCTCTTCACCTGGCCGATCTGACAATAGCATGATAGACGACCACGCCACAAGTTGGGATGCACAACGCTGAGGTCCCTTTCGCCAGAGGGTTCGTGCTAGGCGGCAGCAGTTCCATAAGTAAGTCAACCATACCATATCATTTATTGTAAACTAACATGTATGCAGATGGAATGTTCTACACGCGAGGATCTTCCGATGACTTTGATCGCTATGCGGAGGTCACTGGTGACTCTGGCTGGTCATGGAACAACGTTCAATCCTACTTTGCAAAGGTCAGTCTTTCGATCACTATCACGCCGACATTGGCCTAATATTCTCCGAATAGAACGAGAAATGGACACCTCCAGCTGACGGACACGACACCACTGGTCAATATGACCCATCCGTCCATAGCACCACGGGAATCAACTCCTACAGTCTCTCTGGCCACCACCAAGCCCTCGACCCATTAGTGTTCCAAGCTGGGCAGGAACTCGGCGGCATCTTCGATTTCAAACTTGATTACAATGACGGTACCCCTCTTGGCTTGGGATGGCTACAAGCTGCTATCAATGGGTCGCATCGCAGCAGTGCAGCAACGTCCTACCTTGGTCCCCAATTCATCAGCCGACCCAACCTCCATGTCCTCGTCAATGCTCGCGTGTCTCGCATTCTACAAACCGGTGCCGGGTCGACCTTCCAGGGAGTCGAGTTCACGCAAGATATCAACAGTGGTCCGCTGCGTACAGTCACTGCGGCGAAAGAGGTCCTCCTCGCAGCAGGTGTCATTGGCACGCCTCAGATTCTCCTCAACTCCGGTATCGGCGACTCCAGTTACTTGTCGTCTGTTGGAATCCCACCGCTGGTCAATTTGCCTAGTGTTGGCAGGAACCTGACTGATCAGCCTACAACGGGGTGCCTTTGGAGTGTCAGGGGCGATGCAGACACATTTGATCCGGTATTCCAAGAGCAGAATGTGCTCGACGATGCTATGGATGAATGGAATCAAGACGGCACAGGTCCCCTCGTTGTCACCCCCATCGGGCAAGTTGTCTTCTTCAGGCTGAACGAGACTGAGCGAGCCAATCTTGGGCTCCCTGCTGGTGTGGATACGGTAGCAGGTCCCAATACGCCTCATCTGGAATTGGCTATCGGTGTATGTCTAGATCTGCTATGTGGTTCTTCTGTCGCCTTACTGATATGCCTTCGTAGAACGGTTTCGTCTCGCCTGCACCACCTCCAGGCAGATGGTTGACTATATCAACCAATTTAGTTTCGGCTACGTCCCGTTCGTCTCTTCGTTCTTGTTGATAGGCCTTGACTAATAGTTGCTCAGGCGGCTCCGTCACGCTTGACACCACTGGCGGATTCGATGCCTTCCGTGCACCCCACATTGATCCCGCATTCTACACCACCGATTGGGATATCAAGGCCATGCGTGAAGCCGTGAAAGCTGCTAAACGATTTGTCTCTGCACCTGCGTTCCAGAATTACGTGGTGGAAGCGTTGGGAACTCTGGCCACTGCTGACAGTGACGAGGAGATCGAGGAGTACGTGAGGAGCAACAGCGGGACTACAGCACACCCGGTTGGTACGGCCAGCATGTCACCGAAGGGAGCACAATGGGGTGTTGTGGACCCGGACTTGAAGATGAAGGGAGGAATCAAGGGCGTCCGGATTGTCGACGCGTCCGTCTTCGTGAGTCTTCTTATTAGATGCATTTGTGTGGCACTCACTGTTGTGTAATAGCCCTACAACCCCAGCATGCACACGATGGCACCAACGTATGTGATTGCAGAGCGTGGGGCGGACCTCATCAAAGATACTTGGAACCTATGATATCATTTCCCATTTCCATTTCTCTGGGGCATTCCTATCATATGGACCTTCTAATTTAATCCTTTTTGGTGTACATTTGGCATCCATTTATACGCCGCGTCAATACATGCAACCAAAACTCATTACTTCACAAACTGAAAACATAATGCATGAACCAGCACCCAACCTCCCGCAGATCGTAATCAACCAGGGAAATGCTGTTTTCGATCTTAGGATCTATTCCTCGAACTCTATCATGCACTCGACGTTTTCGGTCACGGATCGCTTCGTGGACTGTTGCAGGACTTGATATTGACAGGCAACCCGAGATCACGCGGAACAATGCAGCTCGCCTACGGTGAGATGTGGGAGGACCTCCGAATATCCCTACTAATGTTCTATCCGAGTCCACCCATCCTCTTCCCTTATATGGTAATAATGTTTGATCAAGCGCCCAAATAATCCACCCATTTGCGGGCGCTAAAAATAAATGTTGGAAATCAAAGTCCGCCCATTTTTGGGCGCCGCGCGCAAGGTCGGATCTCAATCCACCCCTCCACCAATAAGTAGGTAGACTTTGTGCCACTGTAGCCAACAGAGGGATGCAGTCTCAGATAGCCTGCATTAACAACTGTGGCATTCATATACATACCAACAACAAATTAGATCACCTCTTGAGGCAATAAGTTGATGGAACTCGATGCAACCATGTATTCCGACCCCTAATCACCGAAGAGGGGTTGTTGATTGATGCTTTAAAGAGTCTGTGGGGGTAGAAAACATACATATGGCCTCGAAGGTAGCGAAAAATAATGCACATTATAGTAGAATATGCTCTACAATTTTTCTCATACTTTTTGCTATTTAATTCAACGTTTCAATGTTTGATCAAATAATCCACCCATTGGTATCCTAATTGGGAGGTTCTATCAGAATCCACCCACAATGACTTCCTAATAAGGCAATTATTAATCCACCCCTTTTGCCCGAAAACACGGCACTTTCAGATAGAACATTAGTAGGGATATTCGGAGGTCCTGATGTGGGAGTAGTAGGTATAGGCTGGTACTGGTCAATCTATAGGTGGTATCTGTGGCAATGTTATGAAATCGATTGACCGCATCAATAGTCCCTAGATAACTCTCGAGAGGGTCGGATATGATTTCCCACTGAGTTCGATAACCCAGGCAAAGGATGTTCTAATTCAGTCATATGTGACATGCAAGGAGGGCGTAGGTCAGATCACTGAGTCTGCGCGAAAGTGGGCGACTCTTTTGAAGCGAAACCTTGCCAATGTACGTACTACAACTTGAGGAGTGATACTTGCCGGTCTCGAGGCGAATCTTGCGGGGTTAAAATAATGATAATGATACAACTGATACTGGTTTAACAACAACAACAACCAAGGAGTGAAGTACGCAACGGAGTAGCAACGAAGGGAGGAGTAATGTAATCACAAACAACAAGTGATGGGTCGAAGTCCCGAACGAATGTGAAATACAGACCAGGAGTTTATATGACCCTAGGGTCTTTCTCTAGCTCGAGCATACTGCGGCTCTTTGGCTCGTTATGTTGATCAGCGGAGGAGGTCGCCGACGAATCTCGTTGTTTTCCCGGGTGCTCTTCCATGCCAACATCGTCGTCATATCTGGGGGGTTCGCGACCCATGATCTTCAAGATCCAGACTGGGACGAGCGAGCCAGCGGGCGGAGACCACACTTCTGCGGTATCGTAGTTAGGGGGAACAATACGACCACTGGAGATCTTCATGAGGGCTAACGGAATGCCGTTGAGAACTATGTAAGACAGGATGCCAGCAATGACACCATATGCAATGCTACAAGTTCGTTAGACTCTGGTAGCCTTCTGGGAAGAGCACGTGTACACTCACTTGTAAGTCAAGGGGATGATAATCAGAGTCAGGAAGGCGGGAACAGCATCGCCGTAGTAATCCCAGTTGATCTCTCGCACGCTAAGACAATATATATCCAGATCGTGCATCACAGAACAAAGTCAACCACCCACTTGCGAATCATCAGAGAACCAACAATCACCAACGCACCACCTGTCGCCCATGGCGGGATGGACGCAAAGATTGGCGCGAAGAAGACGGATATAAAGAACATGATGCCAGTCATCATGGCAGTTAATCCTGTCTTGCCGCCGTCTGTACATGATGATCAGCGACAAAAGCAGAGCGCGAAATGGAAGAATGATAATAAATGATACTGACCGCTGATACCAGTAGCACTCTCGATGAATGCGGTGACGGGGCTGGTTCCCAAAAGGGAGCCGATGCTGATACAGAAGGCGTCCACACAGTAAGCGATCGTGGAATTTTCGAAGTCCAGCGTAACAGGATCGCGGAGGCCAGCAAATTTGGCCATAGAGTACAGGGTACCAGTTGTATCTACGAAAGCGTGGGGTGTGAGTAGTGCAGCCGGAACGACAGTGGAAAATAGAATACCGAGAATGTCAACATAGAGGAATGTCACAAGTGCATACCAAACTTGACCGTTGCTAAGGGAGGAGGGCAAAGCATCAATGACTGTCATGCAGCTTAGTGGCAGGAGACTAACCCATAGTTGAACTAGATGGCAGTTGATTAGCTGCCCTTTGTTCGATTGAGGGGACACTCACGTCAAGGACATTCAATGTCCGGGTGATTGGGTGCCAGGTGACGACCTTTTTGAAGTAGTCGAACAGCGCGTCACCGGCAGGGGTATGGGGGAAGTATGTAACAACAGTAGGGCGCGGCCAGGAGATGATGGCAGTCAAAAAGATACCAATCAGGATGGCGCCGCGAATTCGGTACATCATGAGGAGAACCGTAAATATACTATGGGAACTCAGTCAAGGCAGAGCCATGGCGAATAAGAGACTTACCCTCCGACGAATATACCCAGCCACATTGTGGGACTCTGGAGGGGACCGGCGGCGCAATAGTTAGGAAGGTCAGGCAAGAAATCTGGTTAATTGTGAGGGGATTGGCGCGGAGGTTAAACAAAACAATAGAAACCTTCAGGTTTGCAGCCTCCGAGCCCGACGAAGTTTGTTGTGTCTCCTCCGATAACACTTAGTCCACCAGAAGATAGACCAATAAAGCTACAAGGATTGCTCAGCACAGATGCCGCACGCGACCCTTACAACGAGCTCACGCAATAAAAAGACCAATTCCAGCGCCGACGGCGAGTACAAGGGATTGAGGCATTATGCGGACAAGCCATTGTCGCAACCCGATAAGCGATAGGAAGAAGAAAATCCAACTAGAGACCGTGAATGGTTAGCAAACTGGTTAGAGGGGAGATCAATGACAATGTACCCCTCTAGGAACACGGCCGAAAGTGCTTCTTTGTAAGTGATAATACCACCTCCGTGAAAGCCAACGACGGAGTAGGCAAACTGTAAAATGATTGGTGCGATATCAGCTTCGGAGCGCCAGGGGAGTCTGGGCGCCACAAACCCACTCACGTAGGCATTGAGACCCAATCCAGGCGCCATCCCCACTGGAAGATTTGCCAATAAGCCCATGAGGAAAGATGACAGTGCCGCGATAGCGGCCGTAGTCGTAATCAGGTCCAAGCGCACTTCGGCCACGCAGGAAAGATATGTCTCGTCGGTCACACAGAGATCGGGAAGGTTACATTCACAAGTGCCCCCTGAATCTGACAGGATTGCTGCATTGACCGAGATCTACTTGCGAGTCAGCGTCCATTCGAATGCAAGGTCAATCTGCGCTCACAATATAAGCCATAGAGGCCCAAGTGGTTACTCCGGCACGAAGCTCGGTCTGCACACGATAAATCTCTCAGCTCTCGGTCATCCTGTGATCGCCATATCGATGACTTACCAAAAATCTGGACCCAACACGTTCTTTAGGGTGACCTGAGCCCTCCAAATGAAACCATCTTCCAACGAAGGAGTCCGCCACCTAGTACGCAAATGTGGTTCAGCTGCAGCATCGATTTCGATGGGCGCAAAACGTACGTGGGCATTGAGAAGGTCGAAGAAGTTGACCATTTTCACCTCGCTGAAGTGCGACAGCTATGGAAAACTGGGAGAGGGGGACTGGACGAGATAGAGGACTCCATATGTTATTTATTTATGGCCTGTCAATTTACATCAATCATACGAGCCCGCAGGGTCGCGGTCGGAGTATGAGTCCGGTGCTACACGCGGTACGCCATGACTGACACCTCGCTCGCCCACCAGTTATCTGGAAGAAATTTCGAATCACAATATATCGTGCCCGGAAGGCAAGAATGTTTGGTATGCCGAAACCAAGACTTCTGTCGGATTGAAAACCTGAAAACTGTTGCCACTCCTGGAACATTGCTCGGCAGTGACTGTGGGATGTTCCCGTCGACATCCATGCGCTCCCAGCAATGACCGGCAACAAGCGTGGTTCCTCTAGGCTAAAGGAAAGGAATTGTATAATATTGTCCATACGCCCAAATCACGCCGCTGCCGACGATAAGAATTTAAGTATCAGTGAAAGCGTTGTAAGTGCAATACAATGGCAGAATCAGCTGCTGTCAATTGCTTAGATGATATGACAACAAAATGTTGCCTTGGAACCCGAACAGAGCTTTTAAAAACGAAAATAATCCTCGCTGGCCACCATCACCGCGAAAAAGTGACCTTAATTAAATCTGGGCCGTAACAAGTCCGTACAGGGGTAAAGCCAGGAGCACGTGATGACTCCAGGCCTCTTATTTTTCGCCGCACGTTTGAGGTTGAGGATGGGACAGCCGGACCGGGCTGTCCACTTACACATCGCACGACTCGAGCAAGACTCGGCAGCTTATTCTCATTCTGGAACTTGCGGTGTTGCGTCTTATTTCGCTGCACTCGTCGCGGTACCGAAGTTCCGACAAACGGAATCACTTAAATTGTGAGAATACTTACGTTTAACTTTGACGATGTCAACTGCAGGCTGCACGTAAGCCCAAACTCGATTCGTTCGATACTGGCACTCACGATGAGCGTGATTAGTGGAGGGATTGGCGGCGCTACCTCCCTCACCCTTGCTCGCCTCGGGTCCTCTATTGCAATTCACTATCATTCCGCCAAGGAAAGAGCCACCGCGTTAGCTGATGAATTGAAGACCACCAACGCTCCCATTCACGTTGAATTATTCCAAGCAGACCTCAGCAAGATGGACAATGTTAGAACGCTCCACGCCGAAGTTGTAGATGGGCCATCCTGACATCCTGTTCAACAATTCCGGAATCACCGGCCCCGGGGCCAGGCCAGAATTGGATCAGAAGCAACAAGGAGGATAGGAGTCTGGAGGCGTTCGAACATACCTGGAGGACAAACACGGCACAGGAATTTCTTTTTCGTCGATCATCATAATTCGTTCCGTTGACCACCCCTGAATATTCCTTATCGTTATCGCTCACGCAGCTAACTCAATTATGCGTGCCACACGTCAGGGATTTGGATGGGTTATCTTTTGTTCCAGGTACGCGTGGGATTTGGATGTCACTTGCATGGGCGTGCGTTCTGACTCCTGTGATGTGTTTAGCGTTGCAGCAGGTAAGTGCTCGGATGCCGCGTAAGCCCTCATTATACTTCATTCAAGTCGGCTCTTCATGGATTAATGCATTGGGTTGCTTCCGATATGCAAAGAATGGAGTCGTACGTCCATGCCGTCTATTGTCCTTCACCATCGGATATCTCACAACGGGCTGCAGACATGCAATGCACGCTCCTGCTCTGATCACTGGTATGCCCCCTTGTATCGCTTTGTTCATAATTTGTAAGGGATTTACATCTAGGAACTGAGATACTCGCAATCCTCCTGAGGATTATCGGGTATAGCTTTTCACATGGACCCGAACCCCGACGTGACGAGTCCGCGATCAGAAATTGATTCCCGTTGATCGATTTGGGGTGCCGGAGGAAGTGGCTTCGTGTGTGGCGACGCCGGTGTTGAACGCGTACATGACGAATAAGGCGAGTTTGCAATGGTTCAATGGAAAGCCTCCTGCTCATGGACGAATATAGATCATTGTTATGGATGGTGGGATGACAGCGTCGACGTTTTGAGCCAACTTAAATGAACGTGGAAGGGTAGGTCTAAAATTAATTCTCGTGGGGTGTAAATGTACGGAATGACCGCATGACAGGAATAGAAGACACGGATAAATGTAAATGATTCCCAAGAGAAACCCAAGTGGGATGCGAGTTGCTTGACTCGCTGATTCGCAGCATCTTGCACTCTTTGGTCGGTCCTGGTGAGTACTATTCAGCGATATCTACAAGTGGGAGGAAAATTCTGAGACCTATCGATTCCGGGACCAATTTCACGCAGAGAGTGGTTCTGAGCTGCCTGATCTTCGAAGCGGCTCCATGAAGAGGCCCTTCCGCTTTTCTGCAGCCAAGGAATTCGAAGGTGTGGTATGAACTGCGTTGGAACTGCGCGTGACACAAACCGGCGTGACAAGGCCATTACCTGGGCGCTCTTCGCGGGGTCATAACTATGATGACCTGCTCGATTGTCCTACTGTCCATGGCTAAAATCTTTCGATTACGAGGACCGTCAAAAAAATAAGCGGCCCGTAGAAATACCGAATCCCGACTATGAATATGTGGTAGGCCCTTTGATGGTTCTGATTTGCCACAAATCGCGGACGCTGACTGTATACTATTAGTTGTTGCTCAGACCGTCAAGCTACACTCACGCGACTCGTCTGAGTTGCGCAGCTGGCTGCGTGTTCGGATGGCGTGCACAACACGGCCGTGGATTGCCCCCTGATTGCATGGAGACATGGCGCCAAAGCGTCCACATCAGGCTTCGAACACCACAGAAATACTTACCGACCTGGAAGTAAGAAAAATATAAGTATTGGATAAGGAGCGCAGTGACATCGCTAATTTTTGCTCCAGAAATCTAACGGTTGAACACTGAGTTCAGCTACTCATATCTTTACGACTTTGCTTAGACTCATAAATGGAATACGAAGCATTTACTGGGAACAACGCCCCGTAGGCTGGGGGCATCGTGACGATGCATGGGGCTGGGAATTTGTAAAACATGCGGTCGCTTCCAGGTTTTTTCCTGCCGTCACCTCATTTTTCACCCACACCCAAGGTAAATATCCTCGATCTGAGGCCCCACTTTACAAGCCAAGTACTAAACCTTCAAGCGCAAAGGCCAGCGTGTTGGTGGCAGAATATGAAGCAACTTCCGAACGAGATGGTCCGCCAGATTGCCGGCATCCTTCGCGATGCCAGCGATTTTCCTACCCTCCTCGAATGTTCCCTCGTTTGCCACGTATGGAACGATATTTGCTGTCCGCACACCGTCCACACCGTCGTCGTACGTGCGCAGAACTTCTACACACGGTTGGAATTTCTGCACTTCACCGCACCCCACCTCAGCAAGCATATCGTCGAACTCACCCTCCAATGGGACGACTGCATCCTCACTACCCCCGAATGGATACCGGACTGCCTCCTCCGACTCAAGAGCCTGCGCGCCTTACGGCTCAAGAATTGTCGCTCTGAGCCTCCACCAATGGTCCCGGCGCCATTTGCCATGGGTATTCTGTCTTTAATTTCTAGCGTACCCCTCGAAGCCCTTTACCTGGAAAGCTGGAGCTTCTTGAAGGACGCATCTGACTTCCTGCATATCCTGTCATGCTGTTCAGCCACCCTCGAGGATCTGTTTATCCAGAAGACGGCCTATGACCACGGCACGATAGTGGCTGCCAGTGTTGAGCGAAGAGTATCGTCGACCGTCCGCTTGGAGGCGCTTCGAAGTTTGCGGCTCTTTGAGTGGATTGGGACCTCTCCGCTCCCCTCAACAGACCTCATCGAATGCCCAAACCTCGAGCACTTGGAAGTCACCCGTACCCATGCAGGACCATGGGATATTCCGTCATGGATTCCAGCGGAGTTGCCAGAGCTTGTGTTACAAGGTACGTCCAACACGGCGAGGTCTCTGATCCATTCCCTCATTTGGGCGCCCAGTGGAGCTTGGGACGTGGATGCCAGGCCTGGGGACTTCTATCCGCCCCTCTCGGCTTTCCATTGAGATAACCGACCTGGGTTACTCACTCGACAGGTACCTCGAGGTCATGGAATGGGTAGATGACTGCATTGATCATCATATTCCATTTCCTCATCTCCTCCGATATCTCACCGTCAAAATCAACACCTATCCGCATTCGATGGGACCAGACCACTCCCCCGAGCTTGAGGACTACGTGGTCATG
Organism: Pleurotus tuoliensis; assembly: GCA_036872985.1. NCBI lineage: Eukaryota > Fungi > Basidiomycota > Agaricomycetes > Agaricales > Pleurotaceae > Pleurotus > Pleurotus tuoliensis. Next base: position 1,244,731 of record JAYMDH010000011.1, on the reverse strand, counting down.
TCCGCTGCCCTACAGCAGACTCACGAGCGCCTGAACCTGGAGCGTATCACGGTGAACATCACATACACGACAGATGAAGGGGACACTCGAGTCGACGGAGCATTGGAGCGCACGAAGCTGGATGTTGCGTTTTCGCAGCCGGTGGATACAGGCCTGTTTCATGTCACATTCCAATGGTCTGATGGGCACGAGCGGACGCTCCTACAGCATGTCTTTCACAGCGTGGAGCTCGGCATGCCCGCCTAGTGTGGAGCCCCGAAATATGCCAGACTGTTGGTTTGTTATTTTGACCTGGCTCAACAGCATGCATTGTTTGGAGCTCCCACACTAATTCAATAGGGCGGGAACCACCTCCGCGACATCAAGCCCCCCCCTTACGCAATCGCCTCAACAAATTACCTTGCTTTAGCAAGGTCCCACCCCCACAAATCTCCTTTTTGGGCGAAGCATCTGCAGTCATGTGATCCCAGCACCGAATGAGCCTGACCGCAGGTCAGGCGATGAGGCCTGGGCCTGAGGTGCAAGTGGGTCAACTGCAAGTGGCAGCATCAGTGTGATTTACAAGACTTAAGTTGAAGTGTATAAATTATCTGACAACAAACAATAAAGCAATGTATGAAGCGCCATAGGCGCTCCTTAATGATATTTCCACTGCTTGCCCAGTCCCTTTCGGAGGCTTGGCTTCGGACAATGTCACTGAACTTACGAACTTACATCCAATGTCATTAAGGTACCAATGAACCCCTATCAGGCTTCTAGCGCATACAGTTCAGGCTAACTATTTACGCTCTACCCCTTGTGCCATCCCCGATACCACACAAGTACACTGTTAATCATCGTAGCACTCCTATACTCCTATAAGCCGCAGCTCAAACGATGAGTGTCATGCAGCTATGTAAAGCATGAGATTGATTGGTTGAAATGGGTGAGTCAAGGAAGCGCTCAGATACTGAAACCTTGGCCGGACAGAGTGTGACTGCCAGAGCCGTCTTGTGGGCAACGGGTACGGCAGTTACAAAGTCGACACGCAGACTTGGGGCAAGTGATTTCAGGATAGTGGTAGTCGTTGGAAAGATCAAGTCCGACCTTCGCAACACTTTTCCAAGCCATTTTAATATACACAAACTGGTCGTAAGAACGACGTTCACTACTTGATGCTTAACAAGAACACTACAACGTCCTCAAAAATTCGGCTGCGATTCTTTCCCCGTCCCGCCGCCGCATTGTGGTGTCCATCATTCGTCACAGCTCCAAGTCGACACGCTGAAGTCACCGCCCCTATGCCCACACGAACATCCATCGTCGTGACAAAGTATCCCTCCACTTCCTCGGCTTCCCCCACCTCCCGCGCCTCCTCTGGTGGCCGCCGAGATTTCCCCAGCCCGCGGAGCCCCTGGGACCGTGAGCGACCTCTTGAACCACACCTGTCCCCTGGGAAGCACGACCGTCCGGAGTGACGGGCAATGTGACCCCCACGCCATCACAACACGGGATTCTGCTTCTCGGATGCGCTGCAGCTGTTGGTCCTTCTCGCTCTGAGATTGTGCAGCCGCCGTAGAGACGTCCAGAGGAGTGGGGGAGAAAAAGGGGTCTGTGTTGGCCATGTATGTTATCGCCTATGAATATGAATATGCGGTCGGGAAAACAACATAAGGAATGTGATAAAGAGTGGGACGAACATGTAAGCGTTTATATCGCGCCAGAAGTGGGGCGGCAGCTTCAAGATCTCCCTACAATGACAGCAAACATCAGAATCTACACGAGACTGGGATAGCCGTAAGGGTTAGTCGACTAACCAAGCGGCAGGGCGTCATCATAAGGATAACCTGCAGAGTTTCCAGCTCGTCCCCGAGCGAAGCGATCTGCATAAGCAGCGCCTCCGCAAGACTAGGTTGCTTGTTCGTGGCGGCTTCCTCTGGGGCTTGATCAACGTTCGTGGCGTTGCCATTTAGGGCGTTGGCAATGCCTGCAGCGAACGAGGCCATTGCGTCGAAGCTGAACACCGTCAATCGGGTTATCGGCGTAGTCGATTTGCGCAGCACGTCCAAAGTAGGATATATGGATGGCTGAGACACTGATGCGGAGAGCGGGAGCAGCGGCTGCCACGCCGAGGACGGCATCTGTGGATACAACGGTATGTATACAGAATGCACTGGCCGACCGGGGATGAACTGGTTCAGCAAGCTGGGCGTCCCGTGTATTGCGCGGAATTGCTGCAGCTTTGGGAGCGAGGACGATGGGAGGACGAATTTGAACTTGTCACTGCGCACAGCGAGCGCCTGTGTGTGCGTCTGCGCGGCTGCGGCGGAGAGAAATGGATGGATCAGCCCACGCGATGACTCGTCGCTCGGCGACCACGATCGGAGTGTCAGATCCGTTATAGCTGGCTGCGACGCCAAGAACAGCGCCAACGAGCCATCAATGGGCGAGTTGGTTTCGAAAGTCGTTAATCGAAACGGCGAGTCTTCAAGCATGGTGTACGGATTGTCAAGGATCTTCTCATAGAAAGACATGCTCTCCCTCGGCTTACTACTAGTGTTGTCCAGGGAAGTTGGCGCAGCCAATGTCAAGCCGCGCCGATTCTTGATCCCGCGAAGCGAGAGCGTGATCGAGAGCGTTGTCAGGTTGGTTGTTGCGTGGAGGACTCGCGCGAGCAAGGTGTAGACATTGGCGAGGGGGACGTAGTTAGCCCGCGGGGTGCCGTCTTCCGGGTCGAATAGCCTTTGGATGCTACGGTCGGGAGAAGAGAGGTCGATGAAGAGCGAACGAACATGGCGCGCGTGAGTTGCCGAACGCGCAATAGCCAGAAGACATTTAATTGAGCTCGACAAGGACCGACAAGGGCCGGAATGTAACGGTGTATTTGTGGAGATCGTGATGGAGCGGTAAAGTCTTCGCCTTGCAATAACATTCAGAGTTGAATTGACAGTAGAAAGAGTGGCAAGATCGGGGGAAGTGAGATATGAAACGATGTAGTCTTGGGTCTCTGCCGGAAGTATCGATAGGAGTGCACTGGGACTAGACATATCGAAGCCAGCCTCCACACGAGGAGATGATGGCTCGGTTCTCTTATGTAAAGAGCAACTGAAGTACTTTTTCCGCGATTTTCGACGCTCGCGTGGCCGTGGTAATTCCCCGCCATCTTACCATTTCAGGAAATAAATTCGGCATCTGGCACCACCGTCCATTTGTCTCCCCGTCCTCTTGAAAGAGACCACTAAAGGGTACCCCCGGGGCTCAACACTGGACCCCACCCCTCAAAAAACCATCTGCCAGGGGCAGAAGGTTCATGCGCTTTCGTAGACATGTTAATTTCACCAGCACATCGTTTGCTTAGCCTTCAATGGACAATGAATGCTGTGCAAGAGTTCTTCCTTGCTAGGTTGATTCATATCGCGCACATACAGTGCACTCAATGCGCAGTGCTACTACTTGCTGCTACCTTTCAAGAGCACTACGACCGACCAGTTCGTTTGCCTTACCCTATTCTGGTTCAAGTTTAAAGAGTCCGCGACAACCGAAGACTCTGGCCAGTAGCGTTCCAGGCGGTGAGTGTACCGCCTCCCTGGTCACATGCACAGCTGAGGAATTCTACGCGCTTGTACTATATGTGGTCGAATTTACGCTTTGCCGCCATCGGTGTATCCTATGGGGTGACAACCATCTACGTACATCTCGGAGCCGAGTCAACGCTTGTCGCGATGCCTATCAGTGCTTGCAATTTCCGGTTGTTCGTTGACTATTTGGGCTACGTCTTCATTGTCAATCGTCACTCTTGAATCATAAACCATCATAAACCATCACGTACGGTTCGCAGCTGCCTCTTGGAAATGAAGACGCGATTCCTTCTTTTTGGTGGCGAGGAAACTGCACCTATAACTTGGAAGGATCCTAGGCTGACGCGCTACTACTACTCCGCGATGTAGAGCGAACTCTTCGGGAGACTTGGAATCGCGTACCTGATCCTGGACCGTCGGTGGCCCAGACTGGCTCAGAAACCCACCTCAAACGATCACTGGTGGGTACAACAATTCAGCAAATGCACACGCAAGTGTGGGTCACGTCGTCTCACCCCAGCGCACGAATGCGGTGGGGCGTGTCTCTGAAGAGTACTTAAAGCAGTTTTACAAGAGCCTTAACGACATCCTACCATCTCCTCATCCTCTCTGCTCTTACTCAATTCCTAGTAGTAATCAACGCGACAATGAAGTTCCAATCTCTCGCAGCTCATATCTCCCTCGTCCTCTCGCTTCTTTCTCTGCCTCTCGGAGCTTCAGCTGCCTTGTACAAGAATGCGGCCGATTTACCAAACGTGTCCTATGATTTTATCGTTGTTGGCGGTAAGTGACAGCCCCAATGATGGTCCACACAAATATTGATTATGTACCCCAGGTGGTGTAGGTGGCAGCGTACTCGCCAACCGCCTGACGGAAAATCCATCGACAAACGTACTCGTCCTCGAAGGGGGTCCTTCGTAAGACCATGTCAACGTGTCCTATATCCTTTCCTGACTTTTACATCTTTCTCCCTCAGGAACGAAGATGCTTTCGAGACTAAGCTCCCTTTTTTTGTGACACGGATCCCAGCCCAATACACGTGGAACTATGTAAGGAGTTTGTTATGTCTTCAGCCACCAATCTGAAAATCGATTCATAGACGACCACGCCACAAGTCGGAATGCACAACGCCGAGGTTCCCTTCGCCAGAGGGTTCGTGCTGGGCGGCAGCAGTTCCATCAGCGAGTAAACCGTCTCATATCATTTCTACTAAACTAACATGGCTGTAGACGGAATGTTCTACACGCGAGGATCTTCCGATGACTTTGATCGCTATGCAGAGGTCACTGGTGACTCTGGCTGGTCATGGAACAACGTTCAATCCTACTTCGCAAAGGTTAGTCCTTGGTCACCATCACGGCGATAGTTGCCTAATATTCTCCGTATAGAACGAGAAATGGACGCCTCCAGCTGACGGACACGACACCACTGGTCAATATGACCCATCCGTCCATAGCACCACGGGAATCAACTCCTACAGTCTCTCTGGCCACCGCCAAGCCCTCGATCCATTAGTGTTCCAAGCCGGACAAGAACTCGGTGGCATCTTCGATTTCAAGCTCGATTACAATGACGGTACCCCTCTTGGCTTGGGATGGCTACAAGCTGCTATCAATGGGTCGCATCGCAGCAGTGCAGCGACGTCCTATCTTGGTCCCCAATTCATCAGCCGACCCAACCTCCATGTCCTCGTCAATGCTCGCGTGTCTCGCATTCTACAAACCGGTGCCGGGTCGACCTTCCAGGGAGTCGAGTTCACGCAAGATATCAACAGTGGTCCGCTGCGTACAGTCACTGCGGCGAAAGAGGTCCTCCTCGCAGCAGGTGTCATTGGCACGCCTCAGATTCTCCTCAACTCCGGTATCGGCGACTCCAGTTACTTGTCGTCTGTTGGAATCCCACCGCTGGTCAATTTGCCTAGTGTTGGCAGGAACCTGACTGATCAGCCTACAACGGGGTGCCTTTGGAGTGTCAGGGGCGATGCAGACACATTTGATCCGGTATTCCAAGAGCAGAATGTGCTCGACGATGCTATGGATGAATGGAATCAAGACGGCACAGGTCCCCTCGTTGTCACCCCCATCGGGCAAGTTGTCTTCTTCAGGCTGAACGAGACTGAGCGAGCCAATCTTGGGCTCCCTGCTGGTGTGGATACGGTAGCAGGTCCCAATACGCCTCATCTGGAATTGGCTATCGGTGTATGTCTAGATCTGCTATGTGGTTCTTCTGTCGCCTTACTGATATGCCTTCGTAGAACGGTTTCGTCTCGCCTGCACCACCTCCAGGCAGATGGTTGACTATATCAACCAATTTAGTTTCGGCTACGTCCCGTTCGTCTCTTCGTTCTTGTTGATAGGCCTTGACTAATAGTTGCTCAGGCGGCTCCGTCACGCTTGACACCACTGGCGGATTCGATGCCTTCCGTGCACCCCACATTGATCCCGCATTCTACACCACCGATTGGGATATCAAGGCCATGCGTGAAGCCGTGAAAGCTGCTAAACGATTTGTCTCTGCACCTGCGTTCCAGAATTACGTGGTGGAAGCGTTGGGAACTCTGGCCACTGCTGACAGTGACGAGGAGATCGAGGAGTACGTGAGGAGCAACAGCGGGACTACAGCACACCCGGTTGGTACGGCCAGCATGTCACCGAAGGGAGCACAATGGGGTGTTGTGGACCCGGACTTGAAGATGAAGGGAGGAATCAAGGGCGTCCGGATTGTCGACGCGTCCGTCTTCGTGAGTCTTCTTATTAGATGCATTTGTGTGGCACTCACTGTTGTGTAATAGCCCTACAACCCCAGCATGCACACGATGGCACCAACGTATGTGATTGCAGAGCGTGGGGCGGACCTCATCAAGGGTACTTGGAACCTATAACACCGTTCCCATTTCCATTTCTCTGGGGCATTCTTATATTACGACCTTCTAATTGTATCACATTTAAAATATTTCGTGTACGTGAATCGACTACGCTTTGTATTTCGCATTGAATCAATACTATAACCAAAAAAATTATATTCCAAAATGCATGAGGCATGATGATCCATCGCACATAGCGCAGGGAGAGGCGGAGAGGCAAACCGGCAGATCTTCAGTGATAAGACACACGTTCTAAGTAGGTTTGGAGGCAGGCACTCATCTATTGGGACTCGGGATTGTGAGGATTCACGCATCCCAATTGAGGTCGAGGAGGAGGAGAGGCAGACTGGCTAACATGCCATACTGACACTCACCGTACTCACACTCGAATCAAAGGAGACACTGAGAAGGGTTCGTGCGTTAAAAATATAATGCGGCTTCCTGTGCAGGAAGCTAATGCCTGAGTTTCCATTATGCTATGACTTCTATATTGTATGTTACATCTCCCACTCTGTTATCCATCGATAGACAGATCATCATTGCTTCTTTGCCTTGACGCCGTTCTCAACCTCACTTTCCGCAATCTGGCCTTCCTTCTCCACTTCCTCCATCAGCTTCTTCTCCATTCTCTGGAAGTCTTCCTTGTTAGCGCTCTTGATCTTCATCGCCTTCACGCGGGCACGGTATTCCTGGTACTTCGTGTCCGTGCCGAACAGCCTGTCGCACCAGCGGAAGGAGGTGGAGAAGTTGTTTGTGAAGGCCATGTGGTGGAAGTCGTGGTGCTCCGCGCCGGACCAGAAGGGGACGATGTGCTGCAGCGACCAGGGGAAGTCTGCGCGGGGGAAAGAGTTTTGTCAGACAGCGGGGAGGGAGGTTATCGAACATCCAGAATGCTTACCGTATCCGCTGTGCGAGTCGATAGCCTGGAATAGACGCAACGTGACCCAAATATACACGGTGACGATATGGAGGTTGCCGAAGAAGAAGCAGTAGAGGAGAGGCCCTGCGATTGTCCCCATGCCTAGGATGAACACTTCCGCTGGATGCGCGTATTCCGCGGCCAGACCAAATGGAGCAGAATACTTGTGGTGGATCTTGTGAATGTGTTTATAGAGGGGACCGTAGTGAAGCGCCTGGTGTGCTATACGATTTATGAGGAATTGAGAACTGTAGTGCCGTAAGTCGAAGCGACTGGCGAATGCTTACCGACGTAGTGGAAGAAGTCTTCGAAGACGAAGCAGAAAGCGACCTGTGGGAGCATTGTGCGCCAGTCGGGGAAAGGGACTTGGTACGTAGCCATTCCGATAGATTCTGCCAATGGGTGGAAGAGCCAGATCTATACATTGCAAGTGATGTATTCATCAGAACCTGCATAGATGAATGTGTTCAAAGGTGAACAGTAAGAAAAGACGTACAGCTGGTAGTTCGATCGTGAAGTGGGAGAACAGAACTTGCTTCGTGCATTCCCATTGCTCTTTTGGTGTAGGTATCTTGTTAGGCTGCAGCTTCCACCGCCTGAAGTACGGAATAGCGTCGATGATTATCCACGGGACGCATCTGCCAAAGTAGACAAACTAAGGAAATTCAATCAATCAGATTATCCCTAGTATACATGGCTGGGAACTCACTTCGTGCAGGAGAAAGCTCATGAGGCCGGTAGCAATGACTGGATTCCCAATCCAGATATACCAGGCGACCCATTGTTTCTCGAACCAGTTAAGGGCAGCGAGGTCCGTGGCGCCGTAAAGCGTCTCGAATAGCTGCGGTGCGTTGAATGTCGCGTTTGTCGCCATTGGCAATTTGGCAGTAGCGGTGGATCTGGAGTTCCTCCGACGTGACGGTCATCGTGGTTCTTTTATATACGAAATGCCTAAGCGCTGAGTGGCAGAAACGCACCACTTTAAAATGAGCGGATAAAGAATGGGGCGATTTATTCGTGTGGGACATTCTGGCTCCCCGTTCTGGACATCGTAGACCCATTTGAAGGGTTCTGGGCGCTTGGAATTCCAGCTTCGATGTTGCCGTATTTTGCGCAATTTTCAGGTGCACGAATCATTGCATTGATATTACAGATATTGGTAATGATTCTAATGAACATAGAACTGTCAACAGTTGTAGAGACTTGGGCTACGCAGCTACAGAATGCCCTCAGCTCGAGTCACCGATCCCATTTAACTCGCGAACGGAGCTATCATATTCGTAGAGCTTGCCGAAGAGTGGCTGAGAATTGAAATGTTTTGGGGTAGGCGACAAGAGCGGCCGAAATTTTGTCTTCCTAGTTGCAAGTCCCTACAACTTACTCGCAGATCCTACCGAACGTGGGGTATGGGGCCTATTCGAGGTAACAGATGCAACACAACGAAATGCAAACGACGACCTAGCCCGAGACTATGCAGAAAGGTTCGTGCTCCAAAGGGTTCGGGAATGCGTCGACGGAAGGTGCTGACTATGCGGAAGCCATGGAGGAATTTGAAACAGACCCCAACGGCCCAAGCTAGTCCTTTAAGTTCCAACTGCGTAGAGACGGGATTCGAGCAATTCGAACGCGAAGTGTTCGGTGAAGGGACTTGCTCATGTCGTAAAGTCAATGTTTCCTTGTTAAACGAACGCTAAATTTAATCGTGAACGTTACACTAACCGTTTCATCGACGTCCAATCAGCATTTGCAAAGTAGATCGTTAGCGTGACTGTAAATCTTACAGTTTCACTAGTCCACGATTTTGATAATTAAAGGGGCGAGAATAGGATCAACACAGATAATCTGGATGCATATACCGGGGACTTTGAAGCCCAAGTGCCGCTGAATGGCATCCGTCGAGGTGGCAATGCTATGGGGGGAAATTGAATGATACGGGCGCCTACTGGAACGGAAGTAGCCGAGCAAGAAACCAGGAGTACCAAACTCCAGTAAACAAAGTACTAGCTTCCTCAACTTTGCCAACATCGTTCGTTCTCATCCTTCATCATTATGGCCGCCCCCATTTCTTCCGTCGATGGCATTGGTATTGCGAACTTGCCAAACCAGGTTTGCATGTTGCTTTTTTCTAGGCTGGTAGTTTCATTTGACACCCTCGCGTCCGCAGAAACACAAGATTGTCGCCAAGCGTGGGGCGCATTTTACGATGATGGTAGTGGGTCAGTACATTCAGATTTGAATGGAGCAACGGTGGGTGAACCTGAACTCTTCGTTTTCGTTGTAGGGGAGTCTGGACTCGGTAAAACGACGCTCATCAACACCCTCTTCTCGACGGAGTTGTCGCCCCCAAAAAACTACAACAGGCGCCACCATAAGCAGCTTGACAAGCTCACGGAAGTCGACATCATCAAGGCCGAGCTGGAGGAGAAGCAGTTCAAGGTGAAGTTGACCGTCATTGACACGCCTGGGTTTGGCGACTACGTCAACAACCGCGATTCCTGGTCCCCCATTGTCGAATTCATTGACGACCAGCATGAAGCATACATGCGCCAGGAGCAGCAGCCCGAAAGACACGAGAAAATCGACCTGCGGGTGCATGCTTGTGTCTATTTCATCAGAGCGACAGGGCATACGTGCGTTTTCTCACTCGTTTCCAAGACGCTCGTCTAAACGTCCGAACTCTCAGTTTGAAGCCGCTCGACATTGAGATCATGAAGCGATTGGGAACGCGTGTCAATCTCATACCTGTCATTGCCAAAGCCGATACCCTCACCCAAAACGACCTTTTCTTGTTCAAGCAACGTGTGCGTATGTTTTGTCGACGTTTGTCCGCCCATGCTTATTCGTCTGCAGATTCGGGAGGTCATTGCCGCCCAGGGCATTCGTATCTACACACCGCCCTTGGACAATGATGACGCCCAAAGCGTCGAACATGCCCGTATCCTCACTGATGCCATCCCGTTCTCCATCATCGGTTCCACTGAGGACGTGAAAACGCTTGATGGCAGAATAGTAAAGGGCCGCGAGTACCTGTGGGGTGTCGCTGAAGGTGCGTTCCACCAACAGCCTCGATTTCCTCCTCCAATCTCAATTAACCTTCTTCGTAGTCGAAAACGAGAACCATTGCGACTTCAAAAAGCTTCGTTCGCTTCTTATTCGCACCCACATGCTCGACCTCATCTCTACGACGGAGGAGCTGCACTACGAGAATTATCGCCAGCAGCAGATGGAGACCCGCAAGTTCGGCGAGCCCAAGGTCAAGAAGCTCGACAACCCCAAGTTCAAGGAGGAGGAAGAGCAGCTCAGGAAGCGGTTCACCGAGCAGGTCAAGGCCGAGGAAGCGCGGTTCAGACAGTGGGAACAACACGTACGTGGAGTCAAATTGCCTTCCACTAAAATTTACTGATTGGGTTGTGTCTATATAGCTCATCGCGGAGCGCGATCGCCTCAACAAGGACCTGGAGATGGCGCACAGTGCTATCAAGCAGCTCGAGGCGGAACTGGACAATCTGCAGGTCGGCTACGGGCGCAGCACGGGCAGACGATAAACGCCTTGCCTCACTTTTTGGCGGCCGTGTTTTCTTGCGATATACGTTTCTTGTTGCACCATCTACATGCGTGGTGGTGATGATTGATATACCCTACCCCCTTGACACTTGACATCCTGTCCACTCGTTTTTCTGCTATCATATCATCTTCGCTTCTTGGAGCGAGGTGTTGGGACTCGGATTTTTCACTCTTTCTGACGTCTGAACGAACTCTCATTTTATTATGTTCGGTTCCTCATTGTTCAGCCAAATGGATGATGTTCTTTAAAGCCCGTTAACCGTCTGTACGTTGCACACCAATCACATCCGGTGATTGCGCCATCGTAATACTTTGAAAGTGTAGAAGGGTTTTGAAGAACTACCTGAAGTTGATCACGTGTATTGAAGTTAGGTCCTTTGCCTCCGAGTTGAAGCAAGCTTCGACCTACTTCGGCGCGACTTCGAGTGGCCTTTTTATGCTGTTCCGCGCAACTCCTGCGTGTCGCAAAGCTTCAGCATCGTCAAAGGTGTGGCTGGCTCGTCAGAGCCGGGATCCATTCGTCCGGGAGCGTCTCGCAGACCCGGCAGCATATCGATCTCGTTCTGCCTTCAAATTACTCGAGATCGACCAGAACCATGGATCGTTTCTTAGCCAACCGCATGTGCGCTCCGTCGTCGACCTGGGTGCTGCGCCTGGAGGGTGGAGTCAAGTAGTCGCCGGGAAGCTTGGCTGGTCGTCGACGCCGGTGAATGACGCGCCGCCTGCTGGATCGACCCAGGACAACGATGCTGAAATGGAGCTTAGGCCTCTGGACGGCTTCAATACAGGAAAGGACGATACGTGCAGGAGGATGCTCATACACGACGTCGATACTGGAAAGCTGCCCCGACGGTGGAAGCGAAAGGACAGCAAGAAGCGGGTCTCGAAGAAAGCATCGGACGCCGAGCTGGATTTCTACGACCCACTTAACGTCGAGGATACACAGTCTGTAGGCCAAGGGACCATCATAGCTGTCGACCTCCTCACTATCCCCCACATCCAAGGCGTGCATACCCTGAAACTCGACTTCCTCTCCCCGGAAGCGGAGGCCTCGATCGAAAGCCTGTTGCAGAGTGGGGACGGGAAGGTCGACGTCATTCTCTCAGATATGGCGGCGAATATGACGGGAAATACCACTCGAGACACGGAGAGTAGCCTCGAGATATGTAACGCTGTTCTGGAGTTCACAAAGCGGAATATGCGGTCGGCAGAAAGCATAGGGAACCGTAAGGGAGGAGTGCTGCTGTATGTTTTCAATTTATTCAATTTTGCTCTTTCGTCATGGTATACTACATGATCCATGCTGATGGTGCGTTTGCTCATTCAGGCTGAAACATTTTACGCACCCTTTGCTGCAACGATTCCGTGTTGATGCTCTAGAGCCGAATTTCAACGATGTGAAGTTCATCAAGCCGGCTGCCAGCCGTTCACAATCAAGTGAAGGATATTGGCTATGTCAAGGATGGCGTGGTTGACGCGCCTACCGTCCTTTTGAGCCGTCGTGGATGGTAGAGATCTGGCGGGTGTTGCTGAATTACTGGTTTGGTGATACACCTGTGTCATCATCATCTCCATCGTACCTAATAGTTTCTCTAGGCTTTGGGGCATGGCTTCGATATTACGGTGCAACTGTTAATCTTATAAGTATACTGTGGAGCAAGGTAATCATCATTCCTGAATTGCACAGTTAAAACAGGGTAGATATACAAGTACATGCAATTCAAGCAGTGGCTAGTCGGTAGTTCAGGATTTCAGATGTAACACTATAGCACAGACAGTAAGAGAGATTACCTCAATTTGTATTATTTTTTTTTTGGATTCCGTTTAATGTCCATCGGAGTTCCCTCCATGCGGATGACTTGTTACTACATGTGTTCGTATCTACTGCTGTATGTATAGAGATATAAATACTACGGGCCCTGTGCCCACCTTGACTGCCTGGCTCTTCATGTACGACAGATGAACGGTCCGTGACCTCGTCCCCCTGCCGCCCAGTGACAGAAACCACTGTTTTTCGGACGCCAGTGTGATTGCAGGTAGCCATTGCAGTGAGGATAGCTCATCTTCTTGGCTCAGAGGCCTCGTGTGTTAGGTGCTTGTCCCGAGGGAGAGCGAAAATGTGGCTATCTGTCAAGGTCAGAAAGAAAGAAAGGATCTTGCGGCTGTTCTTGAGGATTGGTCACAAAGGGAAGCACTACCCTCTATTCTTCCCTCGTCAGATCACGCTCCGCCTGCGAGCGAATCGCGGCTACGGCCATTGTTGGTGCCGAACCGCCCCTACCCATCCCTACCTCCCCTTCTTCCCCCCTTTCCTCCTCTTCTTCTCCTCCTGACGTTCCCTCTTCTCCTTTAGAACCGCCGCCCTCTTGGGTGCCACCAGGTCTCCCTCAAAGCTCCCGAAAGGCTTCTTGAATCTCTTTGTGTGTTGGACATATTCGATGGTGGCCTTCATTCCCTCTGCTGTTGCTAGTAGGATTTTGAGTGGTAGGTCGTAGTTTTTGCATCCGCACTGCAGCTCCTTGCATTCTATGTCGTATGCCGGGCATGCAGTGAGGAAGTGGTGCACTGTCTCCTCCTTGTCATTGCAGTGCGGGCAGAGCGGCAAGCCCGCTTTTCAGATGCGAGAGAGGTGGTAGTTGAGGGGGATATGGCCAGTGCGAAGTTGCGTAATGATGCACGTACGGTTCTTCTTCCAGTCGCCCACCATATTGAGGTATTTGCCCACCTTCAGTCCGGGGTCAACTCTTTCCAGCTTCGCCCTGTGCGTCGACTTCTTCCATCTCGCTTCCCATCATAGTGAGACTTGTTGGCGTGCTTCCTTACGAACTGCGGCTTTACTATAAGGTAGTTTGTTGGGAAGATCACTCAGCAATAGTGGACAGTACTCAGCTGGTTGCGTTTTTCCAGTTGCTGCCTCTTTGGCCAGGGCATCTGCCTGCTCATTACCTGCTACATCGTCATGAGCAGAGATCCATTGGAGCTTCATGTCGAGAGTGGTGTTGGTATCCTTGGTGCACTGCGCTGCCAGTGATAGTGCTTCTTCTGCATATTTAAGGATGTATTGTCCCGTTCCCTTTCCCCCTGATTCTATCCATTGGATGACAGACTGGTTGTCCATGTAGATGTCGATTTTGCCATGAAGGCTTCTGCTGAGTATTTCGTTTGCTGCGAGAAGGAGTCCTACCGCTTCTGCATCGAAGGTGGTGTAGCAGGTGAGAGGGCCTAGGCTGTGACTGACGGCTGAGACCTCCTCGCCATGTTGCGTCACCACTGCTGCTGCTCCGGTTCCATCCTCGTAGCCTGACCCGTCGATGTAGAGTTTGAAGTTGGTCGTTGAAGTGGCTTCCTGTTCCTTGGAGTCCTCACGTGTGGGTGCAATATGGGTTGAGACTGGTGTCGTACACACTTACTGATATGGCAGTTTAGTGTCCAGGCTCCCTGGGTCTTTCTGTAGATCAAGTAGATACCTGGTGGTTCGTATGATACAATATGCAACACTTTTAATGAAAAGAATTGTCTGATACTGTGTTAAAATGATTTATTTCAAGTCCTATGTGCTTTTTCAGCTCACTTGATATTCCGGTGTCCTAAAAAAATAAAGTCAGTAGACTTTCAAATGAGGACTCACCAGTCTGTAGGTTGTTGTGAGGTATATAGGTCTATTGATATGACCTTTTGGTTACTGAACTACTTGGCACAGCTAGTCTGTATTTCTAATTGGAGTCTTTCTTGACGTCACACTAATGAGGGATCTCTAAGCAATTTCTTATTGCTGAAATCTACCTCTTCTTGTTCACTCTAAAGTCTGACTTTGCACTCGTTTGCTTAGTCAGATGTCAATAATTATATTAGGCTGTAGACTCTGTTGTAGAGTTTGCAGGAGACTTCTCTCTTAGAGCTTCCAAGCTGTTGTTATTAAACTTGGTAAAAACTTGTCTATTGTTCAGGGTTCGGCCCGAGGTTTATATACTCTACAAAGGTTTGGTCTTATTTATATCCCATCAGACCATATTGGGATGTATTACTAAGCTAGTGACTCACTCTGACTCATGTTCAACCATAAATAGACTATGTGAGTTGATATGAGTCACAATGAGTCGGTATGAGTCACAATGAGTCGGTGTTGGTCATAACAAGTCAGTAACAGTCATAGTGAGTCAGTATGAGTCATTTCTAATTTGGGAAGCTTCTCACGACTCATTCCAAGTCAGACTGAGTCAGACTGAGTCAGATCCAATAATAGACTCCTCCTATGTCATACCAATTTTAGCATGCATTAGCTTCTTATTCTTTAACCAATCAAATAACATCACGATTGATCCTGAGAGATTCAGTGATCATCAGTGATTGTTGATAATAGATCAAGAAAGGGATTGATAAGATCAGTTCAGGGGGTATAGGGGCTTCTGATACTTTGCTAAAGCTTTGGCATGTACACGGAATGCATGAATAAGATTAAATAAAGAGGTATTGTATAGTAAGGTGAGGTAAATGAACTTAATAACTAGTTCGACTTTTTAATTACTGAATCAGATTGTAAAAGAGTGCAAATTCATGTACATATATGCAAAATTCTATTTTGCGGTATGACACCGGGCACCGGTCACCCAGGTGTCTGTGGGATGTAGGAAGTATGATCTCGGTCTCTGTTGGTTTGATGGAGTAGAGCTGCATGAGGGCAATGATGGGGGATGTATGACGACCTTGGTAGCAGTGAGTCCAAGTTAGTATGTTACCTACTGGGTGTTCCTTTGGTAGTGTGGCGGCTCTGACCACATTTCGATGACAGATGAAATCAAGAGTAAACTCGAGTGGGGGGAGTTCAGCGTGAATGTCGAGGGTGTCATTTGCTGTTGTGCGCATGGCTCCGGAGATGGCAAGGGCTGCAACTCGCTGTGCCTTCATGAGAGTCTTCAGTGCCTGAACAGACCCTACTCTTCTCTTCTTGCCCTCCGGCAAGCGAACTGGGGTGTACCAGACATCAAGAGCGTACATTAATTTGGGGATGACGATAGCCAGGTACAGCTGCCGAAGGAACCTGGAGCTTATACCGCTGCCCACTCTACCTAGTCACTTGAATGCGTTAATCCACTGTATGGTTTTGCCTAGTGCTGCTGCTGTCTGCTCTTTCCAATGTAGGTGTTTGTTGAGGATCACCCCTAGAAGCTTGTAGGATGTTTTTCGGATGACTTCATGTCCTTGTAGTTTCAGTGTAGGGTGCTTGATGATGTCTGGCGTGAAGTTCATTATGCGCAGTTTGCTGGTTTCGAAGCGAGAGTTGTGAATGGCCGACCATGTGTAGCCGCCTCCAGGGCATGTCATCATGTTGGCAAGCTTGTGATGGGCGCCAGCTGCCATTTTCGCTTCAGCGATGAAGGTGGCGTTGTCCATGTAAGCAATTGTGTATTCCCCCTTCTCGGTAACTGGGATATCAATGAGGTCAGCATTGTAGAAGAGATATAGAATCATGGAGATGGGGTCCCCCTGTTCTATTCCATTGTCCACGTTAATCCAGTCCGATCTATAGTCATCGAAGACCATGGTTGTCTGCCTGTTGGACAGAAGATTGCGAACAAAGTTGATAAAGGGTTGAGGGATCCTTCGTTTGCGAAGATTTGTTAGCAGCTGATCAGTGACGGCATTTGAAAAAGCAGCTTCGATGTCGAGGAAGAGTGCAGATACCACCCTTCCCCTCCTCCATGCGTGCTTGATCTTGGATGTGAGTGTGTGGAGGGCGTCACTGGTGGTGCGTCTGGTGTCACACTCAGTGGGGTTTTCACTAAATGTTTTGGATGTAGTTGAATCAGTCTAGATAGATCAAACAGTCACCCAAGTTGTTGCAGGCTAGAGGTGTGTTATAGATAATGATGGCTTTTGGGAGGATTATACTACAAAGTAGTACAAATAGGGGAAATAGGAGTGAAAAGGGGAAAAGATCGGAGGTAAAAGTAAGAAGTTTAAGATAAACTTCACAACAAGACAATATGAACTACTCAACAAGTGAATAATACGTAGGTAGACACAAACAAATAGTAAACTGACTGGGACAAGTAATACTGAGATGAAGGATAACCCTGACTGAGTATACCAGCAATGGCTCCAATAATACAAAACTGCGATATGACAATTCAACTGATAGAAGCTCTAGATCAGACGTTTCTGCTAGATCACTTCCAATATTCTAAACACCTATAGAATCGTTCTATAGTCTAATGCTTAGCCAGTAACGGTCTATACGAAATCAATATAACTGGGGAGCAATTACTAAAGTATAAAGACTTAGGTGTACACAAGACACTTAATCTTATTTCTCTAGCAAGGGTTTCACAGGTCAAATACTCAATTATCAACTAATCAAGTTTATTCTTTACTATGTAACCTAACAGTAGTATTCTACTTAATAAGAAGTAGGTACTGCAAAAGGAATGGAGGGAAGAGGATGAGAGATGAAGAAGAGAGAGGGAATTGAATGTAAAATTCAGGTATATTGTCTATTCCTATCTACTACAATTTGGGGGTTTATATAGACTACAAGGGAAGGAGGCTGTGCAGTGCCAAGCATCTCAAGGCTGTGCTAAATGACTCTATCTGACTCATATTTTTGCAGGAGTAAGCCTTTGATTTGTAATGGCCAAGTCAAGGCTTAGTAAGCTATGCTAAATGACTCTGTCTAACTCATGCTTTTGGCAGAAGTAGATCTTTGATTTGTAATAGCCAAGCCAAAGCTTAATAAGTGATGACTATCTGCTTATTAGAGTCCTATTCTATACATTCTAGCTTATTCTACAAGTTTCCATAACATTCTACAGTATTCCATGTAGATTATGTGAAGTTGTTGACTTGAGCAGAATGTTAGAATAATAATTAGGGGTCCCAGGAGTCGATAGGGGAATAGGGGAAAGAAAGAAATAATGTCTGTATCATAATGGGAGGTCCGTTTGATTTGATTCAACTTGCCAAAAAATATGTCTTGGTTTTATAGTAGCATATAAAATAGCTACAAAACACCAATATTCATGTCACTTACTACAAATTCCAATTTGGAGTATGACATCGGGTTGTCCTCCGAAGTGGCAATTTGGCAGGAGGTCATGTTTTTCACACATTTCGACCATGTCCTCGGTAACGAGGGCTGTGAGGACCTTCCCCATGGTGTTGAGCAGAGCGATTGGCCTCCATGCTTTGGCAAGGTCGTAGCGGGGCTTCCCAGGCTTCTTGAGTACAATGGTCGTCCAGTGCTTCCATGCCAGAGGGTAGTAGTCGAGTTGGAAGACCGCCTCGTAAATCCTTGCTAGAATGGGAGCGAGGGTGCTACTGCACTGCATGAGGACAATGTTTGAGATGCCATCCAGCCCGCAGACTTTGAAGGGTTTGAGGCGTGCCATTACTTTGGCTGTGCGGTCTGTAGAGGTGTTGAAGAGGTGCGGCACCGGGTCTGGGTAGCTTTCTGGCTCTGTCGCCTGAAAGTTGGCGGGCCGCTTGGGGAAGAACATATCAGCGAGCATATGTCCCTTCTCCTCATTGGAGGTAGCCTCCTTCTGGGAGCCATCGAGCATATTGAATTTCAAGGCAGGAACACATACCTTGCCCCCATCGGAGCCTGTGCCCGACATGTACTTGTTCGCAATCCAGAGTTCCTGTGGGTCGAGGTCTTCTAGGAAATCCTCCCAGTGCTTGGACTTAGTCTCCTCCAGTCGTCGCTTGTAGACTGCGCTGACATGCCGGGCCTCTTCGTGTATGGGAGATACAACACTGTGCAGGCTGTGGGAGGTGTGTTTGGTTCTGGTACACTCTTTGCGTAGGGTTTCGAGCTCAGTGTTCCACCATCTGCAGTTGTATGGGGCAGTGCCGCTTTCCTTGATGGTGTCTTGGATTGTCTCCTGTAAAAGTGTGGTGAGTGTGGTTACGGTGGTGTCAATATCATCTGGGGTTTGAATAGTGACGGGGATGCCAGCTGCTGGCAGCCGTGATGAGAGTTCCTCATTGAACGCCTTCCAGTCGACTGTGCGAAAGTTGTGTGTATGTCTTTCTTCTACTAGGTCTGTTGAAAGGTCCAAGATGGTGTCAATAGGGTAGTGGTCCACCCCGGCTGGTGTCTCCCCCGGATGAACTTCACAGACGAGTACCTGGTCGATGAGGTCGGCTGATACGAAAACATTGTCAACACGGTATTTGTTCTTCGTTACCATATGCTCCAGGGTGGGGACCCCAGGCTCTAGTGCCATTTCAAGCCCAAAGCCGGAGACCAGGTCGATAAGAAGTTGCACATCTTCCCAGGCTCTCGGAGTGAAGAGGTGATGGTCAGTTGGTTTGTCCCACCACTCGTGATGCCAGTTGAAGTCGCCCGCCCAGATCATTTGCGGGTTTTCATACTTTGCACATAGCTCCATAGCTGTCCGCCAGATGTCATCTAGAACTAGAGAGTGAGTACAGTCATTATATACATTGAAAATAAAAATATCGCCTGCGTACGAACTTAGGTGTATGGCAGTGACGTCGCCTGTGCCGGCGATGACAACTTGTTCATAGGTGTTAGTGCTTATCCTGCTATTAGCCATGATTATAGATCTCATAGGGTAGAGGTTTTCAGCCTGAGAGTAGGGGTACAGAGGGACCCAGTTGCGATTAGTGCGAGTGAGTAGAGCAGGGCAGAGATAGGGTTCCTGGATTAAGAGGATGTCGAATTCTTCGTGTAAAGGTGAGTTCAAGATTGTCTGTTGGGCATTCATAGATTTGTTAAGATTGTACTGTCTGATACGGATACTGTTGGAGGTTTTGTCAGTCATGAGGCTACAGCGGGAGGAGACTTCTCTTTGGGGGTGTTTATAACGCCGTCTGCAGGGAGGTCCCAGTGTATGGCAGACCAATCCATGGCGTCTGGGGTTGGCGCTCCTCGGCTTTTGGAGTTTTGAAGCAGACTGCTCTCAATCAGTGGGTGGAAGGCGTCTGGGATGGTGGTTTGCTGCAGCCAGTCCTTCTTAGCCTGTCGCCAGTCGCAGTTAGTGAGGTCCTGGTTGGAATACCGTCCGGAGTAGAAGGGGGACTGCCGCTGCATCCAGGGTTCATCTGTGGGGAAGTATGGAAGTGTATTGCTCTCCAGGCGCTCGTCGAGTGTCCTTTGGAGTTTCTGTCGACTTGGGCAGCTGCAGTCCCAGCTGGGGACAGTCCTGAGTGTTTCCATGATGTTGGGCACACGTTGTGCAGATGGCTTCGGATGTCTTGCAGGCGCTGGCAATGTGTCCATAGTGTTGACATTTGAGGCATCGTAATGGTTCAGCTTTGCTCTTGTGGCACCTGTAATTATTTTCCAGTGTTTGGAGCCCTTGCCGAAGCAGTTTGTTGGTGTCTGACAGTTCGGCAAGGGTGATCATAGTGTGTCCGTACTGTTGGTTCTTCCCGCGGCGCGATGTTGGCTTCATCCATTTGATTTGTGAGATTGCGTTGGGGGGGAGGTCGTTCTCTGTCTCAATGATCCTCCAGGCTTCCACTGTGTCAATAGGTTGGTCCACTGGTAGGTAGAGGGCCTTGATGGTGTATTTCTTGGGTTTCACTGTGGCGCCTGGACTGAACTTGGCAATGAAGGTGTCAAGCCTCTTATCACTGAGCAGCCAGTTTTTGACTTCGGCTTGGTTAGTTTCCAGAAGGATACCCCCCTTCTCGAGTTTCGTGCAGCTGACGAATGCCCATGCCACATCTCCCCCCGATTCCATGCAGGGCTTCCGTGGCTTTCCTGGTGACACTGCTACTGTTGGTGGTGGCGGGGTATAGGCTGGCCTGTCCAGTGGGTGGGTCGACGAGGATACGGCAACAGTCCCTCTTCATTCTGGCCTGCGTGGCTGGATGCAGCAGGGTGGGTGGGGTGCTTGGGTTTTGATCTTGAGGTGCGGCTGCTCTTGCGTAGGATTTGGGTGCGCTTCCGGATGTAGCTTTGAAGTCTCTGGCTGCAACTTTTACGATGTCAGTGCATTTATCGAGCTCGCGACTTGCCTTTAATACTCCCTGATGGACGGCCATTACCGTCTCTTTGGTTAGTTCTGCCAGCTTTGCTGTGAGGTTGTTCGAGATTTCCTTTGCTGCTTCCCGTAGAACGTTGGTGGTTTGAGTGACCTCCTGCCGTCAGAGGATCTCCTCCTGGAGTGACGCTAGCACATGTATTGTTTCGCTCGTGGTCATGTCTTGCACTTGAGCAGCAACCTTGAAGAGTATGTTAGTAATGAGCCGGAGATCTACTGGAAGACGCCCGGAGGCGACAACACTCAAGAACAGACAAAGATGAAAGGATCAAACGCGGGGTGTATTAGGGTAAAGGTGGGAGTAATGGTACAAGAGGAAAGTAGTTACTAATGATACACGACTTCGGTATATAAGGAAACTGTCACATGATGTCAGGGGACAGGGGAAAGCGTAGGTAAGGAATCGGGATTCCTTACACTCGCCCACCCCCAAAAAAAGAAGCAATGGGAATTGAAAAGTATGCGTAGTGGGAATTGAGAGTGGGGTGAGGGAATATGAATATATCAGGGGAGAGAGGCGTGCGCGGGTGTGTGCGTGAATGGCGCTCAAGATAAGGGTCCGAGGAGGGCAGGCGAGAGGTAGGTGCTGCGACGTTCAACGGTATTGGACGAAAAATCGGTTCAAAAGGTAGTGAGGTGCGGGGTGCGGGAGGGCGGAACGGTGGAGCGCGGGGACATGGAGTGTTCGATCATCGAAGGCGCGGAGGAGAGGGAGGGGAGGGAGGTGGGCGAACTTGAGGAGGGTGCTCCCATCGAACCACTCGGGGTGCACGGGGGAAGGCAGGGGGTGCGAGGCAGAGGCGTCGGTGGTCGGATCCGCAGAGGAGTTGGGCAGGGACCCAGGAGGGGGCGAAAGCAACGAAGAGGTTATCGTCGAGGATGAGCCAGACACGGATGACAGTCGCGGCGGGGTACCACTGAATGATGCGGATGACGACCGAGGGTGACACAGTCGATACCGAAAGTGGAGCAAGCGAGCCGAAGGAGATGGAGGGGCAATCGGTGGGTATACACGTGTCGTCGTTCTCGAAACGTTGAGTGTGGGGTGGTTGGGGTAAGACGTCCGGGCGCAGGGAAAGGTGCTGTCCTTGGGGGGGCTGGTACTGGTGTTGGGGCAGGGGACAGGCCGGTGACGCGGAACGAGACACCCGGGATCGACGAAGAGGTCAAACCAGACGGGGCGCGAGGGAGAGTTAGGTGGGTTGAATGAAAAAGAAACAGCGGCGGGGTCGGTGCAAACGCCGTGGGTTTGTACGTGATACGGCGCCCGATGCAGGGATTTGAGAAGGCGTTGCGAGGGGGGGTGTGATTCCGCTATTGATGTCGAAATAGTGAGGTGAGGGAGGCTGTCGCTACAAGCGGCGAGTGCGAGGGAGGCCGTCGCCACGAAACGGTGAGCGCGAGGGAGGGCTGTGAAACGGCAAGCGTGAGGGAGCGCCGCCATGAAACGATGAGATGAGGTGAGGGAGGCCGTTGCCAGAAGCGGCGAGCGCGAGGGAGGCCGACCCCACGAAACGAAGAGCGCAAGGGATGTGGCGCAGGGCGTCGTCTCGAAACGATGAGTGCTAAGGAGGGTGTCGCCACGAAACCACGAGCGCGAGGGAGGTGGGCGTAGGCGTCGTCACGAAACGAGGAGCGTGGGGGGCGGTGGGTTCTCGATGAGCGAAGGGAACAGCAGAGGCGTAGCAGTGGGGAAAATGGAGGCAGAGACAGATTTCCGAGGTAGGGTCGTGGTTGCCGTGGGAATTCAGGAAAGGGTGCGGGGGCGTTGAGTGAACCGAGGTTCCTGGGGTGATCTGGGGCAGGGTCGGGGTGTTGAGTGAACCGAAGTTCCTGGAATGTGAACCGAAGTTCCTGGGAATTGAACCGAAGTTCCTGGGGTGTTCTGGGGATACTGGTGACTGGGTGGGACTGAGACTGGGACTGGTGCGGGGACTTGGACGGCAGCTGGGTCGGTTGGGAAACTAGGCACGGGCGAGCGCCAGTCAGGGTCGTGTGGATGGCGGATATGCCAGTAAAGGCGTTTGGTGAAGTACGGAGTTTAGGCGGAATCGCCGTTTAGGATCGTGTAGGCGGTGGGAGGAATGGGGCAGGGGTGGGGCAGGAACTGGGAGTGCGAGTAAAGTCGTTCAGGGTCGCGTAGATGCTGCGATATAACGGGTAAAGGTGTTTGATGATCTGGGGAGTCAGGTGCGAGCGTTGCTCAGGGTTGCGTAGGCGGTGTGAGTTAATGAACGAATTGATTGATGGAAGTCGCGTAGCCGGTATGTAAGGGATGTAAGGGCGTTTGATTGATTTCAAAAAAAAAGTGGAAGACGCCCGGAGGCGACAACACTCAAGAACAGACGAAGATGAAAGGATCAAACGCGGGGTGTATTAGGGTAAAGGTGGGAGTAATGGTACAAGAGGAAAGTAGTTACTAATGATACACGACTTCGGTATATAAGGAAACTGTCACATGATGTCAGGGGACAGGGGAAAGCGTAGGTAAGGAATCGGGATTCCTTACATCTACCTTAACTGATTCTATCATCTCCATGTCCTTCAGATGCTTTGCTGCTTTTTCCGTCGGGCTAACTGGCTCCGGGTTGGCTTGCAAGACTTTGGCGCGCTTGTGCTGGCATGGGGGCACAGTCACGCCCCGTGCTGGTTTGCTACTGGGCCTTGAGACATTCACTGAGGGAGGGCTCAGGCTCACCTTCTCAAGTTCTGTGCCTTTGCGCTTGGTACCTATCCCACTTGTCATGTTAAATACCAGGGTTCCTTGATGCATATCCGCCATATGTGGATGGACTGCATGGCCTTCTTCTGCTGCACAGCTTTCTACTGGAGGGGGAATATTATCAGTGCTTTCACTGCTTACTTCGATGGATCCCGTAGCTGGTGTCTTGCGCCGCGCTGCTGCGATGTCGTTCTTGGCCTTGACCACTTCGAGGGTCTTGAGGAAGGTAAACCTATTGGTCTCATGCTGCGTTGCTACCCTGCTGGCCCTAAGTTTGGACATGGGTCGCTTGGTGGTCTGATGATCACTATTGCTATCGTCAGTGTTGTTGTTGTTGTCGCTGTTATCATTACTGTCATCCTCATTGTCGTTATCTTGATGTGTGCTGTTGTCGAAGTTCATGGTTGTGTCCTCTTCGTTTGGCGCTGTGGAGTCGTCTGGCGGTGGTGGTGGGCGGAACCAGTTCTGTAGCGTAGTTCTGGGCTTACTGCCCGGGTTTGTGGAGCTCATAGGACCTCTTCTTGCTTCCCTTTCTTGCGTACTTACCGTGTAACGTGCCCCGCCTAGGCGGGTGCTTAATTTGATGGTCGTGGTAAAAGGAAGAGAAGAGTCTCAATTTGTATACCTATGGTTCAATATGAACAAAATTCACCCATCTATCCATTTCCACCCTTTTCATCTTGTTCAGTAACCAACCTCAGTGCACTCGCTGCCTTCATGTATTTCTTGTCCATACTTTTGGAAGACCCCGAAGGCAACAACACTCAACGCTCCTGTGCTCCACGCTTCCTGCACCCCTCACGGACGAGTCAGGAGGCCCCTTGACACGGTCCTTAACAGCTGTCCTGATGCTCCATAAATCTGACAATGGCCATGTCACACATTTCTGGAGAGAAAATAAGGGATATTATATTGAGTTCAAATTCTACCAATACAAGAAGTTGTATATTTGGTCTGATAGTATGTCCCTAGCTTCTAAAGAAGTCCTGTGCTTATTCAAAAGCCGTTCCGACTCAACACATCCCAAAGTGCCGAGAACCGGCAGCAAGAATGCATGTGCTGACTCATCCAGGGGCTCGGTAACGTTTGCCGACCGTGGGAACTGTGTTACATTTCGTGACAAAAGTTCAAGTTCTACTGTATGTCTTTCTGCTCCCTCTCACCGGCATCATTCTATAACACTTAGTATACATCTTTTTGGCATCTGAAAAATCGTGGAGCTGGATGTACTACTTAGCTACAATATATGTCAAGCTGGGGACCAGGGGAAATTGGGTGAACTCAAGAAATACTATGACATCAATAGAAGTGAAAAGTTTTGCAAAAACACCCTTGTAGCGCAATGCTCACTACATGAGATCTCTTCGGCTTCCGCAGACAGATGCTAGAGTATCTTGCCTCGAGCTCCGTATTTTTTCCTTGTTAGTTGAATGTGAGCTTGAACTACTGTAGCGATGCCGGTGACGCGAGTATCGAAAGTATAGAAGTGAAAAGTCGTGGTCACAGGATTGTCACAGTTGATGGAACTCCGATGATTGATTCTTATTACCTCTGGCAGTGAGAAATCTAATCAGTCGACTTTCGGAGATTGAAAGCCCCTGAATCGAGTAAAGACCTTCATCACGGCTTTCTTTGCGCATTTTATAGCGTGGGCTGCAGGCAGCGTACAAGTCCAGTACTTCCGTAACATAAAGCTTCATACTACTTCTATGTGTGAAAAAAGTTTTAGACTGATAACGCCCTCATAACAGGAGCTATACACAGCTTAATGTGCAAGAAGACAAAATTCGGGCAATGCAAAAATCGTAGAATATTTACATCTTCATCTGTACCCACCGTAATTTATAAGACACTCTAGATATAGTTTATCGACCTTTGTGCGCCTTCCAAAAATCAATTTTAACTTCTATACCGGTTTTCATTGCGGTGCACGTGATAGTATTCCTGCGAACGGGTCTCAAAAACTTCAACTTCTATGGAAACGAGGTTGAGACAGGGGCTTGGCCAAATATTCTCATCCCCACCAGCGACTGAAGGTATACCAGGTTTGATTTGCAATGGAATTTTTCACAGACAACAAATCATGTCGAAACAGCTGAGGCTTAGCGAACTACCGCCCCGCATAGCCTGCATGCAACTTGACTCCCTCTGCCGAACAGTAGAATCCCGAACGAGCTCAAGGGGAGACTCGGACTCCCGCCCATATACCTGTCCCCGTTGTTCGTGTCTTACGAGCATGTTATTGGGTCAAGGGACGAGACAGCAATAAGTTGAGGCGAACCTATTTCAAGCCTGCCTCTGTCCCAATAGGCCGGTCCTACTTACGGACTGCGTTGAGTCGACTTGAAGTTGTGCCTCGGTACATAAATTGCGAGGTATGTACCATGATCCCGTATTATTCACCGTCCATTGAACAGCAATCATGCCAACATTGATAGGAATTCCAACAATGGCTCTACAGTGCCCCAACCGGAAACCATACCGTGGCGTTGACCACCCGCTCTCTCTCTCGTTCTCTTAGAAGGAATGTCCTCAAGCCTCGCAGTGCGCATTCTCTATGTCGAACTTGAGCCTTATCCCCGCCTATGCTACATGACAATTGTTTGGACAAAGGACCTATATGACATGAGCTAGTCTCCAAACCCGCAGTCGTACGTACACAGTTTGGCCGTATGATTGGGACATAGATGTCGCTACGGTCCAAAAGTGTTGTTCCGGGCATGGGGCTCACCTCTCTTGCTCTACTCGCCACCTTTCCATAGGCATAGATGCTCGAAAGCATGACATCTATGGATGTAACGTATGCTGTCGATGAATGACAGGCACTGTAATTGACGGAATCGACGATCGTCCGCGGTCCCGAAGTACAAAAGGCAACGAACCCATCATCGGGCTTCATTCTTCCCCACCACCACAAGCCCTACGCTTTACACTCATTCCACCCCGCACTCGTTTGACTTCCTACCCCCAAGCCACACTATATCACAGCTCTCTCCCCGTAATGGCGGATCGCCCACTGGCAGCTATATTCCCCTCGTCGGCTCTCAATCTCGGAATACGCCAATCGGAAATCCGCCTGATCGCCATTACGGTCATATCCTTCACAGGCGGGTCGATCCTCATCTTTGTGCTCGGATGGGCCGTCATGCAAGTGGTCGACCGCGTAAGGGAGCATCGCACCGCCGACACGAGGCGAACCGGCCAATTCAAGTCCTTCGCATACAAGTGCAAGAAAGCCAAGAAGTGGAATCATTTCTTCAACAAACGCCGGTCGCGGAATGGCGAGCGGGATGGACTCGAGGATCCTCTGGTCGATATCGAAGCAAAACGGACGCGGGCCGCGCTCTACCCACTCCGGGGCGGCGACCGGCTGCAGTATCTCTACCCATCAAGTCGTCTTGCTGAGCTGCATAGTGCGCGTTCTCGGTTCGGGGACACTGATTCTGAATATAGTCTACCGAGGATGCCACTGCCTACCTACTCACCCGCAGCCTCTTTTGGTTCTTCGCATTCCTCTCCCCAGTTCTCGCCTCCGAGCTATAGGACAGACCCTTCTTGCGATAGCGCCCCGGAGGAAAGCCCCAACCCGACCCAGTCAAATGAAAGGTACCAATATTTCAGTAACGGTGTCGCACTGGACATCGCGGCTCCCATATCCAGCAGGCCCTCGTCCTACCCAACCAGGATTCCGGCTCCCCGGGTGGATGATGAACTGGACCCGGACTCATTCTCGTTATTTTCTCCGCCGCCTTTGAGAATACCATCTCCCCCACCTCCGATCTACGCATCGCCTAACTCTAGCACCAGCCCTTGGGATTCGCCTAGCTCAACCTACTCTTCCCCACCATCCTGCTCCACGCCATTTAGCAGCAACCCTTACGATCTTGGTATAGACATAGATTACTACATGATGTTTTGCGATACAGACCGAATAGAAGCCCCGCCTCAAAGTCCAGAAGCTGCAAACCAAGAGCCCCGTTGCAATGCGCGTCGGTTCGGGTGGGCGAATCTCTCAGCGTGTCTACCGTCGAGCCTCAGTCTTTCCTCCGCGGTCCGTCGCAAAGATGCTAGGAAATCTATGTCTGGATCCCTCCCTGGTTCTCCGGTTCTACCTAGCCGACCAACCGGGCCACTTCCCCCGGTTCCAACGACCAGCTCGCGGTTCAACACATTCATACCTGACGCCTCCTCGCCTTCAAGCCTTCGCCCGGTTTCTGGCCTTGGACTACG
Source organism: Pleurotus tuoliensis (assembly GCA_036872985.1). Lineage (NCBI taxonomy): Eukaryota > Fungi > Basidiomycota > Agaricomycetes > Agaricales > Pleurotaceae > Pleurotus > Pleurotus tuoliensis. Next base: position 1,216,863 of record JAYMDH010000011.1, on the reverse strand, counting down.
CTCCGACGATATCTCGGGTCTAAGTCTCAATTCAGGTTCCATAAACGCAAGCCCTGCGGAAAGCCCGGGGTGTCAGGCGGACAACAAGGTTTTGATTCACGAGGCGACGTCTCAGCCACGATCTATACTCCTCACGGCACGTTCAACCTCAACCCGGTCTGAACGACCGACAGTGTCGTTTGTTTCTCCTGTACTTCCTTCGGCGCCCTTTCCGGGTGATAAAGACGATCAGGCTCGTCACTCTCTCCCTAGTTCTGCGTCTGGATATTCTACTTCGGCGTACTCGAACGAGTCTCGAGTTGAGGAAGGTGAAGGGTGCGATTTATCGGCGATTTGGGAGGAGATGATGAGGAACGTTGCCCCGTTGAGTCCACGCAAACGGGACGGGTCCTCCTCGAGCACGGACGATACGAAGAGAGTGCCGGGGCTTGCAAGCTGATCACTACTGGCGGAAATGACCGGTTTTATTGATTATATGCGTGGATAGAGATTACCGTATTCTAGGAATGGATTGTACGAACCGTCGAAACATGTACATGTTCTCTTTACTTCATTACTTCAAACTAACTCAACTTCTTCTCGAAGGATGAGGTTTTCCACGGCCGAAAAGGGGACAAGGGAAATATGGTCTTTCGCCATTTCGAGTGATGAGCCACTGGAAGAAATGCATTAGTGAGCCGGACATCCTTGTTAGACGCTAAGATGCACATACTCTGGCAAAATGACCGGCGGACACTGTTTGAGAGCGTGAACGAATACGGCGCGCGATTTGTCAGGTTCTGTGACCATCGGGGGCATGAAGATCGGGGTATCGTCAAGATGCGACTGGGCTTCAGGTAGACTTTGGAGCACGGTGACCCAGAAGTGATTATCTAGGATTCTTGCTTGTCTGATGTCTGCTCAGCGATATCCACCCAGGGAGATGAAGATAATGAAACGTACTTGCTAGCATACGTACGCTCCGAGGCGGAAATTCGTGTCTGGATATCTACGTTGGAAACGATGTACCGGGCGTATTTCTCGATCTGTGCTGCAAGTCAACGGTGGAGTCGTGAAGTGGCGATCGCGACGAGGCAAGGGGGCATACCTTGAACAGTCTCGTTCGAAGATACGATCGCACGATGAACTTGATACGCTCGATCTCTGTTTGGACGAGGACGATTCGGAAGTGCTCTTCCTGAGAGGCTCCGGGATCTGATCGTATCAGCTGCACTGCTTCGGACTGGCAAGTAAGCTGTGAGCGCATTCGTCCTATATAGAGAGGCGCGGATAATCGTACCTGCCGACGAATGTGATCCAAGATGTTGGCTAGGAGTTGTTCTTGTATCGGGAGGATATCGGGCGCGTGGCGTTCGTTCATCCAGTGTCTGATGAGCTGCTGGATGGGTGATTCCCCTTGAGCCGACGAGGCCCCAAGATCAAAAAGCCCGGCTTGTATGCCAGCAGGCGCCATGAGCTCGTCGATGTCGAGATCATCATCATCGCGAGCCGCGTCCCGTATGCGTTCGAGAAACGGATTGGCAGCGGCCGCGCTGCCTGACGCTACCGCAGGCTGTCCGGCGCCAAATGTACGGTCGTATTCTTCGTCCCAGTCGGCCATCCAAGCAAGTGAAACGAGGATATGGTCCAGCGCGAGTTAAAGGGGAACAGGGTCGAGTGTGGACGCGATCACGTGGGAGACGGCTTCCGGGGCCGGATTGTCAAATTTGGCAACGACCCACTCAAATCACGACCGTCATGGCAGATTGGCCACCTGTGGCCACTGTGGCCCATTGTGCATCAAGCAGTAAAATGATGTTGGCCACAACGACGCTGAGTTTCAAGGCGAATGGATAAATAGCCTGCGCCGCTTTCGTGCTGCCACACTTGTAGCAAATACGTTCAATGATGGCCGACAATCTTCTCCAATCGACGACCCCGCTCGGGATCACTCTTGAAGGTCCTTCTACTGGTGCACCGCAACCTCTAACATTGACGCCCCCCACCAGGCTAGGCAAACGAAGAAGAGGGGAATCGACAGCCGCAGGTCAGTTAATGTGTTCTGTAGGGTCGACCAATACTGAATCAACTCATTAGCCACTGCAATCCCACAGAATCCACCAAGCTCAGTAGATTCTGCTGCCTCTCGCTCGGCCCCTTCAAGTCATGCCCCAAATGCTTCCAGGTCCCTGGAAAACCAACGTCCGATTTGGTTACGCGACATCATCTCATTCATTAAGCGGTACGAAGGAAATATAGAGAGCAAGGTCGTTAATGCAGGCGCCAAGGAGGATATCAAGGACATCCTTACGGACGGCTTCATGGTCTTGGTATTCATGCTGGCATATATGAACAACCCCGCCGATTCAGAAGAGCTTGACGGCTTAGCAAAGGTGTTTAGCGACGGCACAACTCCTCGCCCGCATGCATCATCCAGGAAAAGGGTGGTGCGCCTAAGTCCTGTCATCCTGGAGTACTTGCGAGAGATTCAGGAGGCGGCAGGCGGGGAAATGATGAAGAAAATGGAGCAGGAAGCCTATGGCATAGTCCTCGGTAAGGTAGAAGAGGCTGAGAGAAAGGCTGAGGAAGCACGCGAGAATGGCAACGGCCGCACCTCAGAAAAGCCCCCGAGCGTCGGTCGTGGTGTCCATACAGTTCCGAATGATACTGAAGATGGCGCAAGTCGAGCCAATCATCCTGGTGCCGACCCAGGGGATGCAGTACAACAATCGTATAATACCACAAGCCAGCAAGCTCCCAGAGCCGATATTATTCCTGCAGGGTATGCGCATTCGTTTTTGATTCCGAATCGCTCATAGTAATGCCTCTTTGAGCGCAGGGTAGCTCGCTCCTACAGCCAAATGCGCGTCTTCATCGCTGAGTAAGCACACGACACAATCTATTAACTTGTTTGCGGACTGGGATTCCGTTATTTTTAGCCACGCTAGGGGACAAATCAGATATCTTGACGAGGAGGAGCGACACGCGCACGCGCGCCTGGAGCACTGTCGGCGCGTGGAAGAGGAGGCCCAGCGAGCGGAGGCGCAGGTTCGGAGGGTGGCAGCGCACGCCACCCGCATCGCTGAGCACAATCGCGAAGTCGCAGAACGCGACCGGATGATCGCAGAGGGGATGATGGCCGAGCAGGCGCGCAGAGAAGCTGATCGGGCATGGGTTGAGAGTATGACCCAGCTCATGCAGAGCGGGTCGGGGCATCCCCACTCATTCAACTATGCGCCCGAGTTCCAGTCTGCTTACGCGGATGCTCCGCCGCAGGCGTCGTACGCTGGTCACCCTCAGCCCGCCTGTTACGGGCAGGCACCTCCCGGGTACGCTCAGCATGTGGGGCCTCACCCTGGCCACCCTCCACAGTTCCAGGTCGCGTACTACGTACCTGCTCCTGGGGCGCAGGTGCCGGGCTACGGTGTCCCCCCTTTGACGTACCATCAGCATTACGGATCCGGACCAAGCCAGACTACTTACACACAGTAAAGTTTTGCGTGTTGGGGTGCAGGATAGCAGCGCTGCTTGCCCGCGGGACACATCTACTACCCTTGGATAAGATCTTCACGTTGGATGATCCCAGTCTACTACAACCCTGCCTGTAAACTGTCGACAATCATTTTGTATCAATCACAACCTCACATATCTAATAAGGACTTCGGATCACAGATACATGAGTCGAAGAACCGATTACAAGTTGCAACTGAGCCGTAATTTGAATACATGAAAGAAGACTGTTGGCGCGCATCCTGTACGATAAGCGCCCATCGCCTCGTCTTGACTCTTGAACGCCACTCAACTGTCAGTCTCGACTTCACCCACTTGCCCCTCCCTATATCGCCTTCAATGAAGAATAGAAACAAGCAGACCAAGTTTCCCGTGGTGGGTCACCCCCTAAGCTCTTGGTTGCGCGAATAACCAAAGCACACTGCGGGGTCTCCAAGGCGCGCATCAAGAAGATAATGCAGAAAGATGAAGAAGTGGGCAAAGTGGCACAGGCTACACCGATCGTAATCTGTACGTCTACGCGCTGGGCTACTGAGACACCTGCGATGCCCATGCTCAACGAGCCCAGCAAAGGCTTTAGAGCTGTTCCTAAGTATGATCATTGAAGAGGCCAGCAATGTCACGGTGGAACGCGGTTCAAAGAAGGTGGAGGCGTACCATCTGTGCGTTCGGTGCGCTCGTGGGCTTGGATCTGCGTTACTGATTGTGGGTTCTGTGTATGCGGTCATGGTTACTATAGGAAGCATGCCGTCGAGACAACGGAGATGCTCGACTTCCTCAAAGAATTGGTCGAATCAGTACCGGATCCATCCAATGGTGGTACAATCGACATGGACGCACAGGCGCCGACGAATGGTGAGGCCCCCGAAGGCAAGAAGCGGAGAACGAAGAGTAAGAAAGCTGCCGCTGACGGCGAGGCGCCGCCACCCAAGAGGCGCCGCAAGAAGAAGTCGGAACCTGTTCTGAAAGAGGAAGAAGACGGCGAAGAAGAAGAGAATGGTGAGAATAGAATGGAAGAGGACGATGAGGACGAGTGAGCCGCGGGAACCGCCAATGGAAGACGACGATGACGCCGAGCAACGGTGCGACGAATAATAACTAAGGCGGTATGTCTCGAGTAGATGATATGTAAAGATGTATCGACCACAGTACTTTATTCAGTACTACTATTGATGTACAATATTGTGAGTCTTATATTGTGCTCTCCTTCGTCTCTACTAACAAATGGTCACAGTCTGAACGCCCGATATGAGCATCGCGATTTCACGAATATTCAGCATTCAACGTTCGACCCCAATTCCGGCCCGCAAAACATATTGAGAAATAGACTGCGAGAAGGCAACCATGAGGTCGGGAATTCGACGCAATTCGACGCATGATATCTATGTCTGTGACACCCCCTAAATCTAAATTGAGAATCAGTGCGTATTCTCGAATAGCCTGGTTTGACTTGGGTGGCCGATACATTTTGGCCCCGTGCGAGGACTGCCTGCTTGTTAACCTGCTGCACGGCATTTCCGCGGTGGAGAAAAGGAGGACCACACCGGCTTACACTTGTCTCCACCCTGCGACCACTTGGACCTGCAGGACTACTATTGGCTTCCGCAAGTGAAAAGCACGAGGCGAACACACTTGTGAGTTATATCCGACCAGTGATTAAACCCTTCGTTGTCCACCCTCCATCTCTAGCGGAACACAATAGCAAATACATCCCCCAATAGCAAATACATCCCCCAATAGCAAACACATCCCCCAATAGCAAACACATCCCCCAATAGCAAACACATCTCCAGATGGATTTAGATAGAGGTATCTTTATCATCTCATTTCGGTTCCGAGAACTCAACAGCAATCCCAAATAGTTCAAATTAGAATATGCTGTGGTGAGAATAATATGATGAAATCAGCCTGAAAGCGAACTAGATGACCTTGCTTTTGATTGAGAAGTAAAACTGAAGGAAGTGATTAATTACAGGGAGCCATTAGTGACAAAGGGTATATATATAGCGGCATAATTGTCAATTATCGGTACTACGCCGGAGGAGCCAGCTTCCGCTCGCTATATCGAGAGGGCAGTGGTGAGTAGAAATCTCGACGTAGATCACTCGAGGAAGTACTCACCCGCTAGCGTTACCCAGCAAATCCTCAAACTTGTAGCGTAGATTGTTCATCTTGTCTACAAGCGGGCCGGTCTCCTCGATTTTGTGACCATGATCCATGATGAAGGCTTCACATTCTCGCTTAAAATGCTCAAGGTCCTTAACTCGTGTTATTGACAGCTCTGGCTCATTTGAACCTCGTGCACGAGCCAGATACGATGCTACCAATGTAGCGAGGCCGCCTGAAAACCACTGTCAACAGTGGATGCAACAAACCAAATTTCCAGACGTACCAAGAACAGAGGTAGCAATGGATGTCTAAGGCAATGCAAGATTAGCAACCAGGAATGTTTGATACGAATACGACCAACACTATGTCCGGATGTAGCAGCTGAGACCGCAGTAGTCAACGCCCCTAACAGTACTTGCATTCCAATCGCTATGTTGAGCGCGTACCCCGTTAATTTGGCTAAAATAGTATCAATCCTTTTGTAAGCAAAAGCTGATACAGATAGTTCCAAGCCAACCTCTGACAGCATATTTCTCACATTCAGCATTTGCGTGGTCGATTGTTTTCTGCAATCTCTCGCCCAAGGTTTTTGGACGAGGAGGCTGAAAGTATGATAAGGACACTGTGTATGGGCAACGTTTATGGCGAACGAACCAATTCTTTCCGTTCCTCCACTGGTACAATCCAGTCAATGCCAGATCGCCGAGAATTTACTCGACTTAACCCAGGATCTGCCAAACGCTGCGGGTATCTTGGGGAAACAGGGTTGGGTTGGTTAACACGATGTCCAGGCGACGAGTCTCTTGAACCGTGTTCGTCCAGCCTCTCCACTGGCGGGACGTTTCGAGCAGTTGGGAGGGGCTCATCCCCGCGATTAATGGCCGGATTTAGGTTATTGTCATCTTGCAGAGGTGCATGAGGGATGGTGGGGGGTAAAAGAATAGGCCTCGGCGGTCCCGGTTGTGGACGGTCTGCCTGGGGCTGCGATTGTGTTGGGCTGGTGGTTTGCCCCAGAAAGTGCGACTGAGAGGGCGCTCGCGTCCCAGCAGGCTGCTCCGCTCCGCGATGCTCTGAGGCGGTCGCAGTGGGGGATACAATTGGTTGAATGGCCTGTTCCCCTTGCGTTGCGTGATCTTGACCGTGATCCATGTCTACGAGGGTGGAAGATGAGCGATTCACACTGAGGTCCTGTGTGGGGGCTGGAAGTCGTCCATGATTTGACATACCACGCGATATACAGGCGTTCAACTTAAGCGGCCGGCCCCGTAAGAAGTGAAGCTGAGAGGAAAGGAACCTGCGACATGATTGTTGGAAGCCTGGGCATATTAATCTACCGCAGGATATCCGGCATGTGGATGATCAGCCGCATCCAATGTCAAGAACGCTGGTATTCTCATGAAGGTGGAAACTGGGCGAAGTTGAAAATTCAATGTCCGCGAGGAGCAATCTAAATACATACTTCTTGAACGACATATGGTAATCAACGCCTAATTCCATGGGATGTTATGTTGTGATCGCTTTGGTCACGCCGCTGAAATGACACCGGTTCTCAGCAGTTCTCAGCAACTGGCACCGATGCCAGCCAGCGGCAGGCTCGACGGAGACATTTACTCAGCCCATTACGCTTGCGAGCAAAGCCATTCGAATCTAAGTGGCAGAAAATCAGTGTGGCATTGTTATTTAGCAAGGGGGAGCGTACATAGAGACCATAACGCATTTGGCGGAAGTATACAGCTCGTCTCGAGTCAAAGTCGACCTCGGGGTCAATTTCTAGAATTGGCACCACATCAAACCTTGCACAAATACAGCAGGATTTTTTCTCACCATTCACTCTTGGGAGAGGGTGCATGACGATCATGTCTTCTTTTGCTCTTGATAATACAGCATGGTCGACTCTGTAAGCGTCTTTTACCTGCTGCCACTCGCGTTCGCTTTCAAACCGCTCCTTCTGCACCCTAGTAACGTAGAGGACGTCGGTATCGGCCAACACTTCGTCCAAGGATTCGCACTGATAAACAACCACCCCCGCTTTCCGTGCAGCGCTGACGACGTTCGCAGGCATGCAAAGTGATGTCGGAGAAACAAAGTTCAACTGGACGGAGTAGAGACAGAGAAGTGATACCAAGCTGTGCACGGTGCGACCATTCTTTAAATCACCGAGCAATGTAATTGTTCGGCCGTTGACGGTTCCTAGCTCAGATCGTATCGTATACACATCCAAAAGGGCCTAGGCGCAAGGTAAGTTAACGTTAGAGTGGAAGCAACATGCCTACCTGTGTGGGATGCTCTCCAATCCCGTCACCTGCGTTGATGATGGGCACCGGCGAAAATTTTGCAGCTAATTGGGCGCTGCCAACATCCGGATGTCGGAGAACTATAGCGTCACCGTAACAACCTAACGTCCTAACCGTGTCTGGTAACGTCTCTCCTTTTTGTACTGAGGACAGTTCGGCATTGATCTGGACGACTTCGCCGCCACATCGTTTCATCGCAGCGTCAAACGAGGAGCTGGTCCGTGTCGATGGCTCGTAAAAAAGAGTGCAAAGAACCTTGCCTTTCAAAATATCCAATGTGCCATTCCGTTCGACTTGTAGCTGCATTTCGTGAGCCAAGGAGAAGAGGTCATGGATGTCGCGATGGCTAAATTGTCTGACCGAGAGTATATGACGACGGTGGAATGCTGGATGAGGTTGATGGGGTAGATGAAGCGAAGGAGCCAGCGGTCCATGCAAACCGACGCCTAATGGTTGCCCAGATGACAGCGCCGGTAGACTTGGCAAATGGTCATCCCGCCCTTGAGCGGTGATTGTGCCAAGTGCGGCTGCTGTTGTAGACGTTGTCGGATGGGTAACCGTTGCACTCGAGATATCTTTTCCCTGTGGAGAGGAGAATACGTGGCCGTCAAGGAAAACAGTCTGTCCGTGTACAACAACACGATGGATTGCGCCCGCGACAGAGGTTTGCTCGATGGTCGACCAGCACGTAGGTCGCTTCCCAAAGACCACCTTTCGGCCGATCACTACTTCAACGTGTGTATTGGCTTGGTCAGGGAGACCAAAGATATGTATAGGATTATCATGAAGTCGTAAGCGTATATCTTCAAGTGTGAGGCGACCATCCTCGACAGCTGTAAGCAGCAAAGGGAGCGTCTCCTCGGTGCCAGACCATGGTGAGTAAACCTCTCCAACCTCAGAGGCCAACCGGAATGGAGTCATGCCGACGGAGAAAGCATCAATGGTGTCTAACCTTTTCCATAGAGCGTTATGTTTTTCTTCTGAGGGAAGGGTAGTAGACTTCGGATATTGCTCCCTGGTGAAGAATAGCGAATACACAGAAACGTCGCAGGTTACTTTTAACTGTCTCGCCTTACTCAGCGAAATCAGATCAAGGTCCTCCTTGGAACAGACGTCTGTGATATGGATGCTTCTGTTATGGAGGCTAGCCAGAAGTAGAACTGATGCAAGATCGGATCCTTTAGCATCGGAGACTATGGGCTTGTCAATTGGCCACGAAGAGAAGTGCGAAGCAGCAACAGCGAATGGGGTTGGGGCACCGCCGACGCCAAACGGAACGAACAGAAACTTCGCCTCTGCCTGTAGTTCGTCATCGAGAGTTTGTACGTTATTGGGGGTCGCCGTAAAGCCAAGCGAGTAATTGCAGTGCGCGCGTGCGTTCACGTTAGATCGCGCCTCGTTCAATGTATGGCGATCAAATATCATGTTGTCTTGCCCAATAGGTAAAACGATAGAAGTGGTGAAGCCAGAACTGATAGAGGCTTGTGTTGATATTACGAGATCATTGGATCCAGGAGCAGAGACATTCGACACGAAGGAAGAGATGTTAATGAGTCCAGGGAATATGTGGGTTGTATGCGAGCTCTTAGCATCCACTGCAGAGACGTCCAAAGGCAGTTTGCGAACAAGCGCTTCAACTAGCATCTTCGCATTCTTGACGTTTGTGATCAGCGGCACGGCAAAGTCTACTGCCATGCGACGGGTATGGTAACCCTTACTGGAATAACTGGCAGGTCGACGATAGCTATTCTTCGAGGGGAGATTGATGTACATGTCTATGAGGTTGTTGGCCAGATGCTGGGTCAAGGAATACTCGGTCTTTTGCTTATCCCGGCTCTCCTCGCCCAGGGTTTCGAGATACTGGACGAACGAATTTTGAGCGGTGTTCTTGGTGAATGGAACGATAACATACCTTGCATGGTACGTTGTGTTCAGTTAAGAAATCGGCGGTGCCAGAAGTAGCGAAGATATTGTAGCCAGAAGCACTGAGCTTTTGGACGGACGGCAGTAGCTCTAGTTTTTCTCGGTAGCTTCCAATGGAAAAGAGGATGTTTTTCTTGGGCGGCACGATGCCAGTGGATATGAGGGCCTTTAGATATGCTTCGTATTTATCATGACCAAAGCAAGCAACCTCGCCCGTTGAGGCCATCTCCACACCGAGAACCGGGTCTGCGCCTGATAAACGGCTAAAGCTAAACTGGGGAACCTTCACCCCAACGTAATCCGAGGGGAGTCCAAGGTCGGGATAGGGCTCTACAGGCAAGTCCATCATAACTTTGGTCGCCATTTCTATGGCATCGACACCAGTGACTTTCGATACGAATGGGAACGATCGCGCGGCTCGCAAGTTACATTCTATGACCTTGATCTCGTTATTCTTGGCAATGAACTGAATATTGAAGGGCCCGGTGACATTTAGCGCATTGCCGATTTTGGCTGTTGCTTCCTCGATTTGGCGTACTGTTTGAGGGTCGAGATCTTGCGGAGGGTGGATAAGCGTGGCATCCCCAGAGTGAACTCCAGCGTTTTCGACATGTTCAGAAATGAAGTGCATAACCATTTTGCCGCCCTTCGCGACAGCGTCCATTTCGATTTCCTTCGCCTGTTCGATGTACTTGGTGATAACAACGGGGTGATCTCGGGAGACAGCAGTTGCTTGTGTCAAGTAATTGGATAGGTCATCCCCCGTGGAAACAACGTTCATGGCAGCACCAGAAAGCACGTATGAGGGTCGAACCAGAACGGGGTAGCCAACCTTGTCGCAGAATTCCAGGGCCTCGTCATAGTTGGTGAGTTCCTTCCACTGTGGCTGATCGACACCGATCTCGTCTAGTAGGCGAGAAAACTTGTATCTATTCTCGGCAGTGTCAATCATTTCAGGCGAGGTCCCGTAAATCTTGACGTTCTGCCGATATAACGGTAAAGCAATGTTGTTTGGAGTCTGCCCGCCCATGGCAAGGATGACACCCCTCGAACGTTCCGTGTCGTAAATGTCCAAGATCGTTTCCAAGCTAATGTTCTCGAAGTAGAGTCGGTCGGCCTCATCGTAGTCCGTGCTGACTGTCTCAGGATTATAGTTGACCATGATGGTAGGGAACCCTTGGTCACGCAAGGTCCGTATAGCACGAACAGCACACCAATCGAACTCGACGGATGAACCGATGCGGTAGACTCCAGAGCCAAGGACCATCACACCACGGTCGTCGAATGTGATGTCGTGTTCAACGGCATTGTACGATGTGTATAGGTAGTTCGTAAACGCAGGGAACTCGGCAGCAACGGTGTCTATTTGCTTGACGAACGGAGAGATTCCAGATTCTTGTCGTCTCCTGCGAACAGCAAGCTCGGTAGATCCTAAGCAATTCGCCAGCTGCCTGTCGGAGAAGCCTAGTTGTTTGGCTTGTCGTAGGACGCGAGACTCGATGGTGGAAACGTTCAGAGTCCTACAACAGAGGTAAAGGTATTGGTCGGTGATAGATGGGAGATCTTACGAAAGATGTTGTTCCATTTGGAAGATGCGCTGAAGTTTTGTCAAGAACCACTTGTCGATATTTGTCATCTGCCAAATCTTATCAACGGAATAGCCGCGGTGAAAGGCAGCCGAAATGGCGAAGATGCGTTTATCGGTGGGGTTGACTAGCTCTTCGTCGATGTTCTCCACAAAGTCGTTCTGATAGAGGGTGAATCAGATATTACAAGGGTGTGCAGCGGAAATTTTACATTTGCGAAGCCTGTGAACTGGTCATCAATTGCACGAATAGCTTTCTGGATAGTTTCCTCGAATGTGCGCCCGATGCTCATGACCTCTCCTACGCTCTTCATACTACTACTCAACAGGCGGCTGACACGGCTAAACTTTTTCAAATCCCATCGAGGCATCTTGACTACGACATAGTCCAAACTGGGTTCGAAGCAAGCACTTGTGACCTTGGTGACCGAGTTCTTAATTTCGTTTAGTGGGATGCCCAAGCCAAGTTTTGCTGCGATGAACGCAAGAGGATATCCTGTTGCTTTCGATGCGAGGGCTGAGGACCTAGATAGGCGTGCATTGACCTAACAATATAGGCTCAGCTCGGACGCTAGATTGTAGTCAATTCATAATGAATTTACCTCTATGATGCAGTATTCCTGGGATGTCGGATTCAATGCGTATTGTATATTGCATTCACCAACGACCCCGAGGTGGCGGATGACATTGATGGCAGTCGTCCGTAGCATATTGTAGTCGGAGTCGGAGAGGGTCTGAGAAGGCGCTACGACAATAGAATCTCCTGTGTGAATGCCCAAAGGGTCAAAATTCTGAAAACGAACGTCAATAAGTATGAGACCAGATCGCAGCGAGCGATAGAGATTTACTGACCTCCATATTGCACACAGTGATGCAATTATCACGACAATCCCTCACAACTTCGTACTCGATTTCTTTCCACCCTTTCATGCTCTTCTCGACCAACACTTGAGGACTCGTGGCGAAGGCTTTAGCACATAAGGCTTTTAGTTGAGCCTCATCTTGAGCGAAGCCTGACCCAAGACCGCCGAGTGCATATGCGGCTCGAACAATGACAGGGAAACCGATAGATCTCGCGGCAGCAACTGCTTCGTCCTGATTAGTCGCAGTAGAACTCTCTGCGCATTTCTCGCCAATTTCGGCCATCGCGCTCGCAAACAGTTGCCTGTCTTCGGTGGTGATGATCGTGTCTATGGGTGTGCCAAGAACCTGGACGCCTAACGCCTCGAATTCATCCTTCAGTTTTATGCCCACGTTGAGTGCTGTTTGGCCACCAAAGGTCACGTAGATACCGTCTGGCTTTTCGTAGTGAATGATTTTACGAACGAATTCGGGGGTGACAGGTAGAAAGTACACCTTATCAGCAAGGCCTTTCGAAGTGGCGATGGTGGCAATATTTGGATTAACCATGATGGTATAGATACCCTCTCCTTTCAGCGCTTTAATAGCTTGCGAGCCAGAATAGTCGAATTCTCCGGCTTGGCCAATTGATAGGCCTCCCGAACCGAGAATGATGACCTTACTCACATTGGCTCTTGGCACGCGTTTATCGTTATCCTGCTTCTTCCCGCCCGGCATAACGATTTGGGAGAGTGTCTTGGTGGCGACACAGTCAGCGATATTTTGGATGAAGACGTCGAAGAGGAATTCGGTATCGCGAGGTCCAGGTGTGGATTCCGGGTGGAATTGAACGGAGAAAAAAGGTTTGTCTACACAATATATTCCTTCGTTACTCCCGTCGTTAGCATTGCGGAAGAGCTCTTTCCATCCGGCTGGCAATGAGCTTCTATCGACCTGGAAACCGTGGTTCTGGCTGGTAATATAACATCTACCCGACATGGCATCGGTACATGGGATGTTATGCCCTCTATTGCCGTATTTCATTTTCGATGTGGTGGAACCGGCCGCGAGGGCCATTAACTGATGCCCTAAGCATATACCGAAGATTGGCCTATCGGCTTTCTCCATGGCTTTGGACAGATTCGAGATGGTGGATTGCAGAGTTGTCGGGTCGCCGGGACCATTTGAGAGAAATATGCCATCGTAAGGCTCAGCTTCGATGAGGAAGTCATAATCCCAAGGGACCACTTTGAGCTCGACACCTCTGTCGATGAAGCATCGAATTTGGTTGTACTTCATGCCAACATCAATCGCTAAGACCCTCAACGGGCGACCTGATGGATGCATACGTGGCTCTGTCGTTGGTGCATATACGCGAGGTCGTGACGTCGAGACCAAAGCAACCAAGTTGATTTGGTTAGGATCGGAGAACGGTATATCTATGTAATCTTCTCGCCAGGCCGGGGTGAGTGAAGGGGATGCGGCGCGAGATGGGGCTGCAGAAGCTGCCACAAGGGCTCTGAGCCGACCGGGAGAGGCATCGGGCCGCCGAGCAAGAATCTTTCCAAGCATGGAACCCTTCTCTCTAATTTTCTTCGTAAGCGCCCGTGTATCGATACCATACATCGCAGGTACGCCATTCTCTTTTAGCCATGTCCCAAGGGATGATTTTGCCAAGAAGTGACTGAAGTCGTTGGTGTAATAACCAACCACCAACGCTGCGATGTGAATCCGACTGGACTCGAATTCTTTTGGGAGGTGATCCAATGAGTCCGCGCGCATAGGAACGCCGTAGTTCCCAACCAATGGGTACGTCAGGATCAGGATCTGGCCTTCGTATGAGGGATCCGTCAGTGACTCGGTATAGCCCACCATGCCTATAGCCTCGTCAGAGAGACCCGAGCGTAGAGGGAGGGGATCTACCAGTCTGAAAGACGCATTCTCCCGACACACTCTTCTCCTCCGCACCGAAGCTTATGCCACTGAAAGCTGAGCCATCATTGAGCTCAAGAACGACGTCGCTCGGCAGCGCTTCTCCTAGAATGGGAGGACTAGTGACTGGGGGTGCAGGAATTTGGATGGTGCTGTCGGTGCGTGTAAGACCAGGTCGAGCTGGGGTCGATACATTGGCAAAACTTGGAACAGCCATTTTTTGTTTGAACCTCCCGCCGAGGAAAATTATAGCGGGAGAAGAACCAAATGCATGAAAATCCCTGAAGCAATCGATGATCGAAAGCACGTGAGTCGAGGGCGTCTATCTTATCTGTTCACAACACCTCAACGTATTGCGGCTTGGCTTCAAGTTCAAGAGTAAGAAAATTGAACTAGGTGATTCTGTACAGTATACTACCACACAATAATTGTCTTTATGACGCCAGATGGTCTCGCCGACGGCTAATATAGTGACATCAAATGATTCAGCTGATCACGAAAATCAATAGTAAATATTCTTACCAGCAATTGCAGCATAGGCATGCACCTATGCAATCACACAACCCAACGAAGAATCCCGTAATGACTTGAGACGGACATTCGAGACTCAGGATTAGCTTCAACCAGACAAAGAAGCTCATCCTTACCGGACACTATGCACTCAAGGCAGCCGGCAATGATGTCAATTACCGCCATTATTGCGTCCCCGATGCAGGCAAAGACGCCTAGTATTAAGCTTAGTACAATCTCGCTAGTCGCAATTCTACTTGATGCCGCGGCGCACCTGCGATGCAAGAACATATTATCCTTGTTTGGCATTTAGTCAGAATGAAAATCCTCGGAATTCATCGAGTCAACCTACCCCATCGTCGATGTGAGGGGGCTGAGATATTTGACATACGCACGCACACAGAGCCCTGCCCACTTATACGGCCCTGTGGGTAATGACGTGGACAAAAGATCCACCCCCAGCAGAACGAACCCCACCGCATCAACGGCAGCCGCAATGGAAGATGATCGATGACCTCTGAGGTGGAGACGATCACGAGTTGCCTATTCCTCAAGTACGGGAAAGGAAGCTGATGGAAGGGACCGCGATAGGCCCCAAGTTATATTGTCCCGTCAGGGAAATGGAGGGTTATACTAGCGAACGACCTGGACTCAGAGGTAGATACACGGTTCTCCCACTCCACACAGAATGACACTGATACAGGCAACTCTTACGGAGCTGGTCATCTGATGGATGGTGCCTGCATGATTGATAGATGGGCAGCATTCAAGTCCGACTCCTGCTTGGTTGTGGGATATTAGACCTCTAAACGTCTAAATTGAAAAGTCGCCACGAACCTGCTAAGGTCTTCAGACATACGCGTACGACTCGTCGAGAGGACAAAGGGACGCCACTGCATTCAAAGAGCGAGTGGTTCAACCTATTGGTGGGGGGGGGGGGGTCGGCAGATTGCTTCGTTGCGTGAATATAAACCCACAAAGTGTTTTGGTGAAGGAGTGGAGACACCCCGGGGGTTGGCGGCCACAAGGAAAGGAAATCTCTCGGAGGAGACATTGGGCAAGATGGCCAGAGAGCGATGGGGGTGCTTCTTCATACGGAGTATCAGTCCGGTGCTGTAGTGCTCAGGTTGTAGGGGTTTATTCTGAGGAGCACCTAGACCATGTTAGATGGGCTTTATACCAGGATTATACCTCGGCTCCCAGGTGTAATTAAGGGCACAAAATGACATGAAGCAGACGGCCTAGTCACGAACCCAACTATAGATGTGGCAATTGATGGAATTCAGTTTCCAGATGAACACCATTACGACCTCGTGTTCTACTCACGAAATCAGATAGAGATATGGTGTTGGGATCGAACGGATCTGGGAAAAGGAAGCGAAGTACCCAGCTCCGTCGCAGACAGGTGTATTAAGCTCAGCAACGCGACAGCATTCTTGCCGTACTTAACACAACAACGTCTTATCCCTGAGATATTCCATAGTTAGTACCCTTTATTCCTCATCAACCTGGTTCAGAAGTACCGTCAAGAGTTTTAGCCTAGGGTATACATTGAGCCTCAGCTGCAGCGTTCCTGAGGCAGGTCGACTCAAGAACCGGCCTTCATAGGAACAGAAGCATTGCATGCCACGATGCAGCGGACAACCACCACGTCCAGACAATCCACTGAAGGCATGATTCAAGCAGAAGATAGATCAAGGTCAGGACCGGGAGATTGCTGATAAAAGCCAATTTATTCAGACATCCACATAGAAAAATGAAAGTGCGTAACATGCATCAAGGGGTAACTGGACGGATAGTGTATGATGAGATGATGGGAGGGAAGAATGGACGGGGTAAAGAACAATATGCAGAAGGTAGTTAGGAATTTACCCAGCGAGTGAAGTCGGTGATATGGACAATCCAACGATCACTGTTCCTCTTCAACAGGCTCCTCTTCGTATTCGCCCTCTTCCTCATCGGCACTAAGCAAGGAGACGTCAGACCAAAGGACATGCATGTATAATAAGTTAACACGTACGTAGCATCCTGGTATTGTTGATATTCGGCGACAAGATCTTGCATGTTTGATTCGGCTTCCGTGAACTACAAGCCAATGAATGAGTCAGAAAAAACGATATCCTCATATGATCAGCACGTACTTCCATCTCGTCCATACCCTCCTGCGTGTACCAATGCAAG